>OZ018388.1:15538646-16237924 GCA_963969525.1 Ontholestes murinus
CTACAAAATCTTGTGAATGATAAGTCAAGCATAATCCTTATAACTTTTCTTTGCATTATAAATATTTTATTTGCATAGCTGCTACCTCCGTGGTATGTTATACCATATCTCATTTTTGAACAAAAATATGCATTATACACTAATTTCAAAATGTCGATTGGTGCTCCTGCTCTTTTTAACATACGTAGCATGTAACATGTCGAACTCATTTCTTTTTCAAGTTTTTCAATGTGAGGTTTACCATTTAATTTATCATCTAGTATGATGCCGAGAAAACGGACATGATTTTTTGGTGTAAAGTTTTTATTGAGAAAAGTTAAAGTTAATGGATACAAAGTTTTAGAATTATTTGTTTTAAAAAAAATTATTTCAGTTTTTGAAGTGTTTAATTTTAATTTGTTTTTAATAAGCCATTCGTTACATTGTGATAATTGTTCAACAGTTTTAGCTTCTACATCAGCGACATTTTGCAGGAGATTAACAGATTGGTGTCATCTGCATACATTACAATTTTATTACCCGTAGTTTCAACTAGAAAAGCAATATCGTTAATATAAATGTTAAATAACAGTGGTCCTAATATGCTCCCCTGTGAGATACCCTTTGTTACATGTAAACTGCTAGATGTAACATTATCTATCTTAAGTCTTTGCTCTCTATCGCTTAAATATGACTTAATTAGGTCCAGCGCTATTCCTCTTAGTCCATACTTTTGTAATTTATTTATTAAAATATGATGGTCTAGGCTATCAAACGCTTTTGGAAGGTCTAACAAAATACCAAGGGGGACTTCATTTAATTCAAGTTTCTCTGTTATATTGTATAGAAATTTGTGCAATGCAATTTTATTTTACTAAAAGATTCACGAAAATTCAAATCGAAGAAATTTTGGAATAAATGGGAACATTCCATGAGAGTTTGACTGAAGAATGAAGTCCGCCTGTGATTCTTTTGCTCAAAATTAAGTGTATTTTGTACCTATGTGTTTATTGATATATTTTGTTAGCAGATAATCCAAAGCATCATGATAAATAAATAAATAATAAATTAAAGTATATAACATCGTAACTTCAAGTATCAAAACAATCAGTCGTTAGGATGCTAGTCAAAATTAGGCATCCTTAGAAAATATAGATTTTTAAAGATTTATGGGCAAAACAAATTTGTTAATGGAGTATTATTTGTTTTGGACAATGTATCATATATAGTAAGACCAAGTAACAGCTAAACACGTGTTCTGCAGTTCCTCTGTACTTTTTAATTCTTTTGAGTTCTAAACTGACTTGTTTGTTAAAGTAAGTACTATAATTCATATTCGTAAATTCCGATGAATTTAGGAGTGTTTTATTTGTATATTTGCGTATTATTTACATATTCTGTATTTTCATACTTTCTGTGTTATGTGATAATGATGTTTACTTAATATACTCGGGATTGAATATATAGTATATTTCTAAATTTAAATTTGTGTGTTGTGTGCATTCACTAACAGATTCATTAAGTACTATTATTTCCCTTTTCCTTTGTTTTCATTTTATTCTCTGTTTTATCGCTTTTTCTTTTATTTAAATCGACTATAAAATGTTTTTAAATATGGTCTTTGTGAACAAGGAATTAAGCCCCTAAAACTTCATATCTCAAATGCAATAAATCTATATAGTTTCCTTCTTAGCGTTTGTGTGATAATGAAGTTTCTTTCATAATCAATAGTAAAACAAAATGGATTCGTCATAAATGCAATTCTTTACACTTCAGTTAAACTAAAAAAAAATTCTAAATAAGTAACTGCTTATAAACAAGAAATTATTTATGCATTAAAGACTGACGCCATATGACTGGACAAAACGAGGCAGAAAGACCTTTGGTCGATAGCCTTTTGACAAATTAATACATTAACACCTCATTCATTATTCATCATTTCAATGTAAAACTGTATAAAATTTGTCATTAAATATATGTTACTACAAGAAATTATTAATATAAAACTAGAAATAATTAATTGCCGAATGACACATTTTTGTAATATTGAAAATAGACTTTTAAATTTGGAACAAGGGCGATATAATATTACTAAAAAGGCTGATTTCAAATATCTTTTTATTGAAATAGAAAATCTAATGTTATTATCTTCACTTAATAAAATACTGACACAATATATGGTTTCAAAAATGTTTTTATTACTATAGCACAATGTTTCACCAGACACAGGCTTCATCAGGTAGACGAAAATATATATAAATATCTACTTGATGAAGCCACTTTGTGGTGAAACATTGTGGTATAATAATAAAAACATTTCTGAAACCATATACTGTGTCAGTATTTTATTAAGTGATATGGAGTCTCATCTAGTAACAACCTCATCAATCCGGTATTTATTCTCTTTGTTTTATAGGAATCTAAAAAATTAAGGATGACTCTCTAGAAGTAGAAAAAATATTATAGCTTCTAGGGGTGTCAGATGAACCTTTAAAAATACTTCCTTTAGGTACGAAAAAATCTAATAACTGTCGTCCGCTAAAATTATTTGTAGAAATGAACATTTGCCTAAACTTGTTTTCAAGTCAAACTCCTAAAATGAGAATAAACTACTACATTTTCCAAGAGACCGAACTTTACAAGAAAGAGAATATTATAAATAATTAAATCTGAACTTAATATGCGTATTAAGAATGGTGAAGTAAATATATCTTTTAAATTTCGTAATGATATTCCTTATATATCTGTTAATTATATGTCTTTTTCTTTTTCTTCCCCTTTAACTATGATTAGATCCTGTTCTTTCTTCAACATGTATAGCTGCAGTTGAGACGCTGAGCTCCAGCTCTCATACCATTTTGTTCGAGGTTTTTTCGGAGGGTTATTTTGAACTCGGTAACTCCGTTTTTGCAATTTTTGTCAGTCTGGTTTTATCCATTCTGTCTACATGGTCGTTCCACTACCGCCTTCTATTTTGGGCCCATCTTACCACGTCTTCAATTTTGCACTTCGCTCTGACATTTTCGCTTCTAGTCCCGGACTCTGCATCCTACTATGCATCTTAGGGTTCTCATCTCCACTGTTCTCATGAGTTGTGACATTTTCTGTCCTGGTTTCGTCACCTAAGTCATAATGGGCGTGACACAGATTTTATAGATTCTTGCTTTGCTTCCTACAGACATGTGATTGTTTCACCATGTTATATCTCTCACATATCTGAATATTAGATCTACTTTTATTGGGGCTTAATAATGTTTAATGTTAATAATTGTATATATGTAGTTTTTTTTAATAAGAGAGAAAAAGAATTTTTAATTGCAAATTATACCACTTAAACGGATAATTCATGGGGAATTTGAAGGTGGTGGCATACTTATTGCTATCAAAATTGCTTTAAATCTGTTTATGTTTCTTGTACTAATAAAATTGAACATATTTTTAATAATAAAATATATAAGTCCTTACGTTGTAGAAAATTCACTAATAATTAGAAAAACGTAAAAGCAACACACATGAATTAAAAATGATTGAATGTACGTTAAATAGTTTATGAGTGACTAGACTATGGTAAATTTGGAATAAGAAATGAATTTAGGTTGATCAACCTAAATTCATTTCACAGAAAGAAATACGTTCAAACTAGTGTTGCTTTGATAGCCTTGCTCTTTTGTAACACGCAAATTACTTTTGTATCATTCAACGTCTGTCGAAGTATTAGCTAGAGAAGTAGTTTTTTCAAAAGTTATTTGTTTCTTGTTGTCTTAATAAGACTCATTTGTTGTAGATTTTACAAAATATTTTCGTGTTTTTCTAATTATTAGAACATATTTTTGTTGCCGTTACGTTTATAGATATGAAAGTAATTATCGGTGGCGTATATATTTCAACTTATGACGCACATTTTTGTGTTTCGGAACAATAATAATTTTTCGATATGGTTTAATAATGACCTTATTAAATACATTTCTGAAAAGAATTTTGCACATGCAAATTAAAACAATCTGAGGGTTATAATATTTACCCATCATAAAAATGTCTGAAGAAATTTATCTAAAAATGTATATAAGGAATATATGAAAAATATTCAATAAAATCATTTGTCAATACGGGAAGATTTTAATGCCAAGAAAGAAAATAGAATTACAAATATTAATAAACTTAATAATGTAACAGCCGATCATGGGAATGATATAGTTAACTTATTTTCTACCGTTTATAAGACCAAGTTGAGGAATTCCTTCTCTTCTCTAATTACCGTAGGGTTTGTTTCCAATCTGTTATTCCTAAGCTATTTGATATGATTATTAGTGAGCTTGGATTTCTGAGTCAATCATATCATTTGGGCAGCATGGTTTTCAACCGTGTAAACCCACAACGATAAATTTAAGGCAATGAAAACTTTTTATGTTAAATGCTTTCGTTAGAAATTATCTAGTCGATTCTATATATATATATATATATATATATATATATATATATATATATATATATATATATATATATATATATATATATATACACGTTGTCCCCTGAAATTTTGAATATGAGTAATGTAATGTGTATTGTATCTCGATTATTATTATTGGTTGCCATGGTTGTTGCTGTAATATGCATGTCAATTTGACTTATATAGCTTCAAAATGTTAACAGGAATTTTATGATCGTCTGGGATATTGTTTGGCTCAATAAAGAAATGTTTTCGAACATTGAAAAAGATGAACATTCTAGTGATTTGTTCTTCGTTACGTCAGAATTGTGAAATATGTTTCATTTTAATTCCCAATTTTATTACAAATTAAAAATTGCTGATTATTTCCCGTTGGTCAGTCCATTAAAATACGTCACGAGCGTGGTAACTAAGTAACGAGTAATGCATTTAAATGCCCGTATTCAAAATTTCAGGGGACAACGTGTATATATATATATATATATATATATATATATATATATACATATATATATATATATATATATATATATATACTATCACGGCTCAAGTCATTTCTTACTGATCGAGTACAAAATGTGAAAATTCATAATTTCATATCAGAACCAATGTTATAGGGTCCGGTGTTCCTCAGGTTTCTTCTATCGGGCCAATTATATTTATATTATTTATAAATGAATTAGTGCAGGTTATTGAGTTTAATGTTTGCCTATTATATGCGGATGATATAAAATTATATGAAATTATAAAATGCAGGAGGATTTGGATCGTGTTTGCCGATGGTGTGATGTTAATAAATTATTTTAAAATATCGATAAGTGTGTTTCAATTTTTTTTTGAGGTGTTCGTTCATTACATGTTGACTATGTCATCCATTCAACTCCTTTAAAATGTGTTGACTTTGTTAAAGACCTGGATGTGCTTTTTGATAGTCACTTGTCTTTTAAGTGCCACATTAATAGTATATGTGATAGAGCATCAAGATTATGTTGCTTTATTTGGCTTATTTTAAATGATTTAAACATAACACTGTCTTTGTTTATATTACATCTTATTTTTAAGTGATTCAAGTTTTAAAACTAATATGTAATATCAACAAATAAAGTGTTTTGCTTAAATTTGTACCACAAAGTTAAAGCCTCAACCATTAATCAATTATTTCAAAGGACTTAAAATCTGAATATTTATTTCTTTTATATTGTTCAGCATCATCTTATTTTGATCCCAGGTATCTAAAGTTCGGTCATTGAAGGGACACTATGTGTAGTAATAAACTAAAAATCTAAGATATGATTTTGAAATTGTAGATTATTTTAACTCCGTCTCCAATAAAGTCTAAAAAATAATTTTCTTGTTTTTGACATTAGTTCGTCATTACGGTTTAATAATTGATTCAAATCTGCGATTTCTGAATTTTTATTACACTCAGACACAGTGGGGATTTGCGCAAATTTAAACTCCTTTTTTATTTTTATCCCCAAAACACTTGAATGAAATTGAATAGGCATATTAACAAATTCAATGTAAATTTAAAAATGTTTTTTAAGCAAGATTCAAATTCTAGTCTAACTTTCTACTAACTGAGTCATGTAGGGATAGCAGCGATTATAGCATAGGGATTCCTGTGCGCTCTATAATTTGCAAATTCTAAATAGTTAATGTTTCCCATAAAACAATTGATATAAAAGTCATTTGTTTTAATCTGATTTTTAACCAATACTTATTTATAAAATTCGCTTAAGTTTTGCTTTAACGTTTTTAATCTTAATTAGCTACTATAAATATATTCTTTACATAAATTTACATAACTATTGAAAAATGTACTCCTTTGTTATATCGAACGTAAACTTTTTCATTCGTCGGGATATTTTACGCCGGCATAATTAACATAATAAAAGTCGGAAGACCGCCGGCCGGAGAAATTGTCGTGAAAATGTTTCTCACAGTCTGAAGGTCGATTCTTCGAAGGAACGCTTGACTAATTTTGGCGTAATTAAAAGTTGATGATTTGTCGAAAGCGACAGACCGATTTTTGCCCCCGCGCTCTGCGGTTTCACAAACGGAAGGTGCAACATTTCTGGTACGGGTTTTTCCTCCGTCGTTTCTGTCTCAAGGGTAAATGCAATCGAAACGCAATTATTATTGCCGCGACAATTAAATACATAAAGTAATGTTACACTGACTTGTTCAAAATAACCTGATTTATATGAATTAATAAAACTTTAAAGTATTTAACACAACCTGTTAGTTTTTCTACATTAAAGAATATTTCAGTCCAAAAAATTTGATAATTCCGTTATGTGTAAATAAGCAAAATTGTATAGGTATTTTATTTATTTTTTATGTCTCTGTAAATTATGTTTCGCAATTAACCACACCGTAATGTTTGGGCGAACAATTCCAAACAAGCAAGCTGCAAAAAGGACAAAGAAGCCCATTCGAACGATTGAATACAATTGCATTATGTAAACGAAAACGGTTAGAAATGCAAATATTATCATCGGGTAATAATTACAGGTTTGCAGGATAGATGTAAGTCGTGACATATCGCGAAACGTGAACTATGAAAACTCGAGCCTACGGGTGATTTATTTTAATTCGTATTATTATATAAGCGAGTAAAAAAACAATCATAATTTTGCATACAAAATAGATAATTCGTGTATAATTTTAAACACTCAGATTTTCCTATAAATTTAAAGGCTTTTCTTAAAGTGTCGTATTATTATTACAACTTTGTTTTTTATTAAAGACTAGGAAATGATAATATTCAGGAACAAATTATTAGAAATCCTTGCGTGAATGTATTATACAATTGATTAAAGCAATAATTACTTCAGATAATTATCTATAGAAATACTCAGAAAGAAATCGAATACAATCGAATGAAAAAAAAGCCGATTTAATCGTACGAAAAGACTGTCAAAAATCATTTGTAAACAAAACGCGACCGCATCGGCCCGTAACGATGCCTTCGGGGTCTAATTAGTGCGCCAATAATTAACAATACATTCAGCAACAGTAGTTAACAAGGTATCTATAAATGCACATTGTAATCTCGTTATTCGTAATGAGATGGAGTTATTGCGAAACACGTCGCTGCCTGAGAATGCATTGCATAAATTTTTAACCAGTTAATTTTTAAATATACAAATTAAAAATAGTAATAATGATTTTAAAAAATATCATGTAATACCAGCATAACAGTAGTAATAACAAATACCATTAAATTCGATCCGTCTTTTGATTTACACACAACATGTCCGTCCGTCCCCTTATTAATTAATTAAAGGCATAAACCATCCGAGTATAATAGATGTCAATCAGGCGATCGTTTTTCTTCTTGTGAAATATTATCGATCGACAGTGCCCATATCGCTAATAAACATTCCTCATGCAACAAATCGTCAATCGTGTAATTGTAATGCAAGAACCACGACTTTATTACGGCGTCACTCATTAATTGTTACATAAATCTGCAACGAACGAACCCGAGCCTCTTAATTAACCGGAGAATCAATTTCATTAGGTCAGAGTCTGCTCGAGGAATTTACGACGGTGTTAATTAATATATGGGAATTTCGGCGAACGCACAAAAACGCTTTACCTTAGTTCTAATGGTCAATTATTTTCCGAACGTATTATTAGGGTCCTGTAATGTTAATCGGTTTTTAAGTGGGCCCGTTTTGCTTTAAATAATTTTTCAATGATTTACATGTCTGCGGTTGCACAATTTCGACTCATAAATTGAGGCTAAGGTCGCTGAATCGATCGATTCGTTTCAATAGAGTTGAGATTAGAAGATTAGCAATACACTCAGGCACTTCCTCCGATTAAAAAAAAACATATACCTTATACATACATTTCTATTGATATTTAAAACAATCATTATTTTAAAAACAAAATAAGTTTTAAATTAGAGTTTGTATTAATAGATAAAATATTGAGTTAAATTGAATTTCAATAATATCATACGAGGGCGAGTAGAAAAGTAGTACATGTTCTATTGTACCCACGTCTCGTTGGCTCTAGGGTTTACGTATAATATAAACACTCAATAATGTTTAAGAGTTCGAAATGTAGGGCTGTGATTAGATTAGGCAATGCAAAAAATGTGGGACATTGCGATATTCATCGTCAATTAAAGGATGCATATGGAGAAAAAGTTGGGTCACATGTTCTGCGCTGGTATAGTAATTTACCTTGCAGTTCCTTCAGATTACCATTTGTTTACAAAACTTTAGTACTTTAACAACACCAATAATAACGGTCTCAGAGTAGAATAGTTCGCCTCACAAAATAACTATATTGTGACATGCATAAGCTTTCAAAGAAAAAATATTTATATTTAGTTTAATCAACCTGGAATATCCCTGGAGGTAACGAGGTAAACAGACCAAGTCATATTTCAAAAAGGTGAGCCACAGGCATAATTCATGAATTTACTTTTAGAGGAGCAAAATTACAATAGTAGCAAAACTGAGATCCGGCCAGAATTTAAAACGAAACTACACGCAAAACTAATGAAATATGCATCAAGTAATGAAGCAGAAGCAGAATGGTAGCAGCTAAAGACCATTTTAATGTGAACTGCAAACGAAATTATAGGAAAAATAGAAAAAACATAAAAACACATTATGAACGTTGACAAGCTATCAAAGAAAACAGAAGAGAGTTACCATAAAAAACTATAAAAGATCACCAGGAGCAATAGAGAAAAACACAATGAAAAACTAATAAATGCAACCCGAATATGCAGGAAAAAGAAAAGACAGACATTGACATGGAAATGTATAAAATGTATAAAAGAAAGCACACAGACTTTTAGACGCAGGCTAACATACTATAGAGATTAATGTAGGGTCAAATAGTAACAGAGAAATTGGAAATCCTTAACAGATGGAAAGTATACTTCATGGTCAAGCTATATACAGATAAGGAAGAAGACCAAAAGGAACTACACAGCAGAACCACAAATCAAAAACCCGGAATTTGAAGAAGTAGAACAAGTGATCAAACAAATGAAGAACCATAATGCCGCAGGTACGGGCGGAATTAACTATGGAAGAGATTGCATAAATTTATTGTCTTAATATGGATAAATGTAAAATTGCCAGAGGAATGGTCAATGAGCATAATACAACTGCTATACAAAAAAGAAGATACAATGCCAAAACTATAGACCAACCATAGAATAATTAAAAGACATCGTCGGGAAGTACCAATGCTAACGAACCCAAAACGAAATACATGGAAGTCAAAAGAATATTAAACCGTACCGCTGCCAATGATAACGCAACTATTGACACCTATACATTTGAACCAGTGGAGGCCTTCAAGTATCTCGGAGTGGTGGTCAACCATATTAATTCTGTAAGCAAACACAATATATATGTGCATTGATTTCTTCGCTAAGTGGAAACCGCTGTTACACAAATAAGAAATTCATGATTTCAAAACTATTGAACAAGGATACAAAAGTCAAAAAATATAAAACACTTATAAGACCTATAGTATTATATGGCTGTGAGACATGGATAATTACAAAAAATACGAAGAACTGCTGAGAATATTAGAGCGAAAAATAATGCGAAAAATATTCGGACCAATACAGAAAACAAATGGAACATGTAGAATTCGCACAAATAATAAAATGTACCAAATAAGTAAGCGAATGGACATTATCAAACTTGTAAAAAGCCGAAGACTGGCATGGAAGATACAAGAACAAATAAAAGGGCTATGCAATGGAGGCCTTCTGGGATAAGAAAAAGGGACAGGCCCTCGGAATCAGATGGATGGACGATGATCTAAGGACGATGAACCTAGAGTTAAAAAATTGTTGAAGATACAAGAGCTTATAACTTTTTTGAAACATTTATTGTTATTAAGGCTTTTTTTGAAAAAAATCTTAAAAATTAATTACTATGCTTTTGATTTTGTATTTATATGAAAGTACAATCATTCAACTTTCTTACTCTGTGTAATACTAATTATTCTATTAGTGCTACCTCATATACTAAAAGTATATAGTTTTCAAATGAACAATTAACCAATAAAGCAATTTACACTTTTACGAACGAACATTCATATTTCATATTGTTTATAATTGAACTACGATAATTTGTAGGATTGGTCGTAGATGTTAACTTATGTTATTTTGCTTTATTTATAAGATCACAATTGAAGTAATGTAGGTGCGTACGTTTAAGGATGTTTATATTTAATTCATTTCTATTTTATATGAAACTGAAATGCAACACATCAAAAAATAGCAGCCAAAGAAGTGGACACTTGTAGATAATCGGTACTTCACATGAAGTGTTAGAAGATCAACAGACACGGTATCTAAATGGCTGAGCTATGTAGCCTAACCTCTCGTTTAGGGTAATCCCAGATAAAAATAAAGTATTGATGGATGCACCTGAAGGCATCAATAAACCAGAAAACCATTTAGCTACTAGGATTTCCTTTTTCTTCGACACAAGTAGCACCATACAGCAAATATGTTGGTTATCAGCTTCAGTATGAATTAGAGAATCACATGCCCTCTTCTATCCTCTTCTGTATAAGTTATTTGTATTTTCCTGTACAAATTCGTCATTGAGTTAAGTAAAGATTTAATTAATAAACTAACACTTTCTTTATAAATAATTTTTATTTGAGCTAGATGTACATGTCTGTCAAATAGTAAATATTACCAATAGCAAACAGTTTGATCAAATACAAATTATTTGTGAAGAAATTGTGTTATTCCAAGTGTATTTTTCTAATTAAATATAGTTTTTTCACCAGCCAACAGAAGAATACAAATAATTTAAGAAGGAGATTCAACATCTATACGAAAAATCAAAATAATATTTAGCGTTGACGCTATTTTTTCTGTAACTAACGCCGCGGTACATCTCATGTATTTATATGTTTGAAAATTTTGGAATTGTAAGTTTTTGGACACCCATATATTTAATTAATACCCTGCAGATGCACTTGTTTTTAAGGATTGGCATCAAAAATTAGCCCATAATTGCGTGTATCAAAAATATTTAATTTAAAACTCGATTATTTTATTATTATTATTAATATATTGCATCATAAAAAATATATAACTTTGTATAAATTTTGCTACATTTTCTGACTTTGAAGCTATTAAACTGTTATTTTTTGTGTTTATTCTAACTTTGGGTTCTTGTCGTTGATCAACTTTTATATTCCGAAGTTTTGGTATTTGATAAGTTTTTATTAAATTGCAACTTCAATTGAATTTTTCTTTAGGTTTGAGTTTTGCTCTTCAAATTTGCGTATTATAAATTTTGAAAAATTGTCATATCACATTAGATTCAAAGTTAAAAAATTCGGTACATAAATGTTTTGATTGAAAACTTTAGCTTTCTATTTCTACAAAAATTATTAAATTTAAAAAAATTACTGATATATTTTAAATTTTGAGTCATTAGAACTTATATATTTGAAATTTGTAACTTCACTTATAATTTTTATTAAAAGTAATATATAGTATTAATAAAAATATTAATAAAATAATAAGTGAAGTAAGGAGTTTTATTACGTGCATCATAATATAGAACACTTCACATTACTCAACCCGAGATTTAGTGAAACTTAGTTCAAATTTGTTATTAAATATTTAAAATTTAAGCATTTTGAAAATGATATTTTGACATTTAATTTTTTCTGCTGCTTTTCATTTATGAAACTTGAGAATTTTTGAAAAATAAGATAACAGATTTTTACAGTGAATTGAAAATTTCACCACAAATCTTTGTGGTTAAAATATAGTGAATTTTTCAATTCAGTGCAAGTATGGATTAGCACGTTGTAGCGGTCGCAATAAATTTATTAACAGATTTTTGATTTATAATTCATAATTTTTAATTTCTTTGATTCTGACACATTAACGCTAGTAAAAAGTACCAATAATCTAAGAATTGCAGTCTTTTCGCTTTAAAATATTAGAGTTTATATTATTTTAACAAATTTTATCTTTTATAACATTTTTTTCGCCCTTCAAAAAAAAAATTTTAAAGTTTTGGTGAGACAAAACTTTAAAATTTTATTTAAAATACTTAAAATCAGTTTCAACCTATCTTATTTTGAATGTTAACATTAGAAGTTTAAAGCCTTTAATTTTGTTGTTTTTAAGTTTTGAAATCTAAAATTTGTAAACTTCTAAACAATCAAGTAACATTTTCTTTAAATTTTGAAGTTGTGAATATATACCCTAAAATTTGGACACTTTTAAATTATGGAATTGTAAGATAATTCAGAATTTACAAACTTTTTAATATTGAGTTAACTGTAGAAAAACTTAACGTTTAAAGAATGCATTGTTTGAAATTTCTTAATGTTCATATTTCGACAAAATATAGCTTTATAACTTCCATTTGAAGGTTTAAAGATTTTTTACTTAGTTTCAACTTCTATTCTGAATTCTAAAATTTTGATATTTTTGAGTTTTAGTGTTTTAAACGCTTTAAACTTTTAGTGCTCTAAAAGTTTATATATCAAAATACAGCATCAATTTATTTTTATTTTTAATCTTATAACATTACAACATTTGATTTTTAAGCTACTTCAAAGTTTCTAAATTCGAACATATTGTTCCAAAATTTTTATTTTGAAACAATATGTTCAGGTTTTCATGTTTAGGTTTTCGTTAAATTTAAGCTTGAAAATTTCATAATATTGACATTACTAATATGATTTCGTTTTGAAACTAATACATTTTACAAATGTAGTATAAGAGAATTTTGGCTAAAAATTTACAAATCTTTTTAGTTTATACCAATATTGTAGTGTGTAAAATTTTTGCTTTTAAATGTTAAACTATTCTTAACAACGGTTTTAAAACATGGTTATTCCGCATTATAAATTAAAGAAATCATGGATTTCCTCTTAAGGGCCAGAAGGCCAAATCTGTTAAAGTAAAGAAAACTAGAACAAAAACCACACCAAATTCAGGGTCGGTTGTTCCAAGTTCCTTTACTCCTTAGTCATTTTTGACAAGGAGAAGGGAGCAAAATTGAAGCAGTCTTTAACTCCAGGTCTCCAAGTAAAGGAAAATAATTTAAAATTATTATTATTCTTCACCACCATATTTAAACATGGACAACTATTATATGTGTATATAGTAAGTTATAAATATTAATTATTATTATTAACACTGCACTCAAATTTCAATATTTAATTTGTATATATAAATATTTTGTTGTAAAATTTCAAATAAAACAGATTTAAACAAATTAAAGCTTTATAAATAACCTCCATTGTGAATATTTAAAACTTTGGATATTTTATAAATGATTTATTCATCTTTCCCTTTTATTATTTTTTTAACTTGAAAATTCTGTATTTAATATTTTCGAGTTTTGGAATTTTAAAAGTTGTTAAATTAACAATAAAAAGAACCTTTAGCTCTTTAAATTTGCTGGTTACTTCATGGTCCTGAAGATTTAAAATGTTTAATGTTCTGAATTCCAATTCAAAATAATAAATTACCTTCGAAGTAAAAATTTCATTTTCAAATTTAAAACAGTTAGAAACTAATAATTTAAAAATTATTATTTAATTTTCTACGACAAACTGAAGGATTTTAATATTTTATTAGTTAAAAATTTTTGAATTATAAAATTTGATATTTTAATTTTCACGTTGCGAAAATGTATTGATCTTATATACCTAACTTATGTTTTGTTAATGCATTTGGTCTTAACTAAACTATTTCGACTGAACTGAACATTTTAATGTTTAAAACGGTCGCAACCATTCTCTTTATCGAAATATTTCCATTAAAGTAACTCGTGAAATGTAAAATAACTACTTGTTTTACAAAATTTTGTTATATTCTTATATTTGGTATTTGTGAAAATTTACTGTTTTTGTTTTGAATTTTAAAATTATGCGTCAATGATTTTCATCTAAAAGTAATAAAGCTTTTTAATTTCGACGAAACTATTGCTACTAGAATGTCTGTAGAAATGCTTAAATGTCTGAATAATGAGATTTTTTCTTGGAAATTTTTGAACTTTATTATTTTTGAAAATTTTAGCTTTACAAATCTTGATTTTATTGAGTTTTTAATCTCTTTAGAGGAGGTTTTCAGAATTGTCAATTTTTGTTCGCATTATTTGTTATTTATTGTTTTGAGCAATCGAAAATTTGTTGAGCTTTTTTGGTATTTATAAAATATTATTCATTTCAATTTGAATTTTCTAAATTCTAAAATTCTTAAGATGAAAAATAAAATATTTTATGATTTTCTTATATATTCTCTTGAAGGTTTCTATTATTATATTATTGAAAGTATTAAGAAACGGTTTCAAAATAGTTTTTTAATATTTTAAATATTAGAACGTAGACGTTTCAAGTTTTATAACTTTTTTTTACTTTAAAATTTTAAGATTTTAATTGGTATTTTAAAATATTAAAGTTTAAAACTTTTGAAGTTTAAAACTATATCTTTTAAAAGTTTTCATATTTACAAGATTTTGTTTTTTTTTTATTGTGGAATTTTGAAAAATTATATTTTAATATTGGCGCTGTGTAAATAATTGATATTATATTTCGGGTTTTGAATTTTCAAAGGCGTTTTCTGCCTACTGAATTAGCATCAGTATTTATTAAAATATCAAATTAATTACTTAATTACATTTTAAAATTTCAGCTTTACAATACTTGTATTTATTGTAGCTCTAGAGAATGTATTTCAAAATTTTTATTACTGGTATCCAGAAATATATTATCTTTTTAGTTTTAGGTGTCTTCAATATTCTAATTTAAAAATGTTTTCATTTCAAGCTTTGGAATTTAAAATTTTTCGTCAGAATTCTGCAAAAAAAAATTTAATGGATGAAAATTTCTTTATAAAACAAGTCTTTTAATTGCGATAAAAATACGAATACAAAGAAAGAATTCTAAATCTAAAAATGATATACGAAACATTTAGGATGAAGATGAGGAAATTATATTTTTCTCACGTATGTTTAATAGTTTTGACAAATTCAAACGTATTTATTTTTTATTTCTCCCATACAATTTACACAAATAAACGAGTTATATAATTGTTCTCCAGTTATAGGTTTATAAATAACATTTATCTGAACAAATGCTTAATTCAATTATGTTATCGATATCAAATACCTCAAAGGCGCAATTATTCAAGGCGGATCAATATCGAGCCAAAGGAATAATTTATTTGACATGCGATACTTTCGTCAACAAAAAAAAAGTAACGAGAAGGAACGCTCCTGGTGCCGACAACGTGAAAAAAAAATCACCTTTGAAATTTGATATGAAGGTGTAGTTTGCGGTTTTTAAATCGATTTTTTTCCATCGATTATTCAGTGAAACGCGGATAACGGACATGTCAATGAAGCCAAAGCAAAAAAAAAATGTTACAATGACAAATTTTTGTTGTCCTCAAATGAATATTAAAATTTATAATATCAAATTTATACTACAACTACAAGATAAATTATACTGTTAAATCTTAAGTCATTTCGGTTTAAACTATATTATTCAAATGCGTTTTTTTATTAAAAAAATAATTTTATTCAGTTATGCGTTGATTATTTTATTCGATGACCTTTTGCCATCTTTCAAGTAACATCATGAAGTACTTTTGACTTTTCTCAGCAAAAAATGAAGAAAGTGTTTTGACACCATTTTCTGAATTAAATTGTTTGCCATTCAAAGAGTTTTGCAAAGATCAAAATCAACAGTAGTCGGACGATGCAAGGGGTGGGGAGTATGGTGGATGGTCCATCAAATCCCATCCAAGCTCCAGCAACTTCTGACGGATCACTAAACTTGTGTATGGTCTCGCGTTGTCATCTTTACGACTTTCCAATTATGGCTGATTTTATTGCACAATATTATTGAAATACTTTTATCATATCCAAATAAACCTATTAAAATTTGGTAGATGCTTTGTTAACTCTACTCTTGATGAAACGAAATTGTAACATGTATTAATTAAAATTAGTTATCATTTAACAAAACCGTATTCTATTTAAAGTTAATGCAGAATTAAACGCATTCTGCAGATTATTTAACCGTCTGATTAATATGTATTTTTTATATAAACATAAGAGTAATTTTGTTTTCCAAAATTAAATAATTATTTGTTTTTATTATAAAATAAATAATAAATCACAAGTTAACATCGTTAATCGTACGATTACACAAACCCGAGCCACAAAGTAATAATAGTCTACCATATTTAGCCGACTTGCACACATAATTGCATGCAATTAGAACTGCATCAGCATGACTACAATGTCCTTACGGAATTTTTACAATTGTTTCGAGGGCACTAGACACTCTCTTCTCTTCTTTCATAACTCACTTTTCTCCGTCCTTGCTTGCGGTTTGCCCATTCCTCATCCATCCATACCCTTTTCGAACGCCTGAAGGTAGGTGATTGTGCGGTCTCAAAAATAAAAACAATTCTAAACGTAGAAAACTGCACCCCATTTTATAACGGTCGCCGTTTTCCTATTAAATTTAATTTGACGATGTATAGATAAATTTTATTACATATTATTATTATTAAATGCGTTTCGTGCTCTGGTGCCGGGTTTATGGCTGCGGTCCGCGGTGTAATTTAACGAAGGTCAAGGGGAAAAAACAACATGGGAATACACTAAATTCTTATCGTCGTTAATTAAATGGTCTTGCTGATATAGAGAGCGGCAATTAAGTTATTCGGATGAAGCACGCCCGCGACAAATTGCAGGCTTTCTAAAATAAACAGGTATTGGGTTTTTTTTGCAATTATTTTGTGTATGCAGTGGATTAGATCCGAGCGTGCTTGTTAAGAAAAAAAAGAGTGTATAAATCAAAAAAGCTATTATTAGATTAGGTTGAACAAACACGTAACGGTGATCTCAAATTTTTATCTCGATCAGAAAAGTAAAAATTACACTACTGCATTAAATTACTATTATTTTACTGAAATTATATTCTTACCTATTAATTGCAGTAAAATAATTTATCTAAACCAATGTCTGTTTGTCTAAATAATTGCTGAGAGCATACCATGGTAGATACCTAGAAAAATGTTTAAAAGTTAAAAATTGTAGCTAAAATTTTGCATAATGGATTTCAATAAAACGCCCCCATCCTGTAAAAAATTTGCATTCTAAAGGATTAGATCTTACTTAAGAAAATTGGAATGTGGTGATGGACAGGACGACATCCTCCATCTTAGATATTTAGGTAACATATATGTACCTCAAGGCTCGACATTAGGTCCCCTGCATAAACTATTAATCAGCTATTTCAGTAAGCAGCGACCTTATCGATTATACAACAATAGCCAAAATAAGAGCTACTAAAAGAGAAAGTACTCTTCTATGAAATAGTACATTGGTACAGGTCAATAAAATATATATAAATTACATTGCAAATAGGATTACTACATTTAAGCTCATAAATAAAGTTCCTGAAAATAGCAACACAAAGATAATAACGATCTTAAAAAAATCTTTAAAAGTAAAAAGAGTAGTTAATTTTGTTTATTAGTTTTGAGGGTGGATACATTTATACATTTATACATTATGGTTTGACTTCTTGACTTATTGGGAGAGGTCAAATATATGTAATTTTTTCTTTAAGACGATACATTTGTGCAAATTATTTATAATATAGCTGGATTAGATAAAAATATCAAACAAAGGAAGAGAAGGGTACAGGAATAGGGACAAAGACAAATGCAAAAAAAAAATTGTATTTTTCTTCAATTTTTTATTGGTGTGATAACAAAATATGTATTTTATTTAAATAAGTTCCTCCAGTGGCCGCCAAAGAGGTACGTAGTACTCTTTTAAATATTTCCACAGCACTGTAACTCCTCTACTTTACCTATATCATTATTACCATAAATTATTTAAATGCATTGACTATTCGAGTGAAATTTACAAGAGTTAAACGATTTTGATTAAGCAGAACAACTTCGCCGCCCTTAATAGAATCGGTGTCAAATTTAATTGAATCAAATCTATGGTAAACAGGAGTAGCCTATGGCATCAAACATGTCATTTGGAAGAAGCAACAACAGTGTTGGTGGTAAAACATTTAGAGGCCGTGGTGGTGTCGACAACTCTTTCAGAAATTGAAGTAGCGGCGGTTGTTGTGTAGGAAGCTATAGACGTGGTGATCGATCCAATTGCTTTAGCAATGTCCTGCTGGTTATAGACTTTCCAATCCTAACTGGGATAACCAGCAGATCTATCCCTTTTAGAAATATTTCTATGTACTAGACCTAAATGTTGGACACAGTTCCACCTATGAAGTAGATCAATTCAGTGCAAATAACTAAATTACTGACAATGATAGCACCCACTGCTATTCAGTGATGAGTGGAGGATATGGTTGACATTGCTCAAACACTATCCGGACATACTTTGGCTCTCATCCTTCCAGCTATTGTACACATCAATAATCAACAACCAATTTCACGTAAAGACGGCCCTATTGCTCTCATGCTTGCATCAATTCGTGAATTAGCTCAACAAATCCAACAAGTTGCACATGCTTTTGGTAGCAATTCGTATTTTTGGATGTGTTATAGTAGTATGTAGTATGTAGTTATAACTACACCAGATCGTCTTTCTTCGAAAATTGAAGAACAAACCTTTCTCATTGTACTTATTATATCCTTGATGATTTTAGATATGGGTTTCGAACTCCAAATTCCAAAAATCATTGAGCAAATCAGGCCTGACCGACAGGCTCTTATGTGGTCTGCAACGTGACCAAAAGATGTTGTGAAATTAGCTCAGTACTTAAATGAATACATTCAAATTAATATGGAATCTTTACAAATTATCATAATATTCTACAAATTGTGAACGTTTGTCAAGTACATGAAAAGGAAACAAAATTGAACACATCATTTCAAGAAATTGGTTACAATGGAGAACCATGTGACAAAATAATTATTTTCGTTGAAACAAAGAAACCATAAAAAAAATAGCAGGAGGTACGATTGGCCAGCTGTGTGACAAGAGTCAACAGAAATTCTGCAATAATAAATCTAGTATATTGATACCTACAGTTGTGGCTACCCATGAACTTGATGTTAAAGGTATTAAATTTCATTCCCAAATTCGACCGAATATTATATTCACTGCATTTGACGTACTTACAAATCAAACTTAACTGGCACTTCATTTGCTTTCTTTACACCCAATAACTTCAGTCAAGAAAAAGACCTCGTATCAGTCCTTAAAGAAGAAAACCATGTTGTAAATCCAAAAATAAGTGAAATGGCAAGTAGAGGTGGCCATTTTGGTTCAAACAAGCTCGGCGTAATACCATTGGCTTGGAAGTTTCAAGGGAAGGGAAAACACAGGTCGACGTAACCATCACAGATTTGGTGGAAACAGTGGTAAATCAAATAACTATAATGGATCATAAAACTAATCTAATTCTGTAAAAGTACGCAGCGCAGATTTCTGCAAAAGACCTCAGCAAAATCGTATTGATGGTGAAACAACACATCGACTATGCACAGCCTGAATGTTTAAATGTGATTTCCAGTAACTTTTAGTGGATTAAATTAATTACCTTAGAGAGGATTCATATGTAGATTTCAATTTATATATTGTATAAATAATTAACGTCTAAGAAAATGAGATTTGTCTTATAGATTTTAAAATAGATATGTCCTTTTCGAACTGAAACAGAAATTGTGTAACTCAAGAATTAATTTTATTATGTTCATTGTTTGTTTTTTATATATTATAACAAGTTGTATTTTTTCCCATACCTTGGTTTCAACAATAAAGATTCTCTAACTTACCAGGAAAAAAAAATATTAGAATGATTTTAACTGTTCTTTTAACAAAATTTCAAAACTTATAAAGGTAAATTTAAAATTGTTTTATTGAATGTTTCGGACTGTTTTATTAAATTCTGTATTACCTTATTGTTAAAAGATTAAAAGAGCCATTTTTAGTAATGTTTTAAACTGATTATTCCTAATTATATATTTTTTGTTTTTATTTTTTCTAATCCAAAATATTATTTAATAAATTTCTTGAATGACTTCCTCATTTATCATCTGGTGAAACAGTTTAAACTATTACTGATAAAGGTTTAAAATAATAACAATTTATCTGTTTCACAATTGTATTTAAAATGTTTTGAACTGTTTAAAAATTATATTTTTATAAACTGAAACAACTATTTTTGGCAAAATATCAAATGCATTTTCTTAATTTTCAAATGTCTTTTTTTACAAATTTCTAATTGTTTCTTTTTTAAAAATTTCACCCTTAAAAAACGATTATTTTTTCTTAAAAAATGTCAACCATCAACTCTAAAATATTAGGATGTATTTTTTGAAATAAATACATAGATTTAAGCAATTTAGTTTATTTAATAAATATAATAGTTGTGACCGTTACTATGTGGTAATTCATACTTACACTGAATTGAAAAATTCACTATGTTTATATATTTGTGGTTAAAACATAGCGAATTTTTTAATTCATTGTTGTTTATTTAAGCTATCAATTTCTTTTTAATAGAGTAACTTTAAAAATATTATTATTATATATATTAACTTTTCTCTAGCAAATTTAAACAAACTGTAATCGTTCTTTTTTATTAAATTTAATATTTATATATAAGTACAAAATAATAATAGTTATACAACTTTTGGTTTAAATTATCCATTGATTTTTTTGAAAAATTTAGACCTTTTTTTCGATTGTGGGAAATTTTAAAGTTAATTAGAACAATTTTTGATGTTTTTTTCTTAATTTTAAGCTATCAACCGCCAAAATTTCAATTTTACTTTTGATAAAGTAATTTAGAAATATTTGCAAATTTTCTTATTTTTTTCTGTTTTGAAAAATTAAAAATCGACTTATGTGATTGCTTTTCTTTGAGAAAATTGACAAATGAATTATCTAGAGAATTTTCTTATTTCAGTTTCAATTTTAAGCTCTTAATTCTTTTATTTTAATAAAATAACCTTATTTAGTAAATGTTTACTTTTTTAGGAGGTTTTAAAATGGTTTAAACAAAATTTTAATTTTCGTTGATTAGGATTAATTTTTTATCTAAAATCATATGAAAGCAAAATAAAAAATATTATTTATAAGTATTTAACTGGATTTTTTAACAAAATTTTAGTTGTTTTTGCAACTCATTTTTTTTAAAGAATTCAAACAGTTTTAAAACATCGATTGTTTTATGTTTGAGATGTTTTCAACTCGTTTGTTTTAAAATGTTTTGTGTATTTTTTTTTTAATAATTGAATTATTGAAAGTTTTTATAACATTTTCTTTAAATAAGTGAGGTATTTAATGAAAGTTTTTATTTTTAAGTTTAAGCTGTCAGCTGTAAATATTTCAGTTGTTATTTTAATAATGAAACCATTTGAAAGAAATATTTACTTTTTACTGGGCTTTCTTTAAATTATTACAGTATTGAAAAAACAACTGACAATTTGACAGCTGACAGCTTAAAATGAAAAATAAAAATTGCATTAAATACCTCATTTATTTAAAGAAAATATTATAAAAACTTTACAGGAAAAAAATGTTTTTATCTAACGGGTAAGTTTCAAGTTTTCAACTAAATAAAACAAGATGTTTTTTGAAGTACTCAACTGATTTTTGTACTAACATTTTTATTTCTGCTGGAAATCGTTGTCTAGCTGTTTATATAATTATAGACGGTCTTTATAGAAAGTCTGTTAGAGAATTTTTATTTCTTTTATTTTTCATATAGTAAATTATCTGCATTTTTTAAAACTATATTTTCAACAAGTTTTCGGCAATTTATAATATTATTTTAAATATTTTTGTACAATAAGAAAAGACTATTTAAACTAAATTTTATTTGATTTTTATAGAAAGCTTTTAACAATATTTTATCCAATTTTCAATAGTTTGGTTATTTATTTCGGGATTTTTTACATTCTCTTTTTGTAATTTCATTAATGAATTATAATTTTTTAGAACAAATTTGAAAATGGGTGTATTTAGGTTTAAAAAAAATAATTAAAATTTCAATTGTATTTGGAGGAATAATAATAAAAAATTGTGTTTTCAACTGTTCACTAATTTTAAAATGTTCAGCTGTTTAGAATTTTTTTCCTATATTTTAATATTCTTTAATCTATTACTTAAACATAAACAAAAATTAATTGATATTAAGGAAGAATGAAAGCAAAATAACCTCCATGAACTCACAGTTAAATATTCAGTGCCAGGTATACGTGTGCTTGATTAAAATTTATTAGTTCCATAATAAAACTACTAATTTATTCAAAATAGTGTTGCTTAGATAGTTGTACTATTCGTTAATTTTGTTTTATTCAATGTCTATCGAGGTACTAGCCAGAGAAGTAGTTGTTTCAAATTAATTTGTTTTGTAGTCTTAGTAAAACTTACTGTTGTAGATTAACGAAATGATTTCGTATTTTTAAATTTATTATATATTAGTTCCAATAATTAAATAAACGTTTAAAGTTTCAGCTAAAAATCTTAATAGCTTCTTGAGATAAATCGCTTACGGATACATACACACACAAAGAGAGAGAGAGAGAGAGAGACTATTCTCTACTTACTACATGAGTTGTAAAATGTTTTTCTTACCAATTAATTGTTAATTAGGTTTATGGTGGATGTCATTACTATGCGATAAATATTTACGAACTCTAAAAGATACTGAATTTTTTTGATATTACACACAGGATTTATTTATGAATATAGTTTCAACCTTTATAAGGCAATTATCAAAAAAAATTACGTTTGATAATGACCTTGTAAAGGTTAAAACTATAGATTTTAATAAAGTGCAGTTTTAAACTTCCTAATTGTTTAGTAATTTTATCTTTAAGTATGATTGTGAATCTTCTTCTTTAGAAAAATCATGACTAAAAATTTGCCACATTTCCTTTATTTAAGAATAAATTTGGTGAGTTTTTATATTTAAGATTTCAAGTGTCTCTAGAATATTTTAAATGATCTTAGCTGTGATTAAACAAATATATTTTAATGATTCTTTCTGCAGAATTGTCTATCAGAATTAAAAATTCCATCTTAACGACCTAAAGTCGATCTAACATGTGTATTTCTATGTATATGTATTTTATGTAAGTAGAAACCTATGTTTTAATATGTATTTGGTATATTGTCTCGCATTTAGAATTGGTCGTTTATATTTTAATCATAACCAAATATAATGACACCTAGTGTCAATTAAATATCCCTTTTTAAGGCAAAAAGATCATATTTTTTAAATTATTAATCTAGATAGTCGTTTTGTGTGTTTTAAGTACTATGTAAACTAAACCGTTATATTATTGTAATTACATACATATAGGTTTATATGTATTCCTTGTAATTGGGCAATAACTTCCTGTTGGGTTATCAAATAAATATGTAGCAACCGATACCAGAAGATTAGAGGGTGTAAATGAAAAAATGCATATTTTGTGAATTCAAGCCTTTCCAAATACGATCAAAATTTTTGTAGATTATTATTATGTAATATTAGAATATTTTGTAGTATGTTGGATAAATAAATACTTAATACCTTTCTTATAATAAAAGATAATATGTATGTCTAGACAAAAAATGTGATCTGAATAATATTTCTATGCTAAAGTAAATCTGTAGTTTTATAACTTCTTTTACCTATAACTTTGACCACATTACACTGATCAAATATAATTATGTTGCCATTGAAAAGAAAACAATATTTTTAGACGTTAACATAAAAAACACTTTATAAATTTTCAAAAACACTTTATTGCATTAAACTCGCAACAATTGTTTCGTCACACTGTGGCTTCTTCAGGCGAAGAGTTTTTGAAAATTTATAAAGTGTTTTTTACTTTAACTTCTAAAAAGTGAATATGAATTTTCAACTAATAAGAGCCTCATCAATTAATATAAGAAAACAATCATTTTTGAAAGTTACATTCCGGACATTTTAAAAGTTTTTTTGAATTATGCCTCATACGTAACTAACCTTACACATATTTAAATTTAAAACTACTTATTAAGAAATAAATAGATGTCCATATTGAAAACTATTTAGTTAAAGATTTAAATGATAAAACATATTGTTTGCAATTATTTTTTTAGAAAAATATAGGTTTAGAATTACTATATAATTTAAGTATACAGTTTGATAATGACCAACATTTTTTTGTCCTAGATACTTCTTGATTTTTTTAAGCTACTGACTCATGCTTGTATTTATACTACCTGCAGGTAAATTCCAGATGTTGTTTTAGATAATTTTCGAATTTAATCAATGAAAAACTGCTACCTCCCACTTGTCTATATGGTAACGAAAAATGTGTTTATCGTAGATCAAAATAATGACGTCAAAACTAAATTTAATCTTCATTACAATGTCGAGCATAAAACTAGGGTTAATACTTTATTTGAAGTTAATTTGGAAATTTTAAGTTTTTTTACGTGTTTACTGATTGCCTAAATTAAAAAATATAATTTTTTGTCGTTCAGAGTTTATTGAAACTAATGAAAATGAACAATTTTAATTTGATATGCTAAATAATGAAAATAAACAAGTTTACCTTGATATGCTTTTTTGAAACAAAAGGAAGTTTAAGGGCAGCATAGTTTTTGTTTCTGTGGTGTTATCTGTCACTTGAAAATTGTTTGTGTAATGTGTAATGTGTTTTGCAATGAGCATAAATCCTCTTGTTGCGGCAAGAATTGTGACGAAGAAGAGACTTATCTGCGAACTCGAAGATCTGGTTCATAGCGAGGCAAGACTACAACAGCTAGAGATAACCGCTTTCTTGTTTCTAGTGCTTTGAGAAACCGAAAGATGACGGCAGTTTTCTTTCGAAATCATCTGGAAGAAGTGAGAAATGTAAACATAAGTCCTAAGTGGACAGTTAGGAGGCGACCTCATGCTGTTGGATTATCTTCTCGAACTAGAGCTACTGGACCGCCGCTCTCCCATGAACACTGGATTGCGAGTTTGAATTTTGCACAAGAACACTTGGCTTGGACAGCGGATGAATCGCGAGTATGGCGACGACAAGGCTAGAGATATGCTCAAGTGTGTATTTCCGAGCGACTTCCATTTCGTGGAAGATCAGTTATCTCATTGCGAGGCAAATCTTTTGATACTCGAATTGGTCGTTGACTGCGCATAGGTATCTGACAACTAGAAGACCATGTTCATGGTTAATCTTGGAGACGACGCATCATTTATGCATGATAACGCACGAACCTACACTGCTCGGATAGTTACAGAGTATCTTGAAGAGTGTCAAATCAGAGGAGGGAATTTTCGCTACTAAAGCCCTTAAAGTTTCTTTTGATTCAAAAAAGGCATATCAAAGTAAACTTGTTCATTTTCACTAGTTAGCATATCAAATTAAAATTGTTCATTTTTATTATATTATATTATTCATTACTTTCAATAAATTTTGAACAACAAGAAGTTACTTTTTTATTGAAGCAATCAGTTGGTAAACTGCTACAACCGAAAATAAAACACAAAAAAATAAAAATTTCTAAAATAACTTCAAATAAGGGATTGCCCTAGTTTTAGGCTCGGAAGTGTATTACTTTTTTCCAAAATCCAATTATCAATTACCAAACCCTTAAAACATTAATGTGCAAATTTTGTCACAGTTACGATCACCATGAAATATAACATGTTCGCGTACGGCGACGACACGACATTGACATTTACTTGGAGATAATGGCGATTCGGTTGAAAGGCAATAAGTCAAAACATTAGAAACAGTCCAGGGCGATAGGCAATAAGCATAAAGCATCAAATCGGCGTAAATCATAATAGGTTTTTAAGAGGCCGAGAGCTGTCAGGAACGGTTCCCAATTTACATTTCCACCGACGGTTTACCACACGTATTACACGTAGGTGTTTTATACGCCATAAATATCGACAACAATAAAACATCTGTAACGGCCATTATATAAATATTATGGCCAATTTTTATTTGTTGTGGCGTGTGTATACGAGGCACGAAATAAATTCGGTGATAAATAACGCACAGGCGCGCGCGCACACACACACAAACATTTTCCAAACCATGAATAATGCTAATGTTGGCACGCATGCCGTGTGGTTGGCGGTAATTATTGGTGTCACACTATTATCGTCAAGTTAAAAACGTCCGTGCGAAATTTTTCAATTTCTACCGTAATGCATGTGTGTGTGTGTGTGTGTGTGTGTGTGTGTGTGATTATTTCAAGTGTGTTTTGCGATTCAGAGCGCGCAACCAAATTGCCGGACATAATAAATGATAATTGGGTTAATTCCATCCTTTCCGCATATTTTGTACACGTAACAATGACATTTTATGTGCTAATTAATTTCGCGAAAATAATTATTTTGTCTTAATGTATCTAGTCGCTAAAGAACGTTAGATATTATCCTGGTAATAATACATAATTTTTGAAATATTAACATCCTACAATAAATGGATTCTTATTAAAATCTAATAATAACAATTCTTAAAAACTCTCCCAACTCGTTTAACATTTACAGAAGTATATTTAAACTTACTTTAGCAATACATATGTATTAAGATTAAAATATACATAAATATAAGCTAAATCAATAATTTAAAATATTTGGATTTAATTGTTGAATCAATTGAATTATTTCTATATGAACATTGTTTATAACATATCGTATCGCTTTTGTATACGAAGAAACATTTTTTTCATTGATTGATAATTCAGACAATTTAAAGAAGAAGTTGGAAAGATAAATGACTAGAAAATTATAGAAATGTCAATGTTTCTGGTTTATAGAAATTAATGGAATAATAAAGAAAAATTGTTTAATTTCTCGATAATTTTAAACATATAATTTTTTTTTTCTCAGAAACTTACCATGGAGAGGAATCAAATGATAGTCCCTAATTCCGGTGCAAGGGGTGCAAAGAATCTCCGGGCCCAAAGTGGTGAAATTTCAATTGTCAATTGGTACACGGAATACAAGAAGTCTATATCAAGCTGACAAACTAGACAATCTATACCAGGAGATACAAAGACGTGGTACAAAAGTATTAAATATTAAAGAGGTACTTTGGCCAGAACCAGAAAGTTTCCAACAAGAAAAAGGTAACTCGGCAACGACGAGCAACACCATAACGATGTAGGCAACCGATTACAAAAATTCTGTTACCAACTTTAGTACGATATCAGATAGAATTTTGCTCATACGGATCAAAAGACAACCCCTAGATCTAAACATACTTCAAATTTATGCCCCAACTGCAGTTGCAGGAATACCTCCAATTAGAGTAAAAGTGAACGGTCTGCCCATAGTAACTATAAGATATGCAGATGATATAGTCATACTGGCCAACAGCCTAAAAGAGCTAAATACCAAAACCAGATTGATGGTATTGAACCGCGTAGAACATAATGTCAATCTTTACCTAAACTCCACATTCATTGAAAGGGTGGCCAACTTTAAATACCTTGGGAGTATAATTGCCCAAAGTCTAGAGCCAGACATCGGGATCAAGAGTCTCTTAGAACTAGCACGTGCGTCATTTAATAAAATGAGGTCATATATATCTCATATAATTCAAATCTAAAATTACGACAAAGTTTAGTTAAGTGCTATATTTGGTCAACACTTTTATACGGTATTGAATCATTGACGCTGAAAATGATTAGCATGAACCACATTGAAGCATTAGAGTTGTGGCTGCATAGAAGGATGCCACATATACTCAAATGTCCTAAAATAGCCTACCTAGGACATGTACAAGGGGTCAAAATACAAACTACTCCAAGGAATATTGATTGGTAAGATTGAAGGACGCTGAGGACCTGGCAAGTAGCAGCAATTGTGGTTGAGGAACATCCGTGATTGGCATAAGTTCTGTAGGTGAACTGGTGTACATAGCACAAAAATGCTGAAACATTTTATAAATTTCCAGAAATTGTTTATAATTTTCACAATGTCAAGAAGAAGTTCTTGGAAAATTCTTAAAAAGTAAAGCAAATTTGTTTTAAATTTTAAAAAATCTAAAAAAATCTTGACATCTAAAAGAAATAAAAGGCTTTTTATATTTTTACATTTAAAAATTTAAAAAAAATCTGAATCTATTAGAGAAATGCTTAGAAAACTAAAAAAAGTACGAAGTTTGTTAAAAATTGAGATGAGAAATTCTTAAATGATTCAGATTTAAACAAGAAATACTCAAAAATTTTAGAAATATTGAATCAAAACTGCTAGAAAAAAAAGCATAGGTAAAAGAGAAATTCAAGATCACTTCAACGTTCACCGTAAACTAAAAGAAATATTGAATCAAAATTGCTAGAAAGTGGAAAATGTAGAGGAAATGTTTATAATTTACATAATTCAGAAAAGTAATTAATATAAAACTCTCAAAATTTAAAGAATTGCTGGAAAATTCTAGCAATCTCGGGGAAATATTATAATTATATTTTCAGAAAAATATTACAATTAATAAGCTAATTCGTAATTTCGTAACCTGGATAAGAAATGCTTAGAAAATTTGCAAAAAAATGAAGATAGTTTGTCTAAGACTTAGAAAAGAGATTTGTATATAATTAAAACTACAAGAAATTCTCAAAATTTGAACATTCTAAATAAGAAATTCCTAGAATATATAGAATTTAAAAATAATTTAGAAGACAATTCAGACCAACTGAAGAAGAAATGCTTTAAAATTATAGAAATAAAAATTGCTGATAATGTTTGCTATCTAGAAGAAATTTTCCTAGAAAATTATAACTACAAGAAATGCTCAAAACTTTAATTAATAATAATCTAGATTATAAATTCCTCGAATTTTCACCAAAATTTAAAAGACAAATTTGTGTATAATTCAGACAAACTATAGAAGATATGCTTGTAAGTTTTAGAAATACAATTTTAGGATAAATTTTACCTTCTAAAAAAGATATTTCTAAAAAATTCAAACTACATAAATGCTGAAAATTTTACCTATCTAGAGTAGAATTTCCTAGTCTCCTTGGAAGACAAATTTTTGTATAATTCAGACAAACTAAAGAAGAATTGCCTGTACATTTTAGAAGTACAATTTTCGCTTTTTTTCGTTTTGCTTTCTAGAACAGATAATCCATCAAAATTAGGAGAGAAATGTTAAAAAAATTGGAGTTGAAGTTTGTAGACAATTCAGAAAACTCTCGGAATATTTTTTAAATTTCAATACAATTTCTTGTAAAACTACAAGAAATGCTTAAAATTTTACCAATATAGAGTAGAATTTAAAATCTTCATCAACGTGTAACGACGAATACAGAACAACTAAAGAAAAAATGCATGAAAATTTTAGAAATAAAATTTACGAAAACATTTTGCTTTCTAGAAGAGATAATCTATTATTAGATTAGATTATTCTTGATTGAACCGGATATATAAGTTTGTTGAAGATAAGCGCTTGTTATGTTCCATATGTTTATTTACAGTTTCCTGACACGTGTTTCGAATTTTTCAGTTTATTATCAAAGGTAATAAAAAAAGTATTACCTTTGATAATGAACTGCAAAGTTCGAAACACGTGTCAGGAAACTGTAAATAAACATATGGAACATAACAAGCGCTTTTCTTCACCAAACTTAAATGATACTGGTTAAGCTACACTCTTGGTGAAACGAGATATGTAAATTCAATGAGGTAAAACACTTGTTATGTTCCGTAAGATTTTTATTTTTAGTTGCCTGAAACGTGCTTCGACTATTGCTGATCATTTTCAGTACAATTTCAAGTATGAAACTAATTAGTTACAATTAGTTTTTACTTTGAAAATGATCAGGAATGATCGAATCTTACACGTGTTTCGAAAGTAAAAATGTTATGGAATTTAACAAGTGTTTTACCTCATTAAATTGGTAAATACTTTCCTCGCTGCTTTCTTGATGAAACGAAAATAGAATATTATCTGATTTTGAAATAAGACACATGTTTGTTTCATATTGGTATTTTCAGCTTCCTGACACGTGCTTGGATAAATGACGACCATTCTCAAAGGAATTACAAAATTAACTAAAAATTAATATTTAATTAATAATAGTTAATTTTGTAATTCCTTTGAGAATAGTGGTCATTGGCCGAACACGTGCCAGGAAACATATATGTACTAATAAAATAAAAAGTGTCTTATTTCAAAATGAGATAATACTCATTGAATTGAAAATTTAGAAGACAAATTCTTGTATGATTCAGAAAAAGTAAAGAAGAAATGCTTGAAAATTTCAAGACTTTCATTTTTGCCTTCTAGAAGAGATTTTATTTAAAAAAAAACATTAAAATTAATAGAAAATTTGTTAAATTTTTTTTCTCAATTTCTCAATTTCCTATAAAAATAGTATCGCTTCGAAATTTTAAAGAAATAAATTTTGAATTTTTACAATTTAGAAGAGATTTTCTTGAAAGTTAAAAAAATATTTAGAAGATACATACTTGTACAATTCAGACAATGTAAAGAAAATTGCGTAAAAAAATCTAAAAATTCTAAACATGAGAATATTGTTATGTTTCATATGTATTTAACATACGGACCCGAAAGATGGTGAACTATGCCTGGTCAGAAAGAAGTCATGGGAAGCCCTGACGGAGGTCCGTATCTATTCTGACGTACAAATCTATTTCCTAAAAAATCCTTCAAAATTAATTGAAATTTAGAAGAGAGATTCCTGGATATTTAAGATAAACTATCATAAATAAACGAGAATGGAAAATAATTTGTTTATAATTTAGAAAAGAAACTTCTGAATAATTCAAACGAACTAAAACAAGAAATACTGAGAGTTTTTGGAAGCTGGAAATTTTTAGAAATCTGGAGAAAATGTTTGTAGGTTTCATAATTCGTGAAAAATTTACATAAAATTATAAAAAAATTGGTTAATAATAATAAGAGAAACTCCTGGAAAATTTGTACACAAAAATAGAAATATTTAAAAATTTAAATTTAAAAGAAAATATTTTTAAAAATTAATAAAATGATCGAACATTATGAACTAGAATTATTAAAACTAAAAAAACTGTAGAAAAATTTTGCAATCTAGAAGAGAAATTCTTATGAAAACTTGTTTAGAATATAGGGGAAATAATCTGAATAATTCTAAAAATTCTCGAAATTTTAGAGATGTTAAAGAAGAAATACAAAAAATGTAGGAGTCCCAATTAAATGTTTATTTTATAACTTTTACTAATACAAATTGAAAAAACAAATCTGGAAATTTTACAAAAAATTAGAGAATACAGAAAATCTGATCTTTTTAAGATAAATTCTTTGATTATTTAGTATTCAAGATGTGTACATTTTTTTGAAAAATAACTACCAAATTTTAAATATCTGTAGAAAAATTTTTACAATTTAAAAGAAACATCTACAATTGTAGGAAAAAAATTGCATAAATTGTAATCTCACGAAATGTTGTAATTAGAAGATAAACATTACTCTTAAAGAAAATTTACGAAAAAGATAGATATGTTGTTAGAAAATGATAAAAAAATAGATGATATATTCTTGGATGATTTTAACAAAATAAAACATCAAATTCAAAAATATTAAAAAACAATAAAAAGTATTATACATCTTTAGGATTTGATCTAGGAATTGGATAGAACCAAATAACAATTCAAAAAAAGTGCCGTAAAAATAAAGCAAACAGTTTTTTAAACCAAAAATCTAGGAAGTTGGGAAAGAAAGTGGTAGGCAGTCTAAAAGATTAAAGAATGTTAGGAAAAATTAATAAAATATGCTCGTCACAAGTAAAAATTAAAAATAAAAAGATTGATAAAAAAGGATCATAGAATGCTACAAAAGTAGGAAATTCGAATATAATCTACGAAAAGGCAAGGAAGCAACTATAATGTAAAAAACGGCTAATTATTTTGTAATGCATTAACAAACCATTGATATTAAGAAGAAGAAGAAGAAGTCTGTAAGGATATAGTTCGTCCATATAATCAATATTAACCTCAAAAGACGTTGGAACATAAATGAGTGTAAATCTAATTTCAATCCAAGTTCAGGATATTCAGAATATTTCTAAAAAATTCTGAGAAATGTTTCATATGTTTCTAACATACGAACCCGAAAGATGGTGAACTATGCCTGGTCAGAAAGAAGTGAAGCTAAAAAAATCTAATTTCAATGCAAGTTCAACTAAAATTGAAAATATTAGGATAAATTTAATACTGAAATAAATACTTTGCTATAGTAATAGAAAACTTTAGCAAATAGGTTGTTACAAAGAAGCACCAACAATCACAGAAGATATTTCTTGAATAATTTACTCACTTATCACTTGGCAAAACATTATGAAATAATGGGTAAAGAATTGTTATACACTTGCTTTGTTTAACTGATATCAATAAAAGAAACCAAGTGCTAAACAAGTACCTATTAATGGCAGAAGTATTGATGAGGAAGTGGGTATATCGTTTGGGAGTTGCATTGGTGCTGCATTCAGTTTAAGAAAGAAATTTCGAAACTAATTATAATCCACAAATCGATAACAACAGGTTTTTAATTTATTTTAGATCGAAATGTATGAAACGGATTAAGTCGCCTACCAATTGGCGATAGATGAAACAACTTGTAGACTTCAGAGAGTATCACCATGGATTTTAACTACTTTTTCTTTTCGATTTATGGTTTAGATCTTTAGAAAGGGAAAACGTGTAAAGGAAGATTATATTATCATTTATAAGTTTTAGAAATTATAGCTTTAAAATAGCATTTCATTCATTTTTGAGAAATGGAGTTTAGAAAGTTTAACTTTTTTTTAAATCAAAATATGAACATTTGAGTATAATATTATATTGATTTTACATGTTTTAATTTATAAAACAATGTTATTTATAGTATGGGCAATTGATAGACTTTCATTATTCAAATTTAGTATAGCGCTGGCGTCTGAATTACTAACTGGTACATTTGTAAATGTCAGACGCCGAGACATCGCTTCATTATTAAAACAACATTTTAATCAATTAATTCAATTATACAAACACCTTAATCTTTAATAATGACTGCTTGTAAAGTCTCGCTGATTTGTTGCTCTACCTTACTGTACTTTATGTAAAACCAACTAGAATTCGTGTACTCTTATTATTAATTAACAGCGTGTCGTGACGCTATCAGCTGTAATATATCAATAAGAGGAAGTGAACAATTTTTTTTCCTCTCCTCTAAACCTGGCATTATTTTCACGAAAGATACATTTAGCGGATGAATTGCAACTTCATAGTTCAAGGCTCCGATAATAACAATTGTCGGCCGTATTGTGCGCTATACGTTTTGTAGGTGATTATTCATCTGTGTTGAAAGGTATTGGCATACCTAAATTCGCCGGCATAAATTACGTCTAATAACACATTGTAATATATCTGCAGCCGAGCGATGCCCATATAAATAAATAATGGCAAAATGTGTATCCAATTTAATATCGCCATAAGTTAAGTGCGCGCACAATATCCTTTATGCATTCAACCGGATATATGGGTGTGCTCTTTTTGGCTTTGGGTTATTCGAACCATTCTTACCAGACCCGCGGAGCCACAATTCTAACTGTACATCCACGTTCAATCTCTAATAATTGATATTACACGAGACATAAATCCGCACGTTATGGGCATGTTGCTGCAGTTGCTACAGTTTCTTGGGGGGAATTATGCCGCGGACTTGCCTATCGGTATTAATATGACGGCCGCGTGAAGATATTACCGTATTTATTTACAATTGTTTTCCATTCTGCTTTTCAAATATTAATATTAATATTTAATGACAATTTTATTATCAATTCTAAATTATTCTTCTTATTCTGATACAAAATAATATTTGTAATAATAGGTTATATACAATTTTTCTCATGTTCTCGATATTGAGATTTCTCAACGTTTTGGCAATACTACATTCGCGATCTTTAGGAACATTGATAGTTTAGAATTTTCTGCTGTTTCTAGAGATATTCATTTAATTCGTGGTTAATCTTCCTGGAAAATTACGAGTTTGGGTTATTCGAACTCTCCCTTAGGTATATAAAAGTGGTTCCATCATATCTTATTTAAATAAAGTCTAATTTGTTCACTCATAGAAAGTGCAGCTAAAGAAATTATGCTCTTATACCTTCTTCAGCTTAACACATATCTTGACGAATATTGAGAGCGTCAAGATATTCATAGCCGAAAATGAAGCTTACATCACAATTACAGAAGCTAGATATTGTATAATTAAGCAAATCTGCATGTGCCTCTATGTAATCCGACATGGGTTTGTTAAGATCATGGACTTTGCTTTGGATAAAATCGCTGAAATCGAAGTGGAGAAGGTATCTCAAGAAGTCAGGAATATTGCTCTGCCATGGAATTTCTATTGCTCAATACACTCAATAGATTTGAAGAAAGACTGTAATTGCATAAGAAAGGGTAGCAAAAAGATATTACACTATTTAGAAATAAAATATATAAGTCCTTTACGTTGTAGATAATTCACTAATAAATAGAAAAAACACGAAAATATATTCGTAAAATCTACAACAAATGAGTCTTATTAAGACTACAAGAACAAATCACTTTTGAAACAACTACTTCTCTAGCTAATACTTCGACAGACATTGAATGATACAAAAGTAATTTGCGTGTTACAAAATAGCAAGGCTATCAAAGCAACACTAGTTTGAACGTATTTCTTTCTGTAAAATGAACTAAAAATGATTGAATGTACGTTAAAATAGTTTGTGAGTGACTATACTATGGTAATTTGGAAAAAGAAATGAATTTAGGTTGATACCATAGTATAGTCACTCACAAACTATTTTAACGTACATTCAATCATTTTTAGTTCATTTTACAGAAAGAAATACGTTCAAACTAGTGTTGCTTTGATAGCCTTGCTATTTTGTAACACGCAAATTACTTTTGTATCATTCAATGTCTGTCGAAGTATTAGCTAGAGAAATAGTTGTTTCAAAAGTGATTTGTTCTTGTAGTCTTAATAAGACTCATTTGTTGTAGATTTTACGAATATATTTTCGTGTTTTTTCTACACTATTTAGACTCACTCTATCAACAGATCCACAAACCAGAACCAAACATAGCCATGTGCAAACTCTGGATTCATGTTGTGATAAATTATGCTCGCTAGAGCGTAAAGTGAATTGAAGTTTTTTCTGTCCGAGGGTCTCTATAACTTTTGCTTAAACAAAGACAGAAACACTGCGATTCTGGAGGAGCTGGTGGCTGATTTTAACCTGCATGTTGATAGGATGATTCAAGTAGAAGTTTTTGCTGTTTATAAATGTACATCAAAAAAGAGAAGCTGTCTTGCAAGTCTGGAAGCTCTGGAGGATGAACTAGTGCCATGTACTTGGATCCAACTTTTCACAATCTGTACTTTGCTTCTGTTTTAAAGTACTACTGAATAAAATATAATTATTTCATCATAAATCCGTTTGCATTATACCGGGTCACTTATGAAGTAATTAAAGATATTAACTAGAGAAGTAATTCATGGTGGCAAAAACCTAATGAAATCAATCACTTTTGAAACGAAATTTTTTTTAGGAAATATTGGCTCTGAGCATAAAAGGTAGTCCGCTGAGAAACCAAGAAACTATAAATAAGTACTGAAATGATGTCATTAATGTTACCACTGAAATCGACGCAACTGCTGAGCGGCTTTTATGAGAGGAGGAGATCTGCAAGGAAAACAGGTATTTAAAAGGTACAAAATACAGGAGAACATACTTAGGAAATTGCTATCAATACTACGGAAGGATATGAATGATGGAAAGAGTTAAACAGAGTATAAAGTTTGAGAGGACACCGAGTTGCCCTCACGACCACCTTATCTTACGCCCTGAGATTTTTTTCTGTGGGGCTATCTTAAGGCCCGCGAATTTGTTTAAAAAATAACGGACCCTTAAGCAGCTGTCTAATGCTATCACCCGAGAAATTCAAGCGATTCCTGCCAACATGTTGAAAGAATGCATGGGCAACTTCACAACTCGACTTGAGGATTGTGTGGAAAAGAACGGAGATCACTTAGATGGCATGCTTTTTAACCTTTTCTTTGATATGAATACGAAATGACAAATTCACACCTACCTATTAAAGAAATAAAATTTTGTTTTAATTGTTAATTATGAGAGTATGATTTATTCAAAAACTTCATACTTCTCTGCCGGACCCTGTATTATAACAGACTCAAAGGGAATTCAATTGCAATCAATTCATTTAATTTGTGTGTTTTAGTAGAAAATGTTCCAGAGCAATAGAGATTTTTGGCACTTTGAGAGCCCATGGAGATATTAATGCAAACATATAACTTAACGAAGTCTTTTCACATCCCTCATTATTGCACAATGAACACAATTTTTACTATAAACAAATTTCGTGTTCTCACGGCTGTTTTGCTTCCAGTTGCAGTTGTTTTTACTATTATTATTGTTATTATAACGTGAATAAAGGCTGCTTATATTTCATTAAATAGTTGTCCCATTTTTGTAGTTAGTACTTTTAAAATTTTCTGTCTGCACTTTGCTTTCAAGTATATAAAAAGTATATGTTTATTTCAATTTCCAGATTTATTGATTATGAATTTTACTGTTTTTGTATGTTAATATTTTCTTTCTATTCTTGCATTTCCTAAAGTTAAATCAATATTAAAGCGTTGTTTCATATTGAAAATTAAGTCTTTTCCTTTCAGTATCTGCTAAGCAACGCATATTTTATTGTTCGTTTTTGTAAAATATGTTTTTGCTCAATTGATTCAACCATTATAAGATTTTTATTAAAGCATTTATTTTGATTTTTCAAACTTTTCTTTTACTTTTAATACCTTTGCATATATTTTATTTAAAAAAATATATACAGTGTCTATTAAACAGCGAAAAGATATCAAATTTTGTGTGTGTCTTGGAAATAATAAACATTCCAGATACTATAAAGATGTCTGCATTTCAAGGTCACAGTCGTTGCCCTCAACAAAGTATGTGCGAAGCTTGTGCCAAAGGTTTTAACGAAATACCACAAGGATTAAATTAGATTAGATGTTATATGAGTGGCACCAGCGCCTGCTCCACCGCGACATTTTTAGATCTATTGTGTGTGACCTATTTATCTTAGATGACCAGCTCTAGCTTTGTCTCTTTGATTAGTCCTATTAGCCCTGCCAGAGGCGCTTGGGTATAGGTCACCGCGCTTAGGGGTGTAGTGCCCAGCTTTTGATATATAATCCTTGCTAGGTCCTCGTATTGGCATTGGATGTGGAACGAGTCCTCTTCTTACTCTAAGCAAAATCTGCATGGCGCTTCTTCCACTCGGCCTATTTTGCTCATATATTTGTGATCCACAATAGATCTGAAAAGGTCGCGGTGGAAGGGGTGCCATATTATCATCCTGTGCCAGAAGGAACTTCAAGATTCAATTCAAGAATTGTTGGATTTGATTCAAAATGAGCCTGACTTTCTCAACTCTGTCGTAATTCAAGACGAATCCTAGATGTTCGAGTACGACTTAGAATCCAAAAGGCAGAAAAGGCATACAAAATCACCCCCTGCTAAAAGTGGGAATGAGCAAGTCATCAAAACCGATGCTACGACTCCCATTGCCTTTGTTGACGTGCAAGAAATCATTAGCCTTTTATCTGTGGGTGCGCCATACGCAGACAGATCACACGCATTAGCGTTGATACCAAAGATATGATCAGACTCTATCATGACAATGCCCCCAGCCCCGCCATTGAGGTGTTATAAGGTGCCTTCCAGGCATTGCAGACACGTTTCGTTTTTGTGTGTGGACAGAGTATTTTGAAGAATTTTAAACATTTGCACAGGTACGATAAATAAATATATTTTTCCTACAAAATGCGCATTACTTTTATAATGGATCCTGTATTATAATGAACATTCAAGATAAAATAAGACAAGATATAAATTTATTTGTGAATGCATAGTTACCAAAATTGTGAATTAATACGTAAAGTAAATTATAAATGTCACGGTTACAAAATAAAGCTCAACTGTGGTAGATTATAGTAGTATTATATTTGTTTTCAAGACATTTTAAAATAGGTTCGTCTTCAGTATGTTTATGTATAGGACCTACCCCGTAGATGGTAATTGATTGTAAAGTATCGACTCCCAATATTTAATCCTCTGTTATGTCTTTCGCAGACGTTGATTCGATGGACTTGTAGGATGCAAGTAAATATGATTAATGATGATACTATGAGTATATTCAGTTTTTTAAAATGCCCTCTCCATTCTCAGGTACATACATATTAATTCATGTTTAGTATGAAAAGTTAATTTTTGCGTTTCTTCAGTGTTTAGAATTAGTGTGTTGCTGGTCATAATAGTATTCGCTTCTTGAATTCTGATATTCACTTTGTCTTCTAGCTCCTCACCAGATTGTTCTTATATTAGGAATGATGTATCGTCGGCGAACTTGTATTCCCTACAGCCTTTTATATTTGACATCATTCGATTATATGAGAACTATTATGTCCCATGATGGATCCTTGTGGAACCCCATGTTGAAGATCTATGCGACTTGATAAAGTTGAGTTCTAGAAAACTTGCTGTGAATTGGAGAGTAGATGGAGAAGGATGATAATAATTTATGTATAGATCTCCTAAAACCGTAGTAGTAGAGATTTCCAAGTAATATCGACTAGTTAACAATGTCAAATGCTTTTATAAGATCACAGCAAACAATACGAAACATTTCCTTGTCATCAGATGCCTTTATTATTTTAGACAACATATTAGTAATGCAGGTGATACCGATCTGTTTTTCCTGAAGCCAAACTGCACGGTATTTAAAATTTAAAGTGAGACTTTAAAACATTTTTTTAACAATCTGAAGATTTAATTGATACGATGAATTAAATTCTTACTTAACCTGTGGCGAAAATTATTTTTTGTTAATTAACCTTCTAATTGATTTAATGTATCTTTTAGTTACTTGAAATTTCTCCAATTGTTTTGTGAATTTTCGTTTTTACTAATTTTTTAATGAATATTTTACATACTATTCATTTTTTGAAATTTTGAGAATCGTTAAGATAAAATTTTTTTGCTATTTCCGAAAATTGTTATGAATATTTTAGGCACTTTCAATATTTATTTCTTTTATTAATAATTTCTTTTAAGAAACGTATTTCTTAATGATTTTGCTATTGTATTTTCGAAAATTTTATAATTATTTTAGTGTTTTTTAACTTTTATTTTTGAGTACTTTCTTAGAAACGCAATTCTTGTTGTTTTTGTACAATTTTTTTAATCGTATCTGTTACAGCAATAATTTGTTTATATCGTCTATTTGGTTTCTAAAACCAAAGTGTTAAATTTCAATTTTATACTTTTTTTTTATTTTAAACAGTTCTGCGGTTTTTTTTAATTTCAATTCGGAAAAAATAAACATACCTTTTTAGTTTGTTGGAACCCAATTGGATGAATGAGTTGACAATTCTTGTATTCTCAAAATACAAAATTTTGGTCACTTTATTTTTTTAATATATATTTACAAGAAACACATTTTTGCTTATTTTTATTGCATTTACACTAGTTTGATAGGATTTTGGTTAAAACATCTTTTTTGATTACCAACATTTTTTTGAATACGCTTGAACTTAAAAAAATCTTCAAAGTTTTATTTTCATTTTAAACATTGGTACAAATAATCAAAATGTACTTAGTTTATTTAAACTTTTTTTTGGAAATTTTCACATGTTTTGACTATTTATTATTTGCTATTCTTATGTTTTAAAAATATTCAAAAATCTTGGGCGCTTTTAAAAGAAGGAAAATCATTTGTTTTGATTATTTAACCAGCTATGCTACATTTTCCAAGTAGTTTAAGCTCTTCTAAGATTTATTATTTATTGAGTTTGTTTTCTAACAGAAGAATTTTTTAATGCTGGTTTTCGTACAGTATTTCTCATTTGATTTTCTCTTTTACAATAAGATTTTTATTAAATTATTTATTTTGCTTTCCAATATTATTTTTTATAATACTTATGTAATTAAAGTTTCAATTTTAATTTTATGCATTACTACAAATTTTCAAAGAAGCATTGAAGTGGATGGAATTTCTGTTAGTGTACGAGGGGCCGATCTTTTATATACCTTGATATTTTTACTAACAGGAGGATGAGGTTTATGAAAAAGGACAGCGGCATAGTCAAGATCATTTTGTATATGTCCACAATATGCCTTGATTTGTATAGGTGATGCTTTTGAAATTCCGAGCTCTCTTCTTGACGATCGCTTTGAGGTGATGGGCGTTTTATTTTTATTGTTAATTTTGGAGTCAAATGTTATACTAAGGTATTTACAAGAATGAGATAGTAAAATGGAATGGTTATTAATGATTATATGGAACAGTGAATTCTGTGAACGATGAAAAAAATTAGGAATAGGATTTATTAGGATTAATGGTTACTTTTCATTTTGTGAACCATAATTTTATGGTATCGCTCAGCCCTTGTAAGGAGTTAAGTGGTAGGGGCAAGTACTTCTAAGAAAGTAGATGAAGGATTGATGTAATGTTGTAAATGGTTAGAGATAGATGAGATCCTTGTGGAGCACCTTGCTGAGGAACAAAGGTCCGTGATAGGGTATTTCGGATTTTAGCTTGTAGGAGTTGATTGGATAAACAACTTTCAATTATTTTAAGGAGATAAGGTAGGATTTTTAAGGAATTACATTTAAAAACCAACCTCCATATCAAACTGAGTCGAAAGTTTTTGAATGTCAATTAGGACAATTTCGGATTTGTGACGTTTGTACTATTTTCTTTAATATGTAGGTGTGTTATTTAACAGAGTCCAAAAACTTATAGAGAAATAAGGAAATTAGTCTCTTTGTCGATGTGACAGAAGGTCTTTATGTCTATATATATTTTTTTGGAGGATCTGACATAGGAGGTTGTTTTAGCTTTGAAAATTTGATGGATAAATAAAGTGAAGAAAGACCAGGGACTCCGACAAAATTTTATAGAAGGTGGTGGATGTAAATAAATGAATGTCGAGAGTATTGGATTAGTTTTAGGATATGATAAATATAGGAGCAGTTTTCTCTAGTTTAATTCCTGGGCTTGCCTTTTGAAAATAGTGGACGGAAATTACATTGAGGACTAGTTTTTGAAGAAAAATGTGGTTTCTACCATTAGAGTTATATCTATTTGATTATTAGAGATGAAGTGGGTCAGGAGATGGGATTTTTTCGAAAATGATTTGATGTTTGTATATATATGACATTTAGGCTAGCCAATTTTTACCACCTCGCTGTGTCCTACGTGGATACATTAAATTGATTCCACTAGAGTAATGACGTTAGGTTGGTCTATATCGAAGTTCATAATATAAATACTATTTCCTGAAATGTTTTTATGTGTTATTGTTTCTTAATTTTTCTTACACATTAACACTTTAACGAAAAAATCTTATTAAAATAAATCTTATATAAAAATTAAATTAATTATTCATAAATACAGTTACTATATAATATATATTAATATACTAGTAATGTTAATTTAATTATTAAATTAAACTAGTAATTTAATAGCAAGCGTTGGAGATCAAAGTAACCACCCCACGGCGAAAATAATGTTCCGCTCAATTTAAACTAATATCAACAGCATCGAGATAATCCTCTTAACTCTCAGATATATTATGACAATTACGTTAAGTGCACCGATTCCGCACAATCACCGTAAACATAAAACGTTCGATCCCGACGTGGAAACAAACAAAATCTCAATGTTACCGTCGTAAAAAAAGCGATCTTGTAACGCTCAAATGGAACGACCGAACTGCGTAGAAATTCCTCGACTTCCTAGTCGTGATAAATACGAATCGGCGTTTTCGGTACGCCCGTGGTGATTTTTAATAAAACCGCATTATTCATGGTGAGATGTGCTTTTTTATTATTCATATCAAGGCCGAAAACGTGTCAAAAAAAGAGACCTAGCTGCAAGAAAATGTAGGAAGATATACCACCCACACCGGAGCGATATAATAAAATATCTCGGTATGGGATTGTTCTAATAACTCGTTCCATTGTTCGTGTATATTTTTATTATGATCGCAACGAGTGATATTAGTATAAATGTTTTCTTTCTTCAGCCGGCGATTTTCACTGGAGATACATACGTATTGTTGCAATGGTTAATTGAATCGATCTATAAAAATTAAATAATAATAAACGCCTTGAAGAGATTAAATTCAATAACGGGTAAGCATACATAATCAATGTTTCGCACATTAATAAATAATAAATTCGGTAGCACTCTAAACTCCCACATCCTCCAACCCGACCGAAGGCCACGGTTTTGATCCCAAAAATGGTCTTTAGCTGCTTCCGCGTGAGATTTCTAATAATTACACGCCCGGCTCTCGAAGCCTGCCAATTAATAGAAAATTGGCGGCGATTATCTGCCAGCAGCAAAGGCAAACTTCACCTTGTCCAAGTATCCTATGGCGGTGACTCACCCTGAAAGATCTATCTACCTATCTAGCATTGTGTTAATTGTTGTGCGGTTTCTTCGGCGCGCCTTCATCCTGCGTCCCTGAGGAGGTAGTATTTCGGTGTTGAAACGTCGAGGACCGAGCGCGTTCGCGGTGTGGGTGGGTGGGCATGATCTGATTACTGTGTGCCGTTTGCTTTTTTCGCGATGCACATTAAGGTTTGATTTCTCACAGTTGACCCCGTTTGAGACCGAGAGTTTCGTAAGAGTTTAGACATTGCCTGCCGGCATCGTACATTATGTTTGTTCCATGTTGGCACACTACATTGACTCAACGGAATGCCAGACCGAGAGGCCTCAGCCGGAGACGAAGAGATAAATCAAAGCGCGAACGAGCGCTCTTACGAAAATCCTTCCTGGAGGAGAGATACAGTGAAATTGTTGCCCGCTATTTTTTTTTTTGCCTCGCTACGTTTCCACCACGATTTTGCACTTATTCCTTACGGTTTTATAGCCTCGTAAACTCCAAATTGCCACTAAGCTATTGTTCGGTATCAACCACTTTCCAATCAGAAACAATCGGAAATTTCATCAAACGTAGACGGTATTTATTTTGACAATATGCAATTGTGGATTTAAATTTAGATTTTTTTGAGATTTTATATATTATATATTTTCTTGAATTTCTCTTCGACATATCTTCAAATTCATTAGATTCGTTTGAAATTTCTATAGTAGTATAATTTCTTGTCTCTCATTATTAAATCTTACTCTTTTAACTTTTAAATATACCCCCTTTACACCTAAATTCATTCAAATTTTTAAAAAATTTTCAATTTTTTGATAATTTTTCACAATATTTTGTTTCGTGGTAATAATTTTTTTTGGATTCTATTCTAATTGCAATAAATTTCTGTGAGAGTTCAAGATTTTTAATTCATATTCTAGAAATTTATTTATCCTCAATTTACCAGTGTTTTTTCGAGATTTCTGGAAATATCCATCAGATTCTTCCATTATGTCTCCCAGTTTTCAGAAAAATTCTTGGATGAATAATTATTTCAATATCAAACCGGATTCTCTTTTTTAAATTTATCAGGCTTTTTTTTGAGTTTTGATCACAATCCTGATGCCTCAACACCCATTTAACTGTATTTCCTTTTTATTAGTTTCTCACATTTCTAATTGGATACCTTTCACAACCCAAAAAAAAATTTAAGAGACGAATGGAATCTTTTAGAAACCTTAAAAAATTATGTGCTTTTCATAGAGTGCATGATGCAAGAAACTTATTTTGATGCTCAATCTTCTTGGACGAATTATTTTATGAAACCTTGAAAAAAAATAGGTGCTTATATTTTATATAGAGTAAAGATGTAAGAACTTATTTTCCAATCAATCTTCCTGAATCATTTTTTTTCCATAAAATAGTAGTCTGCTTAATCAGTAAATAAATGAGATATTGCAAAACTCGTAATATATGAAGGAATGTAACTATTTTTTTCAAACAGCATACCATAGTTAACTTAACAATATGGAATCGATGAAAACACCTAAAATAGGTATGAGAGTACAAGTCTTCAAAAATTTAATATAGATAGAATTTATTTAGCATAACTCCTATATACTTATTGAAATGAGAACTTCTTGGAAATATTAACGATGAATAACTTTTTAGATAGACTAGAATCTAGTGAACACACCAGAATTTAAAAGTGTCTTCATCTACTATAATTGATTCAGACACTTTCAAAGTCTAATGAGTTCACTATCTTCTAGTCAGATATACTGCTTTGAGATAAAAGCCATCAAAGGGACAGTTAAGAGAAAGGCGTGATCAAAAATGACACAAAATTACACAATTTTTTTTTTATGAATAGGGGTTTCAAAGCTTTTCAACCACTTCTTAAAATTTTAAATATGCTGAAACTAAAAGAATGCTTTAGAATTTTAGATCAATTTCTTTCATAGATTTCTCACTTTTCTTTTGAAGAAGGTTGCAAAGTTATCCTGAAATTTTTATATATTTCTAATATTTCCCAGAATGTTCTCTTTTATATTTGTAGAAATTTCATAGTTTATCGCTTTAATTTATTAGAATTTTTAATTTTTGAATATTAGATATTTGGATTTTCTAGCAATTTCCTCAATTAAGAAATTTTCTCGATCGTTAATTAATTTTTTCGACGTTTTTTTTTCAAAATATATTTTTTTGTATAATTTATCAGCACCTTAAAATACAGAATTTCCCTATTAGAAATTATTTTTCTTAAATCTTTCTTACACATTACTACTTTTTTTGATATTCAGCAATTGTTATGGAATGTTTCTAGTAGCTTCCAGCACTTCTTCTTTAATTAAAATCAATTCGATCTCTTTGAGTTTTTAAATATTTTTTTGTAAAAATTTTAAGGGTTTTAGAATTTTATAGCAATTTTTTTTCTTATTTAATTTATTTAAATTTATAATTTATAATTTTTTTTTGGTATTTTCTTCTATTATTCATTCATTTCTTGATTTATTAAAAAAAATCGATTTGTTTTATTTACAAGTTACTTTTTTGAAGTAGCAGATATTTTGGCACCCAAATCTTTCTTACACGTTTTTAATTCGTTTCTACAATTTTTCGGCAATTTCCTTTCAATGTCTCTAGTAGTTTCTAGCATTTTCTTTAATTCAAATCAATTAGATCTCTTGGAATTTATAAATATATTTTGTAAAAATTTTGTTGATTGTTGATTTCTTTAGCGTTTCTTGTCTGCTTTTGCTGGGATTTCCTTAAAGGATTTTAATATTTTCCAGCAATTTATTTTACAGATTGTATGAATGATTTTCAAGAGTTTTTTTATAGTAATAACTTCTCAAATTTTAGGATGGTTCTAGAAACCTCTAGGAATTGATATTTTAAAAATTATGAAGATTTTTCTAATTTCGTATTTTTCGAAAATCTAATCATGTCTCGTATAAATTAATCAAAATTTTCTATTGGCAAATTTTTAAACTTCTCTAATAACTTTATGCATTTTTTATAATTTTTTTATTTTATTAGAATTTACTTAAAAGCTCTTCTTTTCGATGTTTATTGAAATTTTCTTCTGATAATACTGTGTTACCACCATTATCCAACGAAAATATTGTTAGTGATATATTTGATATTTATTTATTTAACCATTGTGAAAATATAACAATTTCTAAAAACTTACAAATAATTCTATAAATGTATACAAAAAATAGGGCTTCACATGGAAAGGATCAATTATTGTCGGGTAGGTAAATGGAAGGGGATTAGGTATCGTTGACGGATTATAGATTTTTGAAAAGTGGCGTGTACATTAAATCTGTTTGCTCGTTAAGCAGATTAACGTGAGAATTATTACTTTATTTGAAAATTTCGGCTGATTCAAGGAGAATAAGCTTTGTACCTTTGGTAGAGTGATGTAAAATTTTAAGATTTTGGGAAATTGATGTTTAAATTCTAAAGAATGATTTGAAAAGGTTTACTATTTTGATTTAACCAAATCAGTAGTTTTTATGCTGATCGTGGAAATCGAAGAAGATCTGTAGGACCGTTGGGACGGGTAGTCGATTGTATTCTAAAAGGTCGGTAGTAGGTTAAGTGCACCGGCGATTTAGATTAAGTAAGTAAACTTCTATTTCCTAGTAACATTAGTCAGTAATGTCACTTTTGCTTTTGATCTCGAAGACCTGTCGACTCCCACGCGACAATATATTTAGATCAACTTGAATTTTTGTAGTAGCACAATTTGTTGTCTCTTTTTGCCAATTATTTTCAACTGTACTTTTAAATTTGGCATTTTCAAAATTGTTATCGTTTAAATAGACCAAATAAATGGTTTTTTAATAAAAAAAATAAGAGCAATATTTCTGTTTTCAGATTTTGTTACTTGTATATTTTTATTAATACAAATTGTATATACTGTAAATTGTCAGGCTACTTTATTAGAATAATTAATGCAAACTTTTAACAAATTTTTGTTTTTTTTGTTAGTATTTTTAGTTATTTACAGTTATACTACCATTAAGATGATATCTATTGTCTAAATCGTTGCACTTAATTGAGTAGATTTGCAACCGGGGGTCATCAGCGTTAAGTAATATACTAAAAATCTAAAAACGGTTTGCGTTATTGTTTTCCGATTAACAAAAAATACAAACAGGTTTCGATCTATTTTCGATCTCATCAGCTTGGTTGACGTTAGGGATAAGGAATTGCGGATGGAAAGAGGCTTAAACTACCGAGTAAAATTTCGCTCCCCGGTCTTCAACTGCACTACACTTATGAGATCTTAAATAGACCAGAACCAGTCCGCGGTTGTTGAAAAAGATAATTAAATTTATTTACAATTATAATAGGAATTATACTGCTACAAAGCTTTTATTTGGCATATTCTTTGTATTAAAATACATAACCTAATTCTATACTGTGTTAATTCTGTTTTTATCACTTCCCTCCTCCTTTCCTACCCCAGCTCTATCTTCTCTAATTTAATATCTCACCCTTCTATATCTACACATCCATTTCTCTGATTTGCATCTCGCAAATCGTCTCAAATCTTTTCAAACGATTTTCCTTTAGGAACCTGCCACTCCCTATAAGACTCATTAAATCTACTTCATACAATATTGTCTCTCTTGTCTTTTCACTTCCTTCGTCTCTTCATGCACCCATCTCGCCACATCCATGCCTTGTTTCAGACATTCCTTTACGATCCCCTCTGACACACTCTTCTCCTTACCTCCTACTTCACCAATCTCTCCTCCTCCAATCCCTACAGCTATCCTGCCACTCTCCTTATCGTATCACTCCACATATTCTCATTATTCATTCAATATCTTCATTAAAACATCTGCTTCAGGAACCACCACTGTTCTCTCTTCTACTTCGTAATCCCTATACATCAGGATCGGTCTCAAGTACGCATCCCATAGGTCCAACGTCACTCTTGCACTGACATCCATCCTCTGAATTCCAGGATACCTGCGGACTCTCCGGGCGCTCCACTTTAACTTCATGGTTCCACTCCCACTTTATCTCTTCTGCCACTCTGAGATCATCGTCTCCTAGGCTTCTCCGGCAGGTGTTACCAATTTCTTCGTCCAGTAGGTGGTCACCTCTGTCACGTCGGTCGAACCGTCCTTTATCACCCGTAGCGCACGAGCAGCCTTCTGGTTTCCTCGTCTGGCCCTCCTAGGCTCGCAAATAGGCCACTCTTATGGCAGTCGCTGTGCCTGCTGCTGCCTTAACCAGGTATCTTGAGGACAGGATGTTAGGTTCTATAGTAATCCCCAGATACCTCACGCTGGTGCCCAGCTTTACGTCGAACCCCAGAAGGTCCAACCTCTTCCCCTTGATTCTTACGGCTTTCCTTTGCGACAACCAAGTTGCCGCCGACAAAAAACCTATCACCTGGATTTATCTTGTCATTCTGACTACGCTGATCTTCCTCCCCCTGATTTATAGCACCAGCAATCCCTATGAGGTCCACAGTGGTTAAGAACGCAAAAAACGCGATCTAAAATGTTTACATTAAAAGTTGAGTAAGTTTATGTTTTTGGGTATTATTGTAGAAATGTTTGTCCAAAATTAAGCTTTTTTTTTTGCTTTAGTAAAGTATTTTTGTACATGAACAGCAACACCTTTAGTCAAAACAAACATTGAAAAGAAACAATTACATCAGAATCGGAAAAATATTCAGATGATATATCTAGTGCAATAACATCCCCAATAGCATTTACTAACTCTAAAATATCAGAATCAATTTACCGTTTTCTAGGATCAGTCATATGTTGTAAACTTAAATATGGATCAAAACTTAATTTTAATGAACAAAACAAGTACTTATTTGTTTACTCCTTTGATGATTTTTTCGTAAACTGTGAACGAAATTTTTTCACACCTTTGTTTTTACTTCCAGCGCTTCTTCTGACAATTTATGGATAAAATTGTGTTATTAATGACCTAAGCCCCATGAAACAAAATTTTATGTACTGTAGTAATTATATAATTCAACGTATTTCTGTGGGGTATCTAAACAATATTTTCGATGGTTATTTACATATCAATATCAAGACCACTATTTATTGTTTTTAAAATTACTCCAAATTTTTAAATTAAATCTTCATTGATTCCAGTTATTTCAGATAACAATTTATGGTTTCCAAAAAATCATATAGCTGTATTGCTATTATTTGTTAATAATAAGATTTTTTCGCGAAAATAGTTTTGAATCGTTAGTTTCCTAGTTTCTATTTTGGGTTTGTCTACTTATAAACTTTCTACGTTTTTATATGTAATCTTTAGGATATGTGTAACAAGTACTCGATCTTATGTACGCATGTAAGGCAGATAAGCCAAACTGATATGTTTCTGGTTGTTCAAGAATATTTTGTATGTATTCCAAATTATTCATTTTTGATATTGTTGCTCGGCATATATAACATCTCATCCCAGCGGAATCAGCAAGAGCATTACATATTTTTCCATCAACCATAGTTAGTTCTAATCAAACACAAAAGCTTCTAAAAAATCGATTTGGTTAGATATATATAATTTTTCATTTTTAGCGATTTCTTCAGTTTCACGCATCAATTGCATTCTTAAAGGTCTGCAAAATTTAACTGAAGATGACCGAGGATGTTGCCATAATAAGCGATTTTTTCATTGTCAATTAACCTCAATGTCACCAAAGAAGTCATAAATGGGCTGTCATGTTTTAAACCTTTACTATCAAATTAAATTTTTGTTTATATGTGGAAAACCCAGAACTTCCATCAAAGCCCCACTTGCAAATCAAGTTTAAGTTTGTATTTTCAGGTTCCACCACTTTTAAAAGATTTTCACAAGTTTTATTTAGTAAATTTTGCAAACGCACTTCACATGTTTGCTCAGATATTGTAATATTTTCAGGTTAAAACGTCTGTTTTTGCTAGTAGCATAGCGTGATAACTTGGTTATAATTTGAAACTACGTTTTAAACCTGTTGCTCTAATAAGCATATATTGCTGCTTCGTAAAATCATCCGAGTTAATAAATAACAAAGACTCTTCAGATGTCATGGCATTTTGTTTTTGTTAGAGATTCGTTTTATCTTCTTCGACAAGCCTGTATGTGTCAAGTATAAACCGATACATTGCTCGTATTTTACTTTCAGTCGATTTATCATCATTCTTCATAGTGACTTCGTGTAATAGCAATCGACTTATTTTCTTCGTGAACATTATTTTACAACTTTTCAAAAAAACTAAAAAAAAATCTTTTACAACGTCACAAATTTCCAGTGCACAAAATAATCTGCATACAGGTTCGACTCAAAGTTGAGTTTCAACTGATCGGGTAAATATTGGAATCTAATTTTATTGAATTATCGTGAAGGGCTGTGTAGAACTAACGTAATCTCAATCTTAAGGCAAATTTTTATAATCCGATTACCTGTTACAAGTAATTAACTGTCTTGTACCAGGTAAACTGAGCAACTATTCAAGATTAAATTACTGCAATTTTAACTTTTTTTCGATCTCGCGTTCGCGTTCTGAACCACTCTGCGTCGTAGAACACGTTACATAGAAGGGCACCCACCCTTGTGGTATCTCCATAATAGTTTCGCCGTTTAGGGTCCGTCGCCACATATTCTCCCGAACTTCTAAACATGAATCCCAGATATTTGAATACTTTCACCCTATCGATCAACACCATGTCATCTGCATGACTGGAAGGAAATATATTTATTTGTGAAATTATATAATATAATCTTATTAGTTTTAAGGTGTTGTTTAACAAATTAAATTGACCTATACACCGGTTTATTTCCCGGTGTGTGCAAAACATAAAATTTAGTATCGAAAGAGGAAATGGAAAACGTTGCACATAAACATCTTTCTCCGAATGACCTTTGAAGGCGATTAGCCACCAGACAAACGGCTGTATTGTTGCGATTTTTACGGAACCGGTGAACACTAATTATCCAGATTTTTCCGCGATACCCCCCCACACGTACACACGATCATCGATTAATACAACGACGAAATAGAAAAAAACAGCGCGAGGAACACGACCGTTCCGAGAAAACTCGGTGTGTATACGAAGGACGGATAAATAATGAATCAGAGATTCAATAATTTTCCCAGACAAGCGGCAACCTCGTATTCACTTATTTATCGCGATTGAATCGTTAATGGAAACCGCGAAAAGAATGCATCACCGGCATCCTCATTATAACTGTCTACTAGTGGGTCGTCGTGTATATTTTCATGCGTTGCGCCGTCCTCAAATGAGCCGATGGCACGAAACGTCTCGACATCTCACTCTCCAACATGGAAAAATCGCATTCCGCAAACGGCTTAAGGCAACCGCTAATCATCAGCCATCGGACCATATCAACAATTATTCCGCCATATTCGGCTCAAAGCATAATAAGAGTTAAGATGATAATGAATTGTCTAATATCCCCCTATTTAGCTCAAACCGGCCGTTTCGTATGCCGACCGGCGGACGAATTGCCCAAGACAAACTGAAAACTAATTAAGAAGAAAGTCGCGCCGTGCAGCCACCAAAGTGTTTCTCATTAATTGCATAATGCGCGGATAATTAAAGAAAATCGGCGTACCGGAGCGGAAAATTAAGAAGCAGAAAAAAAAATAACACAATAATTTCGCGCTCAAGGTAAACGACTCTTCGGATGAGACCTGCTCCTTTTCCGGAAAGGTTAATTTTAATCGCTTTAATAACGCCATTAACGAATTCCGATTTTTCCCAATCGACCGAAGGATTTATGCAAATTTGACGTAATCGCGTTATTAAGGTCGGTCAATTTCGATTTTTTCTCGACTTAATTGGGCGACGTTGAGAAATTGACGCGGATGTTGTCGGGATCTATTCAGTCTAATCGAAATATTCAGTATTAGTAAATTAAATCAACATTGTTTTTAATACAAATGTATACATAATATTTAAAAATAAAGTTTGAAAATTTAAAAGTTTTTGTTTTAGAAATTCAAATTTATACCGTTACTATGTGGTAATTAATGGGAAATACTAAACTAAAACTCTTAAAAAAATAGTGGTAGAAAAATAGTAAGTGTTTTAAATTAAGAATAGTAATAATTGATAAAAAGAGCACCACTTTATTTATTTCTTTAGATTTTTCGGGACTTCTACTATTTTTACTATTTTTCTTTTCGTATTTCTAAAATATTCTAGAAATTTCCAGATTTTTTTCATAATATCTTGCCTTCCCTTATCTTAATTTTCTAGTTTTTCCTAATTGCGATAATTTTCTTTGAGAGTTCAAGATTTTCACATTTCTAGCTATATCTACTCTGACTTTTCTTAAAACATTTTTTGATGTCTGTAAAATGTTCATTTCTGGAATCTCTAACTTTTTCTTCTTTGTCCCTAGAATTTTTAATACCAACATAATAATTACAACATTTATGTCTTTACAAACAAACAATGTTTTAGAAATATTTCTTTCTTCTTCCTTTTTTTTTCTTTTTCTTTAAGGCCTTTTTGGATCTCTCTTTCTCTCATTTACTCGGCTTTTATACGGCTTTTAGATTTTTTTTAAAATGTTTATCATTTTTACATATATTAGTACTTTTTCTCTCTCCTATACCCTTTGAATTTTCTTTAATCACCTTCCTAATGTCTCTAGAATTTTTTTCATTTTTCCATTTTCTTCTTTTTCTTGAAAGTTTTTTGAATGTTCTGAAAACTCCCTTTTTTTATAGATTTTTTTGAATTTTCTTGAATAATTTTCTCTAGAATACTTTAGAATTTTTTCATTTTCTTCTTTTTTTTTAAATTTTTTCGAATGTTCTGAAAACTCCCCTCTTTTATAGATATTTTTATCAATTGATTTTTACTATATTTTTTTTAAATATTTCTTTAATGTTTATTTTTTTTTAGTTTTTTTTAATGTTTTCTTTACTAGATATTTTTTTATCGAGGTTTTCTAAAAATTTTAAAAATTTATCCTCTTTGTAGATTTTGTAGTTTGCAGATTTTCTTAGTGTTCTTTATTAGCACTTCCTTTTTTAGCCCTGTTTTTTTTAATTCTTTGATGTTTTAGTGCATTTCAAAAATTTTTCCATCTTCTTCCTTTTTTCTTTCTCTTCTTTAAATGTTCTTTACTTAATTCTGTAATTTTCAGCTTTCTGTTTCTCTTGAATTTCCTCTGAATTTTCTAAAAATATAATAATAATTCTTCCAAAATTTGATTTTTCATTTTCTACTCCTGATAATACAGCAAAAAGATTTAAAAAAATCTTTTGTTTTTTGACATATAGGCGGATATTTCCTGAATGGAGATAATTGAAAAATTCTTTCAAAATCTGATTTTTCATTTTATAACGTTGATAATGCAACAAAAAACTAAATACATCTTTTCTTTTTTTTACATATAATCGGATATTTCCTGAATGGTTTGAGACAATTGAATTTTTTTTTCAAAATCTGATCTCTCAATTTCTTGTGTTGATATTGCAGCAAAAAAAGAAATCTTCTTTTGTTTTTTGTCATATAGGCGGGTATTTCCTGAATGGATTGAGATAATTGTAAAATACTTTCAAAATCTGATATTTCAATTTCTATTGTGACAATAAAACAAAAAAAAAACAAAAAATACTTCCTTTGTTTTTTGACATATGGGAGGATATTTCCTGAATTATTTGAGATAGTTGTAAAATTATTTCAAAACTTTTTTCAATTTCTAGTCTTGATAAACACAGCAAAAAACATAAAAAAATTTTGTTTGTTTTTTGATATATAGGCGGATATTTCATGAATAGTTTGAGATAATTGAAAAATTCTTCTTCCAAAATCTGACTTTTCATTTTCTAGTGATTATATTACAACAAAAAAACAAAATTCTTCTTAGTATTTTAAGAACGCTTCTAGACAATTGAAAAATACTTTCAAAATCTGATTTTTATGTTCTACTGTTGATAATGAAGCAAAGAAAAACATAAAAAATCTTCTTTTGTCTTTCTTTCATATATAGGCCAATATTTCCTAAATGGTTTGAGATAATTGTAAAATTCTTTCAAAATGTGATTTTTCAATTTTTATTGTTGATAAAAACAAATCATTCTTCATTTGTTTTTTGAAGTATAGGCGAATATTTTTTGAACAAATTAAGACAATTAAAAAATTCTTTCAAAATTTCATTTTTGTTTTCTAGTCTTGATAAGGCAGTAAAAAGCCAAACAAGTCTTATTTTGTTTTTTGACATGTAGGCGGGTATTTTCTGAATGGATTGAATTTTTTTTTCAAAATCTGATTTTTCAATTTCTTGTGTTGATAGTGCAGCAAAAAAACAAAAAATTCTTCTTTTGATTTTTGTCATATAGGCATGTCCTAAATGGATTGAGACAGTTGAAATTTTTTTTCATAATCTTAATTGTTATTTTCTAATTTTCCAAAAATACAAAAAAATTTCTTTTGTTTTTTTAACCTATGGTTAGATATTTCCAGAATTGTTTGAGACAATTGAAAATTTCTTTTGAAATCTGATTTTTCATTTTCTAGTGCGAATAACACACAAAAAGGTAAAATATTCTTCTTTTTGGTTTTTTGACATATAGGCGGATATTTCCTAAATGGATTGAGAGACAATTGCAAAATTCTTTCAAAATCTGATCTTTCAATTTCTAGGGTTGATAATGCAACAAAAAAAATCTATTTGGTTTTTGTCATATAGGCGGATATTTCCTGAATAGAATAAGATAATTAGAAAATTCTTTCAAAATTTGATTTCTCAATTTCTAGTGTTGATAATACAACGAAAAGAACAAAAAATATTTCTTTTGTTTTTTGACATATGGGAGGATATTTCCTGAATTGATTGAGACAATTGAAAATTTCTTTTGAAATCTGATTTTTCATTTTCTAGTGTTGATTGATAATGCAGTAAAAAACAAAAATTCTTGTTCTGTTTTTTGTCATATAGGCGGATATTTCCTAAATGGATTGAGATAATTGTAAAATTGTTTAAAAACCTGATTTTTCAATTTCTAGTGTTGATAATGCAGTAAAACCCCAAAAATATCTTCTTACCTGAATTTTTTAAGACAATTGAAAATGCAGCACAAGAAAACAAAAAAATCTTCTTTGGTTATTATCTTTTTCTTGAGGATTTAAGTATCCTCTACCAATTTCTCCTTTGTGTCCTGCAAATTCCTTTAAACATGTTTTCAATGTTATTTTTTTAATGTTCCAAAAACTTTTCTCATATTTAAATTTATTAGAATTTTATTAGAATTTTCTCTGTCATTTTTTTCTGAATTTTCTAAATACATTTTCTTCTAGAATTTTCTGTTTTTTCGTGTTTTTTTTATGTTCTACAAACTTTTTTTCTATTTTAGATATTTAAGCTTTTAGAAAATTAGAGAACGCAGAAGAGAAAATTCTAAAAAAAATGTTAAAAAAAGGAAGAATCCCGAAGAAAGAAACGTTTCTGGAACATTAAATAAAAAATAATAAGTTTCTAGAAAAAAATTAGCGTGGACAAGCAGAACTCGAAAAGAAGAATAGGCCACGGCAGAATAATTCAAAAAAAATCTAAAAACTAGAAGAATTCAAGAAGATAATTGAAATTCGGGAAAATCCCGAAAATTTCTAAAATATTACTTGACATTTCTCATTTCTAGAAAATTCGGGATAAAATCTTTGAAAGTGAAAGAAAATTTAATATACAATTCTAGAATTTTTAAAGCAAACAAGAAATGCTAAAAATTGTATAAAATCTGGAAGAGAATTAAAAATTTGTAATGAAATAAAGTAGTCGTTTTGCTGCTGTTATCAACAATGATATTTCTTCTACTAGTGCTGCCAACACTTTGATAGATATAGATAGATATCTCAGATAAATTGGCCGCTAAAACTGCGCGTACATCTGAAAATACAGATTCGGAAGCGTCAGATTGCCAAGGAAACGGTTACCGATAAAGTTGTCGTACGCAATTCGTCATCTACTGAAAAACCTACATCCAAAGTACCAGCTAAGCATTACAAATCCGCAAATGTAGACATTAAGGGTGCCAGTAGCTGTATTTTATATCACTTTCAGAACTGTAGTTCCTCAACAACTGTCGATCAATTATCTTTATTAATCAATGGTAGAATCAGCATAAATAATTTTATCAGTACTCTACTCATATCTAACTCAATGTACTGTTCGTTTAAAGTTGACATCGCTGAATCCGACACTAGTAAATTTCTCCATGGAGAGAAATTTGGCCTAAAAGTATCACTGTTCGTCTTTTTATTAACCGCCAACGTAAATCTAAGTGTCATAATTTTGACTATTTTTTTAGACAAGACTCATGTGTCTTCACCAATAAATATAGTTCCCCCAAATCAAGAACATCTGATCAAAATGTTCGTGAGCCTCAAACCAAACTCTCTACTCAAATTAAATCTGTTTCCTTATTCAGCTATACGATAATAGTTCTTACTGAGACTTGGTTAAGTTGGGACATTTTTATTCGATTCCTCAACTATAATGTTTAGCGATGCGACCGTAATTATATAAATTGTGGGAAAAACGTGGTGTGGGAGTACTTCACCTTAAATCGCATCATGAAGAGCTCCTTTTTCCCGTCAGTGTAGATAAACTGCCTTTGCTAATAAGTTTTCTGTCACCTTCGCTGAAAATTCTCTTGTGCCATATGATGTACCCTATTCTAAAGCTGGATGATAGCTTTAGAATTGGGTATTAACTTTATATCTAATACCACGGAATCTCTTTGGGGTTCCAATTTAAGGTTTAAATTCCATAGAGCAGATTTTCCAAGTTTAAATAATAAATGTATCAATTGGGATAACGTTCTAAAGGATTCAAATGTTAATGATAAAGTCGGTGTTTTTTGCAATATTTTTTATGAGGCGATTGGTAAATTTGTTATTGTTTGTAGACGTAAATAGCCTACCTGGTGGGCGATTTCCTAAATGGTTCAGTAAGTATTAAAAAATATGTTGTTTAAAAAAAAACTCTACATGCCAAATTTAAGCAATCTAATTTACTTTAGGACTACGGAAGCTTTCAAAATGTACGGGCCGTTTGCAAAATCTAAACTAGTATGTGTCATGAAGAGTATTTACAATCGTTTGAAAGTGCCATTTCTGATAATTCTAGCGTATTCAAGGTCAAAACCAACATTTAGGGATATTCCAAATAAAAAGGGTATAAATAGCACAAGCAAAATCTGTATTTGTTTTATTTGCTTCTAATTTTAGATCAATCTCTAAACATTCAAGCAAGAAAACTGTCTGTGAATCTGTGACTCTTACTTTGGGTTTCGTGAAGAGTATATTAATATAAATAACATGTGTTGGAAAAGACATTGAAGGGATCTGTCAACAGCGACAATTATAACAATAATAATAACGTACATATTAAATAGTGTTTCCCGTCAACAACAACCCGGAGATTTAAATTCCTCCTGAATCTCGATTCCCTGTCTCCAACTGCGCCACGCTGATGAGATCCAAAAAGATCAAAATCGGTCTGTGGTTGTTGTTGACGGAGAACAATATTTAATAAATTATTGATTTTTTTCGTTTGTTGTTACAAACACAGGTGATGTAATAAAGACGGTATGTTTCCCAAGTTTTGATTTCTTTCAATTTACGAAAAATTGGAATAAAAAATGAACAAAAAATAGTGACAATTCTGGAAAGTTAAGCAAAAAATCTATAAATCTGAAAGAGAATTAGAATCTTTTAAAGAGATGAAGTCAAATATTATAGAAAATGTTATCTTCAAACTTCTATGAAGAAATGTAATAATCTTAAAACGAATGAAGAAATGTTACTGGAAAAGTCTAGAATTTCTAGGCATCTAATTTAGGTTTTCGTATTTTAGCACGAAAAATTATGAAGTCAACATTTAAATAAAGGTCTTCAGTATTCGTTTCTCTTAAATCAGTTCCAATGTTCCTCAATAAATTCTTAGAAAAATAATACTGCTTTAAACAATATATACTTTTGGGCAGTCTTTACAATTTAATAAATAAACTCTAATGTGTCTTATTCTTATTACTTTTATATGTTTTCATAGACTATTATTAGTAATAAATTAATTTTAAAAATAAATATTATTAGTTATTTATTACATCTTTAAATAACATTCAAAATCAAAATTTTGGTGCAATCTAAATGAAATTTAAAAAAAATATGAACGTAATCATAAAAAATCGGTCGGCTAAATAGTTTTTCAAAATTATTGGGTATTTTTACTTGCATACTTTCTTACTAAATAAAATAAAAGCAACACCACACAAAATCTACGGATTTACTTTCTTCTTAATACTCAACTTTGTGATGTTATGATCAAACAAAAGCTTAAACACCATTATTAACACTTAAAGTATTTTTGGTTCCTAAAACTATTACCTAAAAAAGTCGCAGTTAACACATTATATATTGATTCAAAACTACTATAAGTAAATAAAAAATCTTTTATTTCAATATAAAAATGTATAGGTAATTTGCAGTAGAAATCTGTATGATAAATTATAGATTTCCTGCATTCTGAAATAAATTTAAAAATCTTTAAATAACATTATTTTTGTGATTGCAGATGTATAAATGTTTCCCCGAATTTCTGCAATAGTCCTTCGGTAGCGGGAGATGCACCAGATGTAACACTCTTAATAGAAGACAAATATTCTTTAGTAACCGCAAGATGTGAAGAAATTTTATGTATTATATTAGGATATTTTTGGGTTGGTATAAAGAAATTACATTACAGCCGTAATGTTTAATTCAAATAAATTCGCATGGGCCGCATTTTGTGATGAATGCGATCGCAGTAGATCTCCACCATTATGGATATTTGTAAAAAATGGAAGAAGCATTGAAAAAGGGTAAGATTGGAGAGTATAAACTTCATTTTAAACAACTGCATTTACCATCAATAAGATTTGCTAGAATTCCCTGTATTAACCTATGCATTACTGAATTTTCATGGAGAATTGTTAACAATTAAAAACTTGAAGTACAGATTCTAAAATATATATCCATATCAAATCGATTTTCCCTTGAAATTACTCAATAGCTTAAGAGACGGAACAATAGAAAATTGGCCATCAAGAGGAAACTTGGCGCAAAGGATAAAATGGTGATGAGGCCATTATAGTACTTTCCTTATATTTTTCTCGAAAACTATGAGGTTAATATTTTTTTTAGATAATTTTTTTTTATTTGACCAAAATATAAAATTATTTCAATTTTAATAACCCTGTAAATATTGTATTTATCTATTTTTAAAAATTGTTATCTATGTTATAAAATTGGAGGGTAGAATAGTGGCCACCCACCCACCCAACATAAACATTTGAACTTTAACTAAAAGCTATGATTTAATTTATTTTCGGGCCACACCAACAGTAATGTAGTTGTAATTTTCAAGAATTTAAAACAGAGTCAATGGTTGATGTAAAATTAGATATGTGGGGTGGATGGGTGGCCACTATCCCACCCTCCAATCCATGTAACATCATAAAGATTTTTTTTTTGAATTTATCATTACGTTCAAAGCTTCGCAGACGATCAAATTTTCAACATTCAAATTTCAACGATTAATGTTTCTTAATTTCTAATTACGTTAGAGTAATAATTTCAGAAATAACTTAAACAAATTCTCGTTTATGGTGTCGTGATTAGAGGGTGGGTGGGTGTATCACCCACCCACATGCATATACATATAAACTTAAACTAAAAACTCTGATTCTCCAATTCTTTTAAATTTCTTTCCATTTAAAAATTTTAAATTTAACTAAAATATAAAATTATTATAATAAATATTGTATTTATCGATTAAAAACAATGTTTATGTTATAAAATTGGAGGGTCTGATAGTGGACATCTACCCACCCTACATATTTATTTAAAACTGCAAGATGAAACTCTGATTTAATTTTTATTTTGGCCAGACTCATAGTAATACAGTTGTAGTTTTCAAGAAACTAAATCCCTGACACTGGTTAAAATTTCATTGTATATGTAGGGTGGGTGGGTGGCCTCTATTCCACCCTCCAATCCATGCAAGATTGCAAAGGTTTTTTTTTAAATTTATCATTACGTTCAAAGCTATGCAGATGTGTAAATTTTCAACATTCAAATTTCGACGATTATTGTTTCTTAATTTCTAATTACGTTGAAGTAATTAATTTCGGATATAACTGAAAGAAAATCTGGTTTATAGTGTGGGATAGTGGCCACCCACCCACCCTACATATACAATGAAACTACAATTACTGAAAGTGTTTTAGTTTCGAGCATTATAAGAAAAAAATATGTTAATAGTGTTATTAAACTTAAGCTGTGTTTAAAATTATTTGTAAAGTTATATGCAGGATGGGTGGCGACTATGCGACCCTGCAATTACATTATCTAAATTACTGTTTTAATTTATTAATGACTAAAGAATAAACGGTGAAAATTTGTAGAAATGTTAAGCAAAAGTGCTGGAAAATACTTGGAAATCTTTAACAATTTGGAAGAGAAGACATATCCGAGAATTCATTAGAAATCTAAATGAAAATTTGAAATGAAATTGCTTAAAAATTGCAATAAATTAAAACAGAATTTTTGGAAAAATCAAGAAATCTCTAGAAAGTTTTTACTATTTGGAAGAGAAGAGAAATTTCTGGAGAACAAAAATTAAAAATTTCTGTTTTAAGAAACTTCTAGAAAATAAGGATTAAATTTGCGAGAAATATTGAAAAAGAGATAAATGGCATTAAAATGCTAAATAAATTCTTAGAGACAGTTTTCGAAATTTGGAAGAGAAATTCTGGAGAAATTCTAAAAATCCAGAATAAACATTGTTAGAAAAAATTGTTCTAAAAAATTCTATGAATCCAGGAATAATTGAAATCTAGAAACCCAGAAAAAAACTTTTAAGAGAATTGGCTAGAAAATTCTTAGCAAAAATAATATATCTCTAGGAATTTGTAGAAATATTGAAAATAATTGCTAGAAAATTCTAGATATCTTGGGAAAATTTATAAGAAAGGAGGACAGAAATTAAAAGAAAATTTTTGATAAATTCAAATTCCTAACAATTTAATTTTTAGAAAATTTTATAAATTTTTAGAAATATTGAAAAAAAATGCTAGGAATTTCTAGAAATCATACCAAAAATTCTAAAAATTTTAAAGTTTGGAATAAAAATTGCTTTAAAATGCTAAATAAAATTAGAGACAACAAATGCTACAAACCCAGAAAAAAAAATAGCGTCCTTAAAATAATAATCTTGCAATTTTTAATTTTAAATTCTGAAGAATTATATAAGTAAGGAAGAAAATTTATTAAAAATTCTAAAAATCTACAAAAAAAAAAATGCTGAGAAATTGTTAACCAAATAAGGAGAAATTTCTGGAAATGTCTTCGCAATTTACTTAACATTTGTAGAAATTTTGAAAAAAATTGCTGAAAAATGTTTAAAATCTAGAATAATTTTTGATAGAAAACAGAAATTCGAAAGAAGAATTGCTACAAATTGTTAAAAGAAATTTTAGAAATAGCTGAAAAAATTGTCAAAAGCAGAAAAGAAATTGTTGAAAAAATTTAAAACCAGCGATATAAATCTTCAAAACTTGTTAGATTAATATTTTTTTTAAATTCTAGAAACCTTTAAAAAAACTTCTAAAAAAATTGCTTGAAATATGGAAGAAAGTTCTTGGAAATACATTTGTTTGATTTGATTGTTTTTTAAACAGCAAAATTATCAACGATTAGTATTTAAAGTTAATATGTATATGCAGGGTGGGTAGGTGGCCTCTATCTTACCCTCCAATCAATAAATCATAAGAGAGGGTTTTTATTAAAAGTTGTAAAATGTAAAGATACATAAGAAATGATAGTGCTTTCCTTACATTTTTCTCGAAAACTATGAGATTTATATTTTTAATTTAATTAATTTTTTAAGGACTTTAATAACATATTTTAATAAAACTTGTTCAGTTTTTTAATTCCCTTTAAATTTTATTTGAAAAGTTATGTAATATTTTTCAAATTTCGAGTAAACATCAACTTTTGGTTTATGAATGTTCATTAAAAGCTTTTCAGTTCCAGGTTTTAACAAAAAAAACCTTACGTTTAAAGTTTCACCTCAAAAGGATCATTCGTTTTTGAGATACAGCACCCATGAGAATGTCTGTCATTCACGAAAACAATACTTCCCCTATATATACTATATAGGGAAAGTAATAACATTGGTGATTCCATGTTGATGGGCATAAAATCATTAGATAATGCTTAAAAAAAATTTGTTCAAAACTTCTGCCGCACATGATTTGAAGGAAAAAAATCGCTTCCAACGTTTGAAATCATTCATTTTTCATATAAATAGAAAATTTGTACTCAGTTTTCAATTAAAATAAAACAGAACTTTTTATATTAAAATCTTAAGCAGTTTTATTAACAATATTGAATAAAATATATAACATATCAGATGTTGAGAAAGATGTGGACTCTGCTTCTTAAACCTAATTAATTTGGTTATATATGTAAGCTTAATGATAATACTCTTCATTTAAATTAAATTTCACATTACTTCCTCATCCTTGTTGTGTTAAATAAATAATCGTTTCCATTTCGGCGTCGTTAACGTTTCCGATCGGTACGAATTGTGCGCGTATGGCAAAGCCGGCTTTCGCAACCGGCGCGATTTTGATTTCGCGCGGTCCACTTTTTCATCCCAATTAAGAGTGCAGCGCGGGCATTCGAAAAATGCGCTCATGTAAATGCCGTCTTTGCAACATTTAAGTGACCGAGAAATCGATACGCATACACGGGCACTAAGAGCCCGGCGACGACAATCTTGTGCAATTAAGCACGGCCAGCCTATCGGCAACGTGCACGTCCAAGTTAACCAACGAAACGGGTAAGCGAAAAATACGAATAAAAGGACCGAAACAGGTGGGGAAATTGACATTTACAAAAAGACGACGGCGGCGAAAAAATTTATTTTTGGCCGGCGGTAGCCAATCTGCTTTCCCAATTGCGGCGCCCAGTGGGTCACGCTGGCCATCCTTCTGCCTTATATATGGCCGCTGCTAACAGTTAAGATCGAAGAGATACTGGGACGTATTAAATGTCCGAGGCGCACAGAAGTCGCTCCTTAATTTAACCAGTTTCCTTCGACGTTTCAATCAATCGCCGGAGTGTTCGTTCTCGCTATGGTAAACACGTGTTGTTGTTTTCCCTCTTTGGCGATTTTCCGTTTCTAACAATGTATTAAATTTCGGTATTTTTCGCACCTGGACGTGAATTACGCAGCTTTCTCTAAGCCGTCTTATTCTGGTCGTGCGGTGGTGCGACATTCCTCGCACGATTATTATTATTAAATACCGTCTGTTTAATTAAGCAGCTGTTGCTAAATATCCATCCCTATTATATTATTATTATTATGCAAATGTCTACAACTATGATACAGCATGGTGTACCGCAAGGTTACTTACTTTATTAATGAGTTGTCTTCATATATTTCGGGTAAAAAGATCTGTATGGAGACGATACCTCTTTACTTAATGGTCACATAGACTTACAAGAAGTTAAAATGAAGTCTGTTGTGGCCATGAATTTAACTAAAGATTTGTTCGCTTCCCTATACATTCTACATATATAGAGAAAGTAAAAAAGTTGAATATGATGACCCAGATAATTTCCACCCTTCTCATTATTTCCACTAGTTTAGCAAAATTTTTGAAAAATTCTCTAAATACAATTAGTTCAATATTTTTAGGAATTAAAGCTGCTACGAAATAAACAATTTAGTTTTCGAAAGGGGGGATCCACCTCACCCGCAATTTTGAAATTCGTTGAACTAACCACTGACGGTTTTTAAGAGGGATCAATTTTCTAGACTTGTGAAAAGCTTTTAACTGTGTCTCACCAAATACTATTACGTAAGCTCTATTTCTACAATGTATACTCGAGTAGTTTGTAGATAAATAATCTCAAACTTCTCAGAAAGACAACAGAGAGTATTATCAAATGGGTGTTTATCCGATTCCTAACCAATTACACACGGTATCCCACAGGGTTCTATCTTAGGTCCTCTACTATTTTTAGCATATGTCAATGGCCTACCAGATATAACTCGAAACATAAATATGAACTAATGTGACAATGATACTACGATTGTGAATCAATATAAACAACCAAAGATAGTCACTAAATTATATACGGCCACGCAACAAATAACATCAAGCTGGTTTCTAAGCAATCTGCTTAAATTAAACCATACCAAATCTACGACCCCCGCTATTTCTCTTAGCAGGGGAGCAACTGAAACTAAATCAGTAACATCGACAACAACTTGACATGAAGTTAGAGAAGAGCATTACCTCTCTTGATTATTTTTGATTTGACAGTTAGTAACTTTAAATAAGATGCTACTAGTATCAGCATAGTTTATATGAACTAATACTATTTGCGACTACAGAAAGGTCACTAATATAAAGGCTAAATAGTAACAGAAGAATGATTCCTTTGGGGAACACCCATTAAGCATCCAATTTGTCTTATTGTCTTATAAAGTACTTCTTCATTTGAATATCTGATCGTTGCCGAATGCTTGTTACGATACAAGTATGATCCCAACCATTTCAAGGGAAAGTCACACACAATAATTATATTTTTGATAATAAGACAGTTAATCTGGAACTCATCCTTCGGCTTCATCCTGTTCTATTTAATAAATCTGTTGAGGTCAATTTACAAGTTGCCTTCTTCAATTTCTTTCCCAGATCTATTTGATTTTTGACCTTCCTGATCAACTCAAGATGCTACAAAAAATAAAGCCCTAAAATACATGCTATATTCTTTGCCCCATTAACAGTTTTAAAGAATAAATTTAGATTTTTTAAATGATAAAGAAGGTTGTTGAAGTAAAACACTTAAATTTTCAAAACACTTTATTATTGCTTTTTTAGTGTTTTACTTCAACAACCAAACAAGTGAATATGAATTTTCAACATTTAACAGCGTCATCAGTTAATATACTGATAAAGAAGGTTTTTATTAAGTTGGAAAACAGTAATTTTAATTTTAGAAAATCTCTGCAGTTTCAAAATATAAGAAGCAAATGTTCTCAAAACTATTCCTTTGACCTCCTATATAACAACTGCGTAAATTTTTTGTTTGCTGAAATAATACAGACGAAGAAATTTTTTGGCAAACAAATGTCTAGAATTTAAAAGAAAAAAACATAAAGATATTTTCAATTAAATCTCTTGCAGTTTCTTGATTTTTGTTGTAGCTATCAGTTTAAATATATTGCAGATTGATAAGGTTTTGGTAAATTACATTGCATAGGTTATAATATAATACCAACTATGATTATTTGAATGCGAAAGAAAGCAATAAAATGTCAATAATAGAGAAGCCAAAATTTTTAAATAACCTAAGGAAATTTACCTTTAATAATTTTTAGAAACCTGTATAGTTTCTAAAGCGTACTTTTGTATGTTATTTGTCTACATGCTTGTGCCTCTTTTCAAGTTTGACCACTACGTCCTTGTCGTCCAAATCAATCATGAAAATTATAATTTCTTCTCAAATGATATTTCTAGTTAGTTCGTGCTTGATAAGGAGCTCCAACTTAGCTTCACCTTATTCGAGTCTGCTGAAACTTTAGCTTAGCCTTTTTAAGCTAGTAATGTAAATTCTTATTTTATTGTTTAGTTTTACTGATTGCGTTTTTATTCTCCAAATAAACTTAATGTTCCTTACCAGGTCAAGATATTACAAATAAGGTATCCCTAAAGTTGATTCTATTTTATTTGAATGATAAAGAATTTTCTTAATAATTCACAAAATAATGTTGCAAAAATCTTCTCAGTTACAAAAACTAAAGATATATTAATTGCTGTAACCTTTATTACTTTACAAGTATAATAATAACTTACAATATTATTTTGGCCTCGAATACGAGTCCATATGGCTGGCTAAAGGGGGTTGGATCAAATAGGGACACATTTCTTCGCGTTAAGGGGTCTATCATAATCTTTTTATTTAATAATACGACAATAAACCACCAAAAAAAGTATAACATATATGGTTTAAAACAAAAGGGAGAGACAGTAAAGTTAGAATGAATTAAATGTTGTAAGTGCAAATTGAGTTCTTTGGATTTTGTTTCATTGCTCAAACCTACGTAGACAATATTTTCGTTACAATAATGCAGAAGAATAAAATTATATTATCCAAAAAATAAAACTATGTACGTGGTGAGAGAAAAATTAGTTTGAAAAAGTACTTAATTATATATCTTTATTTTATTTTGTAAACACTGCAGATTTCAAACTTGCATAATTAAGTTTTTGCAAAGCTTGGATTTATAAGCTATTATTTCTATTATTATATATTGATATTTTATGAAATTTTGGATAATTTGTTAGATGGAATGTAGGCTAAAATTATTTAGTTTATTTCATTGCCTAAAGAGCATTTAACTAGAAATGTAATTGCATTATTCTATAAGTTGAAGATGATTTTTTTTCTATAGATGGCACCTGCATAGATTGTAAGTTTACTAAGATTATCTTTATTATGTAGACGCTAGAGAAGGCTTCAAACTATCAATAATAGTGATGCCAAAATTTTTGGAAAACCTAATAAAACCATTGCAATTTCTAAAGCTGATTTTGTTCTATAGCTCGCATTTGTATAGATTGTAAGTTTACTATAACTATCTTTATCATTTAGACGCCAACGAAGTCTTTACAATGTATGTAATGGTTATGCCAACATTTTTGGAAAAACTATTGTAGCTTCTAAAGCTTATCTATATTCGTGTGAAACTCTTTATGTTTGATCATTTCATTATTTTCCAGGTCATTTCAGAAGATTGTATTCTTCCTATTGATATCTTCTTTCATTTCAAGTGTGAACTGGAACCTTTTCTTTAGCTACAAACTGTTCGAATCAATGGATCTGATAATTTTTCAGCCTGTTCCTCTGCTCCTCCTTGAAGTTGATAATATATATTAATTCCTTAGCTTACTTATTATGTTTACCTCTTCCAAATCTATTTGTTTGTGATCTTCGACAAATAAAGTAGTACTAAAGTTGGCACGTCTAAAGTATTTATTCTTTTTTAATAAATTATGTTTATAGTGATGTTTCTTAATAATTTGGAAAAACCTGAAGAAAATCTCAAATATTAATTTTAAAAATTCTTTGCAGTTTAACGAACTAAATAAAAATCCATTACTATAGCATTGATTTATTTCATTACTAGTATTTTATTGACATTTCGACAATAGATTAAAAACGAATTAAGATTTGGTAAAAAACCGTATGAATTTTGTTTCATGGATAACAACTACGTAAATTATATACATGGAGGCGGATTTCTTGTGGCAAAGAGGAGGTAAAAAATTTTGAGAAAAACTGAAAAGATTAATTTTAAGCTTTATAATTTTTAAGCTACAATTGAGAATTATTGTTGTTATGGAAAAGTTATAAATTAGATGTGTACTAAAAGTATTTACGCCTAAAACTATTTAACTAGCATTTTATATACACAAGTCAGCATTTTAATATGAGTTTTGGCAAAATTTTGGACTTAAAAGTATGTAGTTAATATGTATATTTAAAACTATTTCAATTGCCAGAAGAACATTTAATTACATTACTCGGAAAATTGGCAATAATTAAAGTTTCAGCAAAATAACTCATTTAGATCGCAGCAGTATAGTTTTTGTATATTTTTGCCAAAAGCATATAGTCAGCCAAAAAGGCTTCTCAATACCAATGATAATGATATCAATATTTTTAGAAGACCTATAAAAATCACCCTTATATTTTGTAAACCTTTGTAGTTTCTAAAGCTAGTGAATCTACTACAATTGTTGCATTGATGTTTTCTTAAGAGCTTTGAATGAGTTAAAGTGTATACTCATTCAAAGCTCTTAAGAAAACATCCTTCGAATTTGTTCACTTTTGGAAAACCTGAACTAATTTACCTTCATAATTTTTTGTGGAAACCTTTGTATTTTCAAAAGAAGTGCATTTAATTTTTACGGTATCATTAATATTAAATTACACTTTAAATTGATATTATACGAGGGTTTGTAAAATAAATTCTTAAAATTTGTTCCTTTTTCTAAAACGTTAAGTAATTTAACTCCATTATACTTTTGAAAATCTTTGTACGTTAAAAAGCTGCTACATTTACATTGATTTTAAGGTAGGTTTTAGACTTAAATTAAAATAAGATTCTACAAGGTTTTGTGAAAATAAATCCTTACAATGTGTTCTCTTTTGGAAAATTTGAAGTAATTTACCCTGTTATTTTTTGAAAACCGTTTTAGTTTTTAAAACTGCAATTGCAATACATTTTTATGGAGCATTGGGATTAGATTACACTTCAAGTAATATTCTATGATGTTTTGATAAAATTAAACTTTGAAATTTCATTTTTGAAAAACCTTATATAATTTAACCTCATTATTAAAAAAAATTCTTTGTAATTTCAAACGAATCTACTTCCGTAATTGCATTTATTTTTGACAGCACGATTTGAATTCTTGTATACTTTAATTTAGGATTAGCAGGTTTTGATACAATTAATACTTAGAATTTCTCTTTTGAAAGCTTAAAGTAATTTATTGTTATATGGTATATTATAAACAAATATACTGAATATTTGTTTAACAAAGCAACAAATAGAAATAAGTTATAACTATTTCTCTCCCAACAGCACCTCTTTATAAGACAGCACCTCCAATTGAGCGGCGCCTTTTGTCTCCGTTCTTATCTTTCGGAAAACCTTAGTAGTATATAAAGAAGCTGCTACTGTAATAAGTAACTTTTTATGGTAGCATTAGGATTAGATAATACTTTAATATAAATAATAATTCTTAGAATTTGTTCTCATTTCGAAATCCTAAAGTAACTTACTCTCATTTTTGGAAAACCTGTTTCAAAAGAAAGTTGCCTTTAATTTTTACGACATGATTTGTATTAGATTGTACGGCGTTTTGATAAAATATAAATAGTATGTTCGTCAAAATAATTTAGATTCTTTGGATGTCGATAAAAGCTGTATAGTTTTTGAGTTAACATTAAAAGCTTTCTAATGCGATCATTTTAGTTACATTACACAATTATTTTATAATTAATGAACTACCACAAGAAATAGTACCAACATTTTAAGAAATTTTTGAAGTTCTGGCAAAACAAAAAATTGAGTTTTGGAATTTTTTGATGCTGAGGAAGACTAATGCAAATAATGTTTAAATTTTATAAATTTAATCTTTAGGTTTCTTTGGAATACCTAATTATTTTATCAAATCCGTAACTACCGTAAAATCTAATCGTAGTAGGAAATTGAAAATTGTAAACGTACATTACATAAATTCCCTAGTAAAAGCTCATGTATATACCATGATATTGGAAATCTTTATTTATTACATTACAAGTAAAGCATATAATCAATATATAATACGGCTCTGCATTGTAGTGAGGAAATTCTCTTAGCTACTGAGTGATCTTACACCAACAAACCATACAAAAACAACGAATGACAAAGTGCGAAATATGCTGTTCTAACAATTTCTGGGGAAAGACAACACACCAGATTCATCAGCAAATAAATATTTTTAGTAAATTTATTTGCTAAGTCATCGACGTGGACATTCCACCTCAGTTCTTGGACAATGTGTAATGAAAGAAACTTAACAGAACTTATAGTTAATTTCTCTTCATGTATCCTGAACGCAAATAATAATCTAGCTGTTTTTTATCCTTCGTGCTAAGTTGATTTGTAGAAAGCCAGGACTTCGATTTTTGTCGCACTACACCCTCATTTATGAACAAATCGTTAAGCGAATGATTCATTAATGAAACTGGTGTACCATCAGCAAATTCAATTACTGTAACTTCATTATCAGAGAATGCATCTAAAAAATCAATTATGTACATCAAAAACAGAAGAGGACCAAGGTGAAAACCCTGCGAGATACAGCTATCTTGTCTTCTATTTCTCAAGTTGGAGACAATCATCTGACAACCTGATGGCAACATATTAAGAGCGTACAACTTCTTAATCAAGATTACTTTCGAAAGATCCATACAGTTAACAAGAACAAATAATTTTTGTTCTAGACCGCTTTAAATACCATCAACGAGCTCCACCATGGCGCGCACTGTTGATCTACCTACACGAAAGCCAAATTGATTATTTGAAAGGAGATCATTGTGTTCAAGATAGTCAGATAGTTGCTTATAAAGAAGTAATTCAAGTTCCTTGGATATAACAGGTATTATTGAAACTAGTCGATAGTTGTTAGGATCATCAGGATCTCCTTTCTTTGGAACACATTTCGATAGGTTCTGAATTTTTGTCAAATGGATATCAACAGTATGAATAGTATGTTTGCTAAATTGAATTAATCAATTTGATTAATCATTTGCCTAATAAGGTAACTATATAATAAGATAATTATCACAGTATCCGATATTGAGCATTCTTATAATCACATGTACAAATTCATCTAGTAACAACGTAATCAGTGCAATACTATATATGCATATACATCTTGTAATAGCTTTCAAAGGACAAGAATGCTATTAGACTTTGATTTGCACATGTGTATTTTTTTAGGATAAAGTCACCAAATTGACGAGTATTGTTTCCATGACTATTCCACAAACCCACATGCTCAAGAAAGACGACCTTGATGATTAACATGTCCGAGTCAAGTAAATCACGCGAGCGCTGCATAAATATTAAAATTTCCCGCGCAATTTAACAAACGTGACAGAAAAACACGGCTTCTAAATGTTAATAGCTCCCCGGTATCAATCTCTCGTAGGAGCGTCGAGCCGTTGCATATTTGCGACGTGGAATTGCAAAAAGCCGCATTCTATAAATAACAGCAATAGAATGAAAAAAAAAGACACGTAGACACACACACATGCAGTTTGCATAAACAATTTAATGACAGTCAGGCGCGCGAAAATTGATAAAACGCCGCGGAGAACTGTCATTATCAACATTTTTTTCTGTTTCGCGGTGGTGTAACAGTACGCGGGTCGGTAAATATCCTTGCCTTGGGGTTGCGTGCCTATTAATTATTATCTGTTCGAGTTTCCTTAAAACCGAAAACGCAATGGCGCAGAGAAACAATGATTATAGTATTACTTCATCAGTAGCTGCTGTTTGTGTTTGTGCTAATTGGTATGTTTATGTGTCGGGATAAAGACGTGGCTTTTAATTCGTCACAGTTGGCATTTGTTTGGTACTTACTTCAACCGAAACGATGCATAATATCATCATTGGTATTCCTCAAGGCTCTCATTTAGGACCATTATTTTAGTTATTGTTTTAATCATAAAAGATCGATTGTTTGACTATTAAAAAGAAAGCTTATACAAACATAATAATAAATAAGTTGGAAAATACGTATAAACACAATTGTTTAATCAATATTAGAGAAAGTACTGCCGATAGACAATGGGCAAGGATTCAATTAATCCAGGCGGTATTTAACAGCGGAAAAAAGTGAAAAGCACGCACACACACATAGTAATAGACCTAATGTCCGATTTTGATGTCCCGCGGTGATAATGGGACGCGTTACAGCCACTTTCAGGCGGTGACTTACTTTAAATCGACGCGCGGCACTTCATTTTATGCAATTTATCGAGTTTCTAAAGGCCAGGCAATCTGCCGTCCATGGGAAACTCGACTCGAGGCGCATTTTTTCCTCTTATCCATCGGACCATCGTTCTAATAAGGCGCAACCAGCCAGCCAACCTATCTCTGGACAAAGCCAGTGAAAGTCCAACATAAACATTAGATATCCACTTTATGCATTAACAATTATTGTCGTTATTCTTTCCGTTCGGGAACGGTGAGCACTTTCCTGGAAAGCACCGTAATTAAGTCGTCCATTTACATATCGGCTTATAATTTAAAACAATCAATGTCATTATGATTTACATTAAAATCTGGATTATTATAAATGTTAAATAAAATAGTGAAGAAAGGTTGCTAAATGTTTTAATCAAAGTTTAGCGAATTTCTATTTATTTATATAATTTTCTTTTTAAATCATTAGCATTATTTAAGAATATAAATGGGCCTAGATAAGATCCATGTGATATACCTTAATTCATTATTAATTCTTCGAATAATTTCTTCTTATATATTGCTATTTGTCTTCGGTTAGTGTTTTATCCTGACTAGCTTGTAAAAAGTAAAAACAGCAAAACGTTTTATTTCCTCTGTTTTACGTTTGTTCAAAAAATATATTCCTTTGAACAATCGTTAGTATTTATTACTTCAATTTAATATCTTAAGCACACAGATGCATACATAGACTTTTTTTGCCAAATATATATAGGAACTTCATAACGGATATTTTCATTGAAAAAAAAATCAATAAAATTTTACGATCTTAATACTTTGCCGAACCTCCTATACGAAAAGCAATAAAAAAAAACTTTAATGTTTGTTTATGTAATTACATCGCCGCTTTTTTCGTTCCTTTTCAGCACCGCAATTTCGGACAATTCAATCAAAACAGAGGCTCAACGGTTCAACAAAAGATCAAGGCGATCCGAACAACAACAACGGGGCCCATATATATTATTACCTTATCAGAATCCGTCCAAATTAATTAATTCCCCGCATGCGTGTCGTGTATGTGCGAAAAAAAAATCCACGCGGAATGTGAAAAATTAATTAGAGATTCGTGTGAGAGCGAAAAGGTCATCTGAGCCGACCTTGCGGATTGATATTTCCAGCGCACGCCGAGATCGAGAAACAGAAAAGTTAGAGCGAGAGAGGAACACTTTTTTTTCGTAAAAATTTTCTCCCCGTGTCATTAAGTTTCACATTGAATTCTCTATTATGGATTCAACACGAATGGAAGTGTAATATTATAATGGAGTGGCGTTTTTTTTTTGACAAAGGCGTGGGTGCAGCACAAAAGGTGCTATTTCCATAATAATTCGATTATCGTGATCGGCAAGTATTCTTTTCAATTGTCTGGGCTGCGGTCGGTGAGCGGGTGACGGTCAACTTTATTATTAAAAAGATCACGATGATGTTATTTTACATAATTATAAAAAAAATATTTTAATTTCAATATAATTGATTAATTTTTCACCTAACTCGTGGTGAAACATTTTTGCATTATTTGATTGATTAAAACACTTGAGTTAAGTTGTTAGTTGTTAGTCCGTTTTATCAAGGTGAATATAATAAGTTAATATAAAATACTTTTTATAAAATATCAAGAAGTACTTTATATTACCTTATTATTTTGAAAATAGCTGGAAAAAATCAAGTGTTTTAATTAATCAAATATTTTAATTGCACCTTATTATAGTTATTAATTTGTATAAACATAATTTTACTTGGGATTATTTTTTAATAACGTATGGGAAAAACTTGTAGATTCATGGGGAGTAGTTATCATGTTTGTGCTGGTTCGCATTTGCAGGAATGGCCGTCTGGAATATTTTAATGTTAATTAGTCCAGTAAATCGCGCTCCACAAAGACTTGGATAAGGATTAAAGGCGCCCGTAAATCAGCTAGCTCGCTTTTCTCTGAATTATCCGTTTCGATTTGCATGAAAATCGATATTGAATTATACAATGTAGCGTAATATAAGTCACGATCCGTTTTGAGTTATGTACAGGAATCTGTAATAAGTTGTTTTTGTGCTCAATACAATTACACTAGTCCGCAAAAATGAATTCTTTTTATTCATCAGAATAAGATTATATAAGTTTTCAAATATCGTTTTGATGACAATCATTTGAATTTATTACAAATTAAAATAAAATGACGAACTGGCTTATTATAATTTATATATTATTTAAGTGACTTCAACATAAACTTAATTTAACATCCAAAAATCAACTTACCACAAAGACAGTAATTTTTCAACATTAATGTGTTTCAGTTCAGGGATGAGAGAAAGATGACTTTGTAACTTACTGCTTTCTAGGACTTCATGTTGTTTTATTTTTTTCCAGTTCATCTACATTGGTATATATTTATGAAAAATTCATTAATATATTTTTGATATTGTTTATATAATGCATTTTATTTATGAAGATTGAAAAAAATCCATCCCAAATGTTTTATGTTTTAACACTATAAACATACTATGAATGAAAACACTTTTTTAAACTTTTTGTATTGCAAAAGTGTATTATACAAACAAATTTACAACAAGTGCTTTAATTTATATTCGACATCTATAACGAACGCAGTAGAAGCCTCAAGAAACAATTAACTTGTTTTAGCAAATTCATTCTTTTTTTGTTTTTATTTTCTTAACAGTATTTTATTGCTTTTGTTAAAAATGTTTATTATATAATACAAATATTTTACTGGTCTTTAAGAAAATTATAATTATTTTTTTAGTAAACTTGATTAATTTTTGAAATTTCAACGATTTTTTTAGTGTTCTTAAAAAGTAAAGTTTTGTAATGATTTTTAATATTTTATAAAGTTTTTTTTTTAAATTTTTACTGGGCTTAGTTCAATTTCTTTTATAGATTTCTACTCTTATTACTAGTTAATGTTATTTTATTGCAAAATTTTCAATATTGTTTTTTTAACAGCGTTAAATTGTTTTTTAAAATTTCACTTATTTAAACAAAAGTTTATTTTGAATAAGTTTCATTATTTTAATGTTTTTCTGTAAATTTACTAGTTTGTTTTTCTTAGCAATAGATATTAGTTTAATTGTCTGTTTGCTAATATTTTAATCGATTGGGACAAATTGTTTTTTGTTAAATTTATTAGTTTTCGATGGTTTATTCTATTATTATTTTTCTTGTCCAATTAAAATTGATTTTTATAGTTTGTATATTGCGAATTTCTTCAGAAGTCCAACTGACGTCCTTCAGTTCAGGAATGTTGCATCTCATCACGAACGGCGATCCCTTTTGAAGAAATGAAATTCAGCTTAGCGTGTAGGTAAAGTCCTAGGAACCTTATTAAGATTAGCCATGGCGAAAAGAATCCTTGCTGGTGCGAGTTATTCCGTAGTTCGAACGTGTCTTTACTTTCCTCTAGTTGTTTGGTTGTTGAAGTAAAAACACTAAAATTTTGAAAACGTTTTATTATTGCTTTTTTAAAGCGCAACATTTGTTTCGCCACACTGTGGCTTCTTCAGGCGAGGAAATAAAGCAATAATGAAGAGTTTTGAAAATATAAGTGTTTTTACTTCAACAACCAAACAAGTGAATATGAATTTGCAACATATAACAGCCTCATCAGTTAATATATTGGTCCAATGAAATGTCAAGACGACATAAGTCATATATTTGTGTAAGTCTCTTTCGAGAATATAATATGCCGCATTTGGCCAAAACAAAGATGAAATATTTTGAGATGAGCTTCATGAAGCAAGTTTCTAATGGAAAAAAGTTTTGGTACGAGTTGAAGAACGCTATATTGCTTTTCCCTTTCCATAGGTGATTTTTGTTGATATTAATGGATATTATATACAATTTTGGAATGTTGTGTAAGCATATTGGAATAAATTAATAAATGATACTAATATTTACTTTAGCAAATTTCTATTTATTTTGCTAAATTGAACTTTTTTTAAATATTTTAATTTTCTAGCATTTCTCTGTTCATTTTATCGAAGTTTTTAAAAGGTGTTTTTCAAATATTCTAGTTGTTTCTAGCATTTATTTTTCTAATTGAGAGAATCTTACATATTTCTAGAATTTTCGAGCACTTTTTCCAGTTTTTGAATTTTCCATCTTTTCTTCTTTATTTTTTTCATATTTTAAGATATTTTTATCTTTTTAGATTGTTTTCCCAACTGCAATAATTTTCTTCACCATTAATTCTACAATTCTAGGAATTTTCTTTTGTACATTTTCTCTAATCACATCTTTTAGAAAGTTCTATTTATTGATTTGGACATTTTCATTATTTCTTCTAGAGAGAGAAAACATCTTAATTGAAAATAGTAGTTACATATAATAATAAGATTTTTTGTAATTGTTTGACTTCTTCTTTTTCTTCTTCTTCGTGGCTATCGACCGTAGGTGTTATAGCCTTATTTCTTTTTATCTGTTTTTTTTCTCTTTTGTAGCACCTCTTATCTCATTTTGTCCAAGTTCTCTAAAAACTCTTCTTTAAAGATTCAAGTCAACTTTGTTGTTTCATTTCAATGTATTATGGAGTTTTCATCAGAAATTTTCCAGAAAAATTTCTGGAATATTTTTGAAGAAATTTTTGTGGAAAATGTTGATGAAAACTCCAAAATACATTGAAATAAAACAACAAAGTTGAGAAAGACATATGCTATAAAGAGTTGAGATAATTTTATTCATACAAAAAAGCAGGATAAACATGAAAGGAACAAATAATTTTTAAAGATACTAAAAATAGAAAAGAGAAAAAAGAAGAAATATAGAATTCCGTAGTAACAAAAATAGTCTTAAGGGGAGGTTCTCATCTAGCGACACAAAAATAACATGCTTTTCTCGATTTTTTTCTCCATGGAAGGAAGTAAATAAAGCACTCAAGTTTTTTCTACTTATTAAGTATGATTTGATGTATGTTTACAAATTTTTATAGAGTAATATCGTATAGTCAATTGTTTATTTATTTCTAAAGACCGTTGCCTAAATAAAAGGTACCAAAGCGGGCGACACTGCAGAGCTTCCAAACATCATCTGAAATCAAAAAATTTTTTCGCAAAATATATTATATTTACATGATCTTGAACCTATTCAGTTAAGAAAATGTCAAAAATTAAAAAAATAATGGACTTTTGAAAAAAAGTAAATTTTTTTCGTATACTTTTTGGCTTTTAAAAGTGATATAAAAATTAAAATAAGAACAGTAGTCATCTGCATTTAAGTTCAGGATCCCTTAAATTTAATAAACTTTAAAATTTAAAAAAGTAGATTCGAGAAAAACGAATTTAAAGTTTTGGTACGCGAATTTTATTTACTCCATTCCATTTACGCTAAAAAAGGTGCCTCCGGTTTTTTAATATAACTTAAAAAAAAATTAATTTCGTCAAAACGGCTTTTGGAAGCGTATTCTACAGGAAATTTACTAACTTTTTAAGCAAAAAAAAACGATATTAATGGTTTTATTTTGGTTTTCTTTGTTTTGTCTTTTTCTCAGAAATTTTTATTTATTAGCAAAATTCAATATAAGTTTTTCAATTGAGTTATTTGTTTTATTTTGGTATTTCAATTGTTTAGAAATTTTGTATTTAAAAAACAACTATACGGTTCTTATTTGGTTGTTATCTTGTTTGTTTATTTAGTTATTGTATAATTTAAGTTATTTTACACTTTTCGGCTGTTATTTTTAGCCAATTTCAATAATTTGTTTCAGCAAATGGCATTTTTTGTCTTTTTCTTAACTAGTTCAAGTATTTTGGTTAATATTTTATTATTATTTCTTGTTTTGTACTTAACAAAGTTTAATTCTTTTTGTGCTGAAACTGTTTTTGAAGCAAATTTAAAAATAATTTACAAATATTCTTTTTTTTTTGTAATTTAAATTATTTTACAGTTTTCGATTATTATTTCCAGCAAATTGAAATAGTTTGTCTATTCTTACCTGACAATTTTCTCTACCTTTAACCGGCAATGTTAAATGGCTATTTGCTAAAATTACAATTGTTTTTTTTATATAAAAGTTTCTGATAGTTTTTTTAAATTTTTATAATCAAATGATTTTAATTTCTTATTATATATTGTTAAAAGAAGATTTAATTATAGAAAAATTCAATTGATTTTGTTTGGTAAAATGTCAATTGTTTAAAGTATTTTATAAAAAGTTTCTGGATAAATTTCATTTTGTTAGCACAGAATTAAAACAAACAAATAAATAAATGGTTTTATTTTTTTAAAACTGTTTTTTTAAATTACAGTTTGACTGTTTTTTTGGTTAAATTTTAATTATTATTTCTATCTTAGCAAATTCAATTTCTTGCAATTTGTTTTTTTTTTTCTGTGAAATGTACAATTAATATTAAAAGTTTAAAATATCCCTTTCTTTATTGTGAGAAAAATGATAGTTAAAACTTTTAATTTCAATTGTTTTGTTCATGAAAATTCTATGTTTGAAGGAAATTGTGTAATGTGTTTTTTTTTTCGTTTTATCATTTAGTTTTGTTTTAATTAAATCAATTTTATATAATTTTCAACTGCTTTTCAGGGAAAATTTATGTTGTTTTTTTTTTTAGAAAATTAATTATTTTATAATGTTATCTTACCTTTTGTTCTGTTAATTGTTCTTATTTTATTTAAAATTATTTTATTGTTTCCAACAATTTTTTCAGGAAATTTATTGTTTTTAATTCAATATTGTCTCTCTATTCTATTTCTAGTGTTTTATTTTGCTGAAATTTCCATTATTTAAAGTAAACTTTAAGATGTTTTAATAAGGATTTTAAATATTTTTTTTTTTAATAATATATTTTTTTAATTCTATTTATTTGATGGTCTTTAGCTGTTATTCTCAGCAAATTTTAATTGTTTACTTTTACAAATTTTTATTATCTTGTCTGCGGTTGTTCTTCTTTAAATATATTTAACTCAAACTGTAAAACGATAGGAAGAAAATGTTTATAAAATAATTAACTATAAAATAAAAAGCAATTTCAATAAACACTTGTCGCCGACATTTCCTTATATGCGGTAATCACACATCCCTCGACGCGGCGCTATTTAATTTCCAGTTGCGTTGCCGCCTTCAAAACGTTTCATGTACAAATCGAATAATCATATATCTTTATATCTTTATCTACAATTACTCCGCGATCCGGCGTCGAACGTTAAAAACTGAAATCCACCTGTTTAAACGCCACATCCACGCTCGACTGATTTCCATCCGATTATTGTTATTACCACTCACAACGGCCGGTGCATTGTTGTTCTATTCGCGGAAATCAATCGTGCATAATTAGATTAAATTATATAACGTCTATTATCATAATTGGGTACGATGTTAGATATAAAGAAACACTACAAGATAGATATGATTGAAAGTCATCTACTTTGTCGTAGATTACATGTAGATAAAATACAAGTAATTAACAAATTCAATAGAGCGAAGTGTTATCAATCAATATCCTGATGGTCAGTGAGATAATTAAGATCAAAGACTTTAACAAAACTCTAGTTTCGTACTTTTTTCACTTGGTTTAATTATAAACATTTTCACGTACTCTTACAATCTAACAAGTTTCTAAGACTTGGTTGTGAGTGAGCGGGAAAATTTTATCCCTCACTAATATATCTATTCTAGGATAAAACAAGGCGCACAAAGCGTAAAAAATACTATTGAGACAGAAATATGGTATTATCACAAAATATGTTTATGAATCTTCTAAAAGAGTAAACCAGTAAGTTCGAGGTACAAACTGGTCTAATGATTATTTTGAATTCAAACATACTCATACTCAGAATACATTAAGAAGAGTAGATGTCCTTTTATCAGACCAAAAACAAAGTACGACAACTCGAAAAATCTATATGTGGACAAGTTCATACTTTCTTGCTTTAAATATGACAATTGAGAAAAAGTTATAGTCAACTTATCTGTTAATCAACTTATCTGTTAACCAAGAAGAATACTTCATTCGTTGCAAAATTTTCTTCTGAAACTACATTACTAATCAAATTCCATTAACAAAGTACGTTAACTTAATATAATATTTTCAGTTTTTGTAAAAAAATTTCTCTTTGCCACAAGAAATCTTCCTACGCGAATACTATCTACGTAGTTGTTACCTATGAAACAAAATTCACAGGTTGTTCGGAAAATTTCATTCATTTTGAATTTTTTGTTGTAATATAAATAAAATACTTCTAATAAAATACATTAAAGCTATTGTAATGGCTTTCTCTTAAGTTCTTAAAACTGCAAAGAATTTATAAAATTAATATTTGATATGATGAATTAATTTCTCACTTAACCCGTGGTGAAACATTTTTGTATTAATTTGATTGAATTAAAACAGTTGGTATGATTACACTTGTTATTTATTTTACTCCGACTAGTTTCGACTATAACTCATTCTCAAGGAGAAAAAATTAAAACTGCCAACTTTAGTACTACTTTATTTGTAGTACCTTGGCTTGTTTAGGAAGATCACAAACAAATATATTTGGAAAAGGTAAATATAATCAGTAGTACGACATAAGTCAGCTAAGAAATTAATATTATCAACTTCAAGGAGAAGCACATGAAGAGGCTGAAATATTAACAGATCCATTGACTCGAACAGCGTGTAGCTAAAGAAAAAATTCTAAGTCACACTCGAAATGAAAGAAGATATCAATAGAAATAAAACAATCTTCGAAATGACCTGGAAAATAATGAAATAATCAAACATAATGAGATGTATACGAATATAGACAAAGAACGTATATAGGTAAGATTTAGAAGCTACAATAGGTTTTCAAAAATTTTGGCATCACTATTATTGACATTCTAAAGCCTTCTTTCTTTTAGTAAACTTACAATCTATGCAGGTGCGATCTATAGAACAAAATTAGCTTTAAAAACTGCAGTCATTTTATAAGGTTTTCCAAAAATTTTGGCAGCACTATTATTGAAAGTTTAAAGCCTTTTCTAGCGTCTACATAATAAAGATGGTTTTAGTAAACTTACAATCTATGCAGGTGCCATCTATAAAAAAATATTAATTTGTTAAATTATCTTCAACTTTTATAGTAATGCAATTACATTTCTAGTTAAATGCATTTTGGGCAATGAAATAAACATAAAAAAAGTTTTAGCATACATAGCATCTAACAAATTATCCAAAATTTCATTAAATTCCAATATATAAAAATAATAGCTTAAAACATCCAAGCTCTACAAAAAATTAATTAATCAACTTTGAAATCAGCAGAGAGTTTATCAACTAAAATAAAATTATACAATTAAGTACTTTTTCAAAATATTTGTTCTCTTTCTGCAAACATACTTTAAGTTCTTTTTTGTTTTTTTTAATTTTTCTGCATTATTTTAACGATCATATTATCTACGTAGGTTTTAGCAATGAAACAAAATCCAAAGAACTCAATTTGCAATTTGCCAACATTTAATTAAATCTAAATTTATTGTTATGTAAGTTATAATAATACCAGTAAAAATAATTATAAGTTAATTCTTAAGTTAATATTAGTGTTTTTTCTTTCAAATTATTAGGCAAAAATCTTTCTCCTTTATATAATCTAAATTTATTTTGCAAATCAATTAATTTGTGCAGGTTTTATCTATAAGGAAAAAATAGAATATATGCTTCAACTTTAGGGATACTTTATTTGTAATATATTGACCTTGTAAGAAAAATCAAGTTTATTTGGGAAATGATAACGCAATCAGTAGAATTAAATAAAATAATAAGAATTTCTGTCGCCAGCTTCAAAAAGGAGAACAGGGAAGAGCTGAGAAGATCTGTAGTCCAGAATAAGGTGGAGCTAAGAAGGAACTCTTTATCAAGAACAAACTGAATAGAAATATCATTTGAGAAGAAATTATAATTTTTATAAAAGTAACGTAGTAGTCAAAATTGAAGTGAGCCTTATGAATGTATGCAGAATATACCAAAGTAAGTTTTAGAAACTGCAAAGGTTTCCAAAAAATATTGAAGGTATTTACCTTCTTTAGGTTTTCCAAAATTTTAGCTAATATATTATTGACACTTTCTTTCGCATTGAAATAATTTTGATAGTTTTAACAAACTTACAACCTATTCAATGTAGTTTACCAAAACTTTATCAATCTCAATTTGTATTGCAATATATAAAGTGATAGCTACAAAAAAATTCAGGAAACTGCAAGAGATTAAAAATACTTTTGTGTTTTTTTTATATTGAGATAACGCAATTGTTTGATTTTCAAATATTGGTTTATTAAACACTACATATGTTTCGCCACACTGTGGCTTCTTCAGGTGAAGTAATTTTTTTAAATCTTAAATCCTGAACATATATTTTCCAGAAAATACTTCGCCTGTATTATTTCAGCAAACATACTATTTAACCAGGTGTTGCCCAGGAGATAGAAGTTAAAAATTAGTTTTGACAACAGTTGATTCTTAGATTTTGAAACTGCAGAGATTTTCTAAAATTAAAATTAATAATCTAATAAAAAACTTCTTTGTCATTCAAAGAATCTAAATTTCTTCTTTAAAACTGCTCATGCAGCAAATAATTTAGGTTTATTTTGCCAACTTTAGGTATTTATTATTTGTAGTATCTTGACTTGGCCAGAAAGGTCAAAAATCAAACCGATCTGGCAAAAAAAACTGAAAAAGGCAACCTGTAAATTGACATCAAGAGATTGATTAATTGAACATGATGAAGTCGAAAAAAGAGTTCCAGATCAAATGTCATTCCTAAATGACCTGAATGTCGAGGATGATGTGATTCAATTTGAAGAGATAAATACAAACTTAGATCACGATGTAAAGAAGCAAGAATAACATTGGGTAATTTTAAATTAGAACACTTGTTATGTTTCATATTATTCTCACAAGTGTTCTAATACCTAATGTTATAATTTCATTTCATCAAGAGTGCAGTGAACAAAGTATCTACCATATTTATATTCAAAGAAATTGTAAACTTCATAATTTCAAATAAGATAACATCAGAGGAGGTAATTCAGAAACAAATTTAAAAAATTCAAAAAATCTGGGAAAGCTAAGTAATTGTACCAAAAGACAAACTTAAATGCTGGTGAGAGTGAATATTGTTATATGTCCCAAAAATTATACCACAAAGACTTTAAATTAAGCCTATAAGATGAGATTCAATAGAAAGAAGAATAAGTTAGCAATCAATATCATGATGTAAAATAATTAAGGTCTAAGATTTGGTTGTGAGTGAGCGGAAAAATTTAATCCCTCACTAAAATTACTATTCTTCAAAAAATACTCTTGAGAGAGAATAGGGGATTATCCCAAAATATGTTTCTGAATCTTTTAAATGAGTAAACTAATAGTTGCAAAAAAAAACTTTAAGGTGCAAACGGGTCCAATGATTATTTTGAAGTGTTTATGGCTGACTTCAAAGTGCGTCGTTTGAATTTGGAGATTCAGAAGGAAGGCTGATATTTAATGTAGCAAAAGGGAAACTAGTCAAGATTTAATATAATGGAATATGGCTAAAAACAAATTATTCAAATGGAATAGTCAAACAAATAACTTACAGACAATGGAGGAAATTGGGAGTAACAATAATATACAAATATACGAAATAAAAAATATGGATTATTCGTCAATTACAGATACGAAATATAATAAAAACAAAAGAAAAATAGTTAAAAATAAGATATATTAATAAAGGGTTGCATAGATGGGGTAAAGTCGAAGTGTAAGAGCGAGAGGTGGCACAAAGAAGTGGGTTTCTTTACTACAATAACATAACTGATGTGACTGAATGGCACGTGCCTAAGTCAAAAATTTAAAAAAAAAGTGGTTTTCGGGAATATATATATGGTGAGGTTAGTGAAAACATGGAAGATGAAGAAGTAGTGGGAAAATGTAAGATATTTACTTACAAGGGGGTTTAGGTGGTCGGTGCAATACCTAATGTAATGGAATTAAAACTAGGAACACGCAATATACTTACGTCGAAAATCAGTGGATAACAGAATATAGTCGCCAACGCTTTCTCAAGCCTTCTTTCACCACCATGAGGCCCATAGGTCCAAAACTTCTACATAATAATGGAATATGTTCCATTTGAGCTGGGTTTAGAGGCACATTCAGAAGCAAAATAAATCATTTATTGGCTTAAAAAGGAATACATTCACAAAAAAGCATATTGTACTGCACCAGACTTCACAAAGAAAACGATAAAGTACAAGAAATCTTAGGAGAACGTTTTCGAGGTTATAGCAAGCCACTATGTAAAACATTAAAAACATTCTTTTGTAATAAAATTAGAGTAAAAAATCGTTTCATAATTAAAAAATTGTTTGGACTGTTAATTAAATACTAAATTTTAATTATTGAGATGGATATTATCAATTGATAAACCATTTTTTTTATAAAGTGAGCCACCTTAGAAAGTATACCTTTGACAATGGTAAGAGGTTTATTACCAGATGCACATTTCACTATTTGGATATTTACTAAACACTAATTTACAAGTTTTATTCAAATGACAACAACGTTGAAAGAAGAAGCTAGAAAATGAAGACGAAGCAAGGTATTCCAGTGAAGATTCATAACATGGCCAAATACAAATGAGTCTCATGATCAGAATACATTAATAAGAGCAGGTGTACTTAACCTAAATAAAATATTAGCTAATAGTTGAGGTCTTTTATCAGACAAAAACAAAGTGAGCTCAAAAAATCTGCTTAGAAAATTTTAAGAGGTATATGGGCAAGCCTAGACGTTCTTGTTTTAAATATGGTAGGTAATTAAGACAAAGTTTTAGTCAAGTTACTGTCCACCAAGAAAAATACGGCATTCGTTGCAAAATTTTCTGTCAAAGCTACATTAATAACGAAGTACGTCAACTTAAAAATTCTACTCTTGATATAGGTATTTTATACGTACTATATATAAGAAACATAATAATCAATACTAAGGAAGTACCATGAAGAATTTATTCCTCAACTCACGTATTTACTATCCCCACACGCAAAATCTAATTTTCACATCAGTGGATTTCCACTCAGGCTGATCCCTGTGTGATCAGGCATCATTAATAAATTATTAGGCAGCGGCGGTAATTTATAGGCATAATTATACACATCAAATCGCTGCGGCGAACATTTACATCTTTGGAAACGAAAAGAGTGAGAGAGAGAGAAAAAAAAAAACGCCAGGCACGCATCTTATTGATAAATAACGCCCGATAGATGAATTATTGGCGGCCATTAGTATTTGCGCGCTTAAAAGGACTTAATCTAGCCGCCTCGGACCGAATCTTCATTAGCATCAATTCCGCATTTGTATTTTTCGAGTGCGGAAGAACGGACCGAGAAAAAATTGTTTGAAAAATGCGCGCACAGAGGTAATTTATGTGGCCGGAGTTCAAAGTGTGACGTTTTTATGTGGGAAAGTTGTCGGATGTTGGTTTTTCTCGTATTGATTAATTCGATGTCTTGTGTATGAGGATTATGTTGAAACATCGGTGTCATAACTATTAAAGTGTCGCCTTTATATTCATTCTAGGTTATAAATGAATTTGAGTTGGTCATAAGCTTTTTAACACATTGAAATAAAATTGTATATGTTTTGTAGAATGTTTTATTTAGACTGATCTATCGAGAACTATGAGGTTTGCGAAAAAAAAACACTGTTAATCATTCATCTGTTATCCACAAAGTGTCTTTTGCCAATTGTCACCAGCTAACTCTTAATTGTCAAGTGTCCATCATTTTCATTTCATCATGTCAACTGTCAAATATTTTTTGTTTCCTTTATTTAATTTGCATCTGTCAACTGTCGATTGTTGTTTAACAGTTAATTATGATCCACTGATTTTCATCTATCGACTGTCAGCTGCCAATTGTCATCTGCTAACTGTTTTTTGTTTTGTTTTTTTTTACACTTCTCATCTGTCTACTTTTAAATATTATGTGTCATCTGTAGTGTATTTTGTCAATTGCTACCTGCTAACTGCTCTCTGTTAATTAGTATCTTCTAACTGTCAATTGTTAAATCTTACATATTTGTTTCAACTATAAACTGTCATTTTGTATTTTTTTTTACCTGTTAGTATTATCTGTAAATTGTCATCAGCTAATGGTCATCTATCGACTTCATCCACCAATTGTTATCTGTCAACTGTCGTCCATTAACTGTGAATTGTCATCTGTTTTTAATATTTTTAGGTAAAGAAAAATGTTGAAAATCTAACTTATATGGATCATTTAGTATATCTAAATACTAATTTAAAAGTTTAAATTTAAGGATTTCTAGGCCAAAATCTAAAAAGTGAAAGTCCAAAGTTAAAGTCAAAGTTCTAAGCAAAAGTATAAAACTAAAATCTATAACCGAAATGTAAAGTCAAAGACTAGAATCAAAGTGTAAAGTTAAAGTCAAAGTTTTAACCCAAAATATAAAGCTAAAGCCTAAAGTCAAAGACTAAAGTGAAAATTAATATGAAATCCTAATTCAAAGTGTAAAGTTAAAGCTAAAGGTCTAAGCCAAAATCTAAAGTTAAAGTTAAAAATCAAAGGGTAAAATGAAAGTGGGAACTCAAGTTCTAAGCCAAAGTTTGGAGTTAAAATTAAAAATAAAAGTTTAAACTTTTGACTTTTCTTATTGTGAAAGTCCAAAGTTAAAGTTCTAAGCCAAAAATTAAAAGTCAAAGTTTAAAGTCATAGTTTAAAATAAAGGTCTAAAGTCAAAGTCTGATTAAACCAAATTTTAAAGTTAAACTCATGTTTAGGCCAAGGTCTAATACTAATGTGCAAGTTCTTAGCCAAAGAATAAAAGCAAAATCTAAAGTTCAAGTCCAAAGTGGAATTCACAGGAAAATTCGAAAGTCAAAGTGTAAAGTTAAAGTCAAAGGTCGTAGCCAAAATCTGAAGTAAAATTCTGAATTCTAAGTCTAAAATGTAATTCTTAAACGAAAGTCTTTTGTTTTATTTTTACACTTCTCATCTGTATACTTCCAGGCACTATGTGTAATCTATTATAATTTGTCAATTCTCATCTGCTAACTGTTGTCTATTAATTAGCATCTTCTGTCAGTTGTAAACTGTCACATATTTTTTCATTTCTTTTTTATACTTTTCAGTTATTAACCGTTAACTGATAGTTGTCAACTGTCATTTTCTCTTTTGTTACCTGTTAGTATTATCTGTTAATTGTCGTCTGCTAACGGTTATCTATAGACTTCATTTGGCAATTGTTATCTGTCAATTTTCATCCATCAACTGAGTATTGTCATCTGTTTTTAATAGTTTTAGGTAAAGAAAAATGTTGAAAATCTAACTTACATATGTCATTTAGTATATCGAAATACTAAATTCAAAGTTCTAAAAACAAAATCTTGATTCAAAGTGAAATTCCGAAGTTTAAGTTCTAAGCTAAAGTATCAAGTTAAATCAGGAATTTTAAATGAAAATACACTTCGTTGATATCACACACAGGATTTTATTATTATTAAAATCCTGTGTGTGATATCAACGAAGTGTATTTTCATTTAAAATTCCTGATTCAAGATGTATCACAAAGTGATGGCTTCAAGCATTAAACATATTATCAAGTTAAAATCTATAATCGAAATCTAAAGTCAAAGTCTAGAATCTAGAAAATGTAAAGTTTTAACCCAAAATATAAAGCAAAAGTCTAAAGTCAAAGACTAAAATGAAAGGTAATCTGAAATCCTAATTCAAAGTGTAAAGTTAAAGCCAAAGGTCTAAGCCATAATCTAAAATTTAAGTTAAAAATAAAATTGTAAAGTCAAAGTGTGAACTCAAAGTTGGGAGTTAAAATCTAAAATTAATGTTCTAAGCCAAAAATTCAAGATCTAAAGTGTAAAGTTACAGTCATAGTTCAAAATCAAGTTAAAGTCAAAGTCTAATTAAACCAAATTGTAAATTTAAACTCATGTTTAAGCCAAGATCTAAAGCTAAAGTCTAAAAACAAAGTTCTAAGCCAACGAATATTGACAAAATTTTAAAGTTAAATTTCAAAGTGGAAGTCACAGTAAAATTCGAAAGTCAAAGTGTAAAGTTAAAGTCAAAGGTCGTAACTAAAATCTGAAGTAAAATTCTGAATTCTAAGTCTAAAATTTAATTCTTAAACGAAAATCTTTTGTTTCCTTTTTACACTTCTCTTCTGTATACTTCCAGTTACTTTATGTTATCCGTTAGTGTCATTTGACAATCTTTTGTTTTCTTTGTACACTTCTCATCTGTATACTTCCAGGTACTATGTGTTATCTATTAGTGTCATTTGTCAAATGTCATCTGCTAACTGTTGTCTATTAATTAGCATCTTCTAACTGTCAGTTGTCAACTGTGACTTATTTTTTCATTTCTTTTTTAAACTTTTCAGTTATTAACCGTCGCCTGATAACTGTCAACTGTCATTTTCTCTTTTGTTACCTGTTAGTATTATCTGTTAATTGTCATCTGCTAACGGTCATCTATCGACATCATTTGGCAATTGTTATCTGTCAACTGTCATCCATCAACTGTGTATTGTCATCTGTTTTTAATAGTTTTAGGTAAAGAAAAATGTTAAAAATCTAACTTACATATGTCATTTAGTATATCTTAATACTAAATTCAAAGTTCTAAAAACAAAATCTTGATTCAAAGTGAAATTCCGAAGTTAAAGTTAATCTGAAATCCTAATTCAATGTGTAAAGTTAAAGCCAAAGGTCTAATCCAAAATCTAAAATTAAAAATTAAATTGTAAAGTTAAAGTCTGAACTCAAAGTTTGGAGTCAAAATCTAAAATAAAAGTAGAAACTTATGACTTTTCCTAAAGTGAAAGTCTAAAATTAATGTTCTATCAAGTTCATAATGACGATAAAACGTCGAAACTCGAGTCGTGCCGTGTTGTTTAGATTTATATAATTGTGCCTACACGTTATATAATATTTTTACAATAATTATTTCTGGTCAAAACATAGTGAATTTTTCAATTCAGTGTAAAACGTACTTTGTTGTTGTTGAATTTAAGAAATTAATTTTGAAACAAAAATTATAAATACTTGGGACAATTTAATACCAACTTATATTATTTAGCTGAAAAAAAATTACCAACAAGGTTTTTGTGTGGTACAAAGATGAACCAGCAGGATTCAAATGGCGCAGTTGCAAACTCAGACATATTTTTAGTATGATTTATTTATTCAAATTTATATAAATGCTAAACTATTTTGTATGATACAAAATAAAACAATCTTTGCAGAAAGGCAAATTACATTCCTTGCAAATTGTTTTTGTTCTTTTTTGTCGTTTTTTCTTCCACGCATCTTGCACATCTTCTTCTTCTTTGTCCTTCTACAGGAAGGTCCAAATGTATTGCCCCCTAAAGTAATCTTTTCTTAGAAGGAGGACCCCTTTTGGGGGAGGCATGGAGGTAATTGTCACGCCTTGAGTAATTAGTTCTTCGGCAAGAGTTACTATGAAACAAAGATAAGGAATTTGTTCATTCTTACGTCTCAAATCATTATAAATAATCCATGCATTTACTGCAGAAATACTGAGACACGTATAAAACACTTATTTCTACCATTTAGCAGATTTCCTGCCGTGGTCGTACATGCCTATAAATTTATCAGCTCGATCAACTCCTCCCATTTTCTTGCGATAGAATGCATTTGCTTCTGGACACTCAATTGTCTCCTGATCACCAGTTTTGGTCCTTTTTGTAACTGTAGTCAAATTAGGCGTGTGGCAATTACTTAGTAGCAATACTTCTTTAGTATCTTGCCATTTCACACATAGCAATCCTGTAGAAGTACATCTGAATGCATACTGTCCACGTTGAAGTTTACCTTCAATTTTACGCTTGTAAAAAATCTGTCAAAGCTCAAAACGACATCTTTGGATTTGATTGTTGAAGCAAGGGATTTGACGACCCGTTGACCAAGAGTCAAGGATCCATCCTACTTCTAGTAAGGAGATTCATTACCGGAGTACACTTCGATATCGTAAGTATAACCGGAATCTGCGTTGCAACGAAGCCACAGTTTTATTTCTCGTTTAGTTGGCTTTAGGGGCATGTACTGCTTCAGCGATCTGCGGCCTTTGAATTTTGTCATGGACTCGTCGATACTTTGGTAGTGTCTATCTTAACGGCATCTAGAGTATGTATATTTCAAACATGATATCAATTCGTCAATGTAATAAGTTTTTGACACATTCGGTAGTTTGTCTGACGGAGAAAAGTAAAGTTTTGAAGCTAAGAGCATGAATCGATCTCGAGAAATCGCCTTTTCGATTGTACGATTTCCCATGGACTCTTTTTGACTCCAATAATATTTCAGGCCAGGTAAGTGATTGTATGACATAATAAAGATGCATCCTAATAATTTTTGAATTTCACCTATATCTTTCATCTTTTCTTTAAGCTTTTTATCTTTATTCAACATATCAAATCTCTGATTAGTAGTCGACTATTTGTATGTAGAGCGAATGAGGAAAAACTTTATGAAACAGTTGCATTGGATTTAACTTCTTGGTAATATCTTCAGCAAGCTCACAAGCTCTCTCAAGTTGAAGTTTTTTGATGGGTTCAAACTGATCGTTGGGGATCGTCCAATCGATAATACGATTCATTTTATTGTGACTACGATTTCCTTTTTCTACTTCAGAATCACTTGATAAACTTGATTTAGATTCAGAACTGTTTCTTTTTCAGTTATGATAGTTTTTGTAACTCCTGAAATGGTAGCTTCCGATCAATCTACTTCGTCATCGCCATCATCACTTGGTTCATAATTGTCGCTTGATCCAGACGAAAACGGATCTTCATCATCCTTAAGCTCACCGATGATAGTTTGCAACTCCTTTTCAGACAAAGGACGTCGATTTATCTTAAGACTAAAATGAAAAAAATAGAATTACACACCTGATACATACATACAAAAGACCGGCTGGTAAATAGATGTACCACTCCGAAACATGATACAGAATTTACAAAATAGAAACAAATGATACATACCTGTGTGTTGGCAACGTTTATAGAAGTATTACACACAAAACACAGAAAAGAGAACAGTAAAATATAGACTATAATTGTACTAGAATGTTTTTCTTCCACAAAAAAATACTTTCTTGGGCAGTCAAACATCTCTAACATCACATTTTAACACATAAGGCGCATGCCTGAAACCAAAAACTACGGTCTGGTACAATTCTCGCTGCTATTAAATGATAAGTTGAACATTTAGATATTTTAAAAAGTGATTGGTACATATATGTACCGTTCGGGACGAAAGGGTTAAATATATATCAAAAGGAATTGTAATTTAGTTAATACTTTAAAAAATTACAGCCTCATCAATACAGTATCTTTTGTAATTCTTAACATCTATTATCAAGTAAAAAAAATCATTTAATCAAGTAGAAAATTATTGTCAATTGTCAGCTATCAATGGGCAATTGTAAAATATCAACTCAATTGATACCTGGAAATCTTTGCGAATCCATCTATTTTTGAAGTGGATGTTAATAAAAATGGGCCACGTACGAAAATAATTTAACAGTTTTTAATATTTCATTTTTATAAATAAACAACAGCCGAAATACAAAAAAGCCTAAGCGATCTTCAAGCCCAGATTAACGACCAAAAATATTTTCTGTGTGTTTGGTGGGATTGAAAAGAAATTAGCCATTATGAGCTCCTTAAATTTGATGAAACACTTAATTTGGACCTTCACTGTTAATATCTGATTAAATTAAAGCAGTAGATCGAATAGAAAAGGGCAAAATTGGTCAATCGGAAGGGTGTGGTGTTCCATCAAAACAACGCCAAATCATACACTTTAAAAGCTCCAAAAACTTGTACTCCGCCGCTTCCTTTTGTTGAAATATATTTAGACAAATCTTCTTTCATCTTTTTTTTTGGGAGATGTATTTTATGGTTTACTGATTTGCGGGTGGGTTAGAGGCCTACCCTACATTTAAATTTCAACTTCCATTGAATCAATGTTAGTATTTTCTTTTTAATCATCTTTACAATTTGTTTTTTTTTGGGAATTAACACTATTTTTAGTTTAAATAAAAGTGTATATGTAGTGCACTCTGTCCCTCCCTCCAAATAGTAAACATCTTCAAAATTTTGACATGTTTTATTTTTTATTACATACAAGGTTTTATTGTTTTGTGTAGAACGGTTAGTATTTAATGTTATTATGTATATGTAGGGTGAGTGGGTGGCCTCTATCCCACCTTTCAATCAGTAAATCATAAGCGAGGGTTTTAATGAGAATTTTTAAAATGTAGAGAAACTTAAAAAATGGTGATGTGGCCATCATAGTATTTTCCTTATTTCAATTTTGTGTTTTGTAACTGTACTTTAAGACAAGAATACATGTTATCCTAGTTACCTTCATACGTATGTAGCATTATATGTTATATAAAATTTATGATGGGTAATTTGGATCCATAAAATATTATCACATCTTTAATGACTTTCTCTTTACACGCAGGAATACGTCGTTTGAAATTTTTCAGCACCGCGTCTTCATGAAACCCCGCAAAATATTGTCTTTACAGTTTATTAACGAATAGGAGAAATCAACCGTTGCCATATAAGTCCACCAATATCCCGATCCCCGTTGATAGGCATCAAGGCTCATTTTCCACGCAACACACAAAAACCGATATAATTTATTACTCAATCACGTCTCGGCGTGTTAATAAATACATAAAATCTGCATAAAAATTCCCGTCCAGCAGATTATTTAATTAGCATTATCACCGTTAATTAATCATAATTAAAATGTACCCAGTGGCGGCGCACTGTTGCCTTAATCCAGATCGGACGGTGAAAAAAAAATACAGCACAAACACATTTATAGAGAAACAAGACGCACAAAGGCCGTGTAATTGCCGCAGCACAAGGACAGAAAGTTGTGAGTGCTGCGGGGGAAGAGGACGCAAGAAAACCTTACATGCATTTGCCGGATAATATCGATTAATCAAGCGCACGAAAACCGAAACACATCACGACTTTTGTGTTTTAGTTCGGTTTCAAAACTTTTTTTCGTCTCGTACACGCCGAGAGAGATACAATATAATGCAATGCACGCGTTTTCTGTTTTCTCTCCCTGAACGCTTGATTGATTGCAGTCGTTTACTTTTCGATAGTTCAACATAGGAATAAAATTGGTGCGCCCGCGGTGTTCTTGGAGGCAATTACATAAATATGTAAATTGTTAAGTTATGCTACTGTTATATATTTCAACGGGGGATTAGGAGAGAAAACCATATCGTTTAATTATGCCGTTTATTCAAATGCACATACGCCATTTATCAACCGGCCAGGAGCTGTCATGTGTAGCCCAGATAAATTGTACGAATGGCTCTCTTCTGGCTAATGACCATCGGTGCTCGCTGACTTTGGTGGCTTCTAATGCTTAATTTCATGTTTGATTTATTGCCCGAATTTTATCAGCATGGGTTTATTTATAAATATAAATACATTGGCCATAAAAATCGAATGGTCAATAATAATGAACAAGACATAATATAAAATTCTATTCGTAGCATTCATTAAATCAGTAACAAACTTTTTAAGCCTTAGTGATTTTGACTTATTAGTCTTTTTCTTAATGAAAATTATTTACCATATTTAAAGTTCACTTACTTTTTTACACCTCATCTGTTTCCTTCTGGCTTAGATTAACGTCTAATTTTAAGTAAATTTTGTTAATTTGTACCTACATTCCCAAACCTCATGTTTATATTTTAAACTCATTTTTTGATGTGATGGATTCAATCATTAGTGACTACGACTATGCCATTATTATGGGTGATTTTAACATAGCTGAATATCAGCATAGTTCCAGAAATAATATTAATACAAAGTCTGTTATTGCGTTGAATACCTCCTTAGAGTTTCACGACCTGAAACAATTAAATTCAATACCGAATTGTCTAAATAGACTATTGGATCTAATTATTACCTCCAATAACCTAAATTGTAATATTCAAAGAGACCCCGATCCACTTGTTCCAGAGGATAACTACCACTCATCACTGCATTTGGATTTTGCTTTCTAATCGTGTGAAGCTCCTAAATTTCCCATTTCTGGTCAATTTAGGTATAACTTTAAAAAAGCTAACCTCGCAAACTGATATAAAGACTCATCTAATATAAATTGGAATAACTTGTATCACTTAACTGATGTAAATGAAGCTTCTGTACTCTGAACTATATAAAGCTTTAGATGCGAATGTTCCAAAATATCGCTCTAAATTGAGTAATTTCAATGAAATAGATAAGAGGGAATACCATGACTTGCGGAGATTCATTAAGAACAACATGAAAGTAAAGCGCCACAACTGTATTCAATCGGCTGAAAGATCTATGAAAACTGATCCAACGAAATTTTGGAATTATATACATTCAATTAAATATACCACACGTATTCCTGGTAATATGAAAACAGATAATGCAACCCTCTCCAGTCCCAATGATATTGTGAATGCATTCGCGAATCAGTTTAAATCATCATATCCATCTACCTCAAATAATCATAATGCTACAAATTCTACTGTTCAAGATGTAATGGGTTTATTTTATATTTCTGAGGCTGATGTCCTTCAACAGCTTAAACGAATTAAACCCAAGATGACTGCTGGTTTAGACGGTATACCATCTTTTTTATTAAAGGATTGCTGTTATGTTTTATGTGGCCCACTTACTTTCGTTTTTTAATTTAATTCTCAGAAACGGCGCGTTTCCCACGATTTGGAAGCAAGTTAAGATTGTACCTGTTCATAAATAAGGGGAACGTAATCAAATTAAAAACTACAGGCCAATTGCTCTATTGAGTAAATTCTCTAAAATATTTGAATGTATTTTTAGTAAGCAGATTTATTTAAGCACTCAATTTCCATAAAACAGCATGGTTTTATGGCTGGACGATCAACATCTACTAATTTGATAAATATCACCTAGGAAATCTGTGAAAATTTGAATATGCACTGTCAAACTGATATCATCTACACTGACTTAACCAAGGCATTTGACAATATGCCCCATGCCACTTAGTTTCCATGCTTAAGGAGCTCAACATTGCTTCTAATATCATAAGTGTTATTGAGTCATATTTAAAAGGACGTACACAAATTGTGGAGTATGGGGCTGTTCGATCTTTTCCCTATGAGGCAGTTACTGGTGTACCCCAAGGATCCAACCTCGGACCGCTGATGTTCTTGATTTTCATTAATAATACCTGTTCTACAATTTCCTCAGATACATTACTGTACGCAGGTGACATCAAACTGTATAGGAAAATTAACAATGATTACGACTGCCAACTTCTCCAAGAGGACGTTAATAAATTACATGGTTGGTGTGCCGAGAACGGACTTAAATTAAATATAAGTAAATGTTATGTGCTTATTTATTCGAGAAAAGTGAACACTGTTTATAATAATTATTACATTGATAGTTCCATTTCACAAAGGGTGTCTCAATTTAAAGATCTAGGTGTAATTTTTGATTGTGGGTTGAACTTTAATGAGCATATACTTAAATTAATTAATGAATCCTACAAACTCTTGGGTTTTTATTGCAAACATTTTTCAAATACTGACACAGTATTTTATATGATTCATACATTAATAGTAAGTTGATGTATTGCTCTGTAGTATGGTCACCCTATCAGTTGAAATATATTGGATTATTGGAGGGAGTTCAGAAAAAGTTTTTAAAATATTTATTTTAAAAAAAACACGGAATTTATCCGGATAGATCAATTTCATACATCAGCTTACTTATTGAGTTTAATGTGTGGTCAGTAGCCCGCAAACATAAATTTCTTTCAATCTGCCACCTATAAAAATTAATTAACAACAGAGTTGATGATCAAAATTTTACAGAAAAGCTTTTATTTCATGTACCAAGATTATGCTCACGTAATTCAGACACTTTTTCATACACTGCGCCTAATACGATTCATCATTTCAATTCACCCATGTACAAAATGTATAAATCTTACCAGGATGTCCAAAACCATGCGGATATTTTTGATCCTAGTTTTACGAACTTTAAATGTTGTAATGTTTCCTTGATTACTGAGTAAATAATGTTTTTGTTAAATTGTATAAACTTATATGTGTCTATGTAATTTATCTAATTTAAATTTACATTTATTGTAAGGCATTAATTGTCTATATTATTATTATGTATAATAATAGCCTTTATTACCCAACAGACAAACATCCAATAACAGGGTAAGTTATTGGATGTTTGTCTGTTAGGAAATAAAGGCTATTATTATTATTATTATTATTAGAATTAATTAATTATTGAGATAGGTTGGGTGGGCGTATTCTATAATATTAATGTATCAAAAGTACGTTGACTTGCGTAATAAACTGTTATATCTAAAGTATAATAATTCCAAGTTAATAAAATAGGTATATTTTTTATTGTGGTAGGTCAGGATTAAATTTGTATTGACATAAAAAGCTTGAGAAATGCTGAATTTATTTAAAAAAAACTACCAATTCCCATAAAAACTGCTGGATGATAAATGTATCTAGCATACTTTTTTGGCAATACCTTTGCAAAAACAAACCACCTAGAGCAATCCGAAATTTATGCAATAAACTGCAACAATTGCAATAAAATATACAAAGAACAAACACAATGCAATATATTAAAATGTTTTAACACGAATACTATTTCAGTGTTTTTAAAGGTTGTAATTAATCACTTCACGTAAACTCAAAAAGTATACAGTTATGTCGGGATTAATATAGAATTTATTGGGTTTGGTCAAGAGTACGTTGGATTAATATAAAATAGATTGAGGTAGGTCTAGAGTACGCTAGGTTTATTTAGAATTTAGCATGATGGGGGTAATAATATACTAATAATTAATATAAAATTATTGAACTAATTGAAAATTGTTGTAGAAAAGCGAATGACAACATAGCGAATAATGGAAAATTTAGATATTAAAATTTTTTACAAGGACGTGTTGTGAAAGTACTGAGAAACAATTATCGAAAATTACACATTTAAAATTTACGAAAAATATTAGTCGAAAAATTAATCTGTTTGTTGTCATTAATTTGAAATCTGTTAGTATATGTTTATTGGAATATGTTATCTGGTAATTGTTATCATTTTTTCATTATAATCTGTTCATCTAACTTTTAAAGATTATCCTCTGTTATCTATTGTCTACAATTTATTATATATAAATTAGAATACTAAGGTTCTAAAAAAGTAATTAAAGAAGTAAGGTTAATCAGAAATGTGGAATGTTTAAAAAATATGTAATATAAAAAATAGATGGGGGCAATTGTTGCAATGATGGACAAAGATGTATAACAAAGTGGATAATCAAATTAAGTGGAATTAAGTAATAAATATAATTATAGAGAAAATGTGAAAATCGCTTAAGGTGGTGGTACGAGAAAAGCAATAAGAAAAAACCGACTAAAAGTTATGATGTATTGGCTTGAGTTATAAGTCATTTCGGTTTTTCAATACCATTATCAAGGGCAAGACATAATTTTATTCAGTTATGTATTGACCATTTTGTTTGGTGATCTTTTACCATCTTTTGGGTCACATCATGTAGTCATGCTCAAAGAACTGATCTTTTTCAGCCAAAAAATAGGGAAAGTTTTATTTTACATTATAGAATTGAATTGTTCACCATTAAAACAGTTTTGCAAAGATCAAAATAAATAGTAGACTGATGACGCCGGGTCTGGTGGTGGATGGCACATCAAATCATATCCAAGCTCTAGCAACTTCTGGCGGGTTACTTAACTTGTGTGTGGCCTCGTGTTGTCATGGTGGAAAACAACACCCTTACGATTTACAGCTTTTTGTTGAGAAATTCATTCATTCAGCAATGTGTGCTGACACTACACAACCATATTGATGGTTTAGTTCTATTGTAGCAGCTCAAAATGCATCGCGTAGCCTTTGTAATCGCACCAAATTGAAAGCATAACTTTCATTTAATGAATATTTGGCCTTAGATATGATTGCAGCCTGTCCAGCGGGCTTGTACCATGATCATTGTCGTAAGTTATCTATTTTTCTTCGCCAATGACAATACGTTTAAGAAATGGATCAATTTCATTGTTATTCAAGAGCTTGTCGCAGGCGTTTATGGGTTTTGTTAAATTAATTTCTTGAGTTCATGTGGAACCCAAATATTAAGTTTGCTACTATATCCCAGCTTGTGAAAATATTTTTCCATGGTCGCTTAAGAAATGTTTAACATTTCTGCAACCTCTCAAGTCATGTAATGGCTTTGATTAACGCCTTTATTTTATTGTCTTTGGCTACAACCTTGGAGATTGAAATTACCGGAGCGGAATTTGTTATACCAATTCTGGCACTGGCGTTCTGTTAAGCATTGCGTTTTTCCCTTTTCTGAAGCAAACAAGTAAAACATAGCGATATTTCTCGGATTGCTTATCCATACTTCGACCACTGCTTTACAAGGACTACAGAATCGATTCACTAACTTTTTTAAATGACCATTGAAGAGTCTTCTGCCAAGTGATATATCGGTTAGATGATTTGACTGAAGATTGTTGGTTAAAAATACAAGTGTCGACATCTATTGGCCGGAACCGAAATGACTTAAGACTCAGCCCAATATAAGAGATTAGAAAAAGATAAAAGGAAGGATTTGTAGAAAGCAGAAACATATTGGCATCATAGAAAGTAGATGCTATGAATCCAGTATACAAAGAAGAAGAAACTGCATTTATTTTAATGGCTCAATATTCAAGACCAAATTCTTAAGGTAATTCAAGCTTTCTGAATTAGCGAACGGATGAGATTCAGAAGAAGAGAACATCGCTTTGACTCTACCACTACATGGTATTAAATTAACCAATGTTTTGAAAATATATCAAAGTAAGATTGTCACCTTGTTAAACATATGGGATTAAAGTATGGTTAAACACACCTTAAATATATTAAATATTTGAAGATTCTACACCCTTGAAAGTCTGCAGGAATTTGAAGCATATCTCAAAACATATGTTATCACCTTGAAAAAATATGCAAATGGACTAAACGATAGCGAAATATTTCCTCGATTTAACAAATTAGTAAATGTATTTTCTTGTGCGTTTAAAATCGAATCTGCCAAAATTATAATTAGAAGTAGTCTTAATTCCGAAATTTGAGTGTAGCCGTAAAGAAATATAAATTCAAAAATGATACAAGCTATTTGGGAAATATTGGTAAACAAGAAAAAATAGTGTAGGAAAAATGGAAGGTTCATTCGTACTCAATGTATCAACTGCAAATGGTTCATTGAAAGGATTTGTACATTGTTTTTAGACATAATAGCGTGCCGAGGGAGAGTATCGTAGAAGGTTTTAAAAGAAACACAATAAAAAAAACACAAAAATAAGATAAATTTAAAATATGGAGATCAATGAGGTTGTTATTTAGTCAATATATTTGTGGGTTAGAAGTGATACTATAGAAAAGTTGATGTGAGTAGTGAGAAGAAGCAAATTGTGGTTGTTGGCGTACTGACCTAATATGGTGATAATTAGAGAGCGGATAAAAAAGCTTAAAAATTGTGAAAAAAAGCACTTAAAAAGGCACTAAATTTAGAGAAAAAAAGCATTAAAAAAGTATAAAAACAGGAAAAATGCATAAAAACAGAAAAAAAATCACTAAAGAAATCTATATTTTCTTAATATGTAACACGTATATCAACATGTTTTACATAGAAATTCTGCTTAAAACTAAAATAAACATACTTTCTTTACACAAAATATAATATTATGTAAAAGTATTTAAAAATTAATTTGTAATTTTGTATACATTTCAAAATAACTAAAATCTATTCATGAAAACAGTTGATCGTTAAATGTTGTTCTAGGTGTTTAATTGTAGAATTATTACTTCTGTCGCTCAATAAATTTTTGAAAGTGAAAAAGCTTCTCTTCATTTTAAATTATAGCTGGATCCATTTTAAATTCGTCGCCATTCAAAATCAAGTTTATTTTATTTAATATTAAAAATCCTTTATATATCGAATAGTTCTTCCGATAATATTTTTACTTTCCCTATTTTTTAATTATTCTCGATATTTTTCTAAATTTGAAATGAATCACATAACTTTTCGAGCAAAGGTTAAAGAGAATGAGAAAATGAACAAGTTTTATTAAGACATGTTTTTCCTAAAGTTCTAAATTTGTGAGAAAAAAAATCAACTGTTTTAGATTTTTCTTTAAATTTCAGTAATTTCTCCTGCATACTTTTATTTTTTATTGCAACTTCCTTTCCAAAGAATTTTTATCGAGAAGTTTATAAATTTTTACAAGTTTAGATTTTATTCAAGAGTTTCAAAATTTTTCAGAAAATCATTACATTTATACTTATTTATAGAAATTACTTCGTGGTTTCTATACAAGACTTTTTTCAACTTTTTCTATTAAAAATTTTTCTTCTAAACTAATAATTTTCTCAGATGATCCTTACTTTTAGTTTTTTTTACATTGAGGTTTCTAGAATTTTTCACAAGATTTCATTTTAGATTTATAAAACTTTTTTGAGGATTCTAGAAGTGTACAGTAATTTCTTTTTCTTATCTAATAAATAAATAGATATTTCCAGAATTTTTAGCAAAGATTTTATTCGAAAGTTCTAGATTATTCAGAAAATTCTCCCAAGATTTTGTTTAACTTTAAAATTTATTAGGATATTTTCTTCTAGAAGTTTCAGGAATTCCTCCTCCATATTTTCAGTTTTTTTTTCATCTTCCTTTCCAAAGAATTTTGATCGAGGATTCTATAACTTTTCACAAGTTTTCCTTGTAGATTTCTAAAGCATTTTTGGAAGATTCTAGAAGTTAACAGTAATTTTTACTACATATTTCCAGATTTTTTTTTTTATTCGGGAGTTCTAAATTTTTTAGTTCGTTTCAATATTTATAGAATTTTCTTTGAGGCTGTTTCCAGTAATTTCGCTTCCAGATTTTAATATTGCCTTATAAATTACAAAGATTTCCTTCAGTGCTCAAAATTTTGAAAAAATATTTTCGAGAACTTTATTTTTTTGAGAGTTCAGAAATTTTTATTCAGATTTCGAGGATATAGATTTTTCTAGAAAATCTGTTCCTAGAAATCTAGACTCTTTTCAGTTATTTCTCATCCAGATATATAGATTGTTTTTTTAAGCTGTCTTTTAAATTACCAAGTTTTTAGAATTTTTTTTTTAGAAATGTAGTTTTTTTTTGGAAAATTCGGAAAATTTGTAGTAAATTGCGAAGATTTAAATGAAGGCTTTTTCATAAAATTTGTTTTTAAAAATCTAGACTTTTTTTCAAGCGTTCAGAAAATTTGTATAGTATTTGTAATGTGTTTCTCCACATTTCAAGTTTTTTTCAACTTGTCTTCTAAATTTTTCAGGCTCTTGAATTTTCAGAAGTTTCCTCTGGAAATCTAGATTATTTTCTCGAGGGTTTAGGAAATTTCTAGAAATTTATTCTCCAGAGTTCAAGATTCTTTTTGAAGTCGTCTTTAAAGTGCAAGGATTTTCTTTGAGGCATTAGGATTTTCTAGATTTTTTTAAAGTTTATAGTTTAGAAAATAACTGCTTCCCCAAATTAAGTTTTTTTTCAACTTTTCCTATAAATTGCGAAGATTTTCTTTCAGACCCTAAATGTTTTTTAATTCGTCTTCTTTTCGAGAATTCAGGTACATTCTAGTAATTGCTTCTCTAGAATTTAAAATTTTGTTTTAACTAGATACTAGAAAATTATTTAGATAGTTCTAAATTGCGGAATTTTTCTTGGAGGGTCTAGAATTTTTTTAGAAAATTTTCCCCTAGGAATCTTTTCTTATTTTCGTTTAAGGAATTTTCAGTAATTTCTCTTCCCGATTTTAAGTTATTTTTTCAACTGGTCTTCTAAATTTATAGGAGGCTCTAGAATTTTTAGAAAATTTTCATTTAGAAATCTAGACTTTTTCTAAGGACTCAGGAAATTTTCAGAAATTTCTCCTTCAGATTTCAAGGTTATCTTCTTATTTTCTAAATTGGAAAGATTTTCTTGAAGGCTCTAGAACTTTTTAGAAAATTTGTTTTTTCTTGAGAGTTCAGAAAATTATCAGCAATTTATTTTTTTTGAGGCCGTAGATTTTTTAATTTTTTTTTTTAAATCTAGACTTACTTTTTCAAGAATTCAGGAAATTTCCACTAATTTCTTCATTCAGGTTTCAAGATATTTTAATTCAACCCGCTTTCAAAATTGTGAAGATTTTATTGGGAGCTCTAAAATTAAAAAAAAAGATTCGTTTAGAAATCTAGACTTCTTTTAAAAATTAAAAAAAATATAATAATTCCTTCTATGGTTACAGTTACTACGTGGTAATCCATCCACGTAGTAACGGTCTTTATTAAAAATTTTACTTTGTCAATTTTCTTTTATTCAAATTTTGTAATTAAAGTTATTGAAAACCGCGAGGCGATCAGTAATTAAAGTTAATATGTATATGTAGGGTGGGTGGGTGTCCTTTAACCCAACCTCCAATCAGTAAAACATAAGCGAGGGTTTTAATTAAAAGTTGTAAAACATAAATAAACATAACATTATTGCAAAATTTAATAGATTTATTCAAACAAATTTTGAAATTTAAGAAATTTTAAAAAATAAGACATGAGAAGAGAATGAAAAACTGAATAAGTTTTATTGAGATATTTGTTTTTGTATAGTACTCAATTTAAAAATGTTTTTGCTTATTGCTAATAAACTATAGGAGCTAATTGTAAAGATTTTAAATTTGTGCAAATTATTAAGAATAACCTCATGGTTTTCGAGAAAAATATAGGGGAAGTATTATTTATTTATTTAACGCTACAGCATTTACACGGTAACCTAAAAATACTACAATACGTTACAAAATATACCGGGTGTCTCAGACCACCCGTACCAGCCTTCTATTTCGACAACGCTTAGTCGAATGTGACTGGGACAAAAACATTTATTACCAAAGTGAACCCAAGGAATCCACTGATGAATTTATTTTTACCGGAATAATCCGGAAGTACCCGGAACTGGAAGTAACTTAAAAATTTCAAATGGCAACATAGGTCGAGTATGGTATTAATTGATAGGTCTTTTTAAAAGAAATAACTTTTATTAAAATGTTTTTTTAATATTTTGCATATTTACAAAAACAAACGAAAAAACTAAATTGAAAATTAGTTATCCATTCAACACAAAATTGCCTCAAGTAGGCTTTTCTTTTTTGTTATGTCAAAATAATTGACGTTCGTGAATATTTGAAGTAAAATAAATTATTATTATTAAAGTATTGAATGTGTCAACATGGTATTTACAAACCTCTAAGGTTTTGATGTGCTGATGATATTAGATGAATGCGACCAAAACGCTGAACGTACTCTCAATGAGCCAATCCGTCAAAACATGTTTTTCGGCTCCTTGCAGAACGAATTAAGACTTCTGGTAAGCTACAGCCCAGCCACAACAAAGGTCGAAGTATCAGAAAACGTGTACAAGATGAAAGAACATCAGATATTCTTGCAGCAATTGCTCTGGAACCGAACATCTCTACTAGAAGAATTGAAATCGATGCTGGAATAAGTCGCTCCACTGCTTGGAGAGTTGTAAAAACAAACAAATTCCATCCATGTCATATCTCTCTACACCAGAAACTTGAAGAGCGGGACATTCAAAAGCAACGAAGTTGTTAATTTACATAATACTCACTAGTTGGGAAATAAAAACCCTCATTGGTTAAGAGAAGTTGATAATCAACACGTGTGGACCCTTAATGTTTGGTGTGGTATTTTAGAAAACCAAATAATTGGTCCGCATTTTTTCGATGGTTCATTAAACATAGTTAAATACGCTGATTTTTTTAAAAAATAATCTTTTTGACCTTCTAAAGGACGTTCCATATGCAACACGTTTAACAATGTATTTGTAACAAGATGGTTGCCCAGCTCATTACGCAAGAGTTTCTCGTTAAACCGTTGATCGCCTTTTCCCTGGTCGATGGATTGGAAGGCTAGGACCATTTCCATGGCCACCTCGTTCTCCTGACATAACGCCTCTTGACTTCTTCTTGTGGGGACGTATCAAATACCTAGTCTATAAAGAGGTTCCAACCACGAGGGATAATATGAAGAAGAGGATACGGAATGTCTGCCGTTCACTTAGGGAAGATAAGATACTACGGGCCGTCAACGACGTTCGAAATCTGCTACAAAGATGCATTGATCAAGAAGGGAGGCAATTTAAACATACCATAAAAAATTGAATAGTTGTTTTAATTATTATTTTCTTTACTTTAACACTCTTATTTGAATTATTAAATAAAATACTTTCAAACAATTGGTATTTTGTGTTTGTCAAAATAAAAGGCTAATACGTGTGGTCTGAGACACCCGTAATTTAGAAGCCATCCATCTCAAAATAATAGTAAAATAATAATACAGTTTTTAATAAGAGGAACTCTTCTCACCTGAGTGTAGAAAATAACATATTACCCAAGAAAAGTATTGAGGAACAATACGGAGAATCACATAAACATATTTGCACATATTCAAATTGTTATTCTAACAAAAAAAAGCAAAGCCTACTAGAGGAAATTTAGTGTTGAATGGATAACTAATTTTTAATTTAGTTTTTTTCGTTTATTTTTGTAAATATGCAAAATATTTCTTGTTTCTTTTAAAAAGACCTATCAATTAATACCATACTAGACCTATGTTGCCATTTGAAATTTTTAAGTTACTTCCGGTTCCGGGTACTTCCGGATTATTCCGGTAAAAAATAAACTCATCAGTGGATTCCTTGGGTTCACTTTGGTAATAAAATTTTTTGTCCCAGTCACATTTGACCAAGCATTGTCGAAATAAAAGGCTGGTACGGGTGGTCTGAGACACCCGGTATACATAAATACACACGTATATACAATTTAAAATATAAAATAAAATTTGCAAGGATGAACCTGCGTAAGCGTTACAGTGCGTTTCTACATTGCGATTTGAATTGAGAGTAAGAAACTCCTACAAAATCGATAGATACTGCAAAATTGTTTACATTTTTTATAATACGTGAAATGGGACTGTGCATGCCATACGTAGTTCTATGATGATACACGTATAAAAATTCTACTGATCGTAGAGCTCTAGAAGGTACGTTAATGCTAATAAGGTTTAGTAATTGCTCTGAATTGATGATTCCGTTTAACAACTTAAACAAAAAGGACAAATCCATTTCTTTCCTACGAATATCAAGTGACTTCAGACCTGCATAAATACATGATTGCTCGGGCGTCAAACAGATTCCTAAGCAATGTAATTTATAGGACAATACTTTAGCAAATTTATTTTGCACAGACTCTAATCTGACTATATGAGTCCTATATAGAGGTGACCAAATAAGGCAGCAATATTCAAGATGGGATCTGACTAAGGTATTGTATAGAATTGCAAGCGCGCGTGTGTCCCTGAACTCAGTTGTGCACCGCTTTATGAACCCTAGCATTTTATTCGCCTTGTTAATTATGTGATCGATATGCAATTTATATGATATCTTAGAATCTAATAACACACCCAAATCTCGAATCATATGTACCTTGCATAGTGGGATATTATTCAGACTATAAATGAAATTAATTGGGTCTTGACATCGCGAAAATGACATGAATTTGCACTTTTCTATGTTCAGTACCATATCATTGGATAAGCACCACTCATTAATTAAGGTCAAATTACGTTGAAGCTCGATACAATCAACAACATCTTTCACTTCTAAAAATATTTTTAGGTCGTTTGCAAATAATAAGTGTGGACAGGAGAGTTGATCAGATATATCGTTTATAAATATCGAAAATAACAGAGGACCCAAGTGAGACCCTTGAGCAACCCCGGAAGTTACGTGAAATGAGCTGGAGACATAACCATTGATCTTAACAGATTGAACTCTACCAGTTAAATAAGACTCGAGCCACCTTAGCAAAGGATCGTGTATACCGTAGGCTCTCAATTTCTGTATTAGTATCGAATGGTTTACACGATCGAAAGCCTTGCTAAAATCGGTATAAATTGAATGAACTTCTGATCCGCTTTCAAGAGCGCGAACTATGTAATCCGTGAAGATCAATAAGTTTGTTTGCGTGGAGCGACTCGCGTAAAACCCATGCTGATTTTCAGAAATTAAGTTACGAAACACTTCAAATAACCGTTTGTACAATATTTTTTCAAAAAGTTTTGGAATGATCGAGAGTATGGAAATTGGTATATAATTCCTGACGTTAGTTTTAGAACCTGATTTATGAATTGGTGATACAAATGCCGACTTCCATGCATCAGGAAAGACTCCGGAACTTAGCGATAATGAAAAAAGCCTATACAACGGATAGTAAAGAGTGTAACTACAGTTACGTAGAAATATTGGGGGAATATTGTCAGGGCCAGAGCTACGAGTGATTTTTAACTGAGACAGTTCATGTAATACTTGCTCCGGGGTTATGTCAATATTGTTTAAATTAACTAATATATTAGACGTAAAAGTTGATCTATGTTCATTAGCCGGTTTGTAAACTGATGAAAAATACTCAGCAATTAAATTTGAGATTTCATCACCTGACTCAGCACTGTTATCATTGTATGTCATAAACATTGGTACCCCAGATGACTTATTTTTCTGATGAACAAAAGACCAAAATGACTTAATATTATATGGAATTGACTGTTCAATATTATCTAAATATTTTCTATAGCATAACGTAGTTTCCAACTTACATTGTGTTCTGATATGTGCAAATAACTTATAATCGGAATCATCAGAGCTTAGCTTCCACTTTTTATGAGTTTCCTTTTTAGATTTTATCAGGTGAATAAGTTTTTTGGAAAACCAAATCGGGTAGGAATTATAATTAACACGTTTTTTCGGTACACTCAAATCTATAGCAAAATAAAGGATATCATATAATATTCTACTGGAAGTATTAACGTCAGAACAATTATTGAAATGTGACCAGTCAACACATGCCAAGAAATTATTAATTTGATCGTAATTGGCACGGTTAAAATCAGGCTTATAATGAATACTATCTACTATAGGATCGCAACTATCTGAACTTATACATACATTCAACGGGGGATGATACCTATCAGGTGACATTATTGGTGGACAAGTAGCCACTGGTAAAGATTCATAATTGGAGAAACATAAATCTAGTGAAACTCCGTATTCATTCTAATTTGAATTAAATTGATTTAAACCCTGGGATATACAAAATAATACTTCTACCGGAGAGCATAAATTTGTTGGAGTTAAGCCACAGTTATCAGAATCCTAATAATTTTATAATCGGAGTAATCTAATACAAGATTTTCAAACATATCGCAATGGTTAGTGTAAATACTTAGAGAAGAATTAGGCGCAATGTAACAACAACATAAAATAATTTTACAAGATCCACTGACAATTTTTACACATATTATTTCCAAGGTATCATCAGTTGGTATTCTGGTAGAATTTAGGTCCTTCCTAATTGCAAGGAGCACGCCGCCACCTCTAGTTTTTGCACTTGTCGCAACTGAACGGTCGGTGCGGTATACAGCATAACGGCAATCGATAATCTCGTTATCCATGATAGAAGAATGTAGCCACGTTTCAGTTAGAGCCAAAATACAATAATCCTCAGATAAACAAGAACTGTAGAAATCTATTAGTTTAGTCCGCAGGCCTCTCACGTTCTGGTAGTATAACGAGAAATCCCTCATTTGTCTTGGTGTGCATGGGTTAACTAATTTGGAGGAGGAGTTAACCCTTTGGGTACATTTGACAAGTGAGACTCGTCATGTGATTACTTGGGCGAAGTTACGGTTGACGAGTCTGACTCGTCATCTGAATTTAAGTGGCAGGATTTGATCGCAAACAATTGCCTGGCGTTTGTATATGACAGCTTAAGTTGCAAATAAGGTAAAATTCAGTTATCTTTATTATTACACATGTTTTTGTGGTTTTCAGTAACTCAGGATGAAATGAAAGAATATGTTGCATTATGTATTATTATGTCTCAAATTAAGAAATCTAAATTTGTTCATATTGGTCACAAAGAAGTATTATAAACCAATATTTCAGCCACTGTATCACGGGATAGGTTTTGTGATATCTCAAGATTCCTTCATTATACTATGATAGAATTGGGAAGTTCAGAAATCTAGTTGATTATTTGAATAATACATTCGAAAATCTATACTTCAATATCACTCGATGAATCTCTCATGAAATTCAAAGGACGTTTGAATTATATTCAGTTCATTCCATTAAAAAGAGCGCGATTTGGAATAAAAATCTATTGACTTTGCGAGTATTCATCAGGTTCTTGCATGTGTTTTAAAATCTAGTTTGGCGCAGATAAAATACCGGGAATTGATATACCGGCTTCTGAGAGTGTTGTCCTAGAAGAAGAAGAGAAGGTTACCTCCCAATATGTGTAATTATATTTAAAATTACTAGAACAAGATACAAATGTAGTTGGAACTGCTCGAAAGAACAGAAAACACACGTCAAAAGAGCTTGCTTCCCTCGAACAAAAAAAATGAGGCCAAAATGGTTTTTAGCACTAAGATGGAAAGATAAGAAAGATAATAATAATAAAATGTATTATTTTTCGAATATGTAAAAGTAATACATTGATTAATTAATTAATCCAAAAAGCAATAAATTAAATCCGTTATGTATGCATAAAAATCTGCAAATAATTCAGTACTCAAAGGGTTAAACGTCTCTTGTAGTTTGGGCCTCGAGGAAAAAACTCCTTTACTGCAATTCCAATAGGCCATACGTTAGGATCAAGTAGGCCTTGAATTAGAGATTCCCTAACACCAACTTTAAAGGAACAGGTATCCTCATTACTTGTAAGTGGAAAACATTTAGCATTGTCGATATTGAGCACATTAGTCAAATACTGAATAATATCACCATCAGTAATACCCGGTTTCACTCTTCCAACATACCACCATTGTCTTCTTTCCGCTGAGCAAAAGAGAGGAGAGTGATTAGCTGTAGAGTTACCAATAATAATAGGCTTCCGTTGAGTTTGTAACTTTGCGACTTGAGAGATGGCAGTATTCTGATTATCCGACGTTCCGATAGGTACGCGTTTTTTAGCCACAGCTTCGGATTCAGAAGTAGTTGATTTATGTTTGTTACTTTCATTGATTCCAACGACGTTAGAGTTTTTCGTAAACATCGGCTTATGAGGAATATTACGTGGCGAATTTGAATCAGTGAAATCAATTAATGGTGTTGTACTAGCACAAGGAATATCACCCGAAGCAGTAGAAATGTTGGAACTTGAGGGAATGTTTACTTTAAGGTTTGATTTTATGATGGCTACATCACCATTTTTATTTCTTGACCAATGAGTCTAGGTACTTTCTAAATTGAATCTGCTCTTATAAAGATTTTATTGTATAGCTCACAAAATTGAAACGCAATTTTATGTAACTACATTGTTTTGAAACTCTTGTTTCTTAAGAACTGATTGACAGTCATTTACTGATTTGCTTGTCATTATATTAGCACATTAATTTATAATTAGTGTAAAATTTTTATTATATCTTTATTAATATTTTAATAAAATGCTCTAAATAAGCAGCATAATCTAAAAAAGCATGAAAGTAAGCACAAAAAGTCAGAATAAGCAAAAAAGGCAAAAATATCTTAACGCCAAGTAATCACATTTTTCAAGATTCGTATACATATGTAGAAATTTTTTCGATGCTATAAGTATTATGGATAAGCATAATTGCTAGAAATCCGCTCTCTAGTGATAATATTGGAAAAGGGTAAAATATGTTAAAGAAGGTAAAAAGGTACATAGATACGAGAGGACTGCATGGAAAATGTTGTGGATGAGACTTAGTAGCAAAGGAGGAACCAATCAAATATTTTGAGGAAAAGAGTTTAATATAAAGTGTTTTATATCATAAGTCTAGAAGGTGTAGAATTGTGGGATATATTAGAAAAGTCCTATTAAAAAGATAATATATTAGGATATTCTAGCTCTATGTTCAAGCAAATTATAAACAAAAAATTGTACGATAGATTTGGTTTATTTTATTTTGTAGACCTACTCCTTAAGAAAATCTTACAGATTCTCACAAAAAAATTAAAAGCCTTGACTAACTTATATCTACTGTTTTTATTTCATTAAAAATCAAAAATCAAATCAGAACTGTTGCATTTTAAAGCTTAATGAATTGATAAAAAGCTTAGAATAAATATAACAAACCTTTATTTTGATAAGGTAAAATTTACTTAAACTCTCCAGTTTATTGCTTTAGTTCCCATTTGGCTAGTATGTATATGGATATAGATTTGATAACGTGATAATTTCCTCCGTAAATTTTTAAATCTTATTAATAATTAACTGCATCATTCATTGATGTATTGAATTATATTGGTCCAAGATGCGATCCTTGAGGCACCCCGAAGGAACAAATATACATTAAAAAAACATTCCCCACAAAAACAGCTTGTGTTCGATTGGTCAAATTTAAAAACCAATTCTTTATAATGACGGTACATTTAAGTTTTACTGTATCTAAGGCTTTACAAAAGTCTATGTACATAGGTGGGGTGATATAACAGGTACATCATCTAAAATTAAGTCGGACCATGTATGCATAACGACTACTTACACCATGTCATTTATTAAATAATAATAGAGACACACATTCAAATAGAGAAATAGCAATTAGTTTCTTTTTGTTGATATAAAAAAATGCGATTATAGTTGGCAAAATTGCTTTTACTCTGATTTTTTTTAAGATACGTGTGTCTGAGGTACATTTATATAAAGAAAAAACACGCAATTTTGAACATTGCTTAAAGACATGATATAATAGATGACTTAGAAAAGGAAGGCACACTTTCTAGGAAGTGATTCCTTCTGAACTGATTACAAATTATTCTACACTATCAATTTATGAAATTTGGAGGAATTTAAGTCTTCAACTAATAAAGTTAGAATTTTAAATTCTGCATTACCATGCTATTTATAATAGATTTTGGACTTAATTATTAGTTTACATTAAAATCAATATATCTTGTCCAAACTAAACGTTACCAATTATCCATAATTTGCTTCGAAATAGTTAATGATTTTTTAGAAAATATCAATAATTAACGTAAACGAAGTATAATAGCCCACGTTTTTTTTTTCACTCAACGAAAATCCTACACGAATGCAAATAGCATGTCGATGGTTATAAATCATCTGGTGAGAAATTGGAGCACTCGTCTTAATTTATTCTTTTATGTGCGATTCGGTGCACAACCTGTTTTCGGATCAGGTGTATCTAATTCTGCTACTAATCCTATTTAGACGTTTTTTTTTTCATTTCTTTCTCTCTCTCCAGTGGTCCGCTTTGCATAAACACTTTTTTACATGCGATAAAGACGTAAGATAACACTTAATTCCACGTTAATGTACGTAAGAGCGTTATCTGCATCTCTTTACAGTCTGCGTTACGAATTCAGGTATTTATTTCATTGGCATATTGCTTTTCGAATAGCTTTTCAGATGAAAATTATTAAGTCAACAAACTTGTTTCTGCTGAATTGATTGAATATGTTTGTTTGTTAATTTTTAATTTAATATACCTTGAGTAAAATATTCATTAATACAGATAATATACGTCTGTTTCTGCTGATATAGTATAGTTTTCTGAATTTCCGTGGTGAAATATTACATATTTATCTTAATTAGAAGTTTAATTAAACACTTGGTTTTGTTTCACTGTCAAAATATAAAAATATTATTATAATTAACTTTCTAATTATTCAAATTAAATCTAAATTGAAGTAAAAAAAATCTATTGAATATCTTGATTAAAAAAACTGCAACATATGATTTATACAATTGATAAATATTAAAATATGTAAAATACCATGACATTTTTTCAATATTTCTTATTGACCATAAGAAATTAAGTAATTAACTTTGAGAGAGAGAAAAAAATAAGCTTTGATTAAACAATTTTCAAAAGCACTCAGGTATTAAAACATAATTATTACCTATTTTTTTAATATCGACAGTATATATTTATATTACTTCTTATCTTTAATTCAATCATAATTGCACCCAAAAAAAAAATAACACTTACTCTGCTTGAATTGAATTCCGCGCCGCAAAAAGTTGCATGTAATTAATTATTATTTACGCTTTGGAATGAGAAAACGTAAATGATAATAACATTTAATTATCTAATCAACCATTCGCTCTGGCTTATAGTGGATGTTTTATTGAGACAAAGTAATCAACTTGAGAAATTGGTTGCGCAGTTTAGGGATATATAATTTGACACATTGATAAATATGCTAAATAGGAGCTGGTCGGTGATTTTTTTTTTATTTCGGTTTCGCGTTTCGTAGTTTTGATAAATCGCTGCCTCGAGTAAAAGTTGTACAATTTGTAAACGCAAACAACGGACGGGGAAAAGTGCTTTTGCTTACAGCCGCCTGAGCGAAACGAAAGTGTACCGAAATGCAATTGGTTTGAACATAATAGGTAAATGTTATTAATAATAATAACTGTAGGTGGTCAATAATGATGGTGTAATTTATATGAAATTATAATATTTTCATAGATTGTAAATGATTAAACATTAAAATGCTTACCATTACAGCGATTTTATATAAAAATGCTTGAGAAACTATATTCTGCTAATAATTTTGAATCACCCAGAAGTCTATTAGAAATATCTGTACCGGAATCCTTTCGTAAATTTCAAAATAAATTGCAATCCTTAATTTTCTTACCCTCTAGATTTCTAAATTCTAAAAAATAGGAATTTATGAAAATTGATAAAATTTTTTAACAACATCTCTACTAGATTCCTTTCTTCAATGTTTTAAGTATGTCATTATATTTTTTTCCTGCTTATAGGAATTTTCCAATTTTTGCCCCTTAAAATTTGTATAAGTTTTGTAGTATTTCTTAATGTAATCGGAATCTTCTAAAATTTCTTTCTGTTTTGGTTCCTATATTTTGTTCCGCATTTCTTGTCTCTCTTTAATAGAAATGATCAGTAACGCTTCTAGGCTAGAGTTTTTAAATTTTTATTTTCAGAGTTTTTAAATTTTTATTTTCAGAGTTTTTAAATTTTTATTTTCAAGTTCTAAGATTTCTAATTTTCAGCATTTTCTCTTCCAGTATTCTAGAATTTTTAGATTTTTGACAATGTAATCGCAATTTAATTGGGTAAAACATTTGTAACATTCTTATAATCAATGCCTTTCCTATTCATACATTATTGATCAAACAGCCTAAACTTAACTTAGAAACACTGAATAAAACATAGTTAGTGTTTTATTCAGTGATTATTATGAATTACCACGTAGTAGCAGACGCAACCATCATTATGATTAACTTAGAAAATTTATCTAGGAACTGGACTATTAATATTAAATAAGATGGTAGCAATTTTATTGGTCAAAATTTAATCTGATTTTTTTAACCTTTGTATGAAATTCTTTTATTTTGGTTTGATGGTTAACTCTTTTAAAATTTGAGTACACTTCAGCAATATCTTTATTTTTTCTTTAGAATTTTCCCTAAAGTTGCGAAAAGTTTCTAGTAACATCTACACTTCAATATTTTTCAACTAGATTTAAAGTTATTTTTTCTAAATCCTTGCTATATTTCTAGAATGTTTCCAATATTTTTTTCTTCTAGACTTTTAGATTTTATGAGTTGAAATAGAAAATTCTAGAAACTTGTAAGAAAAATTTCTTGAAACACTGGACAAAAGTTGTTCCAATTTAGAAGAAAGAATTCTAGAAATCTGAAATATTAATATCTGGAAAATTCTAGAATCATTGTATAAAATTTTTGTTCTAGAAATATTCAAGAAATATGTATAAAATTCCTATAGAGTGAAACAAAAATTTTGAAATTTTCAATTTAGCAGATAAATTAACTAAAATGGTTACAGAAAATTTGCTGGAAAATTCTAACATCATCAAAGAAAATTCAAATTCCACACAATTTGGAAGCAAAGAAAACTACCTCATTTTGATAGTCAAACTTCGTCATCAATTTTCTTTGGCAATTTAAGTATATAGATTGTTTCAATATTAGTTGTGTTGCTACATAAAGATGCAACAATTATTTTACTTGACATGAAATGTATCAACCAACCAAAAAATCAGAAATCTTGAGATCTGAGAAATGATAGGAAGTTCTTAAAAATTATTGGAAGTTCTGGAACAGTTTAGAATTCACAATTTGAAAGAGAAGCCATTTAATAGTGCTGATAAAGTAAAACAAGAATTTCTTGTTGGAAAACTCATTATCATAGATATCATAGTTTAGAATTCACAATTTGAAAGAGAAACCATTTAATAATGCTGATAAAATAAAACAAGAATTTTTTGTTGGGAAACTCTATATCTCTATATCTAAATAAAATTCGTAAAATTTGCAAGAAAAACTGTTTGAAAGACTCGAAGAAAATTATCGCAATTTAGAAGAAAAATTCTGATAAATATATTGCAAAATTGGCAATCACGAAAAAGGATTTAGAAAACTGACATAGAAATTGTTGAAAAATACTAGACTTTTCTAAAGAATTGTAGAATACACCAAATAATAAGATAAGTGATTTTCAAGATTTGATAAAGGAATGACTATAAATTTGCTAGCGAATTAGAAAAACGATTGTTACCTGAAAATCTAATAGAATGAAATAGAAATTAAACAATACATTTTTCTGTCAAACTAGAGTCTTAAATATTTTCTTTTACATTACTTTTCTTCTAGATTTCTCGATTAAAATTCTAACTTTTAAAAAATATCCACATAATTTCTTTTATCTTATCTAACCGAAAGTTTTGTTTTTAATTTCATTTACAGGCTAGAATTTTAATTTTTTTAATGATTTTTGTTTTAGATTTCTAGATTTCTTTGCTCTTTTCCTTCGAAATTTTAAGTTTTTCTATCAATTATTGCTTTATCTCATCTGAATTTTCAAGAAATGTATAATTTTATTTAATTAAATAATTAATTTTTGGGGAAAATACAAGACATTTTTCTTCTAAACTAAATTTTTTACAACTTTGATACCCTTTCATCATTCCTTGTCTTATCTTATGGGAATTATCTAAAAGATTCTCTTCCAAAGGTTGGAAATTTTCTAAAATTAGATGCTAAATCTTAACAATTTTTTTCATTTTTTTTTCATGTAAGAAGACAATATCTGCAATTTTTATTGCAGACGAAAGTTTTTGAATTTTATGTAATTTCCACATTATTTTTTGCTTAATCTCAAAGAAAACTGCAAGACATGTTTATTTAAAGTTTCTGTAATTTTTCATTTCCAGACCAGAATTTTAATTTTTTGAATATTTATTGTTCTAGATTTCTAGAAATTATTTAAATTTTTTTCAAAATTTTGTATATTTTTTATCAATTTTATTTCATAGGAATTTTCAATAAAGCTCAATTTTAACTTTAACGAAAAAATACGATAAATTTTCTCCTAGACTAAAAATTGACTATGACAAAATTTTTCTTCTAGAATTCTAGAATATTTTAAGCAATTGTCTCTCAACATTTGATAATTTTCTAACATTTTTGCCTTTATCTCATAGAAATTTCCAAGAAATTTTTCTTTAGGGTTTCTAGAATTTATTATTTCTTTTTTTTTATAGTATTTTAAATCAAATTTGTAGAATTTTTCATATTTTCTTACTTTGTCTCGTTTCAAATTTAAATAAATTTAGATTTTAAATTATTGGAAATTTTCAATTATCTAAAAATAAGAAAAATTTGAAAAAAAAAGATTTTTAAAGCCACTACTTTTCAACTCTTCAGTATTATTTATTAATTCTTACATCATCTCATCGAAATTTTCAAGAAATTCTTGTTTAAAGCTTCAAGAATTCATTTCTTGCTTTATCTAATCGAAATTCTCACAAAATTCTTCTTTTAAGTTTCAGAAACTTTTAATTTCCAGGTTAGATTTTAAAATTTTTTGAATAGTTTAATATATTTTCTTTTATATTTCTAGAAATGGTTAAATTGTTTTTTACAATTTTTGATAATATGTGATTTTTTCTTGCTTTATCGTTTGGAAATTATCGAAGAGATTGTTTTCCAAATGTTGGAAATATTTTAGAATTAGATACGTAATATTCGCAATTTCCTTCCAAAGTTTTGAAAGCTTTGAAAATTTTGAGTATTTTCCACATCATTTCTTACTTACTTACTTTACTTTATATAATAGAAATTTTCAAGAAATTTAGGTTTTAAATTCCTAGACATTTTCATTAAAGCGGAAAATATAATTCTTTTAACCTGAAATTTGACAAGAAATTTAAATAATTTTTCTTCTAGATTTATAAAATTTTTGAAATATTTTTTTTCTCAAGTTTTAAGTATTTTCAATCTATTAATAATAATAATAATAATATGTATTTCGTGCTAGTACATACAGTTTACACATGTCAAATACAATTGAATATACTAAACTACAATAATAATAAAAATAATAGTACAGTGATGTTGATGAAAAGTTGTGGGATGGGAACACGATTAACCTAATAAATAAAAATCAAATTTTTTTTGAATTATTTTCTAGATTGTTTTTATTCTAAATAACGAGTACTTTCTATTTATTCTTAGTTTTCTTTTTTAACTCTTTCGAATTTTCCATTTAAGCAGAAAATGCAAAGAATAATAATATTTTCTTCTTAAATTTGTACATTTTTCATAATTTCTTGCTTTATCATATCTGAATTTTCCAGGAATTACTCTTCCTAATGTTTAAAATTTTCTTGCATTTGATGTTGTAATTTTCCAGAAATTTCTGTTTAAGGTTTCTGAAATTATTTATTTTAGCGAACATTTTTTTCTCCACATTAGGTTTACAACATTATTTAAAATACCTTTTTTCTAGACTTGTAATATTTTTAAACACATTTTCTTTTAATTGTGTTAAACTTTAGCTTAGCTCTTATTTTATTTCACCAGAATTTTTAAGTAATTTCACTTAAATTGAGTTGAGATTTTTGGACTTCACAAGGAATTTAAGAATTTTCATTGTGTGTTTGTAACATTCCAATAGTGTTTCCTCTTCATTTCTAAAATTTTCAAGAAACTTTTTTACCGTTTTGAACCGATGATTTTATCAGATTTATCTATGAATTTTTTTAAGTATGCTGAAAACTTTCAAAACTATCAACATTTTTTCAAGTTTTAAGTTTTCTTCTTTTCATATCAAAAGCTTTCCAGCATTTTCTATTGTTGCCTTTTATTGTCGATAAAATCATAAAAAATGGATTTTATGGAGAAAGTAGCAAAAGATGATGATATAGCCATATTTTATAATATTTTGTCGGAAGAGAATTTGTTTGTGACCTCCAATTTTTGGCCTTAAGTTAGTAGTATAATTATGTAAATCGAAAAATAAAAATTGAGTCAAACCAATTTTGTTTCTGAACCCATATAAAATGTAATTGCGTTGTATATTATTTCATCTTGTTAATTGAAACATATCTCTTTGAATATCGATAATGACGGTCAATTGCTGGTAAGAATCGAAACCTGCTATTAAGCAATTTGGACGCAATTTTCGGGCGTGCTTGTCTGAAAAAATGAAAATTATGCGCTCAAATGGAGCAGTTGCTATCTAGAATATGATGAATATTATAATGGCGACCTTAATGACTACGAGTAATTTAGGACATTTATTATATGTAATATTTAAAAAGAATTGCAACATTAAATATTATTTAAGTAGTGAAACAATATAATATAATGGATAAATGTATTAATTTTTATTCCAAGTGTGCCGTTATGGTTTAAATTTAAAAAACGAGGCTTACTTGTTGAAACTCCAAATACGTTTCTGAAACCATAAACTATGTCAGTATTTTATTAAGTAAAAAATACTCATTGTGTGTTTACTGTTGAACAACTAAAATTAAAACTTCTACACACGATTTTCCACAGATGGAACATTTTCACGCCTTTTAATCACCCGGAATGCCATCATCCGCGCCATTGTTTAATTGTTTTTCTTCGGCATTTTCTTGCATTAGACACCTGCAGTGATGCAGACATATAATCAACAGGAGCAGCCAGGCGTGCCGCAGTTAGCGCGCTAAAAAATCGGCCAGAACAACCATTTTCCATGGGCACTAACGGTTTCTCGACGAAACATTTTTGCCCTCGATTCATCCAATCAATTAATTGCTTTCTTTTCCCTTCATCAATCTTATCGCTCCCTATCTGCTCTCGCCTACCGGCCGAGCTCGGCGTCTCAATGTTTTAATTACGGCACGCCATGTTCGCCACGGTTGCGCAACACAATTATTTTGGTATTAGCATTTCGATCGATTCGAAATGTAATGAATTTCTAGGAATTGGTCTAATAGGTGAAACTGTTATTGCACGGTGTATGTAGGTATGTATGTAGAAATTATGAAAATTGTCGATTATTAGTATTATTAGAGAACTGTCATTTCAAAATTTAATTAACCAACGATTAAAGTGAATAGTTCAGAAAACACAACATAATACTAGCCAATCTATATCCTGAAATTCCTTTAGTGGATAACTTTAGCTATAATGGTTGTTTACTTTCCATTATCCTGCATCAGTATGATACAAAGGATCATGCTCTTCCAAATCATTTTCATCATGAAGTTTTAGAGTTAATACCAAGATAAGTTCTGTTATTTGCATTGAATTTTAACTTTATCATCACACATCCAAAGTTTAATCTATGCATTTCTTAAATAGTGCTTCCAGGACTTTTGAAAATTCGCAGGTCTTATTGGGTTAATCAAAATGTGCAAAACTCTACAATTTCAAAAAATATGGTTTCTGCTTCTTTATAAAATCGCATAAGATAGTATGCCCAAAAAGGTTTTCTAGGTCTCAAACAAGTTTACTTAGCCAGTGATGAGTTATTATTAGATTATACATCAAGAAGTACACTTCCGTAAGCAAAACAGGTCAAGTCATAGGTCTTGATCTACAATAGTTCTTCTTCTTCATCTTTGACCTTACCAGTAAATATCTATTATCAATAGTGCCTATATTTCTCAACTCGTTTTTTTGGAAGTTACATAGACGTCTAATAATAGTATATCTAAAGTCTGCAAAGACTATGAAAAGAACAACTAGTTTTATAAGGTATAATTAAATCCAAAATTGATTTTGTTAATTTTGTGACCTTGTATAATTTCTAAAATTTTAGATCAGCATCTTTATTAAAACAATTTTAACGACTACACAACAAAAGTTCCACTTTTCCATCCCATTTAAGCCTAATTGTTTTCATCGGGCTCTCAAGTCCGAAGATAATTTACATAAACACGGATTTCATTAGTGCGCCCATAAAAAAAACACACACACACACACATCACGTAAGCTATTTTTTGTAGGTTTTCAATTAAACCGAATATTTATGTCTCTATCCCGTTACGAAAATCGGACGAAAAACTCACGACCTCCATAAAGAAAAATTCGAAATTTATCGCGAATCGGGCAGAAGAAAGTATTCCGAATACACCCACAACGTTTCGCAACGAATGAGATATGAAGTGTTAGGTCGGCCTACCCATTAATAATCATTAAATGGGAATCGATAAATTACACCGACAGCCTAATTAATCTACACGGGCATACGTTCTTATTACCGATATTATGGTTTTTACTACAAACTTTTACATGGAATTTGTTATAAGTGGATATTAATAATGCGTACTCTAATTTGTGAATTTATTATTAAAACGTATACAGTAATCATTAACTTAAACATACGATTGATTACCGAACTTTTTAGAAAATTATACTTGTAAAATATGTTATACAATTAATTTATATTTATCTGGATTATCGTGGAAAACTTAATGGTTTGATTGATTTCAAAGTTCGACTAATTTTAGACTCACCATGCTGACCAAAGTACAATCCAGTGTACAAATATAGCAATCAAATTGACTTCATGATGCAAAATTTCATTAATGAAGCAACCTATACTATGATTTGCTCCTTCCATGGGATTGAGAAGAACAGCCTTCGAGATGAAGACGAGACCAAAAATCAAATCAACTTTTTTATATACAAAACATGAATCTTTTTGTAATTGTAATGAATCCTTTTATTAAGTTCCCATTGCAATAGCTGTGTCTTTCTAAATAAGTACAGAAGATTACCGTCTGGTACCTCGTAATTACTAAAATTATTATTACCGACAATTATGACAAAGGCTAATTGAAAACAAGATTTCACTTACTACTAGAATATGACATTAATCAATTGCAAAAACGTATGGACAATCCTAGTAGTGATAGTCTTAAAGCGAGAAGGAAAGATTCAGCTATGCAAAATTCCGCCCAAATTGTTAAATACAGGTTTTAACTGTTAGCAGCAATTGACAGTCATTATCGATATTCAAAGAGATAAGTTTTAATTAACAAGATGAAATAACATGCAATGCATTTTATATGGGTCAAAAAAATTGCTTTGACTTAATTTTTATTTTAGGATTTACCTAATTATGCTACATATTTAAGGCCAAAAATTACAGTCACTAACAAAATCTCTTCCAATAAAATGATATAAAATATGGCCTTTATTATCGTTTTTTGCTTCTTTATCCATACTTTGCAATGTTTATATTATTTTTCAAATAAATGTATAATAACAGGAAATGCTGAAACTTTTGATTTGTGGAAGAAAACTAAGACCCTAATTTTTTTGATAAATGCTAAATGTTTTAGAAAACATACTTAAGAAAAATTCACCAAGTATTCTGCAGAAATAATTGGTTATTCTTCAAAATGATAAACAAGTTTCTTGGATATTATAGAAATCTGAAAAAAACTAATGTTTTGAAACTCTCGGTGAAAATTCTTACATTTGGAAGATAAATTCCTGATAAATCAAGAAATATCAACGAAAACGAGTTGAAAAATATTCTTTAAAACGATAAACAAGTTTCTTGGACATTTTAGAAATCTGGCAGAAAAACTATTGGAATGTTTTGAAACTCTTGATGAAAATTCTTAAATTTGGAAGATAACTTCCCGATAAATCTAGAAATATCAACGAAAATGTGCTCAAATATAATTCTTGGACTTTAAACTATAAAGTTTTGGAAATAATCTTAAGAAAAAAGCACAAAGGATTCTGCTGAAATAATTGGTTATTCTTCAAAACGATAAACAAGTTTCTTGGATATTTTAGAAATCTGGAAGAAAAACTATTGGAATTTTTTGAAACTCTCGATGACAATTCCTAAATTTGGTAGATAAATTCCTTTTAAATCCAGAAATCTCAACAATAACGTGCTAAAAATATTCTTGGACTTAGTGAAATAAAATAAAGAATAATGGAATCTAAAGGTAAAAAATTAAGAGATAAAGTATTAAACAATTATACAAATCGAGAAGAAAAAGTATTTTTTTTTTTGTAAAACTAGTTTGGAGGAAAAATTGCTGGATTTTTTGGCACACATAAAAAATTCCAGAAACTTTAAACAGAAATTTCTGGAGAATTATAACGAGATTAAGCATGAAGTGCTAGAAAATTTTCTAATAAGATAAAGCAAAAAAATGATAAAAAACTTAAAATTTGAAGAAAAAATTACTTAAAACTATCTACACTTTTAAGAAAATAAATTATTTTATATTCGTAAAATAATAATAATAAATGTCACATTTTTCTTCTTTTACAATAATATTATTTACATATTGTATTTTATTCCTGAACGGGCTATGGACTATTGGTCTCGGTAATTTTTTCTTGTATTTCCTGCTAATATGGAAAATCCGAAAAAGTTAAAAGTGTATTTTTATAATGATTTAGACAGTAGACATCTAGAAAATAATTTAAAAAAACTAAATCTCGTGGAAACAAAATACTGAAATCATAAAAAAAATTGTCAATTTCGATGAGATGAAGAAAAAAATACTCAAAAAAAGTGATCCTTAATTTGCTTTTCATTTAAATGAGATAAAGCAAGAATTGAGGGCAAAAGACACTAGAAAGGAGAAGAAGAATAAGAAGAAAACATTGTTTTTGTAAAGTTTGGGCATAAGAGAAAAATTTCATGTGCGTTAGCTCTAAACTATAAAACTCCTTTAGTAGAAAGTAGACATTATTTTTAATTTTAGAAATTTAGAAAATTGATTGTATCAACAAGAAAAAAAAAATCAAAACAATTAAAATTCTAGCCTGGAAATAAAAAAATAGAAAAATTTCTAGGAATTTTAAACATAAAATTCTTGAACATTTCTAATTGATAAATGAGAAAATGATGCGGAAAATACTAAAAAGTAATTGAAAGAAAATTTATACAAATCTAAAAATATAAAAATCTAGCCAGGAGAGAAAATAGTTGCTATTTTTTCTTAAAATAAAAACTTCCAGAAACTTTAAACTAAATTTTTTTTAACAATAATAACAATTAAATTAAGCCAGCAAATTTTAAACATTTGTAAGAGAAAACTACAAAACTACAAAAAGTATTAAACATTTATACAACTCTAAAAATATAAAAATCTAGTCTGGAGAGAAAATTGTTGATACGTTTCCTTAAAATAGAATCTTAGAGAAACTTTAAACTGAAATTTCTTTACAATAACAATGAAATTACGCTACAAAATTTTAAACATTTGTAAGATTGTCAAATAAGACAAAAAGTTGTTAAAAAAATTGTGAGAAAAAAACTACAAAAAGTATTAAAAATTTATATAAATGTAAAAATCTAGTCTAGAGAGAAAATTGTTGCTATTTTTCCTTAAAATAAAAACTTCCAGAAAGTGAAATTTCTTTATAATTACAATGAAATTAAACTAGAAAATTTCAAATATGAAAGAGAAATCCTTGGAAAAATTCGATTAAATAAAGCAAAAAGTGAAACGGAAAACTTGAATGTTAAAATAAAATTGTTAAAAAAAAACTACAAATTTAAGGGAAAAGAAAATAAAATATATTTTTTGTATCTTCTGCTAAAATGGAAAATCGAAGTAGTTAAAAGAAATTCTAAATTTTTAGATTAAGGTAGAGCATGATAAAAAATACTTAAAATTTGGAATAAAAGTTCTAAACAAATATAGAAATCTAGAAAGGTAACTATAAAATTATAGTCTAGAAATGAATTCCTTAAGCCCCAAACAACAATTTCTTGAAAATTTTTATGAGATGAAGCAAGAATTGTAGGAAAATACTTGAAAGTTAAAAGTAAACTGCTTTAAAAATTCTGTAAATCCAGAAAAAAGTTTTATTTTTTTGTCAAATTTCAGCTTAAAAGAATAATTCAAGGATTTCTTGTATTTTTCGCTATAATGAAAATTATAGGAATTTAGAACATGAATTTATTAAAAATTTAATTTAGATACACCAAGAATTGATAGAAAATATTTTAGATTTAAATAAAAAACTGCAAAAAAATGTAGAAACTTAGAAGAATTTCCAGCTTAGGAATGAAAAATTCCAGAAATCCCAAACAATCATTTTTTTAAAGCTTGAAAATACTTCAAATTTAAATGAAAAATTGCAAAAAATGTAGAAACTTAGAAAGAAAATTTCCAGCCTAGGAATGAAATATTCCAGAAACTCGAAACAATTATTTTTTCTAAATTGATATATAATTATTTAATGTTGGAAGACAACATAAAAAATTCTGGAGGAAAATATCTCGCATTTTTAAAAATAAATGAATGAATGAAAAATTCCAGGAAGTTAAAGTAAACATTTATTGAAAATTTAGATTAAATAAATCAAGAATTAAAAGAAAATATTTGAAAAATTTCGAAGAAAATTTGAAATAAAATTCTAGAAATCTAGAAGAACAAATATACAAAAAACTTTAAATTCATTGTGGAAATGAAAAATTATAGAAATTTAAATAAACATTTCTTGAAAATATCTATGAGATTAGACAAGAAACGATTAAAGAAATCTAAAAGAAGTATTGCAAAACTAAATCTCCAAAAACTTAAAATAAAAATTGTAAACAAATCTAGAAATCTAGAAAATAAATAATAAAATTCTAGTCTAGAAATGAATTTCTCAAGCTGATGCAATATTTTTTTTTAATAATTCTATGAAATAAAGCAATAATTGAGGGAAAATACTCAAAACTTAAAGAAAACAAATGTTTAATTTTTTGAAAAATTTCGTTTATATGAAAGAGTAGTAACATATATTTATTGACAAATTTTGTACATATTTACATTGGAATAATGAAGAATGAATGAGGTGTTAATGTATTAATTTGTCAAAAGGCTATCGACCAGAGGTCTTTCTGCCTTTTTTTGTCCAGTCATATGGCGTCAGTCGTTAATGCGTAAAAGGATGAAATGATGAAATGAAATCAAATATGGTTGAATTGGGATTTTTAAATTTAGGGTTAATATTAGGGTTTCTGGGAAGACAATATTGGGATAAGATATGGAAGTTGAAAGGATTTTTGGAGAATTTTTCTGATAGGAATCGAAGGCGTTCTAGGATAGGGATAACTAAAGTGATATCATAGAGGAGCTGATTAGATGGATTGTGTAAAGGATTAAGAGGATGTCGGAGTTTGGTTAGGGTACGGAGGGATGCTCGCTCGCTAACTTCAATATTACGGGATGTTGGATTGCTGGTATTGGTATAGAGGGTATAAGAAAGATTTAATTAATAATTGTATTTTCCGCTATATTGAAAATTTCTAGGAATTTAAAACTTGAATTTATTAAAAATTTAATTGAAATACAGGAAGAATTGATGGAAAATACTTTAAATTTAAATGAAAAACTGCAAAAGATGTAGAAACCTAGAAGAAAATTTTAAGTTCTAACCTAGGAATGAAAAATTGCAGAAACGCCAAAGAATCTTTTCTTTTTTTTATCTGTTATATAATTATTAAATATTATAAGATAACATGAAAAATTGATAAATTCTAGAAATAAAGAAGAAACAGCCTGGGGGAATTTTTTTTCACTAAAATGAAAAATTCTAGAAAGTTAAAGTAGACATTAATTGAAAATTTAAATTAAATAAATCAGAAATTGTTAGAAAATATTCAACTGTTTATATTACTAGATTTCAGTTTTTCTTCGAAATTTTGAATATTTTCTATCAATTCCTGATTTATTTAATCTAAATTTTACCCGAGGAGCAAAATTTTATGTATATTAGCCCTAAAATAAAAAATTCCAGGTAGTGAAAAATTGGCATTTATTTTAATTAAAAAAAAGTTTAGAAAATTTCTTGAACTCAACAAGAAAGAAGATGCAAAACATTAAAAATTCCAGCCTGGAAATAATAAATTTCTAGGATTTTTAAATATAAATTTCTGGAACATTTTTATTTGATAAAGCAAAAATGCGAGAAATCCTAAAAAGTAATTGAATGAAAAAGTATTATTTTTTTTTTTCTAGATTTCTAGAAGATATTTTCTGTTTTTCTTCGAAATTTTGAATATTTTCTTATAAATCTTCAAATACTCTAGTATGGAATAATAATTGCAAATAATTTTTGATATAAAGAAAACAATTCAAAAACTTTAAAGAGAAACTTTTAGAAAATGTCACTAAGATTAAGCATCTTAATCAAAACATTTCCAACATTTGGAAGAGAATCTCTTTGATGATTCCCATGAGATAAAGCAGGGAATGATGAAAGAATAACAAAAGTTGTAAAAAAACTGCTTGAAAATTGCTAGAAATCTGAAAGAAAAATAATTTTTGTTTTTCCAAATTAAATTTGGAAGAAAAAGTTCTACTTTCCGCAAGAATAACATTTTTCAGTAATTGAAAATATACATATATGTAAAATTTATTAATGAGAATTTAGAGAGTATTAAGCAATAATTTTTGGTTTGAATGAAAAATTTTAAAGTTGTAAATTCTAGCCTGAAAAAGAAAAATCAGAGAATAAAAATATCTATGAGATTAAGCAAGAAATAATGTGAGAAAGACTCAAAAGTTAGAAGTAGTTTTATCAAAAAATCTAAAAATTTAAAAGAAGTACTGGGAAAAAAATCTTCAAAAACTCTAGTATATATTATTTGCTTTGTTTCTCTTCTTAAATTAATCTAAAATACATACTACTATTAATACTATAGTTTTAATAATAATTGAAAATATTTTCTGATAAAAGGAAAATTTCTCTAAGATTAAGCATCTTATTCTAGAAAATTTTCAACATCTGGAAAAGAATCTCTTGGATAATTCCCATAAGATAAAGCAAGCTATGATGAGAGAGTATCAAAAAATGTAACAAAACCAGCTTAAAAAATGTTACAAATCTGAATGAAAAAAATTTTTTTTTTTCAAAATTTAATTTAGAAGAAAAAGTTCTATTTATCATTATCTTGATGATAATTTACACGGTATTTTGCAACAATTTATGGAAAACACTTAAATTTCGAAGGAAACCAGCAAAAAAATAGAAATCTATATTCAAAAAATTAAAAACAAAAATGTTTTAAATATTAGATTAGATAAAGCAAGAAATGAATCCATAAAGCCGTATACAAATATTTCTTGAAAATTTCGATGACATAAAGCAAGAATTCAGGGAAAAGTTGAAAGAAAACTGCTTTAAAAATGCTATAAATCTAGAAGAAAAAATATTAAATTGTTGTCAAATTTTGGATTAAATAAAAAATAAAACAATTTCTTTTATTTCAAATTCAATATAGAAGAAAATGTTCTATTTTCCGCAAGAATTATTTTTTTTAAATTTTGTTGTCAAATTTTGGTTTCAATGAAAAATTAAAAAAAAACTCCGCTATAATGAAAACTTCTAGGAATTTAAAAGCTAAATTTATTGAAAATATTATAAGACCAAAAAATGGTGAAAAATACCAGAAATGCGAAAAATTAAAAAAATGCAAAGACCAAGAAGAAAGAATATTAAAAATTTAATTTGAAAAGCCATTTAATTTTCTTGTCAATATTGGTTTAAATGAAGACTAAAAAAAAAATTCTTGTACTTTCCTCTATAATCAACATTTCTTAGAAGTTAAAACCTAAAATTATTGTAAATATAATAAGAGCAAATATTTATTCAAAATACTTTAAAATCGATAAATTAACAAAAATAATGAAAAACCTAGAAAAAAGAATATTGAAAATGTATTTCTTCGCTAGAATAGAATTTTTCAGAAATTTACAATATAAATTTCTTGAGAATTCAAAATTTCAGCATGAAAATGAAAAGTAATCTAGAAATCTAGAATAAAAAGTAACGAAGAAAAATAATATATAAAACTCTTGAATTTAGATGAGTTTACGAAATAATTTATGGAAAACACTTAAAATTTCGAAGGAAAACTGCAAAAAAATCTATAAACTTATTCAAAAAAAAATAAAAATTCTAGCCTGGTAATATAAAATTCCAGAAACTTAAAACAAAACGGTTTTGAGATATTAGATAAGATAAAGCAAGAAATGAATCCGTGAAGCCTTAAACATGTATTTCTTGAAAATTTCGGTGAGTTAAAGCAAGAATTGATGGAAAACTTGAAAGAAAACTGCTTTAAAAATTCTATAAATCTAGAAGAAGAATGATTTAATTGAATAAAATTTTTCTGTAATTGAAAATATACATATACAATTTCTTGATAAGAATTTAGATAGGTTTAAGAAATCATTTATGGAAAATACTTAAAATTTCGAAGGAAAACTGCAAAAAAATAATCTAGAAACCTATTCAAAAAATTTCCTAAAAATTTTGGTAAGATATATCAAGATATTATGGGGATAATATTTAAAAGTAGAAGATTTGCAAAAATAATCTAGAAATCTAGAATAAAGAGTAACGAAAAAAATATATAATTATGAAAATTTGGATGGAATTAAGCAATCATTTATGGAAATAATTTAAAATTTTAAAAGAAAACTACAAAAAAGTCTTCTAGATTTTTTTGCAGTTTTCCTTCGAAAAGTTTAAGTATTTTACATAACTATTAAAAATTAAAAATTCTGGCCTGGAAATATAAAATTCCAGAAACTTAGAACTAAAATGTTTGGAGATATTAGATAAAATAAAGTAAGAAACGATTCCCTGAAGACAAATTTTCTTGAAGATTTCGAAGATATAAAGCAGGAATATAATTTTAGTTTAAATGAAAAATTTAAAAAAAGTCTTGTACTTTCCGCAATAATGAAAATTTCTAGGAATTTAAAACCTGAATTTATTAAGTATATATAAAGAGCAAAAATTTATGAACAATACTTTAAATTCGATGAATTCAAAAAAAAATGAAAAACCTGGAAAAAAGAATATTAAAAAAAATATTTTTTCCTATTTTCCACTAGAATAGAATTTGTCAGGAAATAAAAATATAAATCTATTGAAAATTTAGATGAGATTAAGCAATAATTGAAGAAAAACATTTAAAATTATTAAGTAAAACTGAAAACTGAAGAAAAGTGTAGAAAAGTATAACCAAAACTTTTTAAAAATTTAAAATTCGAGCCTGGAAATGAAAAAGTTCAGAAAGTTTAAACAAAAATTTCTTAAAAATTTCAATAAGATAGATCAAGAAATTGTGTGGATAATATTTAAAAGTTATTAACTTTTCTATTTCATTCAATTGGAATTTCACGTCATATTTTTCTTAGAATTTCGTATCATTTTTTTTTATAATTCGCTAGATTTTTCTTCAGCCATTTCACAAATTTCTAGCAATTCCTTTTTCAAATTTTCCGAAATCACTTGTCTTATTGAAGAGAATTGTTGCAACCGTTGCTACGTGGTAATCCATACTTACTTGGTTCAAACATAGTGAACTTTTCAATTCAATGTACTTAGTCTTAGTTTTCTAAAATTATTTAGAAAAATCAACAATTTGTCGGCTTTCTACATATTTTTTTGTAATCGATATTTTTTCAATATTTTAGCAGGATTTTTCTTCTAATTTGCTAGAATTTTCTTCGAGTATTTCAAACAGTTATTTCAAACAAGAATTTCCTGTTTTATTTTATCAGCATTATTAAATGAAACTCTTCCAGAACTATGTATCATTTCTCGGATCACAAGTTTTCTGATTTATTTTTTTTGTCAATTGTTCATACATTATCATTTTATGAGAGGAAATATTTCATGTCATGTAAAATATTTGTTCGCGGTTTTTGAAAAGGTTCATCAATATTACTTAGATCTCGAGTTTACTGATTTTTTGTTTGTTGATTGTTCATCATGCTCATCATTTCATGTCAGGATACGTTTCATATCATGTAAAATATTTGTTGCATCTTAGTATAGCAGCACAACAAATATTGAAGGCATGTATATACTAATTTAGAGGCTTAAATTGTCAAAGAAAATGAATCAAGGAAGTTTGACTATCAAAAGGAGGTAGTTTCATTTTCTTCAAATAATTAAAATAGCTTTCTGCTATAGCAGGCCCAGTGTGCAGCTCAGATGGTTGTGCATAAAAGAAAGTTAGTATCTGATTTAAATTAGTCATATAATAAAGTTGAATAAAATACAAGAAAATACGAAAACTTGTATTATATTTTGAGGCCAATAAGTTTAATATAATTTAGAAGTATCTTTTCTGAGTTTCTAAAATTCTTAAGCAATTTTGACCACAGGTTTCTAGATTTTTCCTACATTTTTTTATGCTAAAGACATTTTCTAATGATTCTCCAACAATTTTTAAAAATAGAATATCATCAGAATTGAAAAATCCTTTAAAGTTTTCCAGAAATTGTTGTTCCAATTTTTGAGAAATTTTAGCACTTATTGCTTTGTCTTATTAACATTTTCAAGAAATTTGTTCTTCAGATTTCTAGAGTTTTCCTACGTTTTTTGTTTCAATTTATTGAAATTTTCTATTATTCATTCATTTTTAAAAATATCAGAATTGAACAATCTTCTTCGAGGGTTTAGAATTTTCTAGTAACTGTTGTTTAGACTCATTATTACTTTATCTTTCAAGAAATTTGTCCTTCAGATTTTTATAATTTTCTTCAAGGATACTAGAATTTGTCTATATTTTCTCATTCAGAGTTATAAAATTTTCGTTGAGGGTTTGAGGGTTCTAGAATTTTGCAACTATTTATCTTTTAGCTTTTCCTTAGCGGGAATAATTCTTATATATCAAGACCACAGTAACATTATTTCATATTCAAACCATTGTGACACCAACCTAATGGGAGAATTAAAGTGAGAAAAACACACTTACAAATGAGACCTAAAGTTGAGTTAAAAACGCTAATCAATTCAATTAATATTAACACATTTCCATTCCCAAATTATATTTTGTATACACACACATAAAAAAATCAATTGAATTAATGGTGGGAAACCTATGCGGTATACATACCACCGCGCACAAACACCAATTTGTAATCAGCAACAAACTTATTTTAATTGCGCAATCATTGATTTATTAGCAATTAATTTAATTGCATAATTACAATATAGTCGCGGATTATAATAATTAAGATTTCGTTGATTGCGTAACCATGCGAGATGGAATAGAATCGAAACTCGTTTATCAGATCTGAAATATGTGTGTGTGTGTGTGTTTGTGCGGAGAAAGTTTCTCTTTTGCTCTAACGAAGCAGAATGGCTCTCGTTGTTGTTCGCCGATTTAGAAAACGGACTTGTTGATATAATCGAATACTTTTTTTTAATAAACTGCGTCGATCACGGACGGATTACGAGAGCCTGATGAGAGGGAAATTGAATCCTGCGTTTATTAACGATTATATAATTGATAAGATTGTGAGATAAAACGATGATTATAGGATAGTGGATGAATGTAGAAATCTATTAAGGGGGCGGTAATCGGGTGTGGTTGGCAAAGTTGTAATTTGTAGTAAATATTCTCCTATTCAATAATTATCAACCATAAAAAATGAATATTAAAATACACACTAGTAATTTTAAATAATTTTATTATAATTATTCTATAGTGTGATATCAGCAAAGTGAGTTTTACTTTATTTAAATATTCATGATGTATCACGAAGTGAACGCCTCAACCATTAATTAATTGATTATTCGTATATTTTTACTCATTTTTTTTTCTATATCATCATATAAATGAATATAATATTATAAACGCAAAATATTCTTGTTTGTTTACCGTTGGAATTTTTATGTAAATTATAAACCTTATCAGCGGTTGAAACTGGATCCCCGATCATCTCAACTACTGTTTAGTTGCGTATAAAAGACCAATTTGAGCTCCTCCAAAATTACATAAAATTATAAGGACGAGCTCATCTCTGGGCCTGTATTTAATTCAAAAAATTCATATCGAACAATCCCATCAGTGCGGAGCGCATGCACATACCTTGGGCCGAAACATTTATGCCCGGCAAATTATAATCATTAATAATAAGGGTAAATAAGAGAAAATCGCCGAAAGCGTCTTGAAGGTATTCCGACCAAATCAACATTTATAAAACAGAATAAAAATAATTATCGCACCTTATAATCAAAGGAAATTAGCTTCGTAAAAAAAGGCTAGGTAATATATTAAATTCTGGTGTTTATTAAAATAGTTAAACACCACCTATTCCGGCGCTCGGCCGTTCGCCGGTTATAAATTATCATAAACGCTTTTCGAGTTTTCTCGCGGATTCCAATTTGAGAAGCAGCGGAGAAGATTTAGGACTGTTGAGAGGCTCACGCAAACTACGAACGTTTCGCTATTTATGCGTAATTGATTTTTAGTACGGTTATTACAACCACGTTCCTTACTGTAAAATTACCAAGCACGCATCTTCATAACCATCCTTTTTTTTCCTCCTGCCTCTACTCTCTTCTATCGTCGCTCGTTTCTTTCTTTCCACACCGCGGGATAATTACAAAGTGGTTTTCAATAAGTGCGTTTCCTCGTTATTTGTTTATTTAATAACGCGGGAGGGGGGTTGGAAAATTACACGTTTCGGGGAATTATGCTCATACACTGTAAGTAATTTCAATTGGTTATTAGAAGTTATTATTATTAGTGCGCATGTGTATGTGTTTGTGTGTGTGTAATCATTTTAACTCGATGGGATAAATAATGATGGCCTTGGATGGGAAATGGCATTATTTATTATTGTGATTCAATTAGAAATAATAGAGTAATACAAAATATTAATTGTCTAAGATAATTTCAGTTGATTGAAGAGTTTCAGTAAGATCTGCTTAGACATTATATTGTCATTTCAGTTCCGACCAATAGATGTCAACACTTATAATTTTAACCAACTATCTTTAATCAAATCATATAACTTATACACGATTTGTTAGGAGACACGTCAATTGTAATTAAAAATAAATAAGTGAGTAGATGCTGTAGTCGTTGAAAAGGAGGGGTTGAAAAGCAAACTGAGAAATATCGGTATATTTTACTCTTTTACTTCAAAAAGGGAAAACGCCAAGCAAGCCTATTAAAAGTTATGTGCTGTTTACGGTAAATTTTGCTTAACAGAACGCCAATGCCAGAATTGGCCAAATTCCGTTAATTCCGGTAATTTCAATGTTGAAGGTGCGACACGTTGAGGAAGGCCAGTTGAAGCCGATGAAATAAAGGCATTAATCGAAACAAACTGCCGTTGCATGATTCAAGAGGTCGCAGAAATATTAAACATTTATCAAACGATCAATTTGCATAATCTGAAATTTGTTAGTAAACTCAATATTTTTCACTCAAAGAAATGCATTTAACAAAGCTCATAAACGCCAGCGATAAGCTCTTGAAAATCAATGAAAATTACCCATTTCTCAAGCTTATTGTCACTGACGATAAAATTGATTGTTTACGACTCTATTGTGCGAAGATGATAATGGTAGAAGCCCGGTGAATAAGCTGCAACCACTTCGAATGCAAATTTCCATCAAAAGAAGGTTATACCTCTCAATTTGATAGGATTACAAAGTTGTCGTGTATTTTGAGCTGCTACCACATAAACAAACCATCAATACGCTTATGTACTGTAACCAATTGTAGTTATTAAATGAAGCCATCAACGAAAAATAACCAGATATAGCAAATCATAACGGTGTTGTGCTCCACTATGACAACCCGAGATCACACACGACTTTAGAGACCCGTCAGAGGTTCCTGGAACTTGGATGGGATTTGATAGACCATCCATCATACTCATCAGATTTTGCAACTTTCAACTACTATTTGTTTTGATTTAGGCAACTCATGGAATAGTAAACAATTCATTCAGACAATGGTGTCAAACAGCACTTGCCTCATTTTTTACTGAGAATGGCTAGAAATTCGTTTACCATAGCATCTTAATATTACCCGAAAGGTGAAAAAGGTTATCAAAAAATATGGTCAATACATAACGAATAAAAAAATCGCCTTTAATTATTCTACCAAAAAACGAAATGACTTAAGACTCAACCCTCCGGTTACAGCTATCTACTAATAGTGTGTATGTACTGTGGGAGGGTAGCCTCTATTCTACCTATTGATTCATATATAAAGGTCTAATGGAAGTTAAATTATACTACGTTGATTAAAAAAATCTATGAATCACCTTTTCTTATCTAACTAAATTTCAACCAAGAACTAAAAGCAATAAAATAGTCTTAGCTCTGGCTGTGCTCAGAAACAGCATCCTAAAGGCGTATGGATTCAGTTGTCCGCTAAAGAGGAGATCTCCCTTCAGAGGCGTGGCGAGGATGAGACAAAAAAGCGTAAAGTCGAAGAAACGTCGTTCTAGGAGGATGAGGAAAAGAAAGGAGAGGGGAAAGAGAGTGGAGTAGCAGGGAGCTAGTGGAGGTAATTAGGAAGGAAATTGGAATAGAAATAGAGGCGTGGAAGGAGGAATTGGAGAAATCAAGAGGGACGTGGAGGAGTTAAAAGAGATGTGAAAAGGGAAAGGGGGCACTAGGAACCAAGATAAACGGCTTAGAAGAGAAAAGAGGGAGAAAGGAAAGAAGGAAAAGAAGGGAAAAAAGAAATAACTACTTCATAAGAGCGAAAAATTTCCGGGACAACGGAGACTTGAATTTTGAAGAGGCTGAAGTAAAGTGCAGGAGTCATTCGGGCCGTAGGGCGAAAGCAAGTTATTTGTGGTTATGTTGGAAGGGATGGAGTATAAAATAGAACAGGAGAGATGATAATATACAGAAAATATAGGAAACAGTCAAAGTGTGAATGGAAAAAGGGACGAATGGCAAGTATATGCTATCAGAAGCTGACGATAGATGGGAGAGTATAGAGATGGGGCAAAGAGAAGGAGAGAATACCAGAAGATACAAAAAGTAGCAGAAGCAGAGGGAATGTATAAGAGAAGATGGAGGGGAGGGATGAACAACAGGAGTAAGGAGGTGCTAACAACAGAGGTTACGAAAATGAAAGGCTAGACTAAAAGGAAGAAAAGGGAGAAAGCTTTAGAAAAATAGGTGGAGTGAAAGTATATAGTGGGGTTACTGGCAACATGGATGTTGAGGGGAAAACTGGGAGGAAATAACAGAGCGGTTTCAGATGGGAAATAAAGGTCTCAAGAAAGGAGGGTGAAAGGGGGGCTGATTGTAGGGATAAGGATGAGCATACAAGCAAAGAAGGTGAAGTTCATGAAGGAGAAGGAAGTCGTGGGATGGGCGAGAGGTGTCCAGGGAAAGAGAAAAATAACATTAGAGATGGTGTACGTGAACAAGAATTGAAGCTGAAGTAAACTGGGAGGAGGTAGAATTAATGGAAGTAATAAAGGATCATAGCGAGTTACAGCAGAAATAGAATGGAAAAGGGAGTGTAAGTGATAAGAGGTTCTATGATAAGTGGCAAAGGCGGAGATTAGGAGAGAAAGAAACAAATACAAAGAAAGAAAAAAAGAAGAGAGAAATGAGGGAGAAAGGAAAGAAGGAAACGAAGGGAAAAAAGAAATACTACGTCAAGAGCGAAAAATTTTCGGGTATGAGAAGCTATTTGTATCATTAATACGGAGGAGTAGTACATCCAAATATATCCGATTATTTAAAACAATATATTAAAACATAAATTTCAATGAAACAGGACCCACAAATCATCAAAAAGATCAATATGGATGGTACAATTTTTGATACAATTTCTTAGTAATGATATAATATTAATTTTCCCTGAAGTAAATATAAATGTTACAGCGACGCAGCTCATAACTATTCTAACTAAATGGATGGATACAGTATAAGATTCAAAAGTAATGAGCCTTCGTTCGAAAAGACAGATTTCTTGAGCCGATCGGTAGAACTGACTAATAATCTTCAAAATAGGATCAGTACACTTTTGTAGGCGGCTTTTTCATGACTCAAAAGATTCTGCGAAGGCATGTTCCAGGATAACTGCAAGGGTTTATTTATTTTATTTATTTATTAGTGCTTTATCAGACTTGCTTTACAAATATAATTCGAAATACATTAAAAAAGTAAACAAAACCATAGTAATAATTTCGTCAGCAAGCTGAAAGGCGGAGTTCACTCTTGAAGAATGTTCTTCCACTCTAACCTGTGGCTTGACATTTGCTTGACATTTGCTTGCATGTATTCGATCGAGTCGAAATGTTTTCCTTTCAGCGCTAATTTTAAGCGCGGAAACAAAAAGAAGTCAGGAGACGACACGTTCGGAATGTAGGGAGGCTGGGGGACCACAGAAACTTTGACTTGGACCAGGTACATGGTGACAATGAAGGCGGTGTGGCTGTGGGCGTTATCGTGATGAAGCTTACAGCTGCCCTTGATGTCCCTTCGCTTGCGTGCGACGCTACTTTTTAGCATTTTTAGGAGTTTCTGCAACGTTCAAAGTTTGCCCGGGCGGGACAAACTCGTAGTGGAAGATCCCTATCACTCCGAAAAATGCGATGAGCATGGTCTTCGTCTTCGATTTGCCATCTGCGCTTTCTTGAGATGGAGTGAGTTTGAGGTACGCCAATCAGCGTTTTGTCGTTTTGTTTCTGGGTCCAAACGCCTGTTTCAGAAGGAGACTTGCCCAACCGAAAGCGAAATTTGATCGCGTATCGTTGCTCTAACGAAATTTGTATTTTGTCGTGTCACGCACGTACATAAATTCCCGTTAAGACCGATGAAACAGTTCCGAAAGCTCGAAGGCAACTAGCTTGTTTTGCTCTGCAAAACCAACACCCTCCCTTCACCGTCTCTGCCAAGCGGATTGCGCTGCGAGGTACGCACGCGTTAGTATAAAGTGAGGTTCATTACTTTTGATTCTTACCCTGTATATCAAGTAGATTTAATGTAATAACAATTAGAATAAAATAAATTGGTTTACGGAATTACGAAACATGAGAAATGTGTTGAATTAGCTATATGAAAATTACAGACTTACTAACAATAAATGATAAACTAATATATGCAGATTATAAGAAAAAATATATTAAATGAATCGATTCTGTTCGTATAATCCAAATAAAGCTTATTTATTTTTTATTTATTTATTTATTTTGCTTAACATGTCTACTTAAAGAAATGTTCTAATAAATTATATAAATTTATAATATAAACACTTAGCAATTTGGAGCAGAAGACATGCGGGCGGAGTTCACGGAGTGTTCTTCCACTCAGACCCATAATACTAGATGAAGGCATTCTCACCAGTAGTATATTTTGTCTATTTAGACAATATTTTAGCCCGGCTTCTTTATGCTCATATTATATGAGAATATTTAGGTGACGTGACGTTTTGTGTCAATGCAGAAAGAAATTCTTGTAATAATTTTAAACCACAAGGGTTCAACCATTTTTTTAATTAATCATATTGAAAGCATAATTAAGAATTTATCATCAATATCTTTGCCGATTCCAAAAAATTATTGTTCTAGTGACTCTTTCTTCTTTGAACCTACTAACCCTTGGAAAACAATTTTAGCAATTTCTGAACTGAAATATAAAAAATTTAAAGATCTATAATTTAGATGCAGGCACAATGAAACAGATTTCTTATTAAATTGCTGCTTATTTAATCTACTTAATCTCTGCTTCTTAAATGGAATCTTTTCAACAGACTTAAAAATTTCACGAATTGTCCCTATCCATTAGAAAGGAAACATAAATAATTGTGAAAATTACCACTCAATATCCATCATTCCATGAATTGGTAAGATGTTGGAAATCTTAGTTAAACGTAGATTGGTTAAATATTTTAATAAAATTAACTTTTTCCCCGATTGCCAATATGGCTTGTAGTCAAATAGATGTAGAGATGAATTAATAAAAGTTATCTTAGATTAATTATTTATTAATAAAAATAAATATACTCCAATTACTTTGGGTGATTTAACCAAAGCAGTCGACTGCATCAACCATTACTCAAAAAACTTTAGCTGTATAACATTTATGGATGTGCATTAAAGTTTTATAAATCATGTCTGAGTGACCGTAAACAAATAGTATGTACAGATGATGGTAAGTCTGATATTATAAACATAAATCGTGAAGTTCTTCAAGGATCAGTGTTGGAACCTATTCTATTTATAATATACGTTAATGATCTTCCGTTGCATACGACCTCGACAAAGGTTATTTTAATTGCAGATGACACCTCCTTTCTTTGCATTCAATGTTGTAATAGTTGAAGTGTGAAGAAGGGGTAAAACAAGTAGGGATAGAGTTAAAGGAGTGGATGGAGGAATGTAAAAAAAGAGAATGGAAGACTAGTGGAGGTAGCGGTGAAAGATTCAAAGTGGGAAGTGGCAGATTTCTAAGAGGAGGTGGTGCAGTTAATAAAGAAGAAAACGACGGGACTGAATGACCTAAAAAGAAATGTGGAAAGAAATAGGAAGGAAAGAAAGGGAAAGATTCAGGACACATGAACTGGACCTGGAGAGGAGATGGAAAGATTTCGGTATCATGGAAGGTGGGAGCGATATGTCCTATTTACAAGGGCGGTGATACGGAGGAGGTGAAGAATAACTGTGAAGAATACAGGCTGTAAAATTGCAATGATAATGGTGAGCATAGGAATTTAATGACAGATAAACAGAGGGGATTTATGAAGGACGTTAGAATGAAAGATGAGATATTTACCCTGATCAGGACAGTGGAACAAGAAGAGAAAGGGAGGTGTTCTTGGATATAAGAGAAGCGTTTGACTCGGTGTCGAGAGAAAGGATGATAGTACGACTAGGAAGAGGAGGCGTGAATGGAGGAGTGGTTGAATTTGTATTGAAAATGTATGGGGAAATGTGGTGTATAGCGAAGCTGGGAAAGAAGATTTCGAACAGATTTTGGACATGGAAGGGCCTGAGGCAGGGCTGTTCGATGAGCCCGGTGCTCTTAAATACAGGTCTACCCGATTGATTAAGCACTTTGGTCTATAACAACCACATTTGATGAGATAGCGTAAAGTGTTTATTATCGTTAAGGAGCTTGTTCCTTCGGCTACGTTCTCGCCATAGACACTTTTGCTGTAGCTGCTTGACATATTAAGTTATGACATTTCTAACAAACCCTAAAATTTTTTGACGTTTCAAAAATATGGGCCTCATTTGGAAAGGCTGTTTCGATAAATTACATCTGATAATTGGCATTTCTAACGTACGAATCGATTAGGGTTTAGTTTTTTTTTTGCAAAACCGTATTCAAAACTGCGAACATTACGTGTCGTCAGTCCGTAGAATCTTTCAGCAAGGATTTCACCAATGCATCTTCTTGTTCTTGGTTGAAGATCTGTAAAATCATATTGAAAATACATGAATAAATAAAAACAATGGAATAACGATGATGCCAGCCTTGCCTTTCGGTTCGATTTATGCAAAATGTTGCTCTCTTGGGGAATAACGCAGCGTTTCGTAACTAAATTTGGATTATTTGGTAGCGGTCGTCACATCATTCCACCTCTTACTAAATGCGGTCAACAATTTTTGATTCAATAATTTTGGTCTAGTACTAATGTGCTTTGATGCACCACCGCAGTGAGTCCGCAACTTTGTAAACGTTAAACCAAACTCACGAGCTGCACTTTGTAATAATTGACCATTTGTGATCGCTTTGTTTGCCTTCCCCAATTATTCTTTGTCGATTACCGGAGTCTTGCGTTTATAAGAGCGCACTATTTTTACTTACAATCAAACAATCGTTAGTGCCTCCAACAAAATCTGTTATGCTGTTGAATGATGGAAACAAACAAAATACTCGTGTTCAGCATGAAATTTCACTTGGAAACATACTTACCGGATAAATTTATCTTAATTAGTAACAAAGTTATAGCACGACCATCATAGAGCAACACAAATAAGCGACTGAAACAAAAACACATTCAATATTGTGGCGTCTGCAGATGGCGGCGCTGACAGTTCAAATTTTTTGTGTCACGTTTGCTTGATATGACTATAAATGGTTTATATTTAAACTGAAGGAAGAATATGAGGAGCACGCAAGATGGGTGCAAGGAAGGCGTGGGACATGGTGAATGAGAGAGAAATGGGAAAGTTGGATGGCAAGTTATGTGTACGTGTGTGAGATCTGTACTGTTTATGAAGTGGAAGTGTAGATTGCTACGAGATAGGAAAGATTAGATAGTAAATTGCGATGGTTACTGAGGCAGATGTTAGGGGTAGGGAAAACGACTCCAAAATACATACTACTCCAGAAAAGGAATAAGGATTTCTTGAATTAGTTTCTCATGTAGCTCGTGGTGAAACATTTTGTAATATAGAAATAAAGAGTTTTTGAAGTGAGGCAATGAAGAGAGTGGCTAGGTATGAAATGGAAGTGAGTGAACTAGAAGAGAGAAGACTAGTGAGGGAGGTATGGAAGGAAAACGTGGGCGCAGAAGAGGACAGATGGAGAACACTGAGGAAGGGGATGTATGGGAGAGCGGGTTATTAGGAGGTGGTGGGTAGGGAGTGGTTGGAGAACGGGGTAAATGTAGTAGGATGGATGAATGAGAAAGTGAAAGACGTGGAGACAGGAAAGACAGGAGCAGATAATTTAAGGACAGATGAAGGAAGTTAAAATCTAACAAACTTAAAGATAAACATAAACAAGAGAAGATAGTCATGACAAGAACAGAGGCAGAGGAATGTAAAGGAGTGTATGTAGAATAAGTGGAAGGGTGTAGAAGGTTGGTGGAATGGGTGAGAGAAGATGGGGCCAGGATAAGGATCCTGAGATGGTTAAGGTGAGAAAGGTAGAAGAAGAAAAGAGAAGAGAAAAGAGACAAAAGAAGAGGGTAGGAAAAATGTGAAATGTTAAGTTAAATTATGCCAATAATACTCTTTTTTTAAACATTGATTCATAGATTTTTAACTCAATATTAACGTAGCATAATTTGACTCTTATTAAACCTTTTTATATATTTTATAGATTTCTAGATTGAAGTGTGGAATGAAGACAACCCTTCCCCCTTTCATATATATATATACATATAAGATAGCTGAAACTACAACAGAGTATATTGTTTCAAAATTTATCAACATTTATTGATGGTTGTTTTTTTTTATCACAAACGAGTGTTTGTATCTAGTATAAAAAATATATGTAGGGTAGGTGGGTGGCCTCTATCCCACCCTGCAACCCGTAAAATATTCTTAATTGTCAACTGTTTCTTTATTATTAATGAAATGAGTAATACAAGGAAAGTACTGTATGGCCACATCATCAATTTATAGGATTATTGCCTTAATTTGTTATACTAAAAGCTAACATGTAATCATTTGAGTGATCATTCAGACTTGACACTTCTTTAAAGTTTTAATAAAAATTAGTTACCCAAGCAAAAGATTCTTATCTTAAAAGTTCTCATATATAAATTATATCCAAATTAACAGTATTTCTTACTGGTTTAGAAGCAGACTTTAAATTAAATGCTTTACCATCTATTATACTTTTTGATAGTGTTTAAAAGCTAATTTATGTTTATGAACATGTGCAAACTCTCCTATGGGAATTATTTCAATTTCATTAATTTTTTTTTGCAGATTAATTTTAGAAAGCTCGGAAAATGGCCATAATTCACACGTTTTCCAAGCAGGCGCATAAATTACGGTGTTTACATACGAGCCACGCGTTAATTCCCGTATCAGCGGACTTTGCGGTAATTAATTGCGCGCAGTGTCTCTTTTTTTTGCTGTTGTCGATATTGCAGAACTATCGCGTCCGAATCGATAATTTTAAACTTTGACCGGATTTCGTGCGTTTCACTCGGGGGCGGAAATATTTCTCGGGAAAAGCGATGACAATCTGTGCGGGCCCAGAGGCGTGGAAAGGTAAGGGCCATAAATTTCCTCTTCGGGTATGTTAGATATGTTAATTAATATTCAGCGGTAACAAGATAGAGATATACTGCTATTATATTTTTAATGGTCGTCGTCGTGCGTTGGAATCTTATTTCCCATGCTCGAATATACTAAGTTGGTATTTAAAATTTTCATCGAAAAATAATTAGGGAATTAACACTGCATTAAACATTCCAGTTTTTGATAATAAATAAATATATCTCTCTTAAACTGAATGAAGTAAAACACTTGGTTTGTTCCATAATAAAAAATAAAATTATGGAACAAAACAAGTGTTTTACTTCATCCAATTTAAAGATATGGTTCAATCAAGAAAGTTATGAAAAAAGTACTCAATGTATATTTCTTTGAATCATTTATTAAATTTCTAGGAAAGTCACCATTACTAGAACTGAAATTTTTTGTTTAGCTTCTGAAGGAGGTACATTTCTTATAGAATAAATGGGTTTTGCACATGTTGGCAAAGCTGAGGCCTTCACTACACGTGTTAAATATGTCCAATAGTAAAACAAAAATGAAAAATTCAACAGTAAATTCGGTGTTAAAATGTTTTGTACAATATTTTAGATAGATAATAATTAAAAGTGTAAAAATACTGGTTAGTGTTTCTGCAACTGTAAATTAATGCTTTTTTAATGAATCATGATACAAGATTTATAAGCACTTAAATATAACTTAACTTAATCACGTATTAATACTGTTTGATCAATATCCAGATAACATTAAGCAAATACAAACTTACAGAATAAACATTACAGTCGTATAATTATATCGAAAGCACAATAGACTTGATTTATGAAGAAACCGGACGGAACGCAGAAAAAAAACGTACTTTCATTGTTTCTAATGTAATCCGAGTTTTAAAATAAGAACAAATCCGTGGCCGGCCGGCAATAAATAACAGCAATGAGACGCAATAATAATTTAACGGCGCAATTCCTTTTCGACTTAATTAAAAGCGCGCGCTCAATTTGCCTTGTTAATAAAATCGCGAATTAATCACAATAATGATAATTTTGTAGAGCGTTGCAAAATGCGGCGGCGTCATGAATTACGATTTCCTCGCGCGGAAAATTACGCGACATTTCGGAATTTATTTTTCTCGGATTATTATAATTCAGAAATTCCTGCACGTTTAATAGTTTACGTAAATTAATTGGTAGGCATCACCGCGAACGGATGGGCTGGATGGTTGAAAGCACTTCGGTTCAAAATGGCGATGAGGGTCCAACATTTATTAAAGGCTTTATCATTCATTGACTTGATTACTTACGAAGTTTTTGCGTATATTAATAATATTGCCTCCACTGTCAACAAATCATCTACTAGTTCTACAATTATTTATGAGAAAAGGAAATCTACTTCGTCTTCTCCTTTGTCTGCAAATATTTTTGCCTTCAGCAAAAGTCCTTACCAATTTTTAGAATCACGTGCAACTTGGTCACCATTCCTAGATAATGATGTAAAAATCGAAACTAGTCGGAATAAATCGTAAAAATTGTGAAACCAACCAAGTGCCTTTCTATAAACAACCCTTAATATTAGATTTTTTTGTTAGATAATGATCCCTAATGGGTTTTACAAGAATTTCGTAGGGTATTGAATAAATTAAATTTCTATCGGTGTTATGTATTGCAACGTCATTATCTTGAATTAATCGAAAACAATCCACTAAAACAGGGGATTTTTTAACAATCCAGTAACTTTCGGTAAGATCTAAAATATGTAAATTATTTACATTATGTAATAATTTAGATTCTTTACATCTTGTATTAATTAAAAACTGCAATCCTATCTGTTTTCGTCGAATCTGGAGTTGTCTTTCATTAGCTTCAGCAAGCAAAAAATTGATACGGCTGCTGCGAAGTGCTCCCAAAGATAATCTTAAACATTTATGTTGTAGTAAGTCTATTTTATTAAGATGGCATTTACTCGCATTTCCATAATACATTGATCCATAATCAATTACGGATCGAATGTAAGAACGATCCCACTTACATGAATATACAGTTCTTAAAATATTAACACCTTTTTCGGCCCTTGTTATTAGATAAGGTATATGTTTAATCCATAACAATTTACTGTCGATAAAACACCTAAGAATTTTACACATTTACTGTGATTATATATTACATTGTCTAGCGTTATAGAGTCTGCATCAAATCTTTGTCGAGTGAATGTGCAAAGTTGGGATTTTTCATTACTTATTGTAAGGCCATTAACAAAGCAATTTTTTTATTAGTAGTATAAATGCATATATCGTCAGCATATTGAATTATTTTAACACTGGGTTCAAAAACTAAATCTATGTCAAATAAAAAGAGAGCATATAGAATAGGACTTAAAATGCTGCCCTGTGGCAGCCCTATGTTTGAGTTCTGCGGGCCAAATATTTTATCATTTATATGTAAGTATAATTGTCTATTATGAAATAAGTTAAATAATAAATCAACTAAAGATGGTGGAGAGCCGAGTTTAGTTAATTTTATTGTTAGTAAGGATAAATCCACTCTATCGTATGCACTTTCAATATCTACAAAAATAGCGGTGATAGATTCACTGTTAGAAAATGCTACTTGTATATCGGTTATTAATGTGCCAATTGCATCCTGTGTGTATTTAAATTAGTTCTTACCGCCTAAATTTATTTTGTAGGAGTAGAGTGGTGCTTGGCTATCGACCACGTGGTCCTTCCACCGTGTGATTTGTGTATTTCTCTGTGTATGTAAATGAGCTTGTTACTTTAAAGGATTGCCCCCGTCGGTGCTTTAGAGTACCAAGTTCATACAATATCCCTTTTATGTCAGAAACAGGATTTAATCCAACTTTTTTTATTACTTTTGATCCTTTAGAGTAATTTTCACTCACGGTTTTGGACAAAAAATGCATGTCAATAATTTACTAATATAGTGATATAGATTTAACATAAAAGAATTTCTTTTAAGCGTCCGTATCTCTTTACAGCCTAATACGGTAGCATTAGGAGAAATTTCCATCAGAGTAGTTTTAAGGATCTAAGGTATGCTGTGCAATTCAATTCACCTAGCTTCTAACAGCCTCTGCTTTCAAATTCATTTCGATTAAGTCTGATTCATTCTTCTAACATATATCAATTTTCGAGGTCTTGAATCATCAATTTATTTTTATCTATATTTTCGGACTTCGTTGTTTACTTTTTAACTTCTAGTTTCTTATGTAGATCTTCATGTTGTAGATGACTCCACCTTGTTTAAGATCCAAAGGCCCTAGTTTTGTTACTTCTAGTGATTTTTACCCAGTCAGTCCAACTTCTTTTTCTAAGGCTAATCGATCGTTTCATGTAAGGTATTTCTGCATTTTATACCCCAAAATGTTTAACGAAGTAGAAGCCTCAAGAATTTACGAACTTTCAGTTCCTTACTTGGATCTTCATGTTGGAGATGACTCCTTCTTATCTAAATACCAAAGACCATATTTTTGTTGAGTCCTTTATTTGCAAATATTAACCAACTACATTCTTGTTAATGTGAAAATTCAGTTCGAAAATTCAGATCCCTATTTTTCTTCCTGTTTTTTCCTATTTCTTCTAATTGTTGTCACTTCAGTTGACATTAATATTGGTCAGTCAGCTGACAATATGTTTAAACTTGCTCGGCTCAACTTTGCCTTTGCCCTCCTCTAAAAATGTTTGAAATAGTCTGTGACTTTAGGTTAAATCATGAAGGGTTTGTACAAACTTTTACTGTTTTTTAGATTAATCTCGAATATTTGCTGTTAAATTTGTTTATATTTTCCTTTAAATTTTTAGATTCTTAACATTTCGTCTCCAATTTTTTTTTGAAATCATTCCACCGTCCCTCGCTTAATCTCATCAGAATTTTTCTTAATCAAATTGTGAGAATTGAGGGTTGAAGCATTTTCCAGTAACATCACTTCCATATTTTTAGAATTTTTAAGAATGAACACAGACTTTCTAAATATTTAGACATTAATACGGTAAGCATCTATTTAATTTAATTCTCTGAAATTTCAATAATTATCTATTGTTCATATAGAAATTTGTTGTTGAGTTACGTGAAGATATGATTAAAACTTGATTAAAACATTAACACTTTCTTCACAATTAATTTTTATTTCGCTAGATGTACATTTCGGGCACTATGCACCCATTATCAATAGCTCATAACTATATATTATCTATTGTTTTTATTTCGATTGGTCTCTAATGTTTCTCTTCAATATTTTTAGTTTTTTAGCATTTTTTCTCCAATTTGTCAATATTTTCACTATTTCTTACTTTAACTTATGAGAATTTTCCAGGAATTTCTCTTCCGAATTGTGAGAATTTTCTTTAAGGGTTGAGAAATTTTCTGTAATGTCTTTGCCATATTTTTAGAGTTTTTAAGAATGAAGGCGAATTTGCTAGTATATTTTCTTTTCGAGTTTTCGAGTTTTTGCAGCTTTATTGTTTTATTTTTTGGAAATTTTTCAATAATAATCTTTTTCAAATTGCATATTTGTTGAGAAAGAATTCTAGAAAGAAACGTACATATTTTTAGTAATGGCCTAATTATGAAAAAAATGGCAGAATTCTAAAAATATTTAATAAATTTAAACAAATTTTGGTTTATAATATTTTCTTATATTTGCTGCTTCATTCTAGAAATTTTCAAATAGTCTAGAATTTTCTAGAATGTTTCTTTCCAATTTTTTAGATTTGTTAGTGCTTCTTCTGCAATTTTAGCTTCAGTAGTTTTTTTTAGAATGTTTTTATTTGCATCTGGATTTTTTAGCATTTTTTGTTTTATTTGATGGAAATGCTAATTTATTACATGGATATTTCTCGATTTTGCAAATATTCTCAAATATTTGTTGCTCGAATCTCTTGGAATTTTCTAGAAACTTTCAAATGTTCCTAGTTTTTTTCATAAGTTATTATCAAATTTTTAGAATTTTTAGCACTGACTTTTCCACCATTTCTTGCTTAATTTAATGGAAATTTTTCAGGAAATTGTGATGAATTATCTTTAACGGTTTAAGAATTTTGTATATGTATAGAGTATATACATATAAGTATAATATATTTTCTTCTAGATTTTCAAGAAAATTTTGTTTTATTTTATCTAATTTAGCTATAATATCTATCAAATGGCGTAGATTTTTTTGAGGCTTCTATAATGCTCCATATGTTTAGAATTTCTTTTTTTGGTTTAGTGAATAAATAAACAAATAAATTTATGTTTTCAATCGATTTCAATTAAAATGTTTCAAACTAACTTGATGTGTTTTAAGTTTAATATTTATTTATCTAAGATAGACAGAAGATATCAGATGGCAGATGATACAGGGTGACTGACGAAAAACCTTTGGTGCTGTATCTCGCTTATTACTTTCGATACGGGAAAGTATTGTTTTCGTGATTTTTATTTGAGTTTTTTTTTGCTGAAATATCCGTTTTTGGGTCCCCTGAGTTCATTGCACTGATTCCTTAAAAAAATATTTCTGTGTATGTGTACGAACCATCTGTTTGAGATGAAATTTTAACTGAAAAGCTTTTGGTGAAAATTCATAAACTGGAAGTGGATGTTTACTTGAATCTTTTTTTTGCTTTTTTTCCGATATTTTAAAAAATTACAAAACTTTTCAAACAAAAGTTGAAGGGAATAAGAAACTGAACAAATTTATTGAAACATATTTTTCATAAAATTCTTAACTTTTGAAAAAAAAAAGTTAATATTTTTGACATTTTTGCCAATTGCTAATAAACTATTAGAGTTACATAGAACTTGTATAATAAATAAATGTAGAGAATTCAAAAGTAAATAAATTATTACGAATAGCCTTTTTGCGCAAACCTCATAGTTTTCGAGAAAAATATAGGGAAAGTATTATGATGGTCACATCATCATTTTTAAAATTAACTTCCCAATTGACATTGGGTGTAGCTTTCCTAAAGCCGAATTTGCGTTATTTCCTTCCAAACAAATTTGAAAAGGACCTACGTCCCTTGCCTCGTAACGATAGTTAGGTTTAGTGTTATTATTTACATTTGAATTATCACTATTTTTAACCGTATAAATCGATCTATTTATATCTGAATTTGCAGATAAAGAAGTGACCTCTGCAGGAACACCTGCGTGAGGCGTGATTCCGCTGGATGATGTTTCACATCTTTTATTATTGCTTAAATCTAAATCTATAGTTGATTCTAACGGATCCATAGACATATCATTAAGTATATTAATGGACTGGGATATTATGCCCGGTGGAAATGAAAAATTATTTTGCTTATCTGTTTGTGTCTCGGCTACTGGGTTTCCCGGAGGAAACCCAACCGGAGTATCCATGGGAGCCGACTGCTCCCTACACGGTTTGTTTTTCCTCTCTTCACCAAAATATGTAACTACACTACACCGAATACTTAAATATTAATCGTTTTATTATTATTTATTTTCAATAAACTTCTATAATTATACGAGCTCGATTTGCTTGACGAATGCTTAGAAAAACGATCTGCTCTCGACAATGGAGCGAACCGAACTCTTGTAAAACTAAACTAAACTTACCTTTTTTGCTTATGTTAATTTTTCTATGGCGCTTATAGTTTTTTTGATTCATCAGTAGAATCAGTTTCTGTTTTTTATTAATAATTTTCTTCTTTTTCACATGATACTTATATAGGCAAATAAATGAACTGCAGAGTAGGATTAAAATGTTGAATTTATATACTTTTGAATAATTCCATAAGATGTTGAACATTGTGTACAGGAAGTAAAATTAGCGCTCGATTAAAGTAGTACCAGCAATCCGTGTCCGTTTTAAACAATACCATTGAATATCGGAATAATTCATAAAGAAAGGAGTCACGACCGTCGGTACGTGATGTCGTCCCTCCTTCTTGTGGTAACCCTGGAGCTGTATAACTCTCAGCACTGACCAACTGACCATGCGGAACTCGCGAGTGATAAATGCTAGGTTGTTGCTATAATAGTTATGCTAGATTTACATGATGGATATGCACTACACACGGCTCTCGATTGTGCAACTCTTCCATCTCGATAACCCAAAGACACTTGTTTGCTTAATAAGGAAACGGGGAGTCAAGTGCAATGGCGTGCGGCCGTTGTGTCCGCGCATGTAGGACACACTGGAATTGGTGCTGGTTTTCGTTCGTGCTCCTCCCGTTGGCACAATCAATTTTGCAGGTGGTACTCATTGATTTATTCATGCGTACCAGCGTGCAACGGTTACTGCACTAGGAGGAAAAAACTGCGCTCACGAAACGATCCATCATTTCGCGCGGCGGACAGCCTAACAAATGTTTCGTAAGCGTGGCAAGGAGTTTCTCCAAGATGAATTAGGTATAATTAGATATGACCAGTTTTAACACAAACGCTAAAATTTTATCAAAAAATTTAACAATTATAAAATAGTAAATAAACACCCATATTTTTTAATTGAATCATAAAGTACATAGGGTTATTTGTGAAATAACACATCGCCCTAATGGCCTTTTTGGCTTTGCTGGCCCAGACGCACTATTTTGTCGGAACTTTCTATAGTCATTTTGCATAAATATGGCTGAATTTGGTTGATGCAACATTTTTCCTCCTGTAATGCACCGCCCGGGTTTTGGACTTGTTGACATAGACTTTTAACTTTATATAACCTCATAATAAGAAATCAAATTGTGTTAAATCACACGATCTAGAGAGGCAATTCTAATTACTGAAACGAGTATACGACGAAGAAATGTCTCATGTAGTAATTGAGTTATTTTACGGGATGTATGCCATTTGGCACATCAATATCATCAAATTTTGGCAGAAAGAAATGTGTTATCATGTCGCGATATAGAGCACTAGAAACAGTCACTGCGTGGTCCAATGATCCCTCCAGCCCCAAACAGTAATACGTTGTAGATGTATTTGTTTTCCGACAATCAACCAAACAGCAAAGACAGCAATTTTGGCGACCAAGGTGAAAATGTGCTTCATCACTTTCTCGAAAAATTAGCATCCATTTCTTGATGGCCAATAATCTACTCTCCGTCATGCATGGTCACTAGGCTTTAGTTATTGTGTTAACTAAATTTTGCAAGATTGGAGACACATATTTTTTTATGAGTATGCACTCTAGAGAACTTCTTAAAATTTGCAAATCTTAACATTTAAACGGCTTTTTTTCTGACTAAACCAATGTATTAAGCGTCTTCAACTGTTCCAGTCTCCCTGAATGTTTCATTTAATCCCTTCACAGTTGATGAATTTTACACATTCCGACAATATTTTGTAAGAAATTTTCGAACCTAGGCCACATCATTATTTTTGAGATATTGTTCAATAAAGAAACATGTTGCTTAAAGTGCAACGCTATATTTTCACTAGCCCTAAACTCTCAGTTGTTTTTATATCATAATTTCCAACAAATTACTGCACCAATGGAGGCAAATACAAATTTGGGACCCTTTTTATTAGTTCTAACAATTTTTTAGCAAATTATGTTATACAAGGTGGTGCAAAAGTAATGTCATAGTTTGAATTGATCGTTATTTTTGCAGATGGCGCCAAATGTCAGTGTGCTTTGACATTTATGATGTAGAATATAGTGAATTAGTTGTCAACAAGCCATGGAGCAATCCACACCTGAAGATCGTGGATTTATTGTTACTGCTTATTTGACAAATTTTAAGTGTGTTGTTTTAACGCAACGTGAATTTCACCGTCGTTTTCCCTATCGTCGTGTTCCATGTGCTTGAACAATTAAGCATTTGACTGAGCGCCTCTTGAAAACTGGGCCCACTACAGATGTAGCAAGAAGTGGTCCGCCTCGTAGTGCGCATTCGAACCAGAACATCGCTGCTGTTGCCAACGATGTCACAGAGAATCCACAAGCATCAACGAGACAGTAGGTATCAGCAGACGTTGGTTGCAACGGATTTTGGTGAAATATTTGAAAATGTTCTCCTACAAAGTGCAAACTATTTATGAATTACTGACCGTCGAACAAAGTTAACTTACTGCCAAACTCTGTTGAACTTTTCAAAAATTATAATGAGCGATGAAGCTCATTTCCACTCAAGTGATTATGTTAACAAACAAAATTTGCGTTTCTGGGGCACAGAAAATCCACATGTAATGCAAGAAGATCCATTGCATCCCTTCTAAATGACTATTTGGTGCCGCATTTGCAGTGAAAAAGTGATTGGTCCTTATTATTTTGAAGACACCGCCGTAGCCGTAAATGGCGAGCGTTACAGGCAGATGCTAAACGTATCTTGGTCATTGTTGGTTTCAACAGGATGGAGCAACCGCTCACACAGCTCAGGTAACTATGTAAATTTTGAGACACCAATTTCTAGGTCGAGTGATCTCCCGTTTTGGAGATTTGATCTGGCCTTCCAGATCGCCAGATCTAACAGCACCATACTTCTTCCTTTGGGGCTTTTTAAAATCTCGTGTTTACCACAACAAACCACGAACCTAGCAAGACTTGAAAGCTAACATTGAAGTAGAAATCGCCAATTTGAAGCTAGATGTCTTGCGAGCAACAAGTCAAAATGCTATATGCCGTATGACTCATATCTTTACACAGTTGGATGTTTACTTTAATTTAATTTTAATTAAAACATTTAATCAAAAATATTTTTTTTCCAATTACTTAAAATACCGTCACCAACATTTAGTTAAAAAACTTACCTATATTTTCTTCTCTGTATGTCAGATTTTTAAATAATCCTTTAATGTAATCTGAAAGCAAAATAAAGCTGATTAATGACGAGGATGTTACTAATTTATCTTTAGGTAATAATATTTTTAAAAACAGGTGACCTTGAAATTTGCAAAAATCATTTACTAATATGTTAATCTTAATAGTAAACATATACTAAGGAATGTAACAGAAAGAAAGCATATGAAAGTTAGTGCGAGAGAACGTAACTGAATGAGTGAAAAGTACAAATAACCTCACTAGATCTTTTTGAAAGTTTTTGATAGAAGCTCATAAAAATATGAGAGAATTTAAGAGAGAGAAAAAAAAAACGGGACTAAAATTCAAAGTCGTTCAGTCCAAATAACTTTGAGCTAGAATAGAAAAAACTTGGCAAGAAATATATGTAAGAAATACATTTGGGAATAGCTAGAACAATGTTGAAATTAAAGACACCTTAATGGCAATCTATACGGAATTAGGGTTGAAAGACTGGTGGGAAATATCTAGTAGGCAAAGACAAAGAAAAAAAACTAAAAGAGAGAAAGCATACAGAGCATTCCAAAACTTTGACATCAAAAGGAAATAATCTGAAACAGTTTAAGATGGACAGATATCAAAGTAATTCAGGCAAGGTGGGTTAACGGAGAACGCGCTCCTGCGGGTGAAGTCTCTCGCGAACAAATCCAATGGGTAATACAACGTACTGAAAACACGGAGGAAAATATAATCTGGGATTTTTAGTTTTATAAGAGGTGACCAAATTATTTATTATATTACTAAGTAGCTGAAAGAGAACAATAATGTTGCAACAAGTGTAGTAGTAGTGGGGAGAACTGGAATATAAGACTCGGGAAAGGAGCTACACTAAGAATAATGAAATAGAACACGTTAGAGTAAGGATACAATTGGTGGAGCAGAATGAGAAGAGTGGCTAAAATGCACAAACCAGCAAAATCTGAAAATCCTAAAATGGTGCGTAAAACTAGACGGATAGTAAAATAAGATATACAGGGCCTCATCGACTAGAAGGGCAAAGTGCTGGAAAGACTGGTGGCGGATCGGATCAGAGCAGCCATTGAGAAGGACGGGGACCTTTCCTCGAGACAATACGGATTTTGAGGGGAAAGTCCACGAAGGATGCACTGCTGAGGGTCAGGGGGCTGACCGAGAAGGCGGTCGTCCTGGATACTAAAAACGCATTTAACGCCATTCCATGACCGATCATCGTGGAATCACTGGATAGGGTCCTGGAATACCTCCCTAGATCTTCTGGAGCAAGATATAGATATGGGTACCAGCCTGAGGTACGTGGGGATTCGATAGACACTAACTGCCAGTTATCCAGGCATGTATTGAAGGCGTAAGTTGGCGAACCTAGGAGGGCTCAGCGAGGGAACCAGGAGGCTGCTGGTGGAGGTGAGAGCATTAAAACTACTATACGCAGCACCGTCTTGGACAGAGGCGATCCGATCGCGCAGGAACCCATAAAGGATGACGCGGCAGAGGTTCTGACATCGTCTATCCCCCCTTTACTTACTTTAGGCTATAGGTCAGGGTGGTCACTTACAGGGCAAAGAAAAAGGGAATACCTGTGGGAGAAGCCAAACAAGACGCCAAGGAGGCAATGATCTCAGAGTGGCAGGAGAGATGAAGTTCAAAGGGAAAGTAGACCAGGGAAATCATCCGGCGAATAAAACCTTGGGCTGGCAGGGCGGTTGCTTCGCGGATATTCTAAGCGGGATAGGGAAGCTAGATAGCGGGGTGTATCAGACGGGATCAACGCCAGACATATACTGGTTGAATGCGACAGGTGGTTGGAACAAAGGAACTGGGATATAACATATACAGTTCTAAGAGGTAGGTCAGTCACTACACACCTGTTTGTAAACGAAGATATTAGAAAGGGGGTAAAAGAATTGACAAGGCAAAGGCAAAATAATCGAGACTTTAACAAAAGCGGTAGAAAAAGCAATGATTAGAAAAAAAAAAACAAAACAAAGGGGATAGCAAGGGGTATTTGACAAGAAGTGTATAAAGCCAAACAGACTCTAAGACTCTGCGGTGACAAAATCGGGATAAGTTCAAGGGCGTGATGTAAGCAGAATTCGCACTTAAAGAGATGAAAATAATAAGTCTGTTGAATAATGAAGAAGATTTAGGTAGTTGAAAATAGGAGAATGAAAAGCAATTATGTAGATGCATTAGGAAGAGTCGAAAAATAAAAAGAGGCCAGGATATAGAAGAAGCAGAATTCTTGTGAAGAGAAGGAAAGCTATTCAATAATGTAAGCGTTGCAAGTAATAAAAAACTTGGAGAATGAGAAGCAATTATGGATATACATTAAGGAGAAGAAGCAGAAAAAACATAGTTAAATGGTAGCTTAATAAAAATACAGAGATGAAAATGTCATTTTAAGAACTAACTTGAATTAGGAAAGAAAAGAAGAGGAAATTTAACAAAGGAATAACTTTTGGGGAACAGGAGGAATTGAAGGGGGTACGGTCAGTGAAGTAAAATGAATAAAGGCCGCAGTGAATGATAATTTTAAGGTGAAATCAAATTGTTGTAGCTAGGACGGGAAATAGGCGTTACTGAATATAATAAATTAAATCTGAAGAGGAAATGAGAGTAAGTTTCCCAAAGAATGGAGAGAAGAATTGTAGCTATCCATAAGGGGTTAGATGCTGCAGACGGGCTTAATTTCAGAGGTATCAAAAATCTTATGTTACAGAGGTATTACTTCAATAGACTACTTGTACAAGATACTAAAGGTGTTAATAATAGAAATGTTAGAACAAGAAGTCAGGAAAAGGAATTTACTGATTAAAGTGCACTAAGGCTATCTCAAAGGCCGAGGAGTCATGCACCAAACAGCTACACTGAACTGACTAATAGAACGTGAAATGATGATAAAAAAGTATGGATTTACAAGCAGCATATTATACTGCCGACAGATGAGGTTTGATAGACTATTTGAGGAAAAGAGGACGTCTGAGCAAATGGTGAATTGGTATAGACAGACTTTAAGTAATGTAAGAGAGGATGAGCGTTTGTTTAGAGTGATAAGAGATGTAGGGAAATAATGTCTACTGAGTGTATTACTAATAAAATATATAAGTCCTTTACGTTGTAGATAATTCACTAATAAATAGAAAAAACACGAAAATATATTCGTAAAATCTACAACAAATGAGTCTTATTAAGACTACAAGAACAAATCACTTTTGAAACAACTACTTACTACTCTAGCTAATACTTCGACAGACATTGAATAATACAAAAGTAATTTGCGTGTTACAAAATAGCAAGGCTATCAAAGCAACACTAGTTTGAACGTATTTCTTTCTGTAAAATGAACTAAAAATGATTGAATGTACGTTGTTTCAAAAGTGATTAGTTCTTGTAGTCTTAATAAGACTCATTTGTTGTAGATTTTACGAATATATTTTCGTGTTTTTTCTATTTATGAGTGTATTACTATTTATGTCGATTGTAGAGGTGCAAGAAAATGTGAGCACTAGCACTTGGTGATAATGTTGGCTAATAACAAAGTCGATAGGGAAAATAAAGTGCACAGTAAAAAGATTGAAAAGATATATTGAAACGAGATTATTGAGACGAAGTGAGTATTTTGTATGAATGTGGGTGGAAGAAGAAAGAGTGAAGAATAATATTGGAGAGGCAAATTTATAGAGAGAGTAAGATAGTTTTTAGTATTTCTCACTTAACTAGTGGTAACATATTTTTGTATTAATTAGATTAATAATTGGTCCTTTCACATACAATCACGAGTGCGACTCGTTTCTAAAAATTTAGGCTAATTCGTTTCATAAGCTTATGCATCTGTACACTTGCTTCGCGACTGGCGCACGCAATCGGACGAGATAAAGTCGGTCAAAGGGTTAAAACGCTTGGTTTTGATCATTTGTTTTAATTAAGACACTAACTTAGGATATATGTTTAGTGAATTAGAAGGCTGATGCAAGAATTTGGAGTATGTTTGTAAAAAGATGAAGACATTGCGGCAGAGCATAATATTAGATAATCAAATATATGACGAGCTATTCTGTATGGTTTGGATGTAAGGGTTAAGAGAGTTTGAGAGATTGAAAATACAGCAACTTGTATTGTATTGCAGAAGTGTCAAAATATGCCTGTTGGACCAGTGAGGCGTAAAAAAAATATCAATCTCTTTCTATCATCATCCTAGGATGACCGGGACAGAATGAAATTAAAGACGGAACGTGTGTCTGATTCCTCCAAGATAATTGCTGTTACGAATTATAGACGCTTCAAAACAAACAATAAAGGGTAAGATGTACACAAACATAAAAATTTTACGTAGAAATGAGGGTATGTCCAAGCAAACTGAGGTAAAAGAATTAGGGTAAACAAATCAACATCAGATAAAATAAAATTCAACTAAGTAGGAACCCAAAAAACATATGACAGTCGAAGACAGAAAAAAGAAAGAAAGATTAATAAAAGCTGGATAACAGTTATAATAAACAAAATACATGGAAGCAAAGAAGGTAACCAAATAAAAGGAAAAATGGTCTTAATAGTTTATACACCTATGCTTGATGAGTGATAGATGACAATTAAAAAAACAACGAACAGTCGAAGGCAGAAAATAGAAAGAAGAGTTGATAATTAATAGAAACTTAACAGCAGTCAAATAAAATAAATCGATGGTACGAAAATGTCAAAATCAAAAAAAGTTGTAAAAATTTGTATACATAAAGAAAATATAGAGATTATTGAAATAGAAACCTTAGACCTAAATGTAGATGGGATAACAGAAGATGACAATTTGTTTTTATCATTATTCGCTTTATGAATTTATTAGTTTAGATTTAGAAGACCAAAGCGACTTGGTCGAAACATACAAACCGGTTCTTTTCAAAATCATTAGAACTTGCAAATTCGAAGATTTAAGCCGAATGAACAAAAATAATCTTCCCGGAACTATCCTTACCAACATATATAAGTTTAATGTTAGAAATTTTGGAAATCGTTATCATAAAATAGTAACAAATAAGCAAAGAGTTTTGCTAAGAATTAATTAAATACGGAACAGCAGAAAGTGAAAATTAAAAAAAAATTGTATATTGTTTATGCAAAAATGAAAAAAATTGTTTATAATATTGTAAAATAGATAAAAAACATCAATTATCGCAAAATCTACATTATGATCTAAATTAGAAAACAGATTTATCATTTAAGCACATATCTACATAAACTTAACATTTTTCCAAAGAAGAAAACTCAAGAAATATGGTTTTATAGATTTTTCTAAACGAATTTTTGTAGTCCTAAAAGTTCATTCTTGATCTTATTAAAATATCTATTATTTACGAGTACAAGTCTTCTAAAACAAATCCATATTTATGTTTAAGTATTTCTTTTAGATTTTCCAAGCTTGCAAAAGTGATTTCAGAATTTTTACGATTTCATTAAGTTTGTGTAATTTTTGTCGTTTCATTTAAGACTGAAATTCTCAACTGAACAGTCAACAAAACCATAGAAACGTAGATCTAAATCCAACTAAAACGTAGAAATAAAAATTTTGTGAACTTGAAAATTTTCAAAATAAGAATGAAAGATAGCAAATCAATAAAATCTGTCTTTGTAAGAATAACATCATAAAATATTGTAGATTGTTCTCGACGACTTTTTAACCAACCAAATACAAAAAACTAATGATGCAATTACTTCAACTACTGTAAATTCACTTATGAGCACTTGTTTTTTTCTTCTCACTTGTCCCTCGCCATCGGCGCGTAATTTTCAATTTTCTGACAACTCATGTCTGATTGTGATAAATATCGCCCGTCGCGCAATTATCCTAATTCGAATTAACTTTCAATTTGTTCCGAGAGTTGAGCAATCGGACGCCATTAAAATAATTTGCGGCCGCGCGGCGATTTATCTCGCATAAAAATCTTTTGTAGAATTTCCCTTGGAATTTCGTTAATCGATCGTGGCGATTGCAGTGATTTTAATTGGCACCATTATTAGATAAGTACTAATGGCTGAAACGATTAGGATCGCTCGTTTCTTTTGTTGACATAAATTTAAGAAAAAAAATCTATGGACACATATTAATTCAATGCTAAATATAATTATCAAAATAATAAGAAATTTTAAATGCGTAACAGTAGGCAAATAAAAGTGTTAAATATATTAAATTCGCACTCATTCAATAGTCTTATTGTCTTCGCAGAGGACAATAATCCTCACGCTACACCACTGGGCCTGAATGGCACGGTTGGTAGAGCATTCGATTTAATAACCCAGAGGCCGCTGGTTCGAATTTTGGTTCAAAATTATTATTAGTATTTTAATTATAAAATTAATATTTTTAAATAATATTTTATAAATATTTTTTTAACACAAATGGCGACATTAAAATAAAATTATAATAGTTATCATTTGATAAAGTTCCTAATTCAAGCATCCCACACAAAATTATAATAATTGAGTCTACTAGCATAAAATTCAGTTTTTAATTATTATTATTATTTTTATTGCAAATAATACAGAATTATTTAGTTTTATTAAATAAATTAGACAATAAATTTATTTATATCTTTAATTAATTGCTCGCTTAAGCCGTGGTGAAATATTTTGATTAGTTCTAATCAAATAATTTTTTATTAATTTAAAAATACGAAAACATTTTTAAATCATTTTTTATTTGTTAAAATTTCGATTTTTACATCAAAATCCTAATAATTTTACTTTTTTAAGTATATAATTCTTTTCTTAAGATTTATAATAATTAGATATAATGTCTGCAAATAAATATCTGCTCATCTTATTTTCAACGTCACTATTATTTATAAACACCATTATAATTACGATGCGATTTTATTAACATTAACGCATTTTTATAAAAACAAAACCTTTTTTTGAGCAACTTTTTTCTTTGTAAAACTGGCATTTCCGCTAATAACCATTACGAACGTATTATTCAATCGAAAAGAATGTTATATTATTCACACAATTTGCCATAATTTATTAATTAAGCGGCGTTTACAAAAATCTCCTTTCACCTACAAAACCCAGCTGCGTTTATTATATATTTTTTTTATCTCAATTATTACGCTTTAGTAATACCAAACACACGATTCATTAGCATAAGCAATATATTACGCTTGCCAATTAAATATATTGTTAAAAACATTAACAACGGCGTGTCTGTTGGCGTAACCTATTCGTTAATATTGAGTTTGGAGTAAAAGTGACACATGTTGAGTTTTATTTAACGCGTGGTAATTAAAATGAAATAAGGAATATGTGTTTTTTTCTGAATTATTATTTAATGGCTATAAAGTTTTTTATGTCTTTGTCTCTCAAATTAGTGAATATTTTTGTTTTTGTTTATTGCCCCATAAATAATAGTCTGAATAAGAAATAAGGAAATTGTAAACTAATTTATCAATGGTTTAAATTAACATTTTCTGTAATATTTTAAGATCATTGATTAAATAATAATAATAAACGCCTTTATTTGCTCATAAAATTGGACGAAGTTTAGCCATTGATGCTACTCTAAAACATTACAATTTGACAATTACCCAGGTTTATTAATTGTTTTGTTTAATTTTCGAAATTTTGCAGACATTTTCCTACCTTTTTTCTTTCCAATGTTTTTTAAATTTTCCGTAATATATGGCTTTATATTATTAGAACATATTAGAAGAAATTCATCTATTAAACAACAAAAAATCCAATAGAAGTTTCTGGGATTTTTTGATAGTTCTGTAATATTTTTTCTTTTTAAGTATTTTATAAGAACCGTTTTATTTCATTCTACAAAACAATTTCTTTTTTGGTATTACTGTTAAGAAATTTTCTTCCAAATTGTATGAACTTCTTTTAGGATTCTAATTTTCTAAAATTTTGGACCAAATCTTATCAGAATTATCCTTTGTTTCTCTTTCAAACTGCAAAGAATTTCTAGAATTTTTCAGTGATAATTTTTACATTATTTGAATAATTTTCCAGCGCTTGCCTTCAATTTTATGAGGAATTTTAAGATTTAAGATTTCTCTAGTATTCGAATTTTTGCACAAATTTTAGTATTTCTCTTTCAAATTGCGAAATATTTATTTCCATTCTTTGAACAAATTTCAAGCATCTTTGTTTAATTATACTATAAATTTCGAACCTTTCTTGTGTTTTCGAATTTTTTCATATATTTTTTTCTTTTTAATTGCAAAACTGGTTTTTAAGGGTTATAGAATTTTCTATCACTCTCCTTTCTTTTTATTTTCAGAATAGATTTCAGCTCAATTCTTTAAGAATATTGAATAATTTTTGACTCTCTCCTATTGAAATTTCTTGTGATGTATCCAAAAAAAACAACAAACAATTCCTTCCAATTAGAAATTTTAGGTTTTCTATTTTTCGAGAATTTTTAACCAATTCTAATCGAAATTTTTCAAGAATTTTTATTTCAAAATGCGAGATATTTATTTTAAAGTTCTATAATGTTTCATTTTTCTAAGAATTTTCCAGCATTTCAAACTTTGCTTTGTATATGTTAGCGAAATTTTCCAGGTTTTATTTTTCTTTATTTACAGCTTTTTTCTTTCCAATCTTTAAGAATTTTCCATAATTTTGACATTATCTCATTGGAAATGTTTAAAAATTTGTAGACTAAATAACACAATTTTGATAAATTTTCTAAATTTCAAGTTCTTTTCAGAGTTTTATAATATTACAGCTATTTTTCAGGATTTTCTAACAATATTTCTTTTATCCTAGAAACATTTGTTATGATATCTGACAATGTTATTTTTTTAATTGTGAGAAGATTTTTCAAGAATTTTTTTCTAATTTTAAACGAAATTTTCCAAGAGAGAGAGAGAGAAAACATCTTTATTAATAGAAGTAAGTATTTTTACAATTTTTATGAAGTGAACAGAGTACAGACTTGAGGTTTTTTCTAATCATCGGCTATCGACCTGTGGTCTTTCAGCCTGGATTTAACTGTCAAAAACGTCATGATTACTAATGTCTTACGAAGTTAACTATCTTATGTCATTCGAAGGTTATGATCGCTAATGTTTTTATGAACTGATGAGATGAATTGATGAATGGTGTTTTGTGGATGTTTTGGTTTTGGGTTGACTAAAGGGTTACGAGGATTACACAACTGGTTAAGGATTTCAAGGTTGTGGGGATTTGTGGCAAATTTGTCCAAGATTTCTCCTAAAAAATGCGAAATATTTATTTTAAAGTTCTAGAGTTTTTCATTTTTTAAAAGAATTTTCCAGCATTTTTCTATAATTTTATTTCCAACTTTTCTTACTATACGTTACCAAAATTTGTCAGGATTTTTTTTTTCAAATTGCAAGAATGTTCATTGTGGGTCTTTTATAAGAATAAGAATTTGTCATAATTTTTGACTTTATCTCATTGGAACTTTTTAGAAATTTCCTTTCAATTGTAATTTTCAGAAATTTTCAAAATTTAAGTTTTTTTTCTTTAGGGTTTTAGAACATTTCTTCTATTCTACATTTTCTACGATTTATGACTTTATTTTTCAGAATTTATAGAAGTTACTTTTCTGGAATCTTTGGTTAATTATAATATCAATTTCCAACTTTTCTTGCCAAATGTTTTCGAAATTTCCTGTTTTAAATTGGCAAACTAATTCTTAAGGGTTTTTAGAATTTTCTATCATCCCTTTTTTTATTTTTAGAATAAATTTCAGCTTAATTCTTTAAGAGTATTGAATAATTTTTATTGTGGGTCCTAAAACTTTTCAACAACTTTTTTTCCTATTTTTAGAATCTTTTCCTGTTTTTCTTTCAACTACTTAAGAATTTTTCATAATTTTTGACTTTTCAAACTTTTTAAAAATTTTTAATTGGAATTTTCAGAAAGTTTCAGTTTATTTCAGGAAAAAAATGTTCTAATTCTTTTTATTCTACAAACATTTTCTACTATTTTTGACTTTATTTTTTAGAATTAGTTGAATTTACTTTGAGGATTTTAGAATTTTATAGCTCGCACAGTTTTTGAGAATATTGTGATTTTTCTTAACTGATTCTTCCTACGATTCTATAATTTTCTATTTTTTTTTAGACTTTTCTAGCATATTTCTTTAATTATACAATAAATCTGCAACTTTTCATACTACGTGCAATTGAAATTATCAGAATTTTTTTTTCTAAATTGCAAATATATTCCTTAAAGGTTCTAGAATTTTATATAAACTAAATTGCTATTTTTAAAATATTTTCCAGTTTTCTTCTTTCTATTCCTTCACAATTTTCTATAATTTTTTCTTTAACTTATTGGAACTTTCTAGAAATTTATCCACAAACTAACAAACATTTTCTTCCATTTAAAATTTTCAGGAATTTTCCAAAATTCATTTCTTAAAGTTCTAGAATATAACTGCAATTTAACTTTATTACAGATTTTTCAAATAGTTTTTCTTGAAAATTTCAAAAACTATCTTTGAGGGTTTTAGCAATTTCTCTTCCAGTTTTCGAAAAGTTTGCACCAATTCCAATCGGAATTTTTCAGAATAATGTGTCCAAAATTAAGTTTCCAGCAATCATTTTATTATTATTTGAAGAAATTTTCAGTATCTCTTACGATAAATTGCGAACATTCCTTGCTATATGTTATCAAAATTTTCTAGAATTTTTTCTATCAAATCGCAAAATTATTGTTTTATTCAGTGTTTATTATGAATTACCACGTAGTAACGGTCGCAAGGTTAAGGTTCAAGAATTTTCGGTAAGCAACTTATTAATTTGTAGAATATTTTCCAGCTTTATTTATTTCCTTCTTTGATGTTTTTTATAATTTTTGCCTCCACCTCATTAGAACTTTTGAAAACACTAAATAACAAAAAAATGATCAAATTGAAATTTTTAGAAATGTTTAAATTAATCGGTATTTCTTAGTTGTTTTATTAGAATATTACAGTAGTTTTATTTTCTACTTTTGAGGATTTTCTGGCAATATTTATTTTATTCTACAACAAGTTTCTACGATTTCTGACATTACTTTTTAGGAATATTTGTTTACAATGGTGAGAAGCTTCTTCAAAGACTCTAGTTTTCAATTTTTTTTTATTAATTCCTGTCGGATATTTCAAAGATTTCTCTTTTAAATTTAAAAATAATTTTCTTTGCTTTACAAGATCTATAAAAACATACATAAAATACATACATAAATATAATAAATCACTTTAAAATTTTGAGCATAGATCTTGAAGGCGGAGTTCACGAGATCTCATGTTCTTCCACTCGACCCGTTATTTTTGGCTGCTGGTGGTAATTCTAAAATATTTAATGTTGTGAATAATTTTCCAGCATCTATTCGATACATTCTTTACATTTCTGCCAATATTTTATCGAAATTTTATAGGAATTTTCTTCCAAATAGCAAGAATGTTCTTTGACAGTTTTCACACTTTTCCTCAAATAGTTTTCTATTCTTAAAAATTTTTTCCCCTTTCTATTCTTTGGGTATTTTCTATAATGTTTGACTTTCTCTCATTGGTACGTTTTACATATTTATCCACTTAACATCGAAAATTTTCTTTCAACTAAAATTATCATGAACTTTTTAAATTTTTAATGGTTCTAGAATATTACAGTACTTTTTCTATTTATGAGAACATTTCCAGAAATTTTTCTCACAAATTGCAAGAATGTTCCTTGAAGGTTCTAGGATTTTCCATGAACTCCTTTTTAATTTTTCTCATGTTTTCCAGCCTTCTTGTTTCCATTTTTTAGAATTTTTCATAATTTTTGAATTTTTTTAATTGACAATTTCCAGAAATGTATCCACATTAAAACAACATTTTTCTTCCAATTGGATTTTTTAGTAATTTTCTAAATTTCAAGTCTTTTTTAATAGTTCTATAAAATTTCAGTATTTTTTTCAAGTATTAATAATATGACGTAGCTAATATCAAGTCTAGCATTTCTTGATTGATTTTATACGACTTTTCAAACTACTTTTCATCAATTCCCAGCAATTTTTCTTTCAAATTACCAGAATTCTCTTTGAGGTTTCTAAAATTTCTAATACATTTTTTGGTCTTCATTCGAAATATTTATTATAATCAAGTAATAATTCATTTGGCTCTATTTAGAGAATTAGAGAAAACTGGCAAGACTGTACTTATTATCATCCAGTTTTTAATAAAATTCCACTAATTTTTATAGGAATTTTCCAGAATTTCTATTTTAAAGTAAGAAATATTTATTTAAGAGTTCTTAAAAAATTTATTTTTTTAAAGAATTTTTTAGCGTAGGATTTAGATTAAATTAAAATTTACTCGGCTTGTTTCACAAATTAATAATTTAATTAATGATCATTCTTGATAATGGCCTTGAGCCGAAACTAGTCGAATAAATTATTAATTTGTGAAACAAGCCAAGTGAATTTTAATTTAATCTAAAACCTATATTAATACAATGTTTCACCAAGTGATTAATGAGAAACATGATATTTTTTAGCGTGTTTCTTAAATTATTTTTTTTCTTATAAGTCATCCAAATTATCCAGGAACTTCTCTTCTAAATTGAATGTGCCTTGATGCTTCTAGAATCTTCCATAAGCTCTTTTTTTATTTCTAGATATTCTAGAATTCAACTTTATTCTTTCGATTTTTTGAGAATTTCCATAATATTCGGCTACATCTCAATCTTTTTAGAAAATCCATAAAACAATAAAAAAAATTCTTTCAATTAGAATTTTTTAATTTGTCTTAATTTTGGGTTATTGTGATAGTTCTAGAATGTTGCAGAAGTTTTTTCTATTTGTGATAATATTCGAGCTGCATTTCTTTAATTCTACAAAAATTTTCTACGATTTCTGACATTCTAGTTTTCGAATATTTTATAACTTCCTTATCGGAATTTTCTGGATTTTTCGCTCAATTTGAGAAATATTTATTAAAAAGTTATAAAAGCTTTCAATTTTTTTGTTTTGCTTTGCTTTATGCTATTAAAAATATTCAGGATTTTTTTCTTCTAAATTGTAAGAATGTTCATTGAGGGTTCTAGAATTTTTCATCATTTTTTAAAACATTTTCCTCCTTTCTTTTCTCAATTCTTTGAGAATTTTCCTTAATTTTTATTTTTATCTTATTAGAAATTTCATATTCACTATAAAATATTTCATTCAAACGGTATGTTTAAAAATGTTCAAAATTTTAAGTATGTTTTGTTTTTAACACTACTGTAATTTTGAGAATACGATTCCTGATATTACTTTTCTGCAATTTTTCATTCAAATGAAATTTTCAAAATTTTAGGAGTATTTTTTATTACATTATTTTTTTTATTTTTGAGAATTTAGTACGATTTTTGATATTGTAAAAATATTCTTGAAGGATTCTAGTTTTTGAAAATTTTGCACAAATTCTTATCGAAATTTCTGAAGATTTCTCGTTTAAATATTATATTTATTTAATTATATTTTTACAAGTTGACTTTTTAAATTTGTAGCTATAAAATTGTATTTATGTGGTTTTTTATTGTATGACTTATTTTTAGTTTGTCATAAAATTTATGTTCTTAAGATATTTTAGTTATTTTTTATTTTAAGACTTAGTTTTATTTAGTGCATGTTCTTATATATTTTAATATGTTTTTAGAAAAATTTGTTATACTTAAAGCGTTTTATTCATTTTTAATATGTATTATATTTTATATTGCACTTAAATGGACTTCCGTAAATAAATAAATATATAGAATTTTCAATTTTTTTAAAGAATTTGCAGTACCTTATATTAATCGAAGGATAATATTCTTGCTATATATTATCAAAAATTTCCAGGCATTCTTCTTCTTAATTCTATTAATTTTACTTTAGTTGTTATACAATTTTCTATCAACTTCTCATCTAATCTTAGAATATGTTCCAGTTTTCATCTTTTCATACTTTGCGAAACTTTGTAGAAACTTATCCCCTAAAGAGTTTCATTCGAATGGTATTTTCAGGAATATTTAAAATTTTGATAATTTGAACTTTCTAGAAATGTGTCTGCTAAATAACAAAAAATATTTAAATTAGGATTTATTTCTAAATTTAAGGTTTGATATTGACAGTTCAATAACGTCGATTTTTTATTGTTAAGAATTTTTCAGAAACATTCCACGATTTGTGGCATATATTTCAAGAATTTTTCTTCCAAATTGTGAGAAGTTTCTTCGGGATTCTAGTATTCTATAACATTTTTCTTCTTCAGTTTTCGAGAATGTCTTATTATAATTTTTGAGGATTGTTCGTTAAAATTTCGAATTGTTTATTGCAGGATTCTAGATTTTTCCACCTTTTCACGCCTTATGTTTTTGAAAAATTTAAGCAAATAATGTACCATATTGTAAAACAATTCTTATAGTATTCTAATATTCCACCAATCACTCCTGCATTCTTAGAAAATTATCCTGCATCTATTTTTCCTCTCTATAAGAATTTCCAACCATTTCTTGCTTTATTCTATTGCAGCTTTTTATACATTTCTTCAAAATTACAAGAATGTTTTGTTATTTTTTTTTACTTCATAAAATTCTGACATATTTATGGTTTTAAAACTTTTTTTATTATTTTATGACAATGTTTTAAAATTTGAGAGAAGTCTAGTTAAAAATATTTCAGAAATCGTAGAAACTTTTCGAAGAATAAATGAAATGTTTTTAGAAAATTCTTATCAACGTTCTAAAATTTTCTTATATAATTCTAAAATTTTATAATAATTTGAATTCAATTTTCGACAATTGTTTAGCAAAATTTTCCATTTTTTTCAAAAATATTCTTATCTTTACATATATAGATAGTATACAGGGTCCTGCAACAGTGCGTCAAGCTTTCCTAGCGCCTTTCTCGTAAGAGATAGAAAAAAATGTTTCAGATAAAAATTTATTGAATTAAAAATCTCTATGCCGTAAAATTATTTTCAAATATACAGGGTGTCCCAATTTTGCGTTATAACAAAAGGAAACATTTTTTTAAATGGAACACCCTGTATATTTTTTCATTTTATAATTTGGATAGTATTTTATAACTTAAACCTTTTTTTGGTTTTTAATTTCGATATGGCATTTCCGAGTTATTGATGTTTTTCTGAAAAAAATGTAAAAAGCGGAGGTTCACAAAAAAAAATATTCTGATGTTGTATTTAAAATTTAAGAAATTTTCTTTTTCCTATGGTTGGTCATAAGTACTGTTTATGTACCAGTGTTAAAAATTTTCACATTTGAGGAACCCTGCCTTTGTATCAGACACGCCATTTTCTAAAATTTCAAATTGTCCTAACTCTTTTTTTTTTAATGGAATCATATATTTTTTTTAATTTCATATTATTCTGCATCTAATTTCCTACAAAAAATATTAAGCATACCCTACACCTAAAAGTGATATTTTTCAAGATATAAAAAAATGTATTTTTCAAACGGTCCTTGAATACGAATTTGTTTTTGAATAGATAGCCATGACTGAAAAAATGCATCTGTCAATTAAACAATTAGTTTGACATGTAAATGGGAGGTGTGAATTACAAAAAACAAAAGAAGAAAGCCTATCATCAACGAGGAACCAAAAAGACATTGGTGAAGGAACTGGCATAAGCGAGAGGTCAGTACAAAGCGTTCTGAAGAAAAATCGATATCAAGCATATCATTTTCAGCTACATAAAGAACTGAGTAATACTGATTTTCAATTTCGTTCCGAATTTTGTTTCTGGGGAAGACAGAAAATACAGGAGGATCTTTCGTTTTTCCAATATATTTTATTCATGGATGAGGCGTCATCCCATAACAACGGATCTGTCAATAGGTACAATTTTCACTATTATTTAACTGATAATCCGCATGTTATGAGACAAGTTGATCATCAGCATTGAATGTCTGGGGCGGAATTTTTGGAAACCATGTTGTAGGTCAACATTTCTTCGAGGGCCATCTCAGTAGGTCTATGTATTTGTACTTCTTGCAAATTGAATTACCCGGAACGTTAGCTAATGTACCCTAACTAACAAGAAACAGGGTGTGGTTTTAACAAGACGGAGCACCTGCCCAATTTTCACAAGACGTGAGGGCATTTCATTTTTCCCAACCAGTGGATTGGTAGGAATGGACCCACCAAATGACCTGCTAGATCTAAGGATCTAACAAAACCTGAAATTGTTTATAAGGAATCACCAATAGCACTGAATATCATATGCTTGATATCGATTTTCTTCAGAATGCTTTGTACTGACCTCTCGCTTATGCCAGTTCCTTCACCAATGTCTTTTTGGTTCCTCGTTGATGATAGGCTTTCTTCTTTTGTTTTTTGTAATTCACACCTCCCATTTACATGTAAAACTAATTGTTTAATTGACAGATGCATTTTTTTCAGTCATGGCTATCTATTCAAAAACAAATTCGCATTCAAGGACCGTTTGAAATATAAATTCTTTTATATCTTGAAAATTATCACTTTTAGGTATAGGGTATGCTTAACATTTTTTGTAGAAAATTAGATGTAGAATAATATAAAATTTAAAAAAATATATGATTCCATTTAAAAAAAAAAGAGTTACGACAATTTGAAATTTTAGAAAATGGCGTGTCTGATACAAAGGCAGGGTTCCTCAAAAGTGAAAATTTTTAATACTGGTACATAAACAGTACTTATGACCAACCATAGGAAAAAGAAAATTTCTTAAATTTTAAATACAACGTCAGAATAATTTTTTTTGTGAACCTCCGCTTATTATATTTTTTTCAGAAAAACGTCAATCACTCGGAAATGCCATATCGAAATTAAAAACCAAAAAAAGGTTTAAGTTATAAAATACTATCCAAATTATAAAATGAAAAAATATACAGGGTGTTCCATTTAAAAAAATGTTTGCTTTTGTTATAACGCAAAATTGGGACACCCTGTATATTTTAAAATAATTTTACGGCATAGAGATTTTTAATTCAATAAATTTTTATATGAAACATTTTTTTCTATCTCTTACGAGAAAGGCGCTAGGAAACCTTGACGCACTGTTGCAGGACCCTGTATATCTAAAATTTTCTTCAGGCTGTTAATTTTTTTAGATGTTTACAGATATTCATTGATTTCAGGATTTTTCAAAATTATTAGTCTCTTTGGAATTTTTGTTCTATTTTCTTAACTTTTTAGCCATTTTTCAAAAGATTTCTAAAATTTTCTCAAAATATTCCTTTAGAATTTTAAAATTGCAAGAATGTTGTTTATAGATTTATAAAAAACATTCAAGATTTTTATGTTTTTTAAAGGTATTGTGAAATTTCTAATAAATTTGCTTTTTACTTTCCCTATGCAGTATATATAGGTGAAGTATTGTTTTCGTCCATGAAAATGTCTGTGGGCGCTGTATTTCAAAAACGAATGATCCTATTGAGATGAAACTTTAAACTTAAGGTTTTATCGTTAAAAACTGAAACTGAAAAGCTTTTGGTAAACATTCATTGACCGGAAGTGGATGTTTACTTCAGGCGTTTTTTTGATTTTTCTCGATATTTTTCTAAATTGGAAAAATATTACATAACTTTTCAAATAAAGGTTAAAGGGAATGAGAAACTGAAGAAATTTTACCAAGACATGTTTTTCGTAAAATTTTTAATTTGTGAGAATTAAAAAAAAAGATTCTTGAAATTTCAGAAATTTCTCTTCCACACTTTTAGTTTTAAATGTAACTTCTTTTCCAAAGAATTTTCAAGTTTAGCAAAGATTTTATTCAAGAGTTTCAACATTTATCAGAATGTCATTATTTATATTTATTTATAGAAATTTCTTTGTGGTTTTTGTAGAATATTTTGTTTAACTTTTTTTTATAATTTTCTCATATGATCCATACTTTTTTTTACATTGAGGTTTCTAATTTTTCACAAGATTTCATTTTAGATTTATAAAACTTTTTTTGTAGATTCTAGAAGTGTACAGTAATTTCTTTTTCTTATCTAATAAATAAATAGATGTTTCCAGAAATTTTGGTAAAGATTTTATTCGAGAGTTCTAGATTTTTCAATTTACAATTCATTAGGATTTTTTTTTCTAAATTTCTAGAACTTACTTAGAGGTTTCAGGAATTTCTTCTCCATATTTTTATTTTTTTTGCATCTTCCTTTCCAAAGAATTTTGATCGAGGATTCTAGAATTTTTCACAAGTTTACCTCGTAGATTTCTAGAACTTTTTTGGAGGATTCTAAAAGTTTACAGTAATTTCTTCTTCATATTTCCAGAATTTTTAGCAAAGGTCTTGTTCGGGAGTTTTTTAGAAAGTTCGATTCAATATTTATAGAATTTTCTTTGAGGCTGTTTTCAGTAATTTCTCTTCCAGATTTTAATATTGCAAAGATTTCCTTTGGGGCTAAAAAAATCATTTCCAGAACTTTAGACTTTTTTCGAGAGTTCAGAAATTTCCAGTAACTTTTATTCAGATTTGGAGGATATAGAAAATTGATTCTTAGAAATCTAGACACTTTTCAGTCATTTCTCCAGATATCATGATTGTTTTTTTTTTCAAGTTTTTAGAATAAATTTCTATAAATGTATATTTTTTGTAGAATTCAGAAAATTTTCAGTAAATTGCGTTTTAAATGAAGGCTTTTTTTAGAAAATTTGTTTTTAAACACTTAGACTTTTTTTTGAGGGTTCAGGAAATTTCCAGTAATTTCTTCTCCACATTTTAAGATTTTTTCAAATTGTCTTCTAAATCGCAAAGATTTTCTTTGAGGCTCTAGAATTTTTAGAATTTTCTTCTAGAAATCTAGGTTAGTTTCTCGAGGGTTCAGGAAATTTCTAGCAATTTATTCTTTAGAGTTCAAGAGTTTTTTTGAAGTCGTCTTTTAAATTGCAAAGATTTTCTATGAGGCATTAGGATTTACCAGATTTTTTTTTCTAAAAGTTTAAGAGTTTAGAAAATGGCTAATAACTTCTTTCCAAAATTAAATTTTTTTTTCAACTTTTCTTATAAATTGCGATCATTTTTTTCGTCTTCTTTTCGAGAATTTAGGTAAGTTTGAGCAATTGCTTCTCTAAAATTCAACATTTTGTTTCAACTAGAGGCTATAATCTTATTTAGAATGCTCTAAATTGCGGAATTTTTCATGGAGGGTATAGATTTTTTTAGAAAATTTGCCCCTAGAAATCTTTTCTTATTTTCGAGAAAGTTTAAAATAATTTTCAGTAATTTCTCTTCCCAAATTCAAGATATTTTGTCAACTGGTCTTCTAAATTACTAGGAGGCTCTAGAATTTTTAGAAAATTTTAATTTAGACTTTTTTCCAAGGGTTCAGGAAATTTCCAGAAATTTCTCCTCCAGATATCAAGATTATCTTCTTATCTTCTAAATTATAAAGATTTTTTGGAGGCTCTAGAACTTTTTAGAAAATTTGTTTGTAGAAATCTAGACTTTTCTTCAGGAAGTTCAGTAAATTTTCAGTAATTTCTCTTTTTTGAGGGCGTAGATTTTTAGGAATTTTTATTTAGAAGCTAGACTCACTTTTTCAAGAATTCAAGAAATTTCCACTAATTTCTTCTCTAGGTTTCAAGATTTTTTAATTCAACCCGCCTTCTAAATTGTGAAGATTTTATTGGAAGCTCTGAAGTTTAAAAAAAATTGTTTAGAAATATAGACTTTTTAAGTTTAAGTTCTTCTTTCATTGAATTGAAAAATTCAATATGTTTTAACCACAAACTTTTGTAGGTAAGTATGGATTACCACGTAGTAACGGTCGCAACCATTCTCTTTATAAAAATTTTACATTGTCAATTTTCTTTTATTCAAATTTTGTAATTAAAATTATTGCAAACCGCGAGGCGATCATTAATTAAAGTTAATATGTATATGTAGGGTGGGTGGGTGGCCTCTAACCCACCCTTCAACCAGTAAAACATAAGCGAGGGTTTTAATTAAAAGTTGTAAAACGTAAATAAACATAAGATTATTGCAAAATTTAAAATATTTACTCAAACAAATTTTGAAATTTAAGAAATTTTGAAAAATAAGATAAAACTTTTCAAACAAAAGTTAAAGAGAATGAAAAACTGAAAAAGTTTTATTGAAACATTTTTTTTGTTCTTAATTTAAAAATTTTGAATTTTATTTGCCAATGCTAAATGAAATTTTTATAACAAGTAAATATAAAGAATTCAAAATTGAGCAAATAATTTAGAATAACCTCATAGTTTTCTAGAAAAATATAGGGAAAGTATTATGATGGCCACATCACCATTTTTAATATATATTTTTAAACTCTTTCAATGGTTCTCAATTAATCCTCTATTTTTAAACAATTATATTTCAGTAATTAATTTATTACTGAATATAAAACATAAGTTTTATTAACATTTTATACATTAATATGTTTTTTATGCTAAATAAAATTCAAGGTGTAGATTTATGAAACGTATAGTAATTTCAAACGATTAATCATATTTTTGCATTATGCAGAAATGCAGCGTGAAAAATTAATTACTAAACAACGGGATTAATTGTATCCTAAGGAAAAACTGCACGTGATTGACTCTCGAAAAAGAAAAAATCTACCGGTACGAATTATTCACAGTTTTTATTCATCGGCACGTCATGCAGAGTTAATAACATAATCATTTTACATAATACTTTTTAACTCAATTAATTAATTGATATCTCGCGGATTGGAGGCTCGTGACTGTCGAGGTTTTAAAATAATTTCAGGGTGGAGTAGGAAAGGCGCGGTGTCGGTACACGAACGAATTTATTTGGCAATGAACCCTTCCATAAGGTTAGGACGTGAATTGTTGCATTTGGCTCGATAAATACGTATTTTATAATTTATTGTTGTAATTATAGTGGCCACGATTTAATAATGTAATAAATTATTTTATATATTTATATTTTTATTAGTATTAATTAAATCGTATTTTAAAATACTGATTGTTCGTTTTCAATTTTCACACACGAAAATTCTTTGTGCCAATAACACATTAAGGAGCATTACGGGTAATAAAAGAGGAGCTAATGAATATAGATGAGCGTTCGAGATGTGCCTCCAGAGTGGTCGGATTACTTTGTGAGAGCTCAAAGGAGCGCTGACTGACTGACTGACTGACATATGGTGATTCGGTTTTATCATAATAAGCGTTCCACCTGTTTCTAAAGGACTCTAACCTCTGTCAGTTGGATTTATGCCAATCGGTGGATTTAGATTGATAAACTCGGAGCACAGCACGTGTTCCTAGATTAGAATCGAGCGTACGCTGAATTAAAAGATCGAATCGGCCGACTCGTTATATTTATTTGCATAATATGTTTGGCGTGATTGGTATATAATCAGTAGTGTTGAAGATATAATATTTATTATCACTTGTAGTATCTCAAAAGTGCTACGGACTTATTTAATTAGGTTACGAAATTATGTTGCTTAAGCATTGAAAAGTAAGACACGTTAAGGAATTAAAAATTATATGTATTTAACGATAGATAAAATCAATCGTCAAAAACACTATTGAATATCAACCTGGTTTGTCTAAAACATTTTAATATTTCGATTTAGATAATTAGAGAAATTTAATTATGTTTTTACGCAAAAAAAGAAATTGCCTTCAAAATTTATAATTAAAAGTAGTTTAAATATTAAGAATAAACTCGAGAAATTAATAGACAAATAAGGCTTGTTATAAACAGTTAAGTATTTTCATTTTCTAATATCAATTGAAGAATGGACAAAAAATATGTAGAATTTAGTACCATGTGTAGTTTTGATTAAGAATAACTAAAGAAAATTTGCCACTTAGTCATTAGCTTTAAAGTTAATATCCATTCTCACCTTTAATGCAACATTACTAGAGTCCCTTAAGACTAATTACAATTTATTATCACTAATACACATATAAAGACTACTACTGTCCTTAAATCAACCCAATAAATCAATATTTTGATGTAGACTCATCAAACAGTGAATGATTTTTTTCTTTAAAAGACTATTTAGAACGGATGGATATTTTTAATAGTGTTAAGTACTTTGATGTTTCCATGAGAGAAAAAAGTCAGCAACTTCACCTGACTTCACACATTAGTTAAATTCTTACCATCCAAAATTCATGACCATTCAGTTAATATTATCTTTTTTTACAAAAAAAAACAATTATTTCTGATTCAGTTCAAATTCTGAGCAATGAATGAATCCCAAACAAAAAAAAACATGTGCATTAATATTTTAATCCTTGACGTGACTACAAAAAATCACTTATTTCTAATTACTTCTCTAAATATCAAGTTGTTTTTTTTTTCAGAGTACCCTTGTCTGAAATAATCAGAAAACTCTACTTAAATACCGGCAACCTTATTCCAGATATTTAATTCTGCCTTGAAAAATAAATTGTTGTACAAATGGCATCTTAAACTTGTGTGCAGGAGTTGTGGATGAGTCCCACATCAAGCCTCAATCTGCAGGGAGAACCATCTCTGCAAATTGGGCAGACATAGAGCAGGATCAGTCCAGTGTGCAACCTTTAGGAAGTGCATCAATCAGATGGCCAAAACAACCAGGAGAGATGTGGTTGACTTTGCCAACAAGGCAGAGGTGAGGAAGGAAAATTTTGAATTCTAAACAATGCAGTAAGAGTTATTCAGCTCAACGCAAATATCCACATAATTTGCTAGATGAGACAGCTAGGAACAGCGGGGCGGACATTGTCATACTCAGTGTGTCGAACAATGGTTGACTGACAAACGCAAATGCCAGATTGCGCCAGATTGCGACGTGGCGATCCAAACGAGGAACAATAAAGATATAATGTGGATAGCTGTAGTGGAATCCACATACTACAGCTGTTACATATCTCCGAACCCAGGCTCGGCAGAAGAGAGTGTTAGATGCAATGATAGAGCCTGATCACCATGGGGTGATATAAATCTAAATGCATAGGCATCAGACAGAGGACTTATAGTTCTAAACATGCTTGCTTCCCTAGACCTGCACAAGGTGAACTGAAAAGACACACCTACGTTCGAAAGGGATAGAGCAAATTTTATATTGGATGTCACGCGGCCATCAGCGCGTCTCACTGCGTTGATGCATGACTGGCAAGTGGACAATAACGCCGAGAAATTGAGTGATCACTGCTACAAATTAATTGTGATCAGAGACCTGTTACCGTCAAGCGCAGGCGGAGTAGTAAAAATCAAGATAGTTCCTGAGAACAAACAAAACATTAGCAATCATGTTCATAAAGCGATGGTTCTCTCGCAGAAAATTTAACGATTAAATAAATATAAGGCAGTGTGCCAAGTGCGCTTTTACAGACCCCAACAAATTCAGATACCGAGTACCAACACAACAACCCGTTACTGGCCAATCAGGTAGATGGACAGTGAAAGATTAGCTGCAAAAATGATAGCCTACTTTGTGCCAGGAAACTTTAATGCAGAAGCGGCAGTGGATACCTCAATGAGATGCGTAGAAACAGTCTGTGAAAACATAATCTCAAAAAGTTGGCCAAGCCAATGAAAAGAAGAAGCGTAGCATTTATTATATCCACTCCTTGTCTTTCTTACCTCTTTTGTTCCCGCCACTCCTGACGATCCCCTCTGACATACCCAAGTTGGGTTCTCCTCCTTTACGGTCTCACCCACCCACCCACAGTTCCCTTCTATACCTCCTTCACTAACCTCCATTGATTCTAGATTTTTACACTACTTTCAGTTCAATTTTCAAAAATTGTTTAGCATTATTTTTCATTTCATTATATGGAGTAAATTTCTATTTTTTTTTAGTAAGTTAAATTCTTTAGAAATTTCAAGATTATTTAAATTAACATTCTTTCACAAAAACAACATACCAAGTATCAGCACAATAACTTGTTACTAGTCAATTGGGCGGATGGACAGTGGAAGATTTGGTGAACAAATGATAACCTAATAATTTTAATGTGAAGCAGCAGTGGACACCTCATTGCGATTTGTGGAAGCAGCCTGGGAAGACACAAATTCGAAGAAGCAGCCAAGCTAATGAAAAAAAAACATTACTGGCGATGCGAAAGTGTGGCAGTGGTAAGGACAACCATCAATAACACTAGACCCAAGATGACCAGGGCAAGGAAGAGAGACGAATCGCTGGAAGAACTTCTGGAAGCATGGAGCGTTGCCAAGAAGGAGATCCTACCCAGCAAAAAACGCTACGATAAAGTGGAGAACCACTAAATTTGGCTAGATATTGAGGTCGTGGCCAAAAAGCTAAGAACTAACCAGCTACGATGTTTCCTTCACACATTTAACCCATGCGGAGGTCGCTTCACAAGTTAGTGCGTCAAAATGTACAGTGTCCAGATTATTTGGAAAACACAAATTTCACCCGTATAAAGTGCACTTGGTACAAGAATTGTATGATGATGACTTTGATCAACGAGTGCAATTTTGTGAGACATTGATGGAACTCTCTAATGCAAATTCTTGCTTAATTAGAAACATCGTATTTTCTGATAAGGCAACATTTTATCTGAATGGTACCGTCAATAAACAAAATTGCCGTTACTAAGCCCTTCTAAATCCGCATTGGATGATGAAAACGAACACACAATATCCTCGAAAGCTTAATGTGTGGGATGGTGTGGTGGATTCTAGAATTATTGGACCATAATTTTTCAACGGTTCACTGAATGGTGAACGTTACATGAACTTTCTTCGAAATGAACTACTACCTACTTTAGCAATATTGTTTCCTAACGTAGAAGATCCTGATAAACCCGATGACAAAATTTGGTTACAGGAAGAAGGTGCGCCTCCAGATTAGACACGACCAAGAATACCTCGATCAAGTATTTCCTAATCGGTGGATTGGTAGACGAAGACATATTGAGTGGCCAGAAAGATCCCTAGATTTAGCCCCACTAGATTATTTTCTTTGGGGCTACTTAAAGGCTAATGTTTATTTGAATAGACCTGCAAATATTCAGGCGTTAAAGGAAAGAATTCGTGCAGAAATGTAAGACAATGTTTAACAAGCTTTTGTGGATAGATTAGGGTATTGTATCGTCGTTAACGGGCAGCACTTTGAACATTTAATTAAAGATTAATTAATTTAATTTATTCCTTTAATTTTATAAATATTTCCAAAATTTTTGATAAGAAAAAATAAATTATGATAGTAAATGCCCGGAAAAAATTAACAAGATTGTTAAATTTTAGAAAATTTAAAAAAAGTGGAATATAAATGGCTGATTTGAGATTAGCACATTAAAAAATAGATTTTAGAATATTGGATTAATGAGGTTGATCCTTAGCGAAATTCCATTATGCAATTATTGAATACAAACACGACTGTTTAAAGTTTAGCTTAATCTGCTGATACACTGCTACACTGTGTCTTCATCAGGCAGATGAAATAAATAGTCTATCGACTACACTAATTGGATTGCATTTTTAAGAGAACGGTGACAAATGCGTGTTAAAAGAATCTATAGTTTTAAGAAGAAGAAGAAGAAGAAGCAGAAGAAAATAATTTAAAAAATTTAAAGTAGAGGAAATTCATCTAAATCTATTTTCCCTCAATAATATTATTTTTTAATCTCACTAGCTACACCAGTGCTAGTTTATTGATTTTCTCTTCCTTCTCATCCCCGAAAAAGTCTAGAAAAATTCGGTCCAAAATGCAGGTAATGAGTTTCTACATAGCCCATCCTACCCTAAAGAATCTAGATGTTCTAATGAGGACTACGCTATCAAGCAGTATAAGTTCTACTTCATCAACGTGTACCATTCCAAAATGGAGAGTTTCAAAAATTGGGAATTGGTAGCGGCTAGTGTCTAATATTTAACCTTCTTTCATATTTCAAGCATTTTTTTTAAATTTGTTATTTGTTTTTTGAAGTTTTTTTCTTTTAAAGGTTTCTAGAATTAAAAAAAAATTAATCTAACAAGTTTTGAAGATTTATATCGCTGGTTCTAAATTTTTTAACTATTTCTTTTCTCCTTTTTTTCAGCTATTTTTCTTCCGAATTTCTACATTCTATCAAAAAATTATTCTAGATTTTAAACATTTTTCAGCAATTTGTTTCAAAACTTCTACAAATTTTAAGCAAATTTCCAGAAATTTCTCTTTATTTGGTTAAGAATTTCTCAGCATTTTTTGTGGATTTTTAGAATTTTCTTCCTTACTTCAGAATTAAAAATTAAAAATTGCAAGATTTTTATTTTAAGGAGGCAATTTTTTTTTCTTGTTTTGTAGCATTTTTTGTCTCTAATTTTGATTAGCATTTTAAAGCAATTTTTATTCCTCTTTAAAATTTTTAGAATTTTTTTCAATTATTCTAAAAATTTATAAAATTTTTCTGGTTTTCCTAAAAATGAAATTGTTACGAATTTTTTTAGAATATCTTTTTTCAAACTTTCTTTTAGATTATTTGAATTTATCAAATTTTTTTTTAAATTTCTGTCTTCCACATTGTTAGAATTTTCCCCAAGATATCTAGAATTTTCCAGAAATTATTTTCAATATTTCTACAAATTCCTAGAAATATCTCTTTTTTGGCAAGACTTCTCTTACAAGTTTGCTTTTGGGTTTCTAGAATTCTTCCACAATTATTACTGGATTCATTGAATTTTTTTAGAAAAGAATTTTAATTTTTTTTCTAACAATGTTTATTCTGGATTTTTAGAATTTCTCTTTCAAATTTCGAAAACTGTCTCTAAGAATTTATTTAGCATTTTAAGCCATTTTTCATCTCTTTTTCAATATTTATATAAATAATTTTGAATTTTTGGTTCTCCAGAAATTGCACTTCTTTTCCAAATTAGTTCTAAGAATTTTTCTGCATCTTTTTTTCATTATTTTTGCAAATTGCAAAAACTTTCTAGAGATTTTTTGATTTTTCCAAAAATTCTGTTTTAATTTGTTGCGATTTTTTAAGCCATTTCATTTCAAATTTTTATTTAGAATTCTAATGAATTTTCTCTTCCAAATTGTTAATGATTTCCAAGTATTTTCCAGTACTTTTGCTTAATATTTCTATTAATTTTCACCGTTTTTCTTTAAGGTTATAAATTATTTGAACAATTCTTTCCAGACTTTTTAGAATTTTTGAGCAGTTTCTTATCCAAATTGCAAAGCAATTGCATGCAAGATTTTTAAAACCATATTTAAGCAATATTATTACTGAATTTCTGTTATGTTTCAAATCATAATTTTTTTATTCTTCAGCAATTTTTTTTAAAGATTTTTATTCCCTTTTGAATAATTAGACTTTGCCAGTTAAATTTCCTTTTAAAAATTTGAAACAATTTCTCTTCAATTTACTAGGAATTTTTTTGCCACTTCTTTTCCAATTTTTTTTAGGTTCATAGACTTTTTCAGCAATTTTTTTATGTTCACTTTTAATTTAATAGAATTTTCTATGAAATTTTAAAGTAAAATAAGCAATATTTTGATTCATAAATTTCTAGCAATTTCTCTACAAGATTGCAAAAAGTTTTTACCGGTTTTCTTACTTTATTTTACAAAAATTTCTCTTTAATTTATTAGGTGTTTTTTTTGCCATTCCAGTGTAAATGTTTCTTCTAGGTTCCTAAAATTTTTCAGTAATTTTTTGTGTTCTTTTTCAAATTATTAGATTTTCCTTTAAGATATTTAGAAATTTTCAAAAATATTTCCATTTCAAACTAAATTAATATGTTTTACTGATTAGAGGGTGGGATAGAGAAGTTTAAAGTTTACTCACCCATCATGAATCAAATTTACTAATTTACTTACTCAAAATGTTTCCTTTAATATATATATATAAAATATAAAATTAATTACAAAACATTTGAATGAAAAAGATATTAATTTTTCATTCAAATGTTTTGTAATTAATTTTATTGGAAACCGCGAGTCGATAAGGAATTAAAGTTTATATGAATATGTAGGGTAGGTGGGTGGCCTCTATCTTTCTATCTCACCCTACAACCAGCAAAACATCATCAAAAATAATAGGGAAAGTATTATGATGGCCACATCACCATTTGTTTAACTTGTTAAACTTCTACAATTCCTTCATGTGTTTTTCCTCCATGTTTCCATGTATACCTTGATATTAGTTTTGAGGGCACAGCTTTTGTTACAGACTGATTTAATCTAATTGAACATCATCTAACCCAACCTTACATTACGTTAGATCAAATTAAGAAAAATAATTTTTTATGTTAAATTTGTTCATATTCAATGATTGAATTGTACAAAGAATCATATTTATACTAATTGCTGAATTAAATAATATTTTTTTTGATATTACTCAAGTCCTTACCGGCTTTCTAAAATTGATAAGGCGGGGAGATAAAATTTTTGCATAGAAAACACGAATTCCAGAAATCCGGTAGCGAAGAGAATCGCGCGGTAATAATTATTACGGCCGTTAAAATATTTCTGCATTCCAGTAGCGGTTATTGCTGAACTGCAGAAATGTGCCACCGCCGTAAAATTGGAAAACCAGAAAATACGACGAGACTTGCTGTACCTAAAGCACGTCTAATTCGAAATCCACTAAATCCAATTGAGTAATTGCGCGTATACAATTAATATCGTTTTAAAAACTTCAAAAACATAAAATATTTGAAAAACGGGGGGAAAACTCACTCAGCGTCAAGGTCAGGGTTTGACACTGCAATTTTTTTGTTTGTATGTCTTCGTTTCGAAAACGCACAATGGGAAAGTACTAATGGCTTTTAGATCGAACAAGTGGTTACGTGCGTGCGTACCGACATGACACTGGGTTATTTATAAGGTTCTAATTGTAAGATAATTGCACGACTAATTTGAATACCGCAAACGGGCGTGTACTTACCGCCATGGGGAAATGTTAATTAAAATGCCACAGATCTTTATCGCCCACGTAACGACGACAAAGATGTAAATTAGAGTGCGTGCGTTTTCACGTCTCGGAATTCCGGAAATTCTCCAAAATAAATAATTGTAAATAACAAGTCTCTATAATTGTAATTAAATTCAGTAATCATATTTTCGACTTGTTTAAATGCGGAAGTTCTAATTATCAAAATATTAAGACTAAAAGATAGTAATAATATTTTTGAAAAATATAGTAATTATATTTTTGATTTGATATCGAAAATTTTGTATGGAAAGTTACCGTTGCCGGTAAATTTTTTTATACTCGTAAATATTTACATCATAATGTGAGTAATTATATGTTTTGCATTTAGTAATTAAGAAAATGAGTCAATTATGCAAGGTAATAATTCAAGGAACAAAATACGGAAACGTCTTTACAAACGACGAAATTTATGTGCGATATCTGATGCTGGCGAAATGTAATCTCCAGCACAGCTGTCATATAAATATGAAATTATATTTTTCCCCTCGCGGATTAATGTCTCTTTTTAATGCATGCGCTCGCAAATACAACGAGTCGAGAAAGATAAATTGCGCAAAAAAATGCGATCGAAAAGGAAATAACTACACCGCGGTGAAGATTAATATGACTTCCTTTAAACACACACAATAGGGAATCGAATAAGAAATAATCATAACCCTTTTTTTTATTGATGTTAAAATTAAATTAATTTATAATTTACTTTTCCAGTTTCCCAGTTGGATAATTTACGTGCTGGGTGGATCACCTCAAAAACCGATGTATGTAAATGATAAAGAAAAATGAGTAGAGCTCCGGGCGCAATGGCTCGGTATGAACGTCTTGAGATGGGCATGCTCCAATTCCCATCCACAATGTGTAACAGATATATACACGTAAAGGATCGAGACATGTCCGTAATGTTAGCCCGTGCACCACCTCGGGAGACCATGACCGAGGGCGACACTGTAATGACTGAATTATTGAAAAACTTCCACAGGCCGAACCTTTCTAATTCCATAGAGCACCCGATACAGTATTGGATAAGTGGGATTGTTATCTGAAACTGATTCTTGGAATGAACTCAATTTGCCTAGCATATAATAGAAATAGACAGTTTTTTTTTTTAATCACAACATATATCATTAAAAAATATTCTTATCCCATCCTTCAATAGTATATTCTCGGTTAGTTCACTAAGAAAATTAAGTAAATAATAATACCGATGGATGTTTTATACTATTATTTATTATATATAACACACAAACACATCGGAAAAATGACCTCCACGACATTGCTGGCAATTGCGCACTCTTCTGTCTAAATTTTTAATTCTTCATGTAATGCATGGGTGGTTATGGGCTTGTTGGTGTAGGCATTAAACTTCAAATAACCCAATATAATGAAATCTAATGGACCACTTCTGATTAGAGTACATGACCAAGGGGAATGTCTTATGCAGTAATTGGATTGGCATGTGGCACCATCTTGTTGAAACTACATTTTGTTGACATAAATATCATCTATGATGATGCCTTTAGCCCAAAAACTGCACCAAACAAAGACACGTTGTGGATACATTAATTTTTCGACAATTACACATGGGTTTTACGAATTCAAAGCACGGGAATTTTGGCGGTTAGTAAAGCCATCAAGGTGAAAATGTGCTTCATCACTTAGGATGATTTTTCTCGAAAAAAATTAGCATCCACTTGTTAATGTGCGTAGTTATTAGACTTCATTTATTCGTATAAATTGAACATTGTGAGCATGAAGACGCATAATTTTTGTATATATGCGCTGTAGTAAGTTTCTTGAAATTTGCAATTCTTTTCAACGACGCCGAATTAATGTTCTGAGATTTTCATTATAACTCTCACGCACTGCTTCGATATTGACATTTAAACGGCTTCTTTTTAGACAAACAGAATGCTTATCGTCTCTTTAATCCAATTTCCATCAAGTTTTCAATTAATTCCTTCACAGTTGAGAAACTTAAAACATGATTCGGACTATTTTGTATGAAATTTTCGATCTGTGGCCTCACAATCTTTATCATTTTTGAGATAATGTTCAATAATAAAACTTGTTGTACCAACAACAGCCTCCAAGCTTGAAGCTCCGGCATGAGAAGATCTTTAGCCTGTTCAATCTCCGCATTTTCCTCCGCCACCAACTGTGCCACTTTTTGAGGACTTAGTTGCGGTTTCTTCGGTAAAGGCTCGGTGCATCTTAGCTTATGGTTCTAGTAGTTTCTATAAATCCCCTTACAATCGCCACTGAACTTGTAACTTCAGTAACTTCCCTTTCAATGACACTTTGTGGGGTTTTCACTTTTGGTGACAATTTCTGAACTTCAATCGTTCAATCCCTATAGTTGTAATTCCCATCAACCCTCTGGCTATAATTTCGGGTTTATCAGGGACCCGAATTATTGACTTTTTTCTAACGGTTTCCGCCGGCGCGTAAGGTGTCATTATCGCAGCTGCGCCACCACACCGGACATGACACCTCTGGCCTTCAAACTCTTCTTTGGTTCTTTCGCTGCCATAGTTGTCAGTTGTTTCTCGACATCACGCTATAGTTTGCGTGTATCTGATTCTCTTCTTCAATTCATCACCTTTTTTTCTGAATACGATTTTACTGGGGGATTCTGGTCGTGATCCTCGTGTAAAAGGTTTCATAGCTACTTTACCACTTCTACTTCAAGGTGGTACCGATCTATGAATATGCATTTACGAGTTATGTGAAGTTTACTAATTAATTAAATAATCATAGTTATATTTCTTACTTCACTATTTTATTTAATCACTAAATGTACATTTTGAACACTACGTGTCCATTATTAGTAGTTAACTGATATTTACAAAATTTTTGGTAAAAAATATATATACAGTGAGGATTAACGGAAAAACAAAAAAGCAATAAATGTAATTAATACTTGAGTGCTTAATTGCGGCCGGAGATAATACTGGAAACTAAAAAGCAAGCGTCTTGGATGATGCAGGTCTGCCTCTTTTGGTTGTAGTACTTTCTATGCTCTCTGTACTCTCAGCAATTTTAGTATGCTTTTTGTAAGCCGATCTGTTAATGCCACCGCTTTCTACACTAGTTATACTTTTACACCACCAGTTAGTGGTGGTGGCGGCCTAGCCACACGAGGTGGTGGAATTGGAAGTAGAGCACGTTCAAAAATTGTTATTTGCCTAGTAGGTGTTGATCTTAGTCTTAGACTTTCGCTAGTCCTAACGACTTTAACCGTTCTTCCAGGCTCCTTGATTGTTTCAACGCTTTTATTGTTCATCACACTAGGAGCTTGTCCTGGCCTAGTCCTCATAAGATCTACTCTCTGCTTATTCATTCAAAAATCGTGATTGGACATTCCAGAATATTGAACTTTTTGCGTCTATCTAGGATCAGGACTTTTCATCCTTTGTCTGGCCATATACCAGAGTTATTTTCGGATCCATCTCTATCGGAATTGATTGATTTGCGATCATTTTCATGGCCATACTTTCATTCTGCTGTTGTGTTCAGAAAATATAATCAATGATGATGATAGGGGAAGAAATTTATATTTAAGATAGGTGGTTCATCTTTAGCCCACCTGCAAATTTCGATTTAAATTGTGGGTAATTGTAAAAAAATTCCTAAATAGTTACTTTTTTGCAATATTAAAAAAAAAAATAGTTTATGTAATGAAAATTGGAGGGTAGAATCTCTCTATCCCATACTCTAATCAAGAAAACATTTGACTCAATTCGTCTGAAATAAACCTGGATGCAGCGAAGAGGTAATGCGTTTATACAGTATTATTTAAATATTTCTACTAATTCTGCTTTTGCTTTTACAAAATCTAATCAATGATGATCATGAGTGAAGAAATATATATGTAGGGTGGGTGAGTGTCCTGTAACCCATTTGCAAATTATTACAACATTCAATTGAAATTGTGGGTAATTGCAGAAAAATTTAAATTGCTAAATAATTACTTTCTTTTCAGCAAGATTTTAAAACCTCTTCAATTATGTAATAAAAATTAGAGAGCAGGATAGTGGGCACCCACCCACCCTACATATATTTAAAAAAAAACATACAACATTGTTTCTATTCCCATAAAACATTTCAACTAATTATGTTGCCCCTTTCAAGAAATCTAAGCACGGTGATTAGAATAAACATGTATATGCAGGGTGGGAGGGTGACCTCTATCCCACCTTCCAATCAATAATACATTCGATTGAATTTGACTGAAATAAACCTGGATGCAGCGAAGCCCTAAGACATTACTATCTTTATTTATTTAGGTCAAATTGTTGTTGATTTAACTATTACTCTTATGATGAACAGTGTTTAACTTGGACAGTTGATCAGTTCCAGAGGAGATGTCGACTTTAACTGATCTCTTTGATGACAAGTTCAGGACGTTTTGTTTAACAATATCGTTAAACTGCTTGTTTTTAACGTCAGTAAAATTCTTTTTGGAAAAAATCCTTGAATGTTGAAAGCTTTTAATTTTTTTTGAAATACTGTTAAGAACTAAAAAATGAAATAAAATAGTTGATATTTAAAAAAATAACAGTATTTTTATGTAACTAAAACAATGCCATATTTTTCTGATCCATCAAGGCCATTCTCGCGAAGAATCCTTCGTTGATGTTCTTCCGGAGGTTTGTCTGTCTTTTTTTATCTATAATCAAGTATAAGTATTGTAATTTAAATTTTACATTAATTAATTCATAATTATTTTAATAGAATTTTTGCAAGTTTTATGAGAAATATTTTTTAATAAAATCCAGAAATACAGGAAAATGAAAATAAATCAAAATCTCAAAAAATTGAAGAGTTCATGATTAAGTTTAAACTAGCAGGAATAAAATTTAATATTCTTAATATGTATCTATTCAATTATATTTATTATGTAATTCTAAGATAAATTTTAAATTATCAAATAAGCGCACATTTGCCATATTCTTCATATGCATCTGACATCTAATATCAATTATCAAACATCTGTTAACTGTTATCTATCATTTTACATATTTTTTGCCATTTAAAGACAGACTTTAGATGGCAAAAAAATTGTAATATTTTTTGTCTCCGAAATCTGTAATCTGTTAAAATTATTTATTATCTTACTTTTAATTCTAACATAAGTATTGAATTTAAAAAAAATATTAAACATTTATTATTTCAAATGCTCATTGGCTATTTATCATCTATCAGAAGTAATTTTCTATTTCTTTTTATTTTCCATGTTTTATCTAACATCCATTTCTAAGATAATAATAAATATAATAAATTATACAAAATATTGTATTTCTAGTATTTCTAAAATATATTCTCTCATCTTATATAAGTCACCTAGTTTGCTGTATGACAGTTTTCTTGATAAAACTTGAATGTTTGTTCATTTAAGGTGACTATTCATCTCTATTCCCTTTATACATATTAACTCATGTTTAGAATGAAAAGTTAATTTTTGCGTTATCTCAGAGTTTAAGCTTAGTCTGTTACTAGTCATTCAAGTACTCGCTTCTTCAATTCTCACATTCATTTCGTCATCTAGCTCCTTGATATACAATCCAAAATATATAGATCTGGAGATCTTAGGGCATATTTTACAATAGGACTACCAAGACCAATTCGTAACTGATGGCAATTATCATTCAAATTTATGCCAGTATATTATATTGCGCGTAATAATAATAATTTATTCGTGTTAAGACCAGAGTTTACACATGCCACAGTCTTCTGACTGCGACTCAAGTTCAACCAGTTCAAGTGATGATGGAAGCAAGCTTGATTGGTCAACATTTCAAAACAAAACTAATGAGGACAACGATCATGGTACGAATATTTCGGATGAATCTAATATAAATAATCCATGCCCATCTTCGAGTGGCATAACCTCAAAAAAAAAGAAAATCCGCGAGTCCTTCAGAATAAAAACAGAAAGTTATAAAGAAGTCTATTGCCACTGTAAAAAGTTATTTAGACTATAAAGGCCGCGAAATAGAAGAACGAAAAACTGGACCGGATTTTTGTTGCAAAAACTGTTTTATTCAAATTAATGAAGAAGCGTGAAATTTAATATTGGAAAATTTTAATAAATTGGAAGAAAACTATCTGCAAAACATATATTGAGGAGGTCTAATTAAAACTGGGAAGAGAAAGATCAAAAACTGGTACGAGGATAAACGGAGTTGTTCACATAAGTATTATATTAAATTAGTAAATAGAAATATACATGTTTGTAGAAAACTGGTACGAGGATAAACGGAGTTGTTCACATAAGTATTATATTAAATTAGTAAATAGAAATATACATGTTTGTAGAAATAGCTTTGCATCTATCCATGGAATATCCAAAAAGCTTGAATACAATGTTGACAAACAGTATTGTAATCCTACTGTAACTATATCCGCTAAGTCTGCGCGTGGAAAACATCAAAATAGACTAAAATGTATTTCGGGCAAATGAGTTTCTAGTTTCGCACTACAGTAGAAAAAAAGGCTCTCGTTATTATCTGTCTCCAAGGTTGAATATTAAAAGGATGGATGATTTATTTTTCAAACAGAATGAACCTGGTCTCAAATCATCTGCTAGGCCAATTTTATCATATGATTTTTACTACAGATACTTTAAACGAATATTTATTCTATAGTTGAAAAAAGTCTCCACCAAACCAAAGTCGACACTTTTTTTTTGTTGATTTAAAAGATAAGAGTAAACTTGCTACGAGTGCGAGATATTAACTTTTGAGTATCAGCAGAATATGCCATTGCCTAAAATTCCAGCAGATGAAGCATTTTATAAACTTTGGGCATATAATTTTTGTATCCACTCAGCAAAAACAGGAATTGCTAACTTATTTATTTATGTGACGAAATCATAGCTCGATAAAAAAATTTCTAATACTTTGGCATAGATATAATAAGTGGGCGATAATTTTTGGGATTATTTTTATAAATCGGTATAACTGATGCAATTTTTATTGCATCAGGTATATCATTTAATTACTTCAGATGATAATCCGTATATATCTTTACTTTTACTGGCCCTTAAGCTATTTATTGCATCCCTTACAACCGAGGTGAATACTGTATAAAAATGGAAATTCTAATTTGGAAATACAGGCATAATATTTATGGGGTCGAGCTTTGGACTCTGAATAGTGTTAATAATATCTTTAATATGTGAAGTAAACACTTGGTTAAACTGTTTCACATAAAAATCACAGATATTATCGCTGCTACGTTTACAACTACAACTATTAATTATTTGCTATATGTACTTGGCTTTGTTATTTGACTTTACAATAAAGTTATAGTTAGTCTTAATTTTTGCTTATTTTATTGCTAGATTGTACTTTTTACGATATGATTTAAATGTATCGATAGGAGAATTGGTGGTAATATTCTATAAAGATTAAATTTAGATTTTCTTTCATCTTCAATGTCTATACAAATTAAAAGAACCAAATAGCGAAGTAATGCGTTGAAGAGTTAAATTAGAAGAATTCTACTACAACTTTATTTACAAGAAAGGAAAATTGAATATCAATGGCTATAAAAATTTTAGACTGATATTAGATGAAATTATCATAGCGAGAAACACATCTGATATTCCAGTAATACAAAACCCACAATCTCCATTAAACATCGAAGAACTCATGGATACCAAAAAAATTATGGATGAATAAACCACAGGTACAATTCATTCAATCGGATTTAACAAACCAAAACATGCGATTAAAATCAGAGAAGACTTAACAAAGATAGACACTAAATTATAATAAAAATTGCTGAGAATTCAAAGAGAACATCTTAAACAAAACAACTACCTAATCATTGTACCATATGGATGTAAAGAACATTTCGATTATAAGATACTATTACCAAAATTTAAAAGTAAAAATGTACCTTCAATAATAATATTAAGATTAATGAAGCCAAAAATCAAGAAGCAAACCGATTAAAACCATTAAAACTAACAGGAGTAGACATGATCCACATACTTTAATCAGTTTTGAATTTTGTTGAAGACTTCGACAAGCCTTTATGGGTGTTTCTGTAATAAGATTGTTTGAGAAAAAAACGTGACGTAAAGCTGTATAAAAAATAGTAAACAAAAGATATTCCAAGAAAACATCAACGTATGTCTGGCAAATCATGTAGCTCATTACAAGGACCTCTTGGGAGGTATGCAGATGGCGCCATCGGCGATCAATTTATTTTTTTAATCAAATAAACAAAATTCAATTACCTTATTTACTTCGTTTTAATCACCGTGGACTACTGAAACAGGTATGTGCATGTGTACATGTGTGTGCGTGTGTGCGTGTTCGTATGTGTATCGGTCATTAATCAATCGGGCCGGCCGCTCGCAATTTTCGGAATGATTATGAAAATTCAATTTGTTTTCGTCTTATTTAATTAAGAAACAACAACAAAGGTGGACGTATTAACTTCCTTCTTGATTTATTACCCACCGGTTTCTCGGCGTATTACAACTAAATTTCGTAAAATTAGTTCATTTAGGCATCAAAATGATCTTTACAATCATTTTCCTCTTAATAAAATTATATATGAAAATAAGCAATAGAAACGTGTTTACTCAAAGCATAAATACAATGTATAGTTATCAATTACAATAATTTGTTTTAATTCAACGTTGATGTAAAGATACGCACATTACCTTGTCTTTAAACATATGTTTATATAATAATTAACCTTGTCCTTTTCTAATTAACAACAATGCAAGGTGAAATTATTATTGAATTATAATTTTGCAATAAAACTAACGGTGAAATAAATTTTCGATTGTTTCGTCTCGTCTCGCGAATGCAATTTTCCGCATTCGATTTTCCAGTAAAGTCAGCTAGTTGGCAATCGGTCAGGGCCATTCGGCGAGATAATGAAATCCAATATGGTGTGTTCACCTTCACCTTTACCTACAACAAAACAGTTTGCATAAAATTAACCGCAAGACATAAAAATCCGCGCGTTATTTATATAAATAAGATTGACCGGAGTGAAGAAAGACTGGAAAAACGGCGAGTTTTCCGCGTCCATACCGGACCGCGATAATTTATCGACGTATGCATAACTAATAACCAATAAAACGCGAACACGTAACACTATCCGAATAAATTACGGAATTATTTTATTTCCCACGCCTGCATTTTCCGCGCCTCGGTTATTAAGCCGCGCGCGGGCAGGGAGGGAGAAAAATTATTATCATTTATACGCGTAATTATCGTCGAATAACATGTTGTTAACGAATTTAGATTAGTAATCAGGTGGAGAACTTGATTTTATTAGCTATGCGCGTTTATGTAAGTGCTTGATGTCATGAATTCCTTGACAAAATGAATAATCGCCTGCTGATAAACAAATATCAATTAGCATTTCCGTTAACAAACTCGAAAAACCAATTAATGGTGCCGAATTTCTAAAACGGCGATGACGAAAGTTGTTAATTTTAATGCGATAGAAGCGGTGGCTGTTTATTACGGCTCCTGTGGTAGCTTAGGTGCGATTAAAAAAATGATGTTGGTTTACATACGAAACGCATGTTTTTACTTGAAATAAAATTTGAAAATCATGTATTAATCGATAATTTTTTAAATATAAATATTTCATGAATTTTATAAATATTTGCTAAAAGTATTATAATTTCTAAATTATTAATTAGAAGGTTAATTAAACACTTGGTTTTGTTTTAATTAACCTTCTAATTAACATAAAAAATTATTCACCACGTGTTAACTGAGAATTTAATTCATTATTTTAAATTATTGGTTAATTAGTCTACAAACAATTCAACAACAATTTAAAAATTATTCTTAAAAAAAGTAAAAAATAAATTTATTTTTTAAAGGAAAGTTTATTATACATTAATGTAATGTATGTGTTGAAAGTTCATATTTAATACCAAGTATTCAAATTTTATTAAAATTTCTTTTGACTGTAGAAATTATTGCTATTTTTAAATGAACAACATTTTTGCTTTAATATTACATGTAGTCAAAAACACTTACTAAGTTTTTATCTATAAATCATTATGATTACATATATTCAATCCATATTTTAAGACTATGGTTACTTAAAATTCTTACGTTACCAAATAAGCGATAATAATATTTCGCCATATGATATGCCACCCCATTAAGTTGTGAGCGAATGCGGGATACATTTGTGAAAAAGAAAAATAATCGCGTTGCACAACCGAACGTTCGGATTAAGATAAGTAATATAGGAACTTGCGAAGGAAACTGGGTTTATGATCGTTAATATAGATGTAAATCTTTACGATTGAGTTATAACGCTACTAAAATGCAGCCAGTTTCATATTTTATGCGTTTGGCGTAAACGTGGAATGTTTTATTTATTGAATTATTATTCGATCGCGCGCGCCAAAGTCGCCGTGGTATCGAGGCGAGGATGTTATAAATATTCATAGATTATTGCGCGTGTTATCTTCTTATCATCTGATCAAAATGATACATTTTCTTTAAAGAAATAAAGATATTTTTTATAGAAATATAAATCATTTTCTGATCCGCTTTGTATTGTCTTCATTGATTAAAACTCTTGGTTCTGTTTCACTATTTAATAAATTAAGTTTAATTTATATAGTGAAAGAAAATGAAAATAAATAACTATTCAGATATACGTTATCACTTTTAAGAAAATATAAATAACCTATATATAATATAGATATATAATATATAATAAGACTTCCATTGATAAATTATGCCCCCTGTGGTTAGGGTTAGAATACAACCGCTACCTAGTCATCAAGTCGCAAGAGACGACAAATGAGGACCGGCTTTAGTAGGTACAGTCTGGGCGTCGAGTCTTAAACGACAAGTTATCTGATTTTGATAATCTGTCCCTTCTCTATGGGTTCCGCGTGTATTTGCTTAGACTTGTGGTTGTCTACAAGACATAACCAACCTGCGCGTTTGCCGTGCGCTGAGAGCCGTGTCGGGTCGAGTAGAGGATCCTGGTGGTTGAGGGATGGCGTATTCTGCCGGTGCACCAACCAACACGCCACTTTGGCTTTGAATTCTCCTAAACGGAAGGTCCATTCTTAGCCCAGTGTGGATCAATCGGTTTGCCACCAAGTCTTTTGCGAATCATGTGGGGTTGGAGTGTGCGTTTAATCTATGTACGCGACTATATTTTCTGTGTAGCCCTGACTGTCTGGAGAGTTTGCGTTCAGCTGTCTCATTTGAGTCTCCAAGAAGGAAGGGGAGCACAGAAGATGAAATATGTAAACTTTCTAATGGACACCCAAAATGGGTGCGGCAAAGACTTCTAGTTCTTAAGTTCTTAATCATTAAAATGGAAAATGGTAGGTTTAAGAAAAAAATTCCATTTGTTATTAGTATAATTATAAGTTGACCTCGTTGAAAATATTAAAAAGTTACGTGATGGCACTCTAGTGGTTACTACTATTAGTGAAAAGCAGAGCAAGACATTTATGAAATGTAGTAAAATGGGCGCTTTTAACATTACAATAATATAAACCGTACAAAACATTAAATGTCTCTAATAGCGTTATTTATTGCTTTTATATGACACATTGCACCGATGAATTAAAATCTCAAGGGGTAATAGAAGTAAGGCGTCTAAGTTCTAAAAGAGCAGATATCAACCAAAGATGTAAAGACTTTCAAATACCTAAATATGTAAAGACTACCTCGATGTATTATCTAGATGTACGACCATTTATACCAAACCTCCTGAGATTTTTTAATTGTCAGCAATTCGGTCATGTGTCAGACAAATGCATTAATAATTCTGTATGTATCCAGAGTGGCAACCTCCCACACGATTGAAGTTGTTCCCTAGAAATACGACTAGTCAGATCCAAACTTCGTCAAAACCGAACACTGGTGCTTGGCTAAAATTAAAAGATGCCTTGAAATTAAAGAAGCAATCAGCTAAATCCATAAAAGAGAGGTCAATCAGTCTCTTTGATGATATAATCACTGATGACCTTATGGATATAGAACAGGCTAAGTTGCTTGCTAGTCTGGACCGTCTTAAGTTTCAAATTAAGCGGTAGAGCCCCTTTTTAAAAAACGAGCAAACTCACACATTGGAAATGTAACGGTTTTAATGTACAATTAGCAAAAATCAAGATGCTTTGCAGTCCAACCAATTACTTTGTGTCTGCAGGAGACACACTTTCACGTCAGTTCTACACCATATTTACGAGGTTATACTATTTTTAGAAAAGATTATAACGACAACCAACGTACAAGTGATAGTGTGACAATTGTATCAAACCAAATATTTTCTAAAGTGGAAAATAGCAAAAGCTAATTGGGAAGTCTTCCACCAAAACCTACAACTGCATAATATAGATATTTCAAACGTTGATTTTGCAGTAATGTGCCTAATAAATCGCTTAGTTGAAGCAGCTAATGCTGCTGTTTTAAAGTCGACCCCTGACTTGCGCTGGACACCCGTACCATGGTGGAATGATGCGTGCCGCAAAGCGATCTATCGCAAGACGTATCATTACTGAATCCAAAAATGGTTCCTAGATACAGTTTGCCTCACCTATTAAGGGTTATACTACCTCTAAAGAGGTATTTGAAAAATAACGAATAACCGAAAAAAAAACCAGTCATGGATGCTTCTCAGATCTAAAAATAGAAGATTCGCTATGCTCATGTCCACAGGTAACTTCAAACATCTTATCATACCTTTGCCTACTTCTCAAGTAGTAATAGCTACGACAGATGGTTCATTTCAATTAAATGAAGCAGAGCACCATTGTTTTTGTTATATGGAAGCACTAATCTGCTTTAAAATTTTGTCATAATACAGCTCCAGGTAATCTACTATCAATTCATTCAGTAAATGGCTATGACTATATGTTAATTATGTATTATATTGGCCGTGTTCAGCCAAATTTGGTTAACGAATTAATTTCCCGAGTCCTGAAATATGTCAATTCTCATCCCAATCCTTAAAATTGGTAAAGACCTGAACCATCCATTAAGCTATAGGCCTATTATTTATGTAAGGTGATAGAACGAATTGTGAACCGTAGGCTGACGTGGTTTATGGAGTTGAACAATCTCATTTCCAGTATGCAGTGCGGTTTTCGTTGGGGTCATTCAACAACTGATCACTCGTCTCTGAAGACCGCTATCCAAAATGCTCTCGTCACCAAGCAGCATTTCGTTGAATGGTGACACGGAATTCGTAGAATCCTACACAATTGTGGCATTCGTTGCCATTTGGGTTTCTTTTTGAAAAACTATCGACGCGTTACTGCCAGGTAAGAGTTGGTTAAGCATTATCATATGTACATATACAGGAGAATGGTGTCCCTCAAACGGCATTGTTGATATGATTATATCTCCGGTCGAGGCTCTACTATACCTAGATGACCTAAACATTTTCTGTTCGTCAAAATTCCTTCCTGGGACTGAAAGGCAACTTCAAGTCGCCATTAACATGTGGACGCTTAGTAATGAGTTTCGAATATCTGTCGTAAAAACCAAGTGTGTCCACTTTTAACACTCTATAGCGGTGTTTCCCAACGTGGGGCCCACGCCCTGCAGGGGGGCAATTTGATTGTTAAGGGGTGCAATTCGAAAACGAACTATTTTCCATCGAAATCGGATTGCGTAAAACCATCAGCAGAAATGCGCATTGCTAACAAATCATAACAAATCAGTCACATTAAATTAATTTTTACACATTCTTTAGTTTTAGTTAAATGAGTGGCGCAAGCAAGAAATAATTCGTCAATATTCGGAGGAATATTTAAAATTTGGGTTCATACCCACTGTGCTCGATGAGCATAAATGATAAAGAAAACCTCCTTTATGCCAGCAATGCAACGAATCAATGAAACGAGGTCGTCATATTATTTCAGATTTGAATTACTTTCAAACAAAGAAAATTTTTGAAAAGAGAACAACAATAAAATCTCTATTTGCAACTCATACTTCAACTCATAATCGTTTTCTTGAGGCTAGTTTTAAAATACTTCATTCATCACTAAATCTGGTAAAAAATCATACTATAGGAGAGAATATAATAAAACCGTCAATATCAGCATTTCTTAAAACGGTTCTTGAAATAGATGACAAATGTAGAAGCTATGCCACTCAGTAACAATACTGTCAGCAGAATAATAGACGAAATTTGTGAAGATATTAAAAAACAACTTGTTGAAAAGCTAAAAGAAAATTCTCAGTGCAAATGAATGAATCAACTTTGAGAGATAGTAAAGCAGTATTGATTTGATATATTGATTGGCATTTTGCTGAAGAAATTTGAATTTGACGCCATTTTGTCATATGACGTTTGGAAGTCATGCAACATATCCAAGTGATGAAAAGTCACTGTGGATGGCGACATTTACAGAAACATACTTTCTGATTGGTTTTTCGCAGTTGTGAATGAAAATGACGTTTTTTATTTCAACAAGATGTTGACATGCTACACTTCCCATGAAACACGATTGTTCTGCTGACTGAAAAGTTTCCCCAAAAAATTATCTCTGCGTGATAAGCAGGAATGGCCTGCTAGATCATGGGATCTTAGGCCTTGTGACTTTTTTTGAGGGGATTTGTAAAACGTAGTGTACGTGAACAAACAAAAAAAAAACACCAATTGAACGAAATTTGTTCTTGAGTTACGTGAATATTTATTTTATACACTTGGAAAATAAAAACACTTGCTAGATGTACATTTCGAGTACTATGTAATCATTATCAATACCTTAATAATAGCTTATAAGCTATTGATAATGAGTACATAGTATTCGAAATGTACATCTAGCAAAATAAAATTAAATTGTGAAGAAAGTGTTAGTGTTTTTATTTTCCAAGTGTACCAATTGAAGGATGCAATTTAAAGGCTTATTAACGGCATCCCACCAGATGTTTGTGAACGCGTCATCAAAAACTTTAATGAACGCATTGTTTGTTGCGGCGCAGCCTTAGTTCATCTTGTTCTGCAGATGATGCTTCTAATATGATAAGCAAGAAATATGGCTGCTTAAAATTAATGAAAGATGAGAATCCAGAAATTATTCTTGTGCATTGTGTTATTCATAGGGAAAACTTGTTAACTAAAAATATCTCGCCTGTTCTAATAAAGTGTATCAATGCTATTAAAGCTAATGTCAAATGTGAGTGTCTCTTCAAGCTATTTTGTGATGAACAAAATGCAGACCATGTTAGACTTTTACTTTACACTGAAGTAAAGGAACTGCTTAAAAATATATATGGAACTGTTTGATACGCTTAGTGATTTTTAAGCAACAAATGTGAAATAAACTATCTGTTAACAGTCGATTGTAAAACATTGGTAACTTTAACCTATATCTTTGAAAAACTAAATATATTAAATAAGCAACTTCAAGGAACAAATAAAACTTGTCGATGCAAGAGCGAAGATATTTGGTTTGATTACCCTTATTGAGTTATGTCAGAAATATATTAACAACAAAAACTTTCAACAGTTTCATTGACTAGAAACTTGTTATTGACGATCTTCTAAAAGTTCTATCGGCTGATTTAAACGAAAGATTTTCTTATTTACAAAAAATAGATTTTCCAACATGGATGATGCAGCCAATGTTAGTGGATTTGTTTGATATATCAAATATGCAGTATCAAGAAGAACTCGAAGAAATACAAAAGGATGAGTCAGTTAAAACTTTATTTAAATAAAAAGGATAGCTTTGTGATGAAAGAGAAATCAAATTCCCGAAAATGTACCAAATGTACAAGAATACTATTATTTAGTGCTGTAAATAATTTAGTGGCAAAAAAAATTGCGTGGATATAACACAACGGGGAGACTTGAGACTGAAACTAACCAGATTGGAACCTAACATAAAATCTCTAATAAATTAATATTGAAAAATCTTTATTAAAATTATTTCGAATTTGAATTTCCATTTTTCATTATATATTTTGAAAATTTACTTACTGTGTTTCGTTAACAAGATCCTAGTGATTTCTTCCTAAAACCTATCATTTAAGTTTCTTAAGTGAACAATTCCATTTTTCAATATTAAAATTATGTATATGTTACATATGGGGGTCTTAAGAATTTTAGAAAGGCTTAGGTGGGGCATAAACACAGCCCTAGAGGAATTAGTTCCAGAACTTTCCGTAAAATACCTTGGACTAATTTTTGATTCTAGGCTAACTTGCAAAGACCACTTTTCCTACTTGAGAGGAAAATGTGTGCGATGAATAAATACCCTCAAAGTTTTACCGGGTACTACATGGGGTGCAGATCGCGTAGCAATGCTGAAGTTATATCGTGCACTTATTAGATCTAAAATTGATTACAGCTTTGTTGTTTACAGTTCAGGCCATATTTCTGTAATTTGTTTAGCCATAGGTTCATTTAGAACTAGTCCGATCATTAGCCTCCGTGCTGATTCGGGTGAGGCATCTTTGGACTACCGGAGAAAGAAGTTTATTACGTCTGCATGCCAAATGAAACCATCACACTCATGATTGTGTATTCTCAGCACGATATACTATCAGGGAGCGACGCAAAAAACCCTTCGGAATTCGATTGCAGAGCATTTTACTAGAAACTCATTTTTATCTATCCAATATTAATGATATCTCTATAAGTCTCCCTACATGAAGAGTCACACGTCCACGTGTGAATACCTCTTTGTTCTCTTATCATAAATCATCAACATACTCCACCTTTTTATAACAAAAGTTCCTATCCTTTATGGAAACAGTTGAAGATTGCTGCCAAATATTTACTGATAAATCCAAGGCATTGGATTCCTGTGATTTCTCGTTTTTTATTAGAAGTGAACTGCAAATGTTCAAGTTACCTATAATGTGCAGTACATTTACTTTTAAGGCTACTGCAATTATTCAAGCTTTGCGGTATATTGTAATATACTCCAATAAGAGAATTATCTATATCTTGTATTTGTTTCTCATTTTTCACTTGGTGAAACATTATGTTAATAATTATGTTAATACACAATCACATTATCTTTAAAAAAATCTGCATAAAAGAGAAACTGAAATCACAATATATGAAAATTCAGTGTAACCACCAGTCAGAGCAGTAAATTTAGCCTACCAGACATTAATGTTATTAGAAATGAATTAGAATTGAACACTGTCGTATGACCCACAAAGTTGAGAGGAGCTGAAAGATAGGATAAGACAGGAGTGTAGGCTAATTAAAAATGTTCTAAACCAGTTTCAGTTCCGTTTAGGGTATTTTCAATTAGAAAATGGACAACGTGTTGAGCATTTATTGAAAAAAGACTATTCAGTTGGATTAATATTTCAAATTTGATAATGTTTGTTAAATATACTGTAAATGACGGGAAATAAACATTTGAAATTTGGTGACTTTAAGAATAGTGATAAAAAATTGCCATTAAAAAATTAGTCGATGACGTCATAAAAGAGCGCAATTTATAATACTTATGACTGAGCATATTTTCAAAAAATAAACTGTATGATTTTCTGAATTTATTCCAAGTTAGAGACTCGCCCTGTATATACTAAGCAGGCCGGTGATTTTAATGCGTTAATTTATTATTATTTATTCTGTATATTTCACTTTATTGTTTTTGTATTATTATGAGCGCCATCTACAAGTTTGCCTGTGATATTAGCTGTGATATTTGTTTTTAGGTAGATTTATTAGTGGCACAAATGACCAAAGCTGTCGAAGCGCCTTACAAAATCCAAATCATCATCATTATCGATAAATTACATTGCTCTTACATTTTTTTTTGTAAAGTAGCATTTTCTTATTATAAAAGAGCGTTGGAAATTATTTTGTTTTAGCAAAACATTAAAAAGAACTAATACAATAAAGTTAAAATATTCTGAAACGTTTTAAATACCAAAAAAACAAAACAAATTCGTTATAATTCCAATCGAAGTCTGAATATAAAATATTAGAAATTAGTGTGCGGAAAGCGAAGTTTATCACACATCTCTTTCAACGCTTGAAACAAGGAATAATTTATAGTTAATGAATTGTATTGCGGAGCAACCATTAAGTGTGATATTTTACATAAAAGCGGATCACGATATATCGTGACCTTCTGCACACAAATGCCAATTGTAAATAAAATTATGATATACACCGTCGATAACATGACTTACATTTATTTGAATTTTTTCACGGCCCGCTGATTAATTACGGTCCGTGGTCATTTGCAGTCGCATTGCGCAAGACGATTGTGTTTGCGACAAAACCCGGACATTACGTTTCGTATTTTATTATCTCGACGTTTTTTTTTTTCACTCTACTCCGATTGATTTCCAATAACAAGTGTGCAATTAATATTTTATCTAATAGGATAAGGCGTCATTGTTGTATTAATTATACCCACTTTCTCTGGATCGCTTGACCGATTCAAAAAAATGTTCGGCCTTCCGTTTGTAATTTTTTTTCAATTTGCGAAACATTGATTTATTGTCATCAGAGATTAACAGGTGTTACATAGATTAAAATGAATGATTTTAATTGAATATGCTAATTTTCTTCTTAGATGTAAATATAAATCATTCTTTTTGGAAAAAAAGATAAAAGATAAAATCTTCAAAAATTGTTATTAGTACAATTCTGTTGATTATTGTTTTTTTTAAAGAATAAGTTAATATTCTTATTTCCTATAACGTCTACTACATCATGATAAGATTTTTTAAGAAAACTATATTTTCTAAACAAAAAAGCTCTCTTCCTTGCATAATAAGCCATCTCCTAAGCTTTTTTTGTTATGAGTTAATCCATTTTTAGGTACTATTTTGCATCCTCGCAATGCACTTCCTTATTTTATGATAAAAATCTATTTCAAATCCTATAGATGCAATAATTTATATACTGTGTAATAAAATTCTGAAAATTTCTAATTAACATTAGTACCAGCTCTTATCTAACTATACCCGATATGGCTTTTACAACTTGGAGCAAGTTGCATTGTAATTTTTTTTCGCTCGGCTCTTTAACTGCACAACCGTACTCGCTTTTCTTTGCTGACATTTTTTTGCCCGCAAACGTCCCGATGTCAGTGGACATTTTTTGCGTCCAACAATTGCTTTTTACGAGCCGGTTTTTCTTCAGATTTCAGATCGTGCGAGTGCGAGTGCCGCGCTTTCCATAAGAAGTAAACCCCATTATTTGTTATATGAGCTCATACAAGCTCAGCGGCTCGATTTACGACGGCGATTTTCCATCGCCATTTCGAGAAATAGAAAACACGGACGCGCGATTATAAATCGGCAATATCGTTTATTATTTATCGGGGGAATCAATTTCCTAACGTTACCTGAGACAATTGTTTATTGGCCAGTGGATCAAGTCAATTTCGTCGGAGACGTGCGTTCCGCCTGAACGCCTCGAGGTGATGGGTTTCGTAATCGGACGTTTGAATTTTTTTTCCTATCATCACTACTTTCTAACATGTGTTACCCAAAAATAATCCTAAATTTAAGCCCCAGATTCATTTAAGTAAAAAAAAAAACACATAAAAATGAATGATTTGTGTATTGAAGTAGGTCAGTATTACGATAATAACCTTGAAGTTGGTCATCCTATTAAGCTCTATTGATTTTTATCATATTAATTCAAGATATCAAGTTATAGCTTGCCATCACAGGTTAGTAGTTATTTTGAATCCTTATATAACGTAATTCGATCAATATTAATCTATTTTGTAGAAATAGGTCGGTAGTACGCTTATTAAAAGTTACTGGAATAGGGCACAAATATAGTGAAATATTTGGCGGCCTATCATTTCATATATTTCCACCTTAGTTCAGGTATAATTACCATTATTTTTATTTGTAGAACTGTAGTGAAATAATAGCTGTGTGTTATTTTAAATTGAAATTTTGAATGATTATTACCAAGAATTTAACGGAAACTGTGTAATTAGGGCATTATCATTTGTAAATTGTAGAAGACATTTCAAAAGATTGAAGTAGAGAGAATCAGGGTAGTAGACATCAACGCCAAAAATGTTACATAATAGAGGGAAGCCATAGAGAAGAATGAGTGGATGATAGTTTGGTAAATTTGGATCTGTGATTTGTGGGAATTGATTTTAATGCGCTATTTTGCAAACCAACATTGAAGGGAGTCAATAAGCTCTTAAATGAATTAAAAAGCTTTCAGCAATGTAGGAACATGTGTAATTAGGGCAGTATCATCTGCAAATTATAGAAGATATTTCAAAAGATTGAAGTAGAGAGGATCAGGGTAGTAGACATCAACGCCAAAAATATTAAATCATAGAGGTGAAAAAGGAAAGCCCTAGAGGAGTCCTTGTTGAGGATTACAAGAAGAAGAAAAATAGTTGTGGATTTGAACTGTTATGGATCTATAAGAAAGGAATTGCCTCATAATAAATATGATAAGAGAAGATATACTTAGGGAGTCGTACTTGTACAATAAACCTTGATGTCAGACAGAGACAAAAGCTTAATTCAGAAATAGAGTTGCAGATACTCTTTAAAGTGAAAGGTCCGAATATTTTAGGATGGTGATTGTAAGAGAAGTTGATTGTCGGGAAAGAAATTCCAAATTGATTTTTGGGGATGTGGTTAGAAACCAGAGAAAGGATTTTTTGAGAAGAAATTCATAGAAAAGGGTGCAATTTCTCAAAATGATTTTGAAAAAATATTTGCAGAACATAAAATACAGGTCTAAATAAAATCTGCAATTTGTTTCCTACTAAAGAAATAATAAAATTAACGTGTACATTTTTTTATTCATAAATTCTGTTGTAGTCTTTCTCTTAGTTTAGGTTTAAGTTGAAAAAAAAACACGATAAATGCTAAATTTTTAATGATACGGAAACAATTCGAAATTTATATTTCTATATAATTTTGTTATATTTCCGATTTGCTTAAAATAAAATATTCGAAACCCAAGAGAAGTGAAATGAATTAAAGATATAATTTTGGAATTGAGATATTTTTATTTTTTTTGACATTCGCTTTCTTGTAGTATAAACATGCAAAAAAAACTTTCAGCAAAAATAAAATTAATCAATTTAGATATGATTAAACAGTCATTCAACAGTTTTACTGTTAGCCAAGGTTTGATCTATTTTGGATATCATCACAAAAACTGATTACAGTTATCTATATACAAAATCTTTATTTTGCATTTTAATTACACTTTTTACTACAATAATATATGCTTAGTGCTGCTTGTCTTCTTCCTTCCTCTTTATCTGTCTTTCTCGGCCCAGTCTCGTCAGTATCTTTACTGTGGCCACATCCTCTCTTTTATGTTTCTACATGAATCGACTCCTTTACCTCCTTACCGTTCTCACACAGCACACATTTTTTCTTCCAATTCTTCCTCCCTCTCTTCTCCGTCCTGCATATAACCCTTACCAAAGTCACACTTTCTTCTCTTCTGAAGCTGTTATCCACCATGTGCCTAGGCCTAACTGTTAACTATAAACTCATATTCGTTTATCTGTCAATAATTACTGTGAGCTGCATTTTATCTCAATTGTAACCGATGATTTGACTTCATACTAGCAATTATCATCTACCAATAAGAGTTAACTTTCCAGTGAACGTTCGATAATTAACCCCCCATGTTACTTTCAGCTGTCAAAAATCTACTGCTAACTATAAATTTTACACAATCGATAGTCATCCGTTAATGATTAATATTTTACTATCAATTACCAATTACTAGCAGTCAATTGCTAACTGTAAACTTTCAACTATTAACTATTCACAATGATATGTATTTATCATCTATCAACTGGCGACTATTAACTGAAAGCAAGTAAGCAATCGCATCAATTGTTAGTTTAGTTTAGTTTAGTTTATTCACTTTACAAGATCTATTTAAAAAATAACACAAAAATACATACATAAATATAATTAATCACTTTCAAATTTCGAAAATAGATCTTGAAGGCGGAGTTCACAGTTTTTCGTGTTCTTCCACTCGATCTATTACACTTACTAGGTGTTGATGATGCATATGTAGCCACTAAGGAAATATTTTGTCCATTTCTGGCACATATTAGTCTATTTTTTGAAGACCTCTATAATTTCATGGGCTTTTGTCAGTATGACATTAACAGTTGTGAATTGAGCAGCTACATGTTAACTATAAAATGTTCACTAGTAAATGTCTTTTCAATAGATAACTGATAACTAGAAACTGTTCAGTGTCAACTGATGACCATTAACTGTGCAATTTCGAAAATTAACTGTTCTACAAGTCTGAGTCGGTAATAGTTATCCATTGACAGTCAATAGTTCAGTCAGCTTCGTACTACTAATAATAAATAGTCAACTGTTCAATTCCAATAGTCGACTGTCAACTATTCTTTGTCAGAAGTAAACTGTCCACTGTCAAATATGAATTTTAGATAATAAACTGCCCTACAACTTTTTACAGTTAAATATCGATTACAAAAGTTGACTGTTTGCTTTGAATTTTCAATTTTCATAGACTGATGTCTATCAATTATCCACTTTAACTGATAATTAATTATTTTCGATTGTAGATTATAAACTGAAAACAGTTCAGTTTACAAACTTTCAACAATTAATTGTTCCATAACTCTTAACCGTTAATTGTTAACATTCAACTGATGATTTCTAACCGTCAATAGTTCAGTCAGCTTTGAACTTTTCGTAATAAATCGTCGACTGTTAACTGTTCTCTGTTACTGTATAACTATCATCAACTGATGTCTATCAACTATTCACTGTCAAGATTGTTGATTGTAAATTAAAAACTGCAAACTCTCAAAAATCAATTGCTCTATAAATCTTAACTCTCAAAAATTGACAATCATCTGTAAACATTCTAAAATAAACTCCTAACTGTTAATTATTAACAGCAGTCAAATGTTATCTGTAAACTCTTCACTAGTAACTGTCCTTAACACGTACCAGTAGATAACAGGTTATTATCAACTGTTCATTGTTAACTGTCGACTATTCATTCTGAAGATTCGACAATTAACTGTCCTACAAGTTTAAATCACTAATAGTAATCCGTCGACTGTCAATAGTTCAGTAAGCCTTTAACTTTTCATAATAAATCGTCAACTATTTAATTTTAATAATCGACAGGCAACTGTTATATGTTAGAAGTCAACTGTCCTCTTGCAATAGTTCTGAACAATTGCCAACTGGTATATTGTCAACTGTGAATTTAAGATAATCAACTATAGCTTGGAATTTTCTATAATTAACAGTCATCAAATGGTGTCTATCAACTATTCACTGTCAACTGATAATTGTTAATCGATTGTGGATTGTAAACTGAAAACTGTAAACTTTCAACAACCATCTGCTCCATAACTCTTAACTCTTAAAATCGATATTTATATGTAAAATTTCTACAATAAACCCTCAATTGCTTGTAGTCAACTATTAACTGTAAATTGATCTCTAGCAGTTGTCCTAAAAGATAACTCGTAACTATCAACTGTTCAGTGTCTATTAACTGTGAAGTTTTGACAGTTAGCTGCCTTACAAGTTTAAGTCATTAATAGTAATCAATAGTTCAGTCAGCCTTGAACTTTTCGTAATAAATCGTAAATTCTTTAATTCTAACAGTCGACTGTCAACTGCTCTTTTTTAGCTGTCAACTGTTCATAACAATTGCAAGTGTTAATTGTAAATTTTAGATAATCAACTGCCCTACAACTGTTTACAGTTGATTACTAAATATAAACTTCAAACATTGACTGATAGTTTTGAAATCATATAAATTTCACCAAATATAATGTTTCACTAAGAGATAAGTGAGAAAATTATTCAGAAAATAGAAAAAAAAAATATAATTTTGAATTTTCTACATACAACGGTTATCTCTATTTGTTAATTATCTGAAAACTGTAACTTTCTACAATCAACTGCTTCATTACTTTTAATTCTCAAAAATCGACAGTCATCTGTAGATTTTCTACATTAAACATTCAAGTGGCTACTACTATAATTGAATGTTAGCTGTGGATTTTTACAGTCAACTCTAATCAACTGTTAACTATTACTCAATATTTTTGTATAATTAGCATTGGTAATTGTTCCTTATAACTGATAACTAATACTTAATATTTGTCGATTGTCAACTAGCAATTGTACATTTTACATAATCATCTGTCAATAGTTAATTATTAATATTTTACTATCTGCTAAGAACTGCTAACAGTTAACTGTTATCTAGCATTCACCAACTATTTTATTAAAGTATTAACTTTGCTGCATATATGTCATCCATCAATTGTCGATTGTTAACTTAAATTTTTATGCAATTGACGGACTCTATTAACTGCCAACCGTTTATTTGTTTATTTGTCGAGTGTTAAAAGTTGACCGTCATTTTTTCGATATTAGCAACTAACTGTTAACTATCAACTGATTACTAGCAACGTTTCTTAACAACTGCCAATAGATGAATGATAACTGTCGACCATTAACTGTAAGGTTTCGACAGTTAAGTCTGAGTCGTTAATAGTTATTCGTCGACTGTCAATAGTCCAGTAAGCTCTAACTCTTTAGTAATACATTGGCAACTGTTAAATTCTAAAAATCGACTGTCAACTGTTTTTTTTTTGTTAGCAGTTAAGGGTCAATTGCTCTAAACAACTGCCAACTGGTAGACTCTCAATTATTAATTTTATATAATTAACTGCCCTACAACTTTCAACAGATGAATATTAAATATCGACTGCAAAATTAGACTGTTACAATCAACTGTCATCAACTAAGGTTTATTAATTATCAACTATCAACTGATAACTCCTAATTGTCGATTGTGGTTTGCGAACGGAAAACTCTAAACTTTTTACTGATCCATTACTCTTAAATCTCAAAAAACTACAGTTATGTGTAAACTTTCTACAATAAACTATTGCAGTTAATTTCAGTCAACTTTTAACTGCCAACTGCCAACTAAGAAGTTAAGTATATTTAATGACTATATACTTTTCACCGTAACTTCAAACTTTAAACAATTAACGAACCATTATTAACTATTACAAACATCATTTACTGATGTTTATTTACTCTTCATTATCAACTGATAACTATTAATTGTCAATTGTGAATTAAAATCTCTGTAGTTTCAACTCTTAACTGATCCATTACTCCCAAATCACAAAAATCTAGGGACATCTGTAAACTTTCTACAAGAAACTATCAACCGCTAATTGTTAACATTCAATTGTTCATTGTAGTCAACAGTTAAATGTCAACTGTCAACTAGGAACTGCCATATACATTTTATAGACTATGAAGTTTATTTATCGACTATCTACTTTTCAGTGTTAACTATAAACTTTAAACAATTAAGCTAGTTTTATTTGCTAACAGATAACTGTCAAATGTCGTTTGTTAACAGCTAACCGTTGATTGTGAATTTTATAAAATCAAGTGCCTTATATCTATCAATAGTAAATTACTAAGTGTCGGCTGTAACAATTGTTATCTGTGGATTTTTACAACCAACTATAGTAAAAAAATTAACTATAACTGGTTACTGCTCCTAACAATTGTCAACTGATAACCATTAGTTAATAATTGTCGATTGTCAATTAACAATTGTGAATTTTCCAGAATAAAGTATCAGTCGTTAATTAATAACATTTTACTCTCAATTACCAACTGATAGCAGCCAACTGCTAACTAGTAATTTCCAACCATTATTTGTTAACTATTAACTGCTATGTATATTTGTCATCTATCAATAGTCGACTTTTAACTAAAGATTTTAAATAATTTCAGGCCTTTATTAACTGCCACTCGTTACTTTGTAACTGTCGACTGTTAATAGATTACAATCATCTGTCAATGTCAACTCTCAATTCACAAAACTCTACTGCTATCTGTGAATTATTTACAATAAACTATGAACAGTTAATTGTTAACACGCAACTGAAAATTGCCTATTGCAGTAAATTGTTAACTGTAAACTAGCAACTGACAAATGTTATCTATCGACTGTAAAGTGTATTTACTGATTGTATGATGTTCACAAGTGACTGTAAACTTAGCAATTAACAATATTTTATTAACTGTCAAGTGTTAATTGCCAACAGAAAACTGTCATAATTGAAGGTTAGCTGTGGATTTTTACAATCAATTGTCAATTTTAGCTGGTGGTCAACTCATAACTAACGTTGGTAATTGCTTCTAACAACTGTCAACTAATAACGTGTCAACTAATAATTCTGAATTTTACTTAATCAACTGTCAAGAGTTAATTATTAACATTTTACTGGCAATAACAACTTCTAGGAGTCAACTGCTAATTGGCAATTACCAACTATTAGATGTTAAGTATCAACTGCGATATATATTTGTCATCTATTAAATGTCGACTATTAACTGTAAATTTTAAGCAATTTCAGTCTTTTATTAACTGACTACAGTTAATTCGTAACTGTCGACTTTTAACTTTTTTAACTCTTCGTTGTCAGCAGTTAGCTGGTAACTTTATACTCTCAACTAATAAGTGATATTTAGATAATCAAGTCTGAGTAGTCAATAGTTATCCGTTGACTGTCCATATTTCAGTAAGTTATGAAATTTTATTAGTAAATTGAAAACATTTAAATTCTAACAGCTGACTAACAACTGTTCTTTGTCAACAGTCAACTATCCACTTGCAATTATTTAGAATAACTGCCAACTGGTAGACTATATGAGCTTTACTGCACTACAACTTTTAACTTGGTTATTAAATATCGAATGCAAAAGTTGACTGCTAGCTTGGAATAATTTTCTAAAATCAATTGTCATCACCAGATGTCTATCAACTATCAAAATATTAATTGTCGATTTTCGATTATAAACTGAAAACCACCAATAATCATCTGCTCCATAAATCTTAACTCTATGCTCTTTTAATTAAAAATGATCTAGAAAAAACCAAGAGTTTTATTTAAAACATTTGTTTGAAAACTAAATAAGAGTTTTATAGATGGCGAAGAAGATTTTATAAAAATATCAACAAATTTCATTCCGAAAAGTCAATAAAAATGAAAATAAAACTGCTTCTTAAATGTATCTAGAAGAATAAAAAAGTTTGTACTGGTAGACTATGAATTTTTCTGCGCTACAACTTTGAACTGTTTAATATCAAATATCGACTGATGTCTATCAACTATCCACTATTAACTGATAACTGTTAATTGACGATTCTTGATTATAAACTAAAAAATATCAATCAACAGTAAAATTTTACAGTAAAATCACTACCGTTAAATATTAAAATTCAAGAAATAAGGTCAACCACTAGAAGGTGAGAAATTTTTAAAAACTCTAAAGGCTAAATATTTTTTAATCTTCAATTTCACTTAGAAAATTCAGAAAAAAAAAAATAAGGACTACTAGAAAGAAAGTTCTAGGAACTGTTAAGGAGGAATTCTAGGAAAATATAGAATTTTAAAGAATTTTTAATGAATAGATAAAAGTTTTATAAATTGCCAACAAAATTTAATAGAAATGTAGTTTTAAAAATTTGAAAGGAATAGAAAAAAAACTACCAGACAAAAAGTTATGGGGACTGCTAAGGAAGAAATTCTGTAAAGGCTCGAATAAAAACGTTGTGCAAAATTCTGGTAATTTCAATAAAAATTGCATTAAGATAATCCAAAATCAAATCGAGAATTAAGTGGAAACTGCAAGAAACTCTGAAAAAAAATGTGTATAATGCAAATTTCTAGAAAAGTCTATAAACCGGAAAGGACATAGTCCTGAAAAAAGTACAAACATTTCTAGAAAACTCTAGAAGTTTGTTGAAAAAAATTGTTTGAAAGAAAACTCTCGAAAATGAAAGAAAAATGACGAGAAGATTAAAATTCAAATAAATTGAGAAAAATTGTTAAGGAGAGAAATAAATTCTGTAAATATCTAAAAATCTCGAAACAGAAATTTAAAACTTTTGAAAAACATATTAAAAATTTTTATAGAAACTTCAAGAAATTTTGTTTGGCAATTTCGGAAATAAAAATTGTAAAAAGAACTACTAGAAAAAATGTTCTAGGGACTGAAAAGGCACTCTAAAAGAATCTATAATATTGCAGATTTTTAATGTATAGACAAGAGTTATCAATTTTTTGATTTCAACTATTGATTGAAACTTTTGTTTGCTAAAGATTGACTGTTGTCTCTCTCCTAACTGTAAACCTTATAAACTTCCAATCGTTAATTGTTAACTGTTAACTATAATCTGTTCATTATTAATAATCAATTCTCGACTGTCAACTGTGAATGTTAGGCAATTAAATGTCTTACAGCTGGAAAATGGTGTTTTACTTTGAAGTTTTAAACACTTGAAATAAACCTTCAGTTAAAATATTACCATAAAGATGCCATCTATAGTCTTAGCGTTGCACTAAAGTAACAATTGCTATTGTAAAAACTAATCGCTGTTGATAGTTTCCTATGATGATGTCGTTAGTTATCTCTTATGTAAGCTTTATACGAATCTATGGATATTATTGTAATAAGCCAGATATGCGCTACAATAATTCACAATATATGGTAAATTGTAAAAACATCTTGAATTTATGTTATAAAATATATAACGCCAAAACGCGAAGACGCCTTGATGGATTGTTCGGATTATAAGCAACGTTGTAAATAATCGATTCGAGAGTGTTAACGTCACGTAACCGCAAATGTAGCAGTTTGAGACCAATTAATAATTTCCATGTAGTTTGTTAGGAATGCAATATGCAAATCAAACACCGCTGCAGTTAATGTTCCATTTTATTAATTTTATTCATATTGTTGGCCGGTTACATAGGTTAACGCGTGAAAATGCCGGTAGCAAAAATTAAATAAATTTACATGTGTGTAGTAACTGGATTAGGCGAATTCGGGTTAATTTAATAAAGCGGTTCTGAATAATTTTTTTGCTATAAATTTAATAAACGCATTTCTCTGTATTATTTTTTAACGTTAAACGAACAGAATATTTGTTTAAGTTATTACAAACGAGGAGAAAACCTAGCATGTTGGCAATCGTGCCATCTACGTTCGGCCAGAATTCGTTATTGAGTAAACTGCAATTTAACAGAAATGCTTCCATCATTCCATTCCAGCGTAAAACGTTTTATGTACTTGTTTTATCTGAAGTATCCACTGTAATTGTGAAATATTTATGTCTGGAATTGCGCACCGATTGAAAAGCATAAATCCGCATAAATAGGTACGCGATGAGCATTTGATTGTTGGACCATAGTAAAAAAACATTTTTTTAATAAACCACATTTTAAAGTACGTATACCGTTATTGTAACATTATATTTTATATATAGTGTAAATTATTTTTAAAATATTGTTTGTGATCGAAAATTCAAATTGTCGCTTCTCAATAAAAAAAAATCGATTCTTGTCTACGTACTTTTTAAAAATACTTTAACCAGCATGTATAGTGTATTATTTTATGTTAAATAAAAACATGAGAGAACTTGATTAAATTGCTTAAATAAATAAATACTGTGTGGAGACTTCAATGCTCGAATAGAGCCGTAACCCGTATCGTGCACACCATACACAAATATCAATATCACAATTTAAATAATCACATTTCATGTGTGGTATAAACGCGACTACATTTCTAACAATTTCGTAATTACAGTAATAATATAATAAAACAGTTTCACTAAGCACTCAGAATTAGCGAATCCGCAACACAAAACGTATAATCTACCGAAATTGTTTTCGCAATTAATAATCGGGAAATGGCGAAGGCCATTAATTATCCGCGTAAAAATAGGAGAAATGTATAATTGCCGATGATGCTTAATTGCGTCGATTACACGTGCAGAAATGAGCGAGAGAGAAAGAGAGGATACGAAAAAAAAAATTATCCGAGCGGTGTTTACGTATGGATTTCAGGAAAACGGCTCACTCTCTAATTACGGTAATTACCGATTTGAAAAAGCGCGCCGTCCCGATCAACAATAAATTAGCCATTGTTGGCGGACGCCATCGCCCATAAATTTCGACGTGACGGAAGTCTAGGGCCTTAAATCACTTATCTGTGCAGATGCATGTAAATAAAGAACATTTTTCGCGCGTTTTGCATATTTTGTGTGAACGTATGTAAATTGCGCGCGAATAAATGTTTATATTGTTTGTCTGCTTTTTATTTTTGTCATGATTATAATTGAATTCATGGAGATGGCTATCGTGTGAAAATGTGAAAATTTAACATAAATGTAAATTGATAACTGTTAATCTTAAGCTACTAGTTATTGATAAGTTTAATATAAACATTTTTTGCTATTAAATTAGTGTTATAATCTATTTGTTTGAAAAAGCTTTTTTAGTGTCAACAAAACTGATTATATCTTCTTAACACTTAACACTTTATGTTTCTCAATATAATGACTTTTTAATTAATCTGCATAGATAACCTTGATGTATGTCTAGCATTTAACTGTTTCTGTTCTATCCGTAGACTTGACTCAATATTTCGTATATGCGATTTATTTATATTTAGAGAAAATACCAGTAATATACCTTAGTCCACGCCAGAAGCTTATGTTTAATACTGAAGTAGTGGTAGTTCAGAAGTAGCATGTGTCGACAAATACCCTGCCCCGGCCAGATCACAGATGGACATGTTACAAATTAGGTACTAAAATTTTCGAAGAGGAAGCGTTCAGAAATCTGAAGAAAACCGACAAGGAACTATGTACAAACACCTTATCGGAACGACTATAAGAAGTTGAGAACCCTATGCCAAGAACGCAGATTGAAGTGAAAGACTAAGTGCTGCTTTTGGAATAGGCTCTTATCTCCTCATACGAAAAGTTATGCTATCTCAACTCGAGTAGTGGAAAATCCAACAATCCATTGTGGAAATAGAAACTCAACCAGTTGAGATAGCAATCTAGAAAAGCGTATAACAAAGCGCAACACTCCAAGCAGAAAATCGATTGGACCTGTTATCACCGACTAGACAAAAAAAGCAACGATAGAGGGAATCCTGAAGAAATTTTTGTAGACAAATTGAGTCCAGAAACACTGCTGCAAGTCTGAAAAAAGTTCCCTCCAAAGACCTAACGATATAGCCTGAAGTAAGGAAAAAGGAGAATGGCAGTTATAGTGACAACCTCTTGGAATCAATGAATGCAATCTTTAATCTCATTTTCCCACTTCCCTTTCCTCTACCCAAGGACTTGCGTTCAAGTACTGATGCCCAGACCGATGCCTAGATAAACATCTAAACAACAATGCCTGGAAAAACGACATCTGAAAACAGCTGCAGTCGCACTACAATATTGCTACATTTCTTTGAATCATCTTTTGTATACTTTTTGAATAGTGATTATATTACCAACCTCTCAGTGAAGTAACTCGCTAAAATTTACGCTTCAAGCTCGACATCCAGGCCAACATTTCCAGCAAACCACTTTCCGCACTGCAAAGAGAGATTCAAAAGAGAGAAACTGAAATCTAACCATTAATTTCATATATAGCATCGACTTCTATAAAATGAGCGAAGGAATAACTGATGAAAACGCAATCATAAGATTAGGAACCTGGTAGATAATCCAAAACATGGTCACCACCTGGAAACAGGCAAAAAGCTAATTGTAGATGAATTTACATAAAGATTTTCTGGAAATTTTTTCAACTGCACAGAAGCACAGCGAGTCCACCAACAGATTTATATCTAAAAACGGGTTGCATTCACCCAACTATCTACTCAAGTCACCGAAAACATCTATGGTCTACTAACGTTTGACATTCGAAAACGAATTCCCTGGATTACCATCCACAATTTCAAAGAGTTAACCATTCAAGCAGAAATATTTCAATATCACCTGAAATAGAAAAGGAATAATAGTTCAAAATACACTTTCTGCAAATCGTTAGGACACAAGAGAAGTAGCCAAGAAATCAGGTGCTATGGATACCAAATCCAATGCGTAATACAGAGAAAATGTCTTAAATGCAACTCGACACTACAAGCATCGCAAGTAACCTCACCGCCAACTATAGAATTCTACTTCGTGGACTTATGATTAAAAATTTTCGTAGGAAAAGTTATAGATTTACAATCCGCATAACATAGGCTGATGGAACCAGTCAAGTTAGATTAACTAAATGCACAACAACCCAGATTCGATTACAACATCATAAGATTCTCACAACCTTTGTTTACATCCCAAATATATCAAATGCAAAAATCCCCAGGGACAGATTTCATCAAAGATGCTGGTCTGGTTGTTATGCAATAAGAGATACTACTTTGGCTTCATAAAGTAAGAGAAAAAACCCCAAACCCTACACATCTATCTAGCTTTAAAAGTGACGAAGTAAACGAACACTTAAAATCTACGACTACTTTTTGAATTTATCCCAAAAATATAAACCTGTAATCAACCTAATAGTCAAAGAAGAAATTTGGTCACCCCGCTCACTATTGTCACGCGGGAGTGTTTAAGTATGCGGTAACACAAATCAAGATGAAGTGAAAATATCACTCAGACCTCGTCACAAAGAAATTAAACTTCGTCTCGATGACAAAGCCCAAAACAACACGAAAAAATACAAACAAAAAACTGCAGTAAACGACTTTCCAAGTGGTAACTGCCAGTTTAATAAAAACCTCTATGTATTAGGAGTTACTGAAGAACCCAACTGCAGCGGGTGCAACGAAGAAGCTGAATAAGCGGCGCCTCTCTTATGCTACTATTTCATTCTGGTAACAATAAGTAAGATCCTACTGGGGACATCATGGCAAAAACCGACGACCTGGGAAACCTCTTTTTCAGTAAAATCTTCAACTTTGTCAAAGGAGTATGGTGGTTAGAGAGCTAGTTCTCTAGGCTAGGCTCTCCCTTTTATTCGTATCCGTACCTTTAAGGATACTAATTTTAAATGATGAGTTAACATTGCTATGATAGCTGGCAACCTTTTTTGGGACTCATCAGCAGTACCGGTAAAAGAATAGTTATTAACTTAAAACGTTCTACTGTGAAATAAATATAAAACAATTAAAAAGAATTCTTGGATGAAATAAAATATGAAGGAAAATCATTAGGTTTACAAATTTATGGATTTGCAGAAATATTTATCGATATATACCAGTGAAGAGGTTACATATTACAAAACTGAATAACAAACTGTGCATTTTTAAGTAACCAAAACTGATATCGACTTTCTGGTTTTAACTTTATGGATATTTTTTATAAACAATCTGACATCGACAGACAAATCGCTATTTACGAAAACTCCTACATTGTGCAAAACTAAAAATTTTAATTGTTAAAATCGCAGCATATTAATTCATAACTTGAGCAAACCAGCTGAACGTACATCTAAAGAACTGGATCTATAAATTTTCGATGATCAATAAATTACTGGCTACCTTTGTACTTCCCGAAAAGTAAACAAATTATTGAAATATTAGATAATGAAGCGGGAATCACTTTAACGCTGGATATCTCTACGGCCACTACTCTTCATTATATTTATATATGGCATAAAAATAGTGACCGACAGTTCATTAGTGCAACCTTTAAAAAGTCAACTGAATTGTAAAACAGCAATGGAAACACTAAAAAGTGGTTCAATAGTAATCTTTTAATATTAAATCATGAAAAACAATCCAAGAAATAGTACTACAAGCTATCTAATAATAAATCTAGATATCAACTCTTTTTTATTCTCAGTAACTACTAAATTCTTAGATATAACTTTAGACGACACATTAAGTTATACAGAATATCTAGAAAATATTCAAATCAAGTTAAACAGATCTTGCTATGGCTTGCAAATCTTGTTAAAAATACAAATAATACGTAAATTTAAATTAGTTTAAAATATAGGATAATATTTTTGGGCAGGAGTGTGGATATTGATTCTATAAATTCAGAAGCGTGCACTAAAGATAATGTATATAACGCAAAATCTTACTTTATAATAAATATTGACAAATTAATCAATCTTAGTTATTACTTTCAACATGTATAGGTTTTTTTAGATCTTTTAATGCTGATTTTTTTGGTAACTCAGTTCATTTCGGCGAGATTATGATCAATATATATCATTTGAGAAAACAAGAGGTGGAAGTCTTCTTGTCATTAAGAAAATATTGAATGCTACTCTTTAATCTGTTTACTAAATGTCAAATGAAGGTCTATAGATCTAGGGGGTCTGGAATAGGGGATTTTTGGAAGAGAATTGTATTGATAGGTGATCTGAGCATAAATCGGGAATAAGAACAATATCGTGGTTCAGCTGCTAGATGTTGAATGTGCAAAATAGGATATCAGGAATAGAGGAGTCTGTGATATATTAGTTCCCTTTTTCTCGAATGTAGTAAATGTTACAATGTCAATGTCAGTCTGAAGTTGAACATCCTAAAATCAAGGGGAAAATAAGAATCTAAATGCTAAATAAAATAAGTAACCAATGCTGAATCGTTTGAAACAGCGGAGGAAGAACATTTGATGCAAATGAATGTATGTATTTACTTTTTTCTGCCATTTTTTGTTAATATTCTTTTATAAGGCATGTATGATAAAGACAAATATAACATAACATAACATCTGTTCTAATAGAAAAAGTCGTGTACATATTTTAATCATTATTTATAATCCCAGTTAAATATTAATATAGCAAATGAAACAAATCCTTATCGTGGCGCATTGGTATAGATTGATATTACATCTATTAGTCATGGGCAAATTTCATAATATCTAAATAAATTGGATAAATATTTAAGCGTTGAACCAGCTCTAATTTTAATTTATCACCATAGATTGGCATTGCTAGATCCACTTTATATCATTCAATAAATGACTTCAGGAGGCAGTGGTTCCATATTTATTAGAGATGTTTTACTTACACCTGTTTCAAAAAAGTAGAAACCCTAATAATAATTGATAATTCCGGACCAATTTCTTAACATTACAATTTTTTCCAAGATCTTGGAAGCAATGATTAATGATTCTATTGAATGTTTAATAAAAATAATATTATCTTAAACAAGCATGGAATCCTCACCAAAACGGATCTGTTTTAACCAAATTTCTACCTTGTAGTAAATTCTGTTTAAATTACTAGATTTTCTGGGCCAAATAGATGCAATATTCATAGACTTTCAGAAAGCAGCTTCTAATTAAACATCCTTTCGGTCTCGGAGCATACTTACTAAATTTAATTAAAGGCATCGGCAAGCTGTAGTAAATTTGAATTTGTAGATAACACATTAAAGGTCTCTCATGTAATTGATATTGGTCCTAGGTTATTTTTATTTTTCATTAATGTTCTCTTTTAATATCTCAGTCTCCATGGATATGACTTATTCTGACGAAATTATTATGTAATTACTAATCTGTTCTTTCCTTTCATTTCTTTTAGAGCGTTTTTCTTATTTCTTACTATAGCGTTTTGAGAACAATCAGTATCATTTTTTAAACTTATTCTTTAAGTCCTGTTGCAGAAAAGTATTTCTAAAATATCTCATATCAGACATTGTCAAAAAAAGTGTCTACAAACCCTTGAATTTCACAGGATTTGGTTTATTTCTAAGTTTGTTACTTTTAACTTTTTGTTCTTTTCTATAACATCTCTGCAGACTAATTAGAACTTTACAATTTTATGGTGTTCTAAATGATATAGAATTCTTCAGATAATGACAAATGATGGATAATAGAAAATTTATTTGCAATTTTTCAAGCAAACTTCTTTCGTCTCTTTTGAGAAAGTGGTGAATTTTTAAATTTAGTGTTAGCTTCCAAAAATAAAACAAACGCGAGAGTGTTGAAGAAGTAAAATTAATGTTTATAGGATGGGCAAGTGTCCATCCTCCAAATAGTAAAATATACGAGAGTAGCCACCCTAAATATACAATAAGATTATAAGATTATAAGACGTAACGTTCGTGCCTCATTACATGGCCAACGTAAGCTGTTTTTCAATTGTTGATATTGTGTAGGAGCTCTAAGCCCACTCTTCGAATGACTTCTTCATTCGATACTTGTTTGTCTCTATTTTGTTCATAGTAGATATTTTTAATGTCTAGGCTTCCATGTCAGCAGAGGCCAATGCTAAAACCGCCAAGATGTCTACATGAAGGCGGCAAAATCACCTATGAGTGCAGCGAAAAATGGCGGCCGAGGAGGAGTCAAGAAGGCCGACGTAGGAAAATAGAAATCCTAAAATAGAAACGATGATTTCTTAGGGAAAAAAATATAAAAAAATTTATGAAGTTCATATATATTTATAAATAAATATACGTTCAATAAAACGCTCTCGTATATTCTAGAGATGAGAAGATGGTGTAGTAGACATTCCTTCAACTGCCACACGTTTAATTTTCTGAAAACAACAACGAAGTTACTGTTGATTATTACTATTATTATTATTATTATTATCACGTAGTAGCGGTCGAAACCGTTCTCTTCTTTTACCACTGCAATACATAGAAATAAGGGCAAGAAAAAAACAATACTTAACGTGTTTCGGGATTTTTTGCAAAAATCGCCTATATCGAAGTTATGAATTGTAATCCAGTTAAAGTTTCTACATTGTATATTCATTATAGGGAAAGTAAAAATATTAATTTCTCTAATAACAACATTTTAATTGGCAAAAATGAATAAGCAATAGTTAAACACATATCCAATGACCTACAAGATTAGAAGGGAAATTCTAATTTTATAGTTTATGATTAAAAGTTTAATGGATCTAAGTTGTTACTATCAAAATGTTCGTGGTATAAATACTTTAATAATAACGGCTGTGTTTGTGGTTTATTCACATAGACCTGCGACTACAAGAAAAGGCTAACGTGGTCAAGTCGCATGATCTCGGTGGCCAGTTCACATCACTCTTATGTGAGATGACCATGCCTTGGATCTCATGTGGCTTGATATTGTCCCTAATTCGAAAATTTTATTTGTTGACGTACCCATTCAACCAGAAATAAGCCTCATTGCTGAAGATGATTTTTGGATGAAAATTATGGTCGGTTTCCAATTGTCCAGGGCCCAATAAGCGAACACGCGTCGTTGTCTATGACCCTTTACCTTTAGCTCCTGAAAAAGATATATGGTGATACCTCATAATACATTGAAATAAAACAATTGAGAGGCTTTCACATTTATTGTTGAAGACTGTAAAATGTTTCACCAGATAGTGGCTTAATTAGGCAGATAAAGTACTGATGACGCCACTGTCTGATTAAACAAGTTGTTGTGCTCAACAATAATTGTATTGGCTGTTAATTGTGGAAGGTTCATTTTTAAATGCACTGTTAAGTTTTGTAACGTAAAAGGCAAGTGAGTAACTAATTCTGTAGAATTCGTAGAGAATGAAACATTTGTTTATGTCTGATATTACTTTCTAATTGAAGAATGTAATTTCCAAGGAAACAAAGAGGAAATAGATAAAATCTTTAAGTAAGTGCAAAGGTATGATAACGAATACAGTTGTATTCTATAATAAGCTGCACTTGCAAGGTTCAAATAAAATAAAAAGGAGTCATTTTTAGTAAGTTAGGGTCTCCTTTCTTGTTGGAATTTACCTTATAGATCACTTCATCAACTAAAAACGGCCATGCTGCACCACCAACCGAATTTAGATAAAGCTCTCCATCTGTCACACCTTCCAGTGTCTGGACCTGGTGAGATTTCCAGCGTTGAGTCAAATTAAGTCAATTCGTTTAAGTTTCAGATTTGCAACCATACTTCCACAGAAACCCAAAAGCTTTGGTCTGTCAAGTTGTCCGATTATTTTAAGCATTCTTTTAAAGGTGGCAACGGGGATTTTATATTGAAAGTAGCCTTCCTTCTTTTACGCATATTAATAAGACCTTCCTATTTATAATTAGAAGGCATCAATATTTCTTTTTGAAACTTTTTCTTATAAAATACTGCATAATATTACTCTAAGAAACTGGAATGTAACAAATGTTTAGCTTCACTTTCTTCATTAATATATTCGGTTTCATCAAGAATGTGTCGCAACAAGCATAAACTATAATAAAAAATATTATCCAATTTTTTTTCTTAATAGCTTTGCCAACACTTTACACCAAGAATTCAAATCTTTAATCCTCTACAAATATTTTATAAATATTTATGCTATTTTAAAACATACGTCTTTTGTATGTTAGCACGATAAATTAAATTCACTTTCTTGTTATCAAACACAGTTTTTATTATTAGTGACCGGGTTCAAACATTACATGGTCATTCAACTACAATTAAATGATTTAATTTTCAAAAGTGTATCACAAAGTAATGGCTTCAAGCTTCAACTGTATCTTTTGTATGTATTAAATGTTGGAGGAATTCAAGCAATTTTTTTATTAATGTTTTCTCTTCCTAATTTTAGATATACTAACAAGACAATAAAACTCCTTTTTTCCACGATAGAGTCGATGCAGCACAAAATGTATCAAAAATTGCGGTCATTACGGCTGATTCACTTTTAATTCATTGTGATTTCTGTTTGCGACCGTTATCCCCAGGTATTAATATGTCTCATTATTTTGCCCGGCACGGAAAAACGGATTCCGGTTAAAAATTGCCGGTTTTTTTCTTGGCCGGCTCTCCGTGTTTTTCTCCTTAATACCATTATAATATTGATGGTCGCTATGCACGTAGAGAATCCACGTAATGACCACCTAGGATGGCTCTGCCCATTACGGCCGTTATTAACCTTACATATGATGACCGCATTCATACATTGTATCGAGGTCCTGAAAAAATATTCATCGCAACAAACAAAAAATCATAATTAACATTAATAAAAAATATGCTTTATGGATTAATTAAAATTGGAAAAAGCTTTCAACTACAAATCGTAATAAGATTTTCCTTTAAGATTCCTCTTCATCAATAATCATCAGCAGCATCGCTGTGTTAAAATTATGCCCAAACTCACAATTTTAGTACCAGCAGTAGTGGTTTTAACAGATAGCTGTGAGTTCTTATAATTACAACTCACAGCTCTAAGTTAAAACAACTTCTTCTCAATTAGAGGTTAATTAAACTCTAATTAATTTAAAAGTGTTTCACCACGGGTTAAGTGAGAATTTAATTCATTGTACAATTACTTCTCGTTTGTTTATATCTAATTGTAAGTAATTAAAATATCTCGTTATTATTTTTAATAAATAAAGTAATCTCGTTGTAATCTATAATATTCATTACTTATAATCTTTAATAGTTAAAAGTACTTATCAAAATATTTTCTTTAGTTACCACTCAGAATATTATATCGTTATATTGAATGTTTATTTATTATTAAAATTTATACAGTCATATATGGTAAAATCTTTAAAATTTCATCGATTATCTTTCAGCAATACCGGTTGAATCCGACACTTTATTTTTTCCGCCATCATCCAGATGCCATTTTCTGCATATACGAGCCGTTTCAATTAAGCACTTTATGAGCGATTTCACTGCACCTCTTGCATAACCGGCGATCATTCGGCCTTACATGTTCATTCCAGGCTGGATATTATAATTTTATAGTCATAGCGATTTTTTACCGCCGAATGCCGCGCTAGAAATTAGGAATTATAAGGTGTTGGAATTTCAAGCGTTTACGAGACATTGCACTCGATGTTCATATATGTAAGAAAAAAGAGCGACAGTTTCTAAATGATTTTTCTTTAATCGACTGGTTATAATTTCATAACATTTGTTGTTATAAACAAACTCGTATTATATAAACACTCAAAAAATTGTTAAATTTGGGAATCTTCAAGGTTGATTAGATTGAAATCTGGGTTAATGGTATGTATTAATTTTTCGAAAATTTTTAAAAGGTTAATAAAATCGTGTAGCTTTATGTTATGAATTATGACTCGGAATAGCTGGCTAACAATAAACAATAAAGTATGAAAATACACACGTAGCGGACAAGATAAGCGCGAAAACGCCATCGACTCGTGAAAAGTCCCATTGTCTCCGGAAAATCGTGCCCCATATATACCACGGGCACCGATAAAAGCACGCCACTGTTAATTTATGCATCGAAATCAGAAAAGAACATCATAACTTTCTCCAATCGCCCACGGTGTCCGCGCCGTGTTATTATTACACGCCGTCTCGGATTATTACCATTAGAAATAAACCATGGGCGTACGTCACGACTATTTTTTTTTTCATTCCCGCTATCAGCTGATAACGCGCCAATCGGCACGTTCTTTGTCACTCGGGCGCTAAATAGAAATGTCTCTTGGCTTATTCAAATCGCCGTCCATTAATGATAGTCTTTTGTTTGTGCGCGTGGGCGAATATTAGTTGTACTACCAGTAAATGGGCCATTAATTATTCCACATCGAATTTTGTTATTGTAATGATCCATTATCTTAATGCTAATTGCCGCCAAATTGATTTTTTCCATAGATTATTATTTCAACGGATGAATTATTTAATAGGGAGGCGATAGATAAATAGTGAATTCAATTGATAAAATTACGATTCAATTAAAAGAATATTATTATTGTTTTGATGCCTGAATTAATTCCAGTCTCTTTCATAATAAATTAGACCACGTATTTAAATCTAATAACTATCCAAGGAAATATTTAATTGCGTGGTGAATATCTTCAATTTATTAAAGTGCAACATTTTTATTATAATCTTTTTGCATTTTCCACGCTTATCACATTTATTTACATTCTGATAATCAATTGATATTTTGAATTTTTACATTTATCACTTGTTAACAGCGTTAATCAGCCCCGATTATGATTGTAATTAGTTTTTCGACAATGTAATACAGCAACAGTTCTAGAAAGAATATATTTCAATACAATACAATAATATAAATTCACCTCTTAGAAGTCTGTGGTTTTTGGAAAATCAAACCACAAACCAGCAAACAAATAATGTACATGTAGGATGGGCGAGTATTAAATATTCTCAACTAATTTACACTTTTAACTCAGACCTGCATTTAAAAAAATGTGATTTAGCGTACTACACAACTAGTTTTTATAATTAATTCATAGGATTATTTTCTCACACCAATACACTTTTATTGTCCTAATATACTGTTAATGAAGTCCAATAAATAATTTAATATCTTTGAATGTTATATATTGTCACGTATGGATATCCGGTCCGAGTCGAATTCCATTTTATGGAATTTTACCTGGTGCGGAGTCTAGACGCTGACATGCATTCCCACGGGAATCGGCGTTAGCAACATCGGCGTTGTTTGCAGGTACACCAATAAGCGGCCGACAATTAGTACTAACTAAGCATTTGTTGACATGGAAGCCGTTTATTGGTGGATCGGAAAACAAGCAACGGGGATGACCAGATCGGGCGATTAGCCAAGAGATAGTTAAGATGTAGATTTGAAGTAGTGAGGTAGTTGTGAATCATAAAGATAGTTAAGATGTAGATTTGAAGTAGTGAGGTAGTTGTGAATCATAAAGATAGTTAAGTTGTAGATTTGAAGTAATGAAGTAGTTTTTAATTATAAAGATAGTTAAGATTTAGATTTTAGTGAAGTAGTTTTTAATCATAAAGGCAGTAGCGTTTATATTTTGAAGTGGTAGATTTTGAAGTAGTACGGTAATAAATATAAGCAGTGTAAAGAGTGTTAAAAAAGGAATAAATGTAAGTAGTTTTTATAATTGAGTATTTATTAGAATAATCAGTGATCCGGAATTCCAATCACGAGCTTGCAGTGAGACAAGACGTGACAAGTGGTGGAGGCGCCGAATTTACATGGTCTTTTCAAATTTGATTGATTTAACAAATAAATTTAATCGAGTTCGTGCACAGGTATTACATTTTTTTTTTGCTTGAACTATGTTTTACTCTGCTTGTGAGTGAAGACGAGCCGTCGCGTTATATTTCACACATCTGCTACGCGGTGCGAATTCCATCCCGGACATCGCTACATTAAGGCAGGTCAGGGTCTCAATGAGCAAGGACGTTCAGCACGATTATAACACCCGATATAAATTAGAAATTTTTAATAAAGGTTTACGCGAATTTCAACCGCCAAGTCGAAGTACGGAACTTTTCCAGGACAACGCGTTCGCTAAAAGTTCTAAATTGGTTCATTCTCCACCAGCAACAGACACGATACAGGAAGACATCGAAAATTGGTCGGTGTCCGATAGTATCACACGGAAAAGTTCGACAGACGACTCCTCAGTAGGAAATCAAACGTTTTTGGAAACTTTTGCGGAAGTAAATCACACATTAAATACAAATATGAATGCAGGTACCAATTGCGCGGGGTCAAACACCATGGATGCGACAGTTGCAGCGTCAGCGGCGGTACAACAGCAAGTAAACCAGACAATCAGGGATGCTGCTAACATTACTCTGCCGCCAATACAGCCCAAATTTGTACCACCACCATCGTTCGAGCCCTCGAGTGGTAATATTATTTCATTTTTTAGACAGTTTGAGTTTGCAGCATTTACTAATGGCTGGTGCGACCAGTATAAACTCCACTTTTTAAGTACTTATCTAATGAATGGAGCTTATTTTTGGTATAGGAACTATAGAATGGACCCAAAAAATGCGCATAAGACGTGGGAGGACGTAAAATCGGATGCTATTAACGAATTTGGAGGGGAAGACCCGATGGCGGACATCAAACTAAGGTTGGTGGCGCGAAAACAAGCACTTCAAGAGGACATCAAAACATATTTTTATGATATTCTGTATCTTTGCGACGAACTGGGAACGGTAAGCGATGAACGACTTATTGATTACTTTTTATCAGGTATGCATCCAGCTTATCTGGAAAAATATGTTATGTTGCGCTCCGCGAATATGACCAGAGCAAAACTAAAAGATGTAGTTATGAAAATAAGTGAAATTCAAAATGCAGCTTTTAGAGCGCAGATGTGTATGATCGCTCCGTCAGTACCTTTACCTGTGCAGAATAGCTCTGCAGCACCACCGAATGAAAAACGGTGTAATTGCAATTGTAATTCTCAATCTCATCAACCAATTTCATCAAATTTTTTCAGACAAAATCGAAGTAGAGGTCCACAAGAAATAAATAGATCATCAAGAACTGCGGATGGTAGACCAATCTGTTTCAGATGCGGAAAGTCGGGACACATGGCTAGAATGTGTTACAGTAGGGCCAATAACCAATCTAGAGGCTACGTAGACAACAGTCGTTTTAGGCAGGAAGGGACACCAGCGAGAGAGGAAAACCCAAACGACCGGGGGCGCCATTAAGAAGTCCGAATGCCGCCCTATACAATGCAGTTCGTGGTGACGGAATTCAAGGTATTACTCACATCCAGGGCTCAGTGAATGGTAAAAATATTAAAATTATTTTGGATTCCGGATCCGCGAAAAACCTTGTATCAAAGGACTTTTTAGAAAATTTTAGAGAAATCTCAAACAATAAGTACCTATTTAAAAGTGTAAATAATGAAGTATTTAACGCGATTGGAACTGCTGATTTAGATATAGAGTTAAGAGATAATGTCAATTTTAAATGTTCAGCTGTAGTTCTCGAGCGATTACCGTATCCGGTTATTCTGGGCATGGAATTTTTGGAAAAACAGGGAGTTATTTTAGATTTCAAAAATAAAATTGTTACGGTCGCGGAAAATATTGACGATGTTACGAGAGTGTATGATTTAGAAGAAAATGACGTTATGACGGTAGACGTATGTGAGACTGACATTCCAAAATTTGAAAAAATAAGCATAATAAATGACTGCATAATTGGACCACATATGTGTGTGGACGTTAAAGTTAGAGTCGATACAAACACGTTAGAATACAAGCGCGCTGTACCGTATTGTAAAACGGCTAGGCAGAAGCGAATCGAGATAGAACCAAAATTAAGAAAAACAATTGATGGATATTTTTTAAAAGTATTTAATTATGGTTTTACTAATACAAAGCTTTTTAGGAACACTACATTAGGATTTTTAGAGGTAATAGTGGGCCCACTGCCAAGTTTTCTGTGCGAAGAGGAAGATTATCAGATGAAGATTAAAACCCCGGATGCACTCCCACAAAAGGACAAAACAATTAGCTTTTCTACAGAGCGAGCAGAAAGATATGATTTGGAGGAAAATAATATTTTTATGATTGATATTTGTGAGAATTTTAGGGAGAAAAATAATAAGGTGTTACTGGCGAACGATTGCATAATTGGACCACAAGAGAGTCTTGATGTAAGAGTTAAAACAGAAGCAAATGGTACCGGATACAAGAAAATGGAAGTTGCAGACGTGTCGCCCACATTTTTTAGCGAGAAGGGAGACAATTCTTCCGAAGTTAGGATTCCAAATACACTTAGGGAGGAATTTAGCGATCTTTTTTCAGTTGGCAGTAAAAAGTCAGGATTTACAAACTATGCAGAACACGAGATTCGAATTGAGGAAGCATCACCAGTTAAGAGTAAACCCTATCGGACATCGCCACGGCAGAGAAAAATATCACGACAAGTGGTGGCGCCACCCGGCCTTTTGCAACCCATCCTAGTAGGCGTGCCATTTGACCGTGGTAGAATTGATCTTCTAGGACCAATTCCCAGAAGTATGAAAGGTATGTGAAAACTGTAGAAGATATCTATTATGCCAGCTGCTACGTGGAGACAGCAGCTTTGTACGATGGCAAAGCTGAATCCGTCGCCAACTTTATTCTAAATTATGTCATTAACAGGCATGGCTGTCCTAGATCGATTTTAAGCGATCGTGGAACAACCTTTCGTTCTGACTTAATTGATATCTCTAAATTATTAATTAAAATTAAAACCGCGAGACTACCTTTAAATATTTCGATAAATTCAATTAATTATAAGAGCTTAAAATCAATACCATTAATGGAATTTACAAACGTAAACACTTTTTCGGAAAAACTGACTAAATATTCTGAAAGTTTTAATACTTTAAAAATGAAAATTATTCTCGAAAAAAATAAAAATTTGAATCACTATTTTGTTTATTCAAGTGTGGGCGTTTCACTCGTTATTTTAATTTGTTTATTTTTTGCAATTATTATAATCTATAACAGATGTAAAACATATAAGACTGAAAGGCCCAAGATCAGAAGACACATTTCCCTCAGGTTGACAAACGGGGAAAAGTTAAGGGTAACACCTCAACAAATGGCCGAGGGTATTCGTGTCGTACCAATATCAGAACATACAGTATAATGTTGATAATGGGATGTTGATACGCCACCTGGTAGTTCCAAATAAATTGACAATGTTCAGATTGTTTTGACAGGAATCATTAAGTGGCCTTTCCAACCAGTATCGAATTAAAATATTAGAATTAGGACAGTTAATAATTAGTTTAATTTATTTTAGTTTTCTGAAATGTCATGTTTATATATATTTCTATATACTTTTTACGTGCATTAAGTAAATACAAGGATACTTTAGTTTTTTTTTTCGTTTTTCATGTAAACCGACCATGTCAAGAGCAATGGGATTTCCAAAACGATGCCTAGAAGGAAATGTTACCACCCAACAAGCACATGCATTCAGCAAATGGGAAACCCACTGGGGGAATGGCGACTAGTGCAAAATCAGTCCAGACGACCCACTCGTGTGATACCACACCACTACCGGTACAAACTACCCTAAGAAGATAAGAAACGCTTAGGAAGATATTCAGCAAACTCGACAAAATGGCGTTTCATTGGAAAAGAAGAAGGTGACTAGTCTCTTATGGATGATGGATCAAGATAGTAGCTTGAACATCAGTTTCGACGAATGGAGAGACTTTTTACTCATGGCCCAATTGTGATTAAATTACTGGAGGCACCTGACTTATTTTGTTGTCGGGATAGGAGAATTCCGATTACTTTATCCAGAACGAGATCAAACCGGAATGTGGTGGAAGCGTGGTTATCTATCGAGGGAATTGCTGGAGCGGTGTCCAGGACCTGCACTAACCCCTGATACAAGCTGGAAATGGGTCCGCAAGTGCGAGCGGATCAACAGAAGATGAAGAACTGGTTGCAGAATATAACAAGGTTCGCAGCCCACGAGCATAGGCATACGAGAGATTCGCGTGGATACACTCGTCGGTGGAAACAGCCAGACCTTACTGCGCTCTTGAAATGGCGGTTCGCGATAAGTTAGGTAGTTAGCAATGTAATCTGTTAAATTAGGTTGATACACATAGGTTAGGTACCCTAGGTTAATCGCTGGGGCAGCGATTGATTTGCGGGGGAGTAGTGTCACGTATGGATATCCGGTCCGAGTCGAATTCCATTTTATGGAATTTTACCTGGTGCGGAGTCTAGACGCTGACATGCATTCCCACGGGAATCGGCGTTAGCAACATCGGCGTTGTTTGCAGGTACACCAATAAGCGGCCGACAATTAGTACTAACTAAGCATTTGTTGACATGGAAGCCGTTTATTGGTGGATCGGAAAACAAGCAACGGGGATGACCAGATCGGGCGATTAGCCAAGAGATAGTTAAGATGTAGATTTGAAGTAGTGAGGTAGTTGTGAATCATAAAGATAGTTAAGATGTAGATTTGAAGTAGTGAGGTAGTTGTGAATCATAAAGATAGTTAAGTTGTAGATTTGAAGTAATGAAGTAGTTTTTAATTATAAAGATAGTTAAGATTTAGATTTTAGTGAAGTAGTTTTTAATCATAAAGGCAGTAGCGTTTATATTTTGAAGTGGTAGATTTTGAAGTAGTACGGTAATAAATATAAGCAGTGTAAAGAGTGTTAAAAAAGGAATAAATGTAAGTAGTTTTTATAATTGAGTATTTATTAGAATAATCAGTGATCCGGAATTCCAATCACGAGCTTGCAGTGAGACAAGACGTGACAATATTATGGAATTTTTCACCAAGTAACAGCCTCGTCAATTCAATATCTTTGCATACCAATTACTATTAAGCAGTCTCTATAAATAATGAATTGCCTTCTTTACACATTTCTCAATGAATGGTTATTAATGGTTTCAGCATTATTCGACCTATCTCAATAAATTATTCATTACTCTAGCGTACCTATCCTAAATAATAACTTACTGTCCTAGCGTAATCGTAAGCTATCCCTATAAATACTTTATTGCATTAGCGTATTATTTACTTTTCTCAATAAACTATTCATTATTTTGGCATTCTTTTGACCAATCCCAGTTAATTCTACATTATCCTAGTGTAGGTTAGGTTACGAGACCTATCCCAAATATTAATTTATTGTCCAAGCATTGTCCTCTCCATATAAATAATTACCCTAGAACATTCTCAATAAACTGCCCGTTGTGCTTGAATTCTCTCGTCCTCTAACAATAAATTATACAATAGATTAGCATACTTTTGATATTTTTTTAAAAATTAATCCCACTTAAGGACGCACGACCTACGCCGGCATGGTCTATTCACCTCCATATTCTTTGCAAGAGGACTCAGTCAGTCGCTAGTGGGATTGGCATACGGGGGACACCGGTGGAACTATGACCATACATCACTGGAGCCCTCCCTTCCATAATCACGAGCATTTACATCCCCTAGTATTGCCCCGTCGTTCTCGTCCTCCGCTTGGATCAGTAACTCCTTATGTGCTAGGACAGATCTGGAGAGTTCCGTCACCGCCGCCCAGTAGAGCTTGTCCTTCAGCATCCGGCCTACTAAGCCTATATTGACATTTAAATATGCTTCTCTTGTCACGCAGGGTACTCGCTCAGGGTGTTGCACGTCGTGTGTCCCTGGGACTAGGACACCACCTGCAGCTTTCTTCACATGAATTCCCAATCCGGCCCAGATAATCCGTGATAGACTCATGCCAGGATAGAAACTGGATCAAGTAGTAATCCATTTTGCTGTGTTCCTTGTTGATCCATGCCTCGCGGTTTGGGATGAGTTTCCGCGTCGAAATCCTCTTTACGCTCTCGCTTGGAAGTCCTCTGACTAACGCCATCCTTCATTGCCGTGAATGTTTCCACCCTCGTCCTTACTTCCAAACCAGCGGGGGAAGCGCCGCCAAAACCTCGATCGCCGCCGTGGACACCACACTCTTGACCTATCCCAATATATTTTACATTTTCCAAATATATAGTTATTTACTTTGTCATTTAGTAATTAACATTTGAATTGGAAACAGTGTCTTGGCTTGACTTTCAATACTTACGTAAAAATCAATGAACAGTTGCAAAAAGTTAATAAAATATATGATATGTCAGATGATAGTTGCGTCCGTTACTGCGTGGTACTTCATATTCAATGCCTCTAAAGTTCATTGATTTTTAGTTAGTTCTTTCCAAAAGTGCTACTTATTAGAGGCCGTAAAATAACGTTTGATTATCATAAAATCTATAGCTTTACTAACGTTATTTTGGGTCAAGTGGTAGAGTAGCCTCATTAACTAAACTTCGCCCTTTAATCTGTAAATAACGGATAGATAGATAGGTATGTTTATTGGTGAAAATACAATGTTTACACAAGTCCTGGATACATGTTTAGAAAATATAATGATATATCATCTAAGCACACATACAGAATAACTAATATATTTAAAAACAAATCAAATAGAAGGTTTCTATAAATTTTACCCTATAAACAAAATTAATTACTTCATAATTAAAGTATAAATAATGGTATAACAAATGTTTATTTCCATCTTAGTACTATTTCCCATTCTTTTTTAGAAATTCCATGAAATGATTATTATTGTCCTAGTCTACCTTCTTCAGTAGTTCGGAGAGCGGATTACCCAGCACTAGTAGGCGGTGATTTCCACGAATTGTTGGGTCGAACTACTGAAACCATCAGCGATTACAAGGCCATCACCATTCGTGGTCACTAGCCTGGCCAACATTCACGCTGACTTGGATTCAGTATGGGATATCGGCCTAGCAGACTGAGCAACCTTTCACGCCGTCATGGGAACTTCGAGCCTTGACCCAAACGCTATCGCCAAAACGCTATCTTGGATGCTTCGAGCAGCGTGTGATGCGACCATTCCCATTAAGAAATGTAGCAATAAGAACAAGGTTTACGGGTGGTCTGCAGAGGTGACGGAAACCCGGCCCAAAGCGCGGCAGCCGACATTTTGATATTCTCGAACTCCATGTCTCAACTGTCTGGGTCCAACTTAAGCTGGCCATAGGCGGAGGAAGCTAAGGTGGAAAACAACCACTGGGGCAAACCCTAAATGATTGTGATAATAATGTATGATATTATCAAAGTCTGTTGATTTTTTACAATAAAATTTGATTATCATGAAAACAATAGTTTTACTGACGATATTAAAAAAAAAACAAATCAAATAAGGTTTCGATACATTTTATCCAATTTATTTATAATTAAGGTATAAATAATGCTATAACAAATATTTAAGGCAATTAGTGATTCTTCCCATTTTATTATTTATTTCAGAAAATGATTATTTTCCTAGCGTACTCTTATGGGAAACCTTACGGCGTCGAACCTTAACCCAAACCACATAGATGAAGAGCAGTTTGGGATGCTTCGAGCAGCGTGCGATGCGGCCGTCCTCGTGAAGAAACGTAGCAATAAAAACAAGGTTTACTAGTGGTCTGCATAGGTGGCGGATGCCCGGCGAAATTAGCGGTAGCTGAGATCTCGAGATTATAGAACTCACTGCCACGAGTAGCAGGATACAACTTAAGCTGACCATAAGAAGGGGGAAGCGAGCGGCCTGGTAGAAGTTACTGGAGAGGGTAGGACAGACCTAACAAGATTGGGACAAAAAGCTCGGGCAGGTCCCTGCTGTACTGCAGAAGGTCATATAAACCCACCCCCCACGCTGGAGCGAGTTAACTTATTCGGCCAGGAGAAGGTAATTAGGGCTGCCAGGGGACACATGAAGGCTCCAGAGACAGAAGAAATTCCCAACGAAGCAATCAGTGAGGCGGTTGCCAATAATCTGACCCCGTCCGTCACCCACTATGAAGAGTCCCCAGTCCCTCAGGAAGGCGTATTCCTCGGGATCCATAAAAAGGCGCATCTAGCACTTCTCGCCAAGAGTAGTAAGAAGTCCACCTCGCCGGAGGAATAAAGCCCCCCCTGCCTCTTAGATATGGAGGGCAAGCTACTCGAAAAACTCATCCATACCATACAAATGGATCGACGCAAGAAATAAAGATCCGCCATCGACGTCCTTTTCGAAGTTCGACATCTGGCAAAAGAAGCCAACCAGGGGTTCCTACGACAGAGGAAGCACTGAATCGCTGGACGTGTAAATTGTGTTCAACTTAATCCCTTGGAAAACCATCATATCCGCCCTTATGGAATTAGGCGCCCCGGATCACCTCATTGCTATTACCGCTGATTAAGCGCAGGAGTAAAAATTGATGATGTAGTTAAGCGGAGACAAATGGATGAAGTTATAGCTATGGCACAGGCGGTCATGACGGCTGTTTACCAGTAAATTTTGATCATGGGGAGAGTACCAAGGCTCCTAAAATTACTTCAATATGGTTCTCCAGGAGAAGGGCCGAAAGTCACCTGAGATATGTGACCAACATACTTGGTCTGCCACTAGCTTGCAATTGGCAAGCTCCTATCAGACATGGCGACCCGTTGAAGGCTCTTGTTAAGCGTACCGAGCGCGAAGCTCCTCTATGCATCCCCTACATGGGCAAAATGTGTCAGGGCTCAACGAAACGTAAATGGGTTGCGCAGAGCACTAAAATGGGTGGCCATCCGAGTCGTAAGAGGGTATAAGGATGGTGCTAGCATTTACCTCCCCACATTAGAATTTAATTTGGACCTATTAACGAAGCAGAAGGTTCATAGGGCCAAGTAGGATGGAGTACTCAAGCACTCTGTCAAGAGCGAAAGCGAGGCAGGAAGTCCAGTAGCAAACGACTTAGGAGACGAAGGGGGAAAGGGAACCAGTCGCCTAATTCCCTAAGGCTCATTGTAAGGGAGGCTCCACGACAAGATGGGTTACCAGCTTACTCAAGTGCTCAAAGATCATTAATGTTTCATGACCTAAGTCTACCGCATCTGCAAGTAACAGTTATCTATGGTGCTTTGGAGTAATCAATAACGCCCAGTACACCTTCTTCCACATGTGGCACAGAGAAGAGTTTGCCGAGATGATGGGCCGTGCATCTTCCGCGGATACATTGATCGAGGAATCACCGACGCGTATCATAAAGTCTAAGAGATTATGTGTAAATGACATCACCGCAACCTTGGACCGAATTAAACAGTTAATGTCGGGAGAGTTATCAATAAAAGTTTAAATTTTAAAACTGTAATTGCCCCCAATCAATTTATTAATGTTAGATTTGTTGCAGGGCATCACCAGGCAAAGAGATGTAGCTGTTCCGCTGGTGTCTGATATTCAGGGGGGCACTATTGTCCCTGGGAAAAAGTGTACTCTTGACCTTTCACAATAAACTATACGTTGTCCCAACATACTCGTGACTTCTTAAAATAAATTATACAGGGTTATTCACGCTATACGGCACGGAATATTGTGGCCAAAATACGTGACTTTCAAAAAGTTTTACTTTGGGAATATATGGGGGTCTATTAGGGCTACTTTTTAAAATTATTTTCATAATATACAGGGTGTCCCAAAAACCCTAAAAGTATCAAAGTTGTGTTTTTTTTAATGAAACACCCTGTATTTTATTGCATTTTTGGATACGTCTATAAAAATAAGTATGTGTTTTAATAAGGTTTTTATTACATAAACCTTAAGGTTTTTGAATTAATTTGAATTTTGTAAAAATGTAACCTAATTTTCATGTTTCAAATACTTAAAAAATAATTAAGTTATGCATACCAAATTTACACTGAAGTGTAACAATAGATCATATTTTATTTTCCAAGTATAATAAACTTGACATCTTATGCCGGGTGTAAAAAAATTGGAATTAAACAAATGAGAACTTTAAATGACTATAACTTCATTTATTTAAATGGAACGCTATATTTATTAATTTATTAGCAAATGCACGTTTTAATTACCTATCGAATGGTATTTAAATCTTAAGTGTTAAGTCTTCTTGTTTTTACAGAAAACGCCAAAATATTGTTTATTGCACCGTTTTAGTACTTGTTAAGTAAAAATTTTAATGTATCTAGTTTTCTATCGTATTTAAAAACGTCAGATAATTAATTTAGTCTGTTACTTTAGTTTAAAAATGATGTCTTTTGTTATAGTTGTGTTATTTAAATTTACACAGATTTTCTTATACTAAGGTTTTTATAACTGACACTTCCAATTTCTTTAAAATGGTTTAATAGTCTCTCTAAAATGGCTGGCTTAGGGTGATTTCTTTCGGGAAACCTTTAAGTATAAACTCGACAAGCCAATAAACAATTTTGATGACATTCTCCAAGCATAAAAATAATGCCAATAACCCCTTCTTTTGAGTAAATCTTCATTTTTTACCAAAAAATACAACAGCGATGTTCAATCAATAACGATTACTAACGATCTAACACAAAAATGCAAAATAAGACAACTATAAAAAAAGACGGGCTTTTTAAACTAAAATTACAGACTAAATTAATTATCTGACTTTTTAAATACCATAGAAAACTAGATACATTAAAATGTTTACTTAAAAAGTACTAAAACGGTACAATAAACAATATTTTGGCGTTTTCTGCAAAATCGAGAAGACTTAACACTTAAGATTTAAATACCATTCGAAAGGTAATTAAAAGGTGCATTTGCTGATAAATTAATAAATATAGCGTTCCATTTAAAGAAATGAAGTTATAGCCATTTAAAGTTCTCATTTGTTTAATTCCAATTTTTTTACACCCGGCATAAGATGTCAAATTTATTATACTTGGAAAATAAAATATGATCTATTGTTACATTTAAGTGTAAATTTGGTATGCATAACTTAATTATTTTTTAAGTATTTGAAACATGAAAAGTAGGTTACATTTTTACAAAATTCAAATTATTTCAAAAACCTTAAGGTTTATGTAATAAAAACCTTATTAAAACACACACTTATTTATAAGAACATTTATAGAAAAATATATTTTAATGTTACTTTCAAATCATAATTTTTATTTATTGTTAACCTAACTTGTACTAGCAATATTCAGTTCATCTTCACTCTTGACACTATCACTGTTCTCGTTAATGTCGCCGTTCATATTACTTTCGTCTGAACTATTGTTGATTCAAATTTAGAGACGATTTGTTAAAAAAAAAATTAATGTTACCTTCGGTCCATAAGACGAACCCAAAATTTGAGTCCGTCTATCTAGGTATACAAAAAGTACGTCTTATAGTCCAAAAAGGGTAAGTACGGTAATAATTTATTACTCTTGCGAACTTTTGACCTATCGTTATAAATTCGTTCCATTGACTTTTATATTATTCTAGCCTAACCTTGACCTCTCTCAATAATGTATGAATTGCTTTCGCGTACTCTTGACCTATCCCAATATATTTTTCATTGTCCTGGGGTACCACAATAAATCATATATTTTTGCTTATAGTAATCAATAGCAATATCAATGGGTCAATATTAATGGGTAATATAAAAAAAAACATTATTTTAACTTAACTTTAAATACGTCCATGTAAAGTGTGTTAAATATCCTCAAATCTTTTATTTTAAACAAATGTGTGTCTTTTTATAATTTACGTACAATAAACAAATAAAATTGTTAACAAAAATAAACTAAGTTAACTTCACATTGCATTAAGGTAGGAAAGAGACAAAAGAAGCAAAAATAAGTTGTAAATGGCCTAAAATAAAATTTAAGAAAACAAAGAGGGGTATAACTAAAGATTGAAAAAAGATACTAATACTGTTTTAATGTACAGACAACTAACAGAAAAATAAATATATTTAAAGAAAGTTGTCCGAGAGACGAAAAAGAAGTATGAATTTAATAGATTAATTTAGAAAGGTTAAGCGCGAACTGTAGGTCAATATAAAAAAAGTAACGAAGAAAATAGGGACAATCAAAAAGTGCACATAGAAGATGAAATATGGCCGTTGAATTCTAAAACAGAAGCGTTGGTAAAGTAGAATTTTAGATATACTGTACAATGTTAAGCAAAAGAGAAAGAATGGGAGAAGTAGGATAAAGGAAGAGATTACTCCATTGTCTTGGAATATTGTTGTATTGAAGAAAGCTACAACTATAAAAAAATTAAAATGTAGGTTGGGGGATAAGCTTGTGGTGGGGAGAAAAACTAAAATAAAGTGAAAGAAAAGATTTTAAAACATCTTTTCGTTCACTTTATTTTAGTGGAAATGTTTTGTGGTATTAAGAGGAAGCTAAAGTGGTAGTTACAAACGGGGTAAGTATTAAACTGAAAATATTGTAAAAGGGATATGAATAAATAACCAAGAAGACAGTAGGTCAATATTTCCAAAACGAAAATCACATTTGGATAATTATTAAAATATATTATTACACAAGAAAAAAAAAATGACCGAGTTAGAAAATATGATTTTACAAAAAATATTAGAATATAAGAAGAAGAAACTTTGATGCCAAATGGGGCTATTCTTAAAGAAGCAGAAATAAATATAAAATATCAGAAGGAAACAAGTGTGGGGTTCAAATGAGCAAAAATTTATATGGGCTTGAGAGTGAAGTCAGTGAGAAATAATTTGTTCGTCTCTAACGGTATTAGAAGCGAGGTAAGAGTTTGTAAACATGATTATGATTTTTTTAAAATTTGTATACAATTAGGTTTAATATTTATTAATTGATTACTCTAATAAGAGTTTCTAATTAATGAAGTCACTTAATTATTTTTTTTAAACGGAAAGTTTTATATATTAAAATTAAAATTAATCTATAATGTTTCTTGTTCTTCTTGTAGTACCATCTCAGCAAAACCCTCACGTTCTTTTCCAGCTTGGAACAGAGAATGAGCATCCAAAATTGTCGAATTACTTATATTTTTTAGCCACGAGTGCTTCTTTCTTACAATCCACGTTTTTTCTGAAATTTTATTCTATTATCAGTTTGAAAAGGTCGTATTTATTACTACGCATTATGTGTCCTAGATAGGTAGTTTTTCTCTGTTTTATAGATGCAAGTAATTCTCTTTCTGATATTGTTCTCCTCATTATTTCGCAATTAGCAACACGTGCAGTCCATGAAACCCTGAGCAGTCTTCGTAAAACACACATTTCAAATGCTTAAATCCTATTCATAGTTTTGACTTTTACCGTCGAAGCCTCCTAATCATAGAACAGCACAGAGTATATCTATGGCTTGGAGCTAAAAAGGTCAAAAATTGCGTATTTGAGAAAATCGCATTGAAAGTTTTTATCAAACGTTATTTTAATTCTAACTGACATAAAGTACAAGTTGTATGTTTCAACTTTGGCTCAAAGATAGATAATTTTGCATAGAATCTGATAATGTACTCCATGTTTTGAAAAAAAAATTTACTTTGAAAAAAAATGACTTTGGCCTTTGTTGCATACATTCACGATTAAAAAAAAATTCTAGATGACATTGGCCGATATAACAACAATAAAAAAGAGAATATAGTTATTTGTTACGAAGTTTATTATATTTTAAAAAAAGTTTAGTGTTAACAAAGGTGAAATAAACTAAATACATTACAAAACTAAGATATCTACATCTAGATATGAAAAACTTTATGATAGTAAATCTATTTCCTCTTCAGAAGCTTCACCCAAGTAATCCACTATGTTATCATTTGCTAACATTTGTTCAATAAAGTGATTGTAGTACATGCGATTAGTTTTGCTGATATATGGCAAAAGTGCCTTTAAGTCATTTAATTTATCCGTACTTAAGGGAAGTGGTTTATTATTAAGTGGTTGAAGCTTGAGAAGACCACCCAGTCATGTTTCTTCTGATTTCTGGATATATCGAAAATTTTAATTTCGTCCTCAAAGGAATGTTTATATAAAATGTTCAGAGAGTCTGTTGAATACTCCATTCATTTTATTTTGAGCCACTGAATTGGTTACTTTAAGATGTTTATTTTTCGATGTACATAGTGAGTGTTTAAACATGATTTGTAGTTTAAAATTTATAGGGGGTTTTCTTGGCACCAAACGTATTACATTTGCCCAATCTCGGGGCAACTAAATATCAGCACTAGTACGTTTTTTGGTTTTTTCTATAGCCGCATGGATAGTGTCTGCCTCCATATGAGTATGTCCAGTCTCAAGAAACTTATGGTTAATAGTTAAATGTTTACCTTTAGTTTTCAATTCAGAAACAGTTTGCAGTAACATTGTAGAAAATTAAATATTGCGGTTTTGACCTCCTCAGGAGTCGCTGTACATAGTTACCATGGGCATATTATTATTTTCTGCAAGATTATGAAGGTAATGGTAATTGCAAGAACCGATTTCCTGCCCTCCACGACCAGCCATTGTCTCATTCCATAGGCAACACACAGAAGAGGATTCTTTTCCTATGGTTTGGTAAATGGTAAGGTTAAATATCCACAATTGACGCTTGTAGAAACTCAATCCACTTCTGGATTATGATGGCATTCCTCCTTATCTCTTCTTTTTGACTCGTATGCCGACTCAGCCAAATGTAGGTGTCTGGTTTTATTTTCTTCGATTAATCTGCGGTCTATCTCGTTTTCACAACATTTTAACTGCATAAGAAAGTTGTCGCATTTTGCGCATGTATCATTTTTTTGGTTTATGAAATGATAAGTTGAATTCCTTAACAAACATTTTTCTGTATAGGGAGGTATATTTTCTAGAAAAGTTTCGTCTACTTTTCTTGCCGTCATTATGTCTTAATCGCTGAACATGCTTTTCCTCTTCTTCTATGGAATTTGCCACTAACTGGTTTTGTCCAGAGCTAGACAATTTATAAAAAATTGTAAAGAGAATTTGTCGCTCGTGAAGGGTGAATTTCTCGAAACACTTCTTTTTGCATGAGCACGCTGCTTTCATTTCTTTGGCAGGTAAAATTTTCTTTCCTGACACTGACGAATAGTTTCTGCCATGAGTTTTCAATAGTTTTGTTATATTTCGAGTCCAATTAGAAGAATCTCGCTTTCGTTTCCTAGTAGCGTCACCTTTGTTTCCTTTTTTTCTTCCCCTGCGTGATTTATTTATTTGATTTTCTGCCGAATCAAACAATTTTGCATTGTTAATAAGTTTTTCATTTACCAGACCGATATCCAAACCGACATCTTTAAACTGTTCTTCTTGGATGTTTTTAGTGTCCTCGTCACTGTCCGACGGTACATATTCATCACCACTATCGTCTTTAAACTGTTCTGAATCGCTTGAAATTGTATTTTCTATTATTTATTCTTCAAGGATCTCTTTCAATTCCTTCGTTTCTGGAACTGGTATTGTGCTGGACCGTGTGCTTAAATTGTCATCATCACTGACTGACGCTGATTGTACAAGATACCAATACAAACCAATACAATGTACATGTCATGTGGACAGCCTGGACTTTTATTTTTTCAACTATTAGAGCCTCCTGCAATGATATGCGGCTATTTTCGGTATTTATTGTGCATATAAGTCCGGGATCTAGTTATTAAAACAAATCAACATAACCTCAAATCGGCAATATTAAATGAATAGTTCTATATAAAAATATAATGCAGTACTGAATCACTTACTATTGTCAGCTCCACATATCTGTAAAATCTGCCTTGTCCTTGAATTATAAGTATTCATTTTCTTTGTTTCACAAACACTTTAAAACTAGAATTGCGATGCAGCTGCAACCATGTAACATTTATGATGGCTACTGTTGCTATGAAGGTTGAAGTTAAAAAGGCCAATGTTGACATTGATCCATTTATGTTAAATAAAATAATATCAATAGTTACAACTGAAAGGGCCTAAGTAGACACTTTTAGCATAAACTGATGTTGATGAATTCATAGCGACATTGGCCAAAATTAAATTTATAGATCTGCTATTGGTTGAGATTTGACATTGGCTGTGTTACCATCTAAAAGACCGTAAGAAAAGAAGTCTAATGTATTGCTTAAATCAAAACGGCAAAATATTGACATTGGACTTTTTAGCTCCAAGCCACAGATATGTAAAGTTTTACAAATAGATATATAAGTTTGAAAGAAAGAGTGGTGTCGCATAGAAATTGTCTTTGGTTAAAAGTAGCTTTTGCCTGTTCTATTCTTGACTATATTTCAAGATCTGACTCTGGGTTATTGTTAATACAGGTTCCTAGATATTATTTTTATTATACAAATTAAATATTGAAATATTATTTTTATTATTTGAATATTCTATTCATCGATTCCTATTTCTTGCAATATTTTTAAGAGCTCTTTGTAAACACTAAAGCTTTTTCATAATCTATGAAAGCGACATATATATTTCTGTGACGATCTCATCTCTGCACTTATGGATGAGAAAAGTTATACTATACAAAGTCCCCATGCCCTCAATAAAGCCGAAATGTGATTTGCTGAGATCATTTTGCATTTTCGGAAAATTCTGGCGTGAATTATTTTCAAAAATACTTCATCAAACTAATTAGATTCAATTCCTTGCATTTTTTGCATTTGATTTCTTTGGAATAGGTACAGAAATGGATTTTACCAAATCTTACGGAAATGTTATTAAAAAATCTTACCACAACATCTAAATTGTCTTCCTCTAATAATTTTATCACCTTGATATGTATTTCATCTGGCCCTGTGCTTCTTCCAGATTTACTGTTTTTTTATGGCTGAAATACTAAGTGCAGTCTTTAGATCTCTAGATATTTTAAATTTTCGTATGTCTGTAGTTTTGAATAATTTTCAGTTCTTTAGAATTGAAGATGATTATGTTATGTAGAGCATTGGAATTGAAATGCATAAAATAGATTTAGATTCAAATTATTGTTTTATTTTATTCCTAAAATATAGTTTAAAAAATTAATGGGACTTTCTAGTTTTATTTTAATGCAAAACATATAAGAATTAGAACAACCGATGTTTATTATACCTTATCGTAGATTTCTACGAGAACAAAAAAAAATCGTATAAATAACCGAAAGCTAATGTATAGCAAAATAATTCAAATTCATTCAACAAATCACGCCCACTGGTCCGTATCTCGTAAGAAATGTTAATTAACGACAGGACAATACTAAATTCTGTAGAAACTCTAAAGCTTGATCGATCGCCCTGATTACAATCACTAAATTATGCAAATGATCCCCTCCCCCGCCCCCCCAAAAAAACTCTTAGTGACAAATCGCCGTGCATTTCGGCACAAAGCGCAGCAAAAACCGATTTCGGTTGACGGCTTACCCACGCCGAGGTGAAACGAAAGGCCGTAAATCAAATGTTAAACAACCCGTGTGGCAAATTGTGTTTACGTCCAGCGTTCGCATAAAACATGATGTATACTTTTCTGGTTTTCTATTTAAATTTTCGGCGCGCACGGTAAACACAGATTTTGGTCGAAAATCAAACGCGCCGACTTTCTCACCGCGCGCGATTAATTTATGCGTATTTGATTCGCAAAAAAAAAAATCGAAACGGAATTTATACAAGATTTAATGCAATAATTAGACGTATTTAAATTCTTCCCTTATACATGCAAAACATAATTATTATTGAATTGATGAGGTTGTTAGTTTGGGAAACTCTATTATGGTACATAAAGATGGTGCTAGGAACTTCTACGTTTTCTTTGCAACTTCCATCTATCCAGTGGATATAATTATTAATATTCTCTTTAAAAGAAGTGTTTTTTTTTTAATTTTTAGTAAATTGCTCACTTTTCCAATTACCCGTCGATCTTTAATAACCAACAATTTGCCGATATGAAAAACAATCAAGATGCGAGATAAGTGATGAATTACCGGCAATTAAATCGGTGCCTGTTGGACGCGTATTCGTTTCGGGGTTAATGCGTTTAATGTGATCGGGTTGATTGGTTGATTGGGCCGGTGAAAATCCAATTTAATTGCGAAACGAGATACGATGCGCGCACGTTTTAATTTTAAGGAAAATCGCGCGGTGTGTGTAATCGATTCATCGGAGATAAGGTATTAAATGATATCTTCATTAATCGGGACGGTATCGTGGTGCCACCTCTTTCGTGCCAACGACGTGCGAAGCCCATCAAATTATGTAGATGGCGATTGGTTTCGGATTCTCCGAAAAAAAAAAAATGGTGTAATAATTACACATTTACGATTTTTCGGCGTAACGATGTCAATGCTACGAGTAATTTATTTCAAATTAATCAAACGAAATTAATCATTGAGTCGAAAAGTTATCGCGCGTACGACACATTAATTTCAAGATTCGCGATTGCTCCGGATTAATCAGGTTACTGGTTTAAAAGCATGCAAGTCAGGCCCTGATATGTCAGACCGTACTCAATTCAATTTGTGCGGACTGGTCAGACGTACAGTTGCACTTATTGGTTACTGATAAGCGTAATGCGAACAGTTTTTAAGCGAATGAGACTCACCAGGATAATGAATAGGATGGTATGCGATAAATGTAAACAAAATTATTTAAAGAAGCTTTCATTAACTCTTTTAAAAAGAGTAAATTTATACTGTATCACAATGATTTAGGATTTAGATTTTTGACATATTAACTTTACTGCTGTCAAATTAGTAATCGTATTTGATGCCTTTAAATTTAAAATGTAGATGGCTATTTGGATGATTTCAAAGAAGATAGCTTGAAGACAAGTACTAATTCATTAAGGTATTTTTTAAAATGAGCGTACAGATTACTTTTATATTATAGCTAATTGGAATTATTTAACAATTAAATTGCAAACGTTGTGGGGTCGTTAACTGTTCCAGTTTTAATCGTCTAATTTTAATAATGCATCAATTAAGACAAAGCCGGTCTCGATGTAGGTACGTGCGGTATACGTGAGGTACGCTCACATTCTTATCCGGGAGCAATCTCTGCAAAAAAAAGTCTGCAGAAAATTTGCATCGAACGTGCGCTGATAATGTACGGAAATCGTGGCCGAGGAAGATGTAATGACGTCCATGAACTGACTCGGGAAAATATTTTTCAAACTTAGTCAAAAAACATTGATATTTTTAAATAATAAAATAATAATTTTCATAGCGATTACGTAATAAGTATATTTATGAACAGGTCCGAGTATTTAATTACACTTTCTAAAGTGCGCGCAAAGGAAAATGACCAAATTATGAAATTTTTACTTGGCACATGTGCAACGTATATATTAATTACCCGATTTCACCGAAAATATCCGCGAGTACCTAGAAACTTAAGCGAGCATAAAGTGTTAATGTGCCGGTTTTTAATGTTATGAATTGCGTTAATTTCTATATTTAAATTTCTACACGGTTTATTTTCTTATTTTATTAATAGTTTATTAAAAATATATTAATTTTAAATATTCCATCAGGTTAATACATATGTACATGTTGAATATAATTTTAATCAGAAATTTATTTTAAGAACTTACATTTAGAATTAAGTTTTCACAAATCCTAAGAAGAACTAACTAATAACAAAAATAAATTTTAATATATAATTAGTTGTTTTAGAGTATTAAAATTTATTATTCTTCTTAGGATTTGTGGAAATATTCAACATTATTGGTTTCCCGTTAAAACAATAATAATTTAATATTAAAAACTTTTTATACAACTCCCTTGTTGCTTCTATATTAAACATGATTTGATTAACTGAAAATATAAAACATGTGTTTTACTCAGCTCTATTTGGATATTTATTTATTTATTTATTTATTACGGAAATCTCATTTTTTAACAATTGTCAAAATATAATTAGTACACGAATAAAAACGACAAATAACAACTTATCAACTACTCTGAAGCTTATTAAACAAATTTACAGTTAATGTACATACTTAATTACAAACTATATAACTATATTTTTTCAATCTTATAAATAATTGTAATTATTTTAAATCAGTTTATAAGTATTAGAATATTTTTGTAAAATTTTAATTTATTTAGATATAAAACGTTTATACTTAACGTTTTATTTTTATAAGTATCAATTAATTTTGATAGTAAAAAATATGATGGCCACATTAATAAATTAATATGGTTTTATAATTATTTAACAATCGTTAAATAAATACTGTAAGGATAAAGTCTGAGTGCGTAGGAAATTGTTATGAAAATATTTTAGTACTCAATAAAAGCAAATCTGTGTTATCATAACATAAAAGATCAATATAACTAAAAACGTTAACAGCAAAAGCTCATTAGTTTCACAATGAAATTATGTCTGGCTAAACAACATATTGCTTTTTATCTTTATTTCATATTTATTAACATGCGTTGATAACCTCGTTATTTATAATGCCGAATTTATTATACATAAACTCCATTTATTACAAAACATTTCCAATGGTTTTATCTAATTATCAAAGATTTTCACTATACCATTATTCAGTATGGTATGCCACAGGGCTCAATTTTAGGTCCAGTAATATATCATAATAATGAATAATTATAAGTTATTAACTATATTTTAAACTCATTATTTTTAGTTTAGTTTAAATTATATGGATTTTAAGCTTTTATTACGTTGGCAACTAAGAAATTCCCATAAACGCTAATATATAACCTTCCTTTATTTTTATGAATGACCTGTTAGTGGTGTACTTTACTCAATATCAGTCACATTTGCGTTTCCTTAAAAGCAGGTGATACATGATTGTTTTGTTGTCCTTAGTTGTGAGATATTTTTAAATAGAGGGAGAAACGAACATTTTCGGCATATTTTACTTTTTTATTTCGGTAAAGGAAAGAAAGCTGCTCAAGCTCACAAAAAGATATGTTAAGTTTATGGTGCTGATAAGTTAAGAGAGCGTACGTGCCAGAATTAATTTTAAAATTTTCGATCTGGAGATTTTTCTCTCAAACACATTTATAATGCCTTGGGGTTGTTAAAAAGCTCGATATTTGGGTACCGTATGAAATGACACAGCGAATCAACAATTCCAATATGCACCTTAAATGTAATAAAACCGATTTCCATCTGAAAATAATCATAACAAAAACATGGATAATGTACAGCAACATTATCGGAAAACGATCATAGTGTAAAAAAAACGAACCAATTCAAAGCACACCGAAAAATTAATTAATCTACTACCAACAACTCATAAAACTGGACAAAGCAATCAAAGAAAAACCACCAGAATTGAAAAATCGCAAAGGAATAGTATTCCACCACGACAACGAGAGACCACTCGTGGAAAATTACTGGAGCTTGTTTGGTAAATGATGTTACACCCTCCATATAATCCTGATCTCGTACCATTAAATTACCATTATTACGCACCTAGCAGAATTTTATAAATTGTATTTTTTACAAATGACGTTGACTATAAATCTCACTTTGCTTGCTCGTTTTTTTTTTGGAAAAGGACCAAAAATTCTATGAAACAGAAATCATGAAGTTGCAAGATAGATAGCAAAGGGTAAAATATTTAAATATTTTTAAGTGGAGATTCTGAGTATAAAATAACATATTCATGATTTAGGGATAGATAGTTTAGTAATTGAGCAAGTGAATAAAACACCATAAATGTAGAAATATGATTTACTGCAGAGAAAAGATATTTGGTTTAGATCGCTTCCTAAAATAATTATTTTAAACAGGCATGGGAAACCTAGGAACGAATTTTTAAATTATTATTTAATTTTTTAAGTATAGAAGATTGGTAAATATAATGAAAGAAAGACATAATATGATTTCCCATGCCAAATTTCATGATAAATATAATGATGATGTTTTTGCAAAACAAAATATCACTAAATACTTTGGCTATAAATCAAATCAAAATTAATTTATCAAGCTGGAAGTTGAATGCACCATTTTGGGCCGTGAATCACGTCCGAAAATAGGAGCAGGTCGCTTCGGAAGAACACGTCAAAAATGTTATTAATGATACTTCTACATCATGGTCTTTATTATTTTGTTTCGTTAGGTGTAATTTGCAATATACCATTTATTTATAACGAGATTACAAAAGTTATTGTTATTTGATTGATCATTAACCAATCATTTCTGATTTGAAATAAAATTAAAATTCGTAATTTATTTGTATTTTCTTATGTATTATACATTTTTTGTTATTTAGAAGAAAATTAGGAGAAGATTATAAAAAAATACTCAAAACGTTTGCTCCTTTTAGATCTTCTTTTGTTTCTTCTGATCATAACGCACAATTATAAAAAAAATATTGTAGAGGTAAACTTTAAACGGTGCTTCTTTCTGTTGTAGTTAAAATTTACAAGTGTAGACTCTATAGAGAATCTTAGAGTTAAAAAATTTTCAAAAATTCCATATTGCCAAATTCTAATATTGTATGAAGAAGGGATCTGAAGAAATTTCAAAAAGTATCTGAGAAATCAGAATGTCAATAAGGATTGGAAAAAGGTGTTTTTGATTTATATGTTTTAAAAAATATATTTGAGTTCTAAACATTGTAAAAAATGTAAAAATCTAAAAATACTCAAATAATCGTAAAATTGCAGGACAAACAAATGCTTTTAACTTTATTGGTTTAAAAAATATGTTCAAAGGTTAACAAGTTTTATAATTAAAATTCTAAAACTCTAAATAAAATGAGAGCTAATAAGAATTTTAGACATTTTAGATATTAATTTATTTTTAATCTTTAATAATCATACTGAAATGGAATTACACCATATACATTATTTTTAAACTTTTAAAATCATTAAATCTATCGGAAAATATTGGTTAGAGAAATTGCAAAAATCCTCTTGAATTCTAAGTTACAAAAAATTTGAAAACCATGAAATATGAAATCACTAACTTTCAAAATTTAAGTTATTAATGTCTAAAAAATTATAAAGCTCACATTTTTGCGTTTTTAGATATTTAGACTTTCATAAGAACTATAATAATAATAATAATAATAATCGTACTAAATGTATGAATACTCATTTTTGAAAACTTTAAAAACCAATAAATCTATTTAAAAAATTGTTGATATAGAAATTATAAAATGATAAACTCATATGAAACTAATTTTTGAGATACTTTAGAAAAAATATAAAACCATAAAGTATAAAAATTTCATGATAAAAAAATCTAGACAATGAAATTTCAAAACCTCTAATTACGCTCTATAAAATATAGAAGGGCATTGAATTTGAAAATTACCAATATTGTTAACATCTGAAGCTCCACATATCAAAATTACCATTTAATTCCGTAATGTAAAAAACATCTGCAAACATGTGTGAACAAGAAACCTTGGAATTTTAAAATTATCAATTTAAGAAATCAAAATCCTAAAAATTATAGTCTAAAATTTAAATTAAATATTTTTTAAGAAAATTAACTTAGAGAAAAAGAAATAAACCTAAAAAAATGTTTACAAAAAATAGATCTAAAAATAATTTAAGTCTAAAAGGTGTATTGTTTTGTTTCCTTTAAATTTTACTTAAAAATTAGATAATGAACAAGTAAAATTAGATTCTTTTGCTTTCAGTTATATACTAGTAAGAAATTTGAAAAAAAAAAATCCGCCTCAATTCACACACACAGAAGTTACGTTACTAAATAAAGTAGAACACTAAAAATGAAAACAATCTAGAAAGCCATGATATTTCAAAGTTCGCACAAATCTAAGTTTCGGGATGCCTTACAGAAATTTCTTTTAATATCGCCATAAAATGTGAAAATCAATTCCTTGATAAAAAATTTAGAAAGCCATCAAGTTTAAAAGTCTCCAATTCAGCTCTATAAAATATGAAAATAACTAATCTAATTAAAAACAAATAAAAATTTTAAAGGGCACGAGATTTCAAAATCGCAATTTCATCTAAAAAAAATTGTATATAAATAATTAATTATTTAGTATAACAGACGCTGTTGTCATGTTTTTATTAATGTTTTTTTTGTATACGAAGTATTTAGAGCAAATTTTATATATGGGTAGCCCCTAATTCACCCTCCAATCAGTAAAACATATACAAGGCTTTTACTAAATTAATAATAAACTGTAAGAAAATGATTGTAATAATTGTAATGATTTACTTATTAATCTGAAAATATTTTTTGAGAACACCCATCCATCCTACATATACATATTAACTTCAGTTAGCGATCGTGTTTCAGTTTGCTGATAAATATAAGACGAACTTATTAGTGTGAGCAAAACCATTTAAAAAATATTTGATTCTAGCAAGCTGGTGCTTCATACCACATACACATATTTTACGCCACTCGATTATCTTCCAGACCTTTCACAGGCAATTTTTGTCTTTAAAAGATAACCTTAGGTAACCTTAGAGTACTTTAGGTACTCATATATAATTGATTTGTTTCCTTCTGCTTATTTTCTCTTAAATTCTTCAATTCTAGCTATCAAACTCGCCAATTCAGTCATGGAAAATCTAGAAACCCATGTAAATTTTAAATGGTCAATTCTATTAAAAGAATGAACATTTATAATTCCGTTATAAAACAATCTGGAAAGCCATGTAAAATGAAAATTATATCAATTCTGACTGAATTAAAATATCTAGAAAATCATGAAATTTCGAAATCTCCAACTTGGAGGAAAATAAATCATAATAAATCATTCTCTCAGAATAAATAAGATGTATTTCCAAAAGTTGCAAGGAAGAAAACTATAAATTTTGAAAATTGCTTTGCTTTAATATATCAAACATTTATCCTTGAAATTTTTTAAAAATATTTTGAAAACTTTTAGATTTTCAAATGGGAATCTAGAAGAAATTTTTATTTTTATTTTTAGTAAATCAAAGAATTGCTTTTTGGAGAATATTTCTCAATTGTCTCTTACACTACTGAAAATTTAGTAAAATACATTTTGAATTCTCAAAACCCATATGAAATTTGTAATCCTGATAAATGAAATACGTTTTTTCTAATTCCAGTTGGACTCTTAATCTAATAAAACTCTACTAAAAACAATATTTGGAAAAAATACTGCAATCTAAAAGAAAAGTTCTCTTGTGAAAATAGACATTTTTATTTTAGTAAATTTCAAATTCTGCTTTAAATCTACTTAAATCTTTATTTTTTGATTCGCTGAAAAAAAACACGGTTCCTAAAAAAATGTTCATAAGTTGAAATCTAACTTCGATATGTCCTAGCTCTAACTTTGTGTTCTATTGTTTTATGTACCTCCAGGAGAATATAAAAAAAAAGATATTAAATTGAAAAGGCGGATACTTGATGAAACTCCATAACAAATTAAAATAAAACAACACAGTTGGACGGGTTTCACATTTATTGTTTAACACTGCAACATGTTTCGTCACACAGTGGCTTCATCAGGCAGGTGAATACTGATTCATTCATACAGTATTTAACAATAAATGTGAAACCCTCCCAAATGTGTTGTTTTATTTCAATAAAAAGTAAGAAATAACTAATCAGGTAACAGGGAATAAAGAGAAGCTGAGTTGATTCGATGAGAAGTGGGATTTAAATGGACCAAAAGGGCTAAAAGGAGACTGCGGATGAAAAAGAACGTTCAAGGGCATGTTAAATGTGTGTTAAGGCAAAAATAGTTAGAAATTAGAAAGTGTAATAAAATAAGAAAAAACAACTAATAAGTTTCATCAGAGATACAACTTTTAGTTTGAGAGATATTTTGACCAAAAATAAGAGTTTAGAGGAGATGAACATTTCATTTTAGAAGACATTTTGAGTGTAATATGATAAATGAAATGGGATTAACAACATGAATCGTCAAGCATGTAAACACTTAGGAAAACAGAGTGTCACGTTATTTTCTTGACACTCTACTTTCCTGCGTGTTTCTAGTCTATTTTTAGGAATAATGAAAAAGGAAAAGAAAAAAAATTGTTTACTTTTTTGAGAAAATAAGGTTTTTTAATTTTAAGAATTGGAAATAATGATAAACATGAGATGGCGTTAATATTAAGCCAGATGTAATATAATTCTGTAGTCAAGTAGAAAAACTGACATAAATATGTATCACGATTAATAATAATAAGAATAATAATATAATAAAACAGATTTATTGATATTGTGTCATTACAAGAATGGATAAACAACTCATGTCTACAAAAAATTAATACAAAGAGATACATTAAGTTAAGTAGTAAGTAAAAATAGGTAGAAGATTTAATTTTTTCAAAAAATTTTCTTCAAGATTTCTTAGAATTTATATTCCAAAATGCGACGATTGTTTTCTTCAAGTATCGTAGAGAATTTGATTGCTCTTTATTTTTTAATAGATTTCAATAATTTTTTCCTTTTTTTTAAACTGCGAATATTTTTCTCTTATAATATAATATTTAAGATTACCAGCAATTTGTTTTTATTTTCCGAGAACTGTTACTAATTTTTTTCCATACATTATCGACATTTTTCTGTAATTTAATTCCAAACTGCTAGGAATTTATTTTTTGCGAAATGTGTCTTCCAGATTTCGTAGATTTTTGTATTAAGAAATAATTTTATTCTTCTAATTTTAAAGCAATTTTTAATTTTTAATTGATTTCTGTTTCATTTTTCGATAGTTTTTCATAATTTCTTCTTTTATCTTATCGGAATTTTTCTTTAATTTTTAAACCACTATTTTAAAATTTTGCAGCAATTTATTTCTTATTAATAAAGAATTCTCCAACCATTCTTCTTTATCATATTGGAATTCACCTTAAAATTATCTTGCAATTTGTAAAGAAAGTTTTCTAGAAAATTTTCTTCGAAATTCTTAGAATTTCTCTTTTACACTGTAAAGATTTTCTTTTCAAGTAATTTTTCTTGCGTATATTTTATCTGAAAAATATATAAGTTTTTTAGCAATTTTCAGCTTTCAAGGATTTTCCATCATTTAATTTTTATAATTTTTATCTATGTTTTTCTTTAAAATTTCTTGGAATTCCAAACTACGACGAAGGAGAAGAAAATCATTATTTATTTATTTTATGATGAAGAAAATATTATTTATATTTTTCTAAAAATATTTTATTTAAATTCAAAATTAAATTTAAGTATAGATAGTATAGAGTTTTCGAGAAAATTTTCCTTAAGATTTTCAACACATTTCCTTTAATTGTTTTGATAGTTTTGCGTATTTGTCTCCTTTATCTTATCGAAATAATTCTGTAGTTTTTTGTAAAAATATTTTCTCTTTTTTTTCAGATATTTTATTTCCAGACTTCTAAACTTATCTAATAAATTTCATTACATGTTTCGAGAACTTTAAATAATATTTTGCTGTATTATTACATACACTCTGTGAAAATTACTATGCAAACTGCAAATATTTTCTTTTTCTGTCTTCCAGCCTGCAATAATATATTTTAGTGTTTAAGAATTTTCTAGAAAATTTCTTTTTCGATTTCTAAAACTATATACAATTTTTTCATTAATTTATCGAGAAGTGTTAATATATTTTAATTTATATAGTCAAAATTGTTCCTAAAATTAATAAATTAAATATGTCAATATTTTATTCCTAAAATTCTTGAGCAATTTTTTAGTTTTCGAAAATATTCTACATTATCTTATCAGAATTTAGATTTTTAGATTTCTCTAGATTTTATTTTCCACATTTCTTAAATTTTGGCTTCCGAACTGCGAACTTTTCAAATGTTCTAGAATATTTCAGAGGTTTTAATTTCTGATTTCTAAATTTTGTGAGGATTTTTTTCTTTATTGATTAGTAAAGAAGAAATTGCTCAAAAAAATGTATGGGCCTTGCCTTGTTTTATGGGAATTTTACAGGAATTAATCTTTTAAACCATAAAGATTACGTTTATTTCAAATTTATCCAGAAAATTTTCTTTTCTATTTCAATTAATGTAAAAACATTTAATTATTTTCGTTTTATATTAACAAATTTTTTCTAAGAATCCAAAACAAGAACATTTTCTTTTTCTATATTTGAAGCTATATTGAAAGTTTTCCAGCAACTTCTTATTAACAGAATTTTCTTAGAATTGCCATTTTTATAGAATTCAGTATATGTTTAGGGAATCATTTCGTTGGATTGTATAATTTTGGTGGAGAGTTTGTCGAGTATAGGGTGCGTACATTGAAGGATTCAGTGAAGGCTTGAAAATGAGATGCTGCATGGTATGTATTTAGATTTGTCACCGATTTGGTTAAATGTCACGTATTGTCAGCAAATCACTATTGCATCTTTTGAACAATTTGATTGATGCTGCTAATGATGCTAATGTGCTCTAAGTAAGAAAAGATTGGTGATAAGTGAGAAAGTAATTTAAGAAACAAATAAATTGCTATGTTTATGCAATCCTAAGCACCTCCCGTGGATCATTAAGGAGTTATATGAAAATAAGAGTGCTTTAGAACACCTGCCAGTATCAATTGAAGTATTTTTTAATAAAAGGAGTAAACAGTCTTTACTGTCTGCCTTTGGTTACTGATAAGAAAATTGCGACAGGATAACTGGACAGAAGTTCTGGTGAAGTTCTGCAGCAAAGTCTCCCCTCAGAAAAGTGTGCGCAGCTCATCTACTGAACTTCCCCTACAAGTAAAAGATATCTTTCGAACATTGCATAGCTGTGGTTATCTTTGCTGAGCTCTTTAATATGCTTAATCCTAGATATTTGAAAATAGCCTATGGAGCTATACTGATTAAGTTATATAAATTGTAGCCGTCAACAATGACTCAGGTTCTGGCCGATGCCACTGAAATATTTTTTATGCAAATCGATTCAATGAATGTGTCCTCTTTTGATTGGTTTGTATCTTGGTTCTCATATTACATGATTAATTTACAGTCTAGAGGGTTGTGTGAGGACTGGGAGGGTTGCATATCTTTGGATAGTGAGCACCTAAAGCCTAAATTTATCAAGTAAACTATGCTTCGATATCTCACACATCTACGAATAGTTATTTTGATAAATAAGAGGTATTACCAGAGAATCAAGGTTATTTTGCTAGAGAACTTTGCATGCGCCATTCCAGATAAGCCAGAGCCTGATTACAAGCATTCAAAAGAGGGAGCTGCCTCACTTTCCGGGACTTTGGCTGTCCATCAACTTGTAATCTCTATGAGGTAGAAGTCCACTCCGGAGGAAATGCTCGGTGTGCTGAAATCTCAGTCCCGAAGAGGACTCCAACGGCCGATTTAATCGTCTCAAAATTGTCTTTTTCGTGCAAATACTGTTGACACAGCTTCGCGGCGATTTCTAAATTCCACATAGTGTTCAAGATACTGGCAGTCCTTCGCAACATGTTCGAATTGTTGTGATATCACTAGCAAATGATGATCGTCCTGACTGACAAAATGTTGAAAACCCTAATCGTGAAATGTTTGGTAGTGGTGAACTGAGTGTTCGCAAAAATTTGCCAAGAGTGTACAAAAATGTACATGTGGGAGATACATACTTTACTTGACGATAAATAAAAATAACAGGCACGAGATTAAGTTGTCCGGAGAATTGTCGGACGCCAGGGTAGTTCCAGTTCCAGCAAGTTGAAGAAAGATTAGAATATGAACAAGAAAATGCAAGACGATACGAAAAAGCTCACAGGGGAGATGGTGGAGGAAAAACTCGAAGTCACGCAGACAAACCACACGAATTATTTTTCAAAGATTTATTATGATACTGTTGGAACCTTTGGTTGGTTCTGATACTGATGGAAGGTATTATAATACACACTGGTACAGATAGACTAAAGGTAGATTGCAAGAGATTATCTTGGCACATCACAAGCAAGTCTAAAAGTACATTTAGCACTGGAAACTCACAAAACATGCACTCGCACGTACTCGAAGGGTTCCAACAATTTTTCTACCTACAATCACAAACCTTTGTACTTATTAATTTTTTTTTCGTTGATTTGTGTAAGTTAATTGTTTACATTTTATGTACAGACAGTGTAAGTATATTTACATTTAGTATTTGTATAAATTAATTTCAATTTACGTGTTAGTTTAAAAAAAAACACTACAAGAAGATAAGTTATGTAGTACTGGAAAAGTATTATATAATTACTGTTGTAAAGGTGTATAAAATATAAGTGTTAAAGTTTATAAGATAGATTTGTGAAATTAGTTAAAAGAAGTTAGTAAGTCCATTTTTGTGTGAATTGCAGAATGGGAAAGAAAGAATAATAGTGTAAGATGGAAGTGGGAGAGGAACAAATTGTATGAGAGTGTATCTTTATCTGATGTGATGTAGATAAACGCTAAAGGTAAAAATTCAGGTGATGCTGAGAAAATTATGAATTCCAATATCCAAACCGTTTTATACAAAACTTGTAATAGATTTGGAAATAGGAGTGAAGCAAAATAATATTAGACTTTGATAAGAGACGCGTATATTGTAGTGTAGAAGAGATGTGAAATTACTCTAGATGAATCAGTGATAATTAGTTAAGTGTAAATTAGAGGAGATATAGTTTGAGTTGGAATGTGTGATGGCAGAGGCTAGGTGGAAGTATTGTAAAGGAAAGTATAATTAAATTAGATTAACTAAAGTACTTTAATTAAAATTTTAATCTATATTCTTTCATTGATATTTTAATTGACGAAAAGCTATTTATTTCCAAAATAATCTGAGTAGAGAAAAAATCTTGTGAGAGGGACACAGAAAGAGGGGCTAGAGGAGACATCGGTAGGGAAGAGGAAGGAAGAGACAAATGAAGGAGTTTTTGGTGGCGAAGGAAAAAAATAAAGATAGTATTTAAGGGGTGAGAACGGAAATAATACAGAAAAGAGTATATGTTGATGTAGGAAGAGGAGAATAGGAGAGCAGTACAAGTAAAACTAAATGGAATAATAAGTTATTCACGCTTAAAGAACAAACAAACAAGTAAGCAATTCTCTGGATCTAACCTTAATTATTTTTTAGGAAACTACGTCTCAATTATTAAGGGCAAGTTGTCTGCTTTAAACAAATAAAAAAAAGTAATCTGACTGACCTCTTCATTATTTATCTAATGAGCATGGAGGGAGGGTGGTGTGGAGTGAGATAGGTTTTCGGATGTTCCAAAGTGACACCTCCTCCCAATTAGAAGGTTCTTACTCATTTTCTGATGTTGTTGAGAATAGGGTGCGTGGAGTGAGATAGATCTTCTTTCTGATGTTTCTCCGATCTTCTTTTTCATTGTACTGACCTGAAAAGTAAAAAAAAAAACTATTATTATTATTTTACAAAAATCAATGATGAAGTTGACGTTAGACTTTTTTGATAATGCCTGCACGAAATGTGAGTTAAACGGTGATATATTAAATATCAACATGACAATTAGTAATTTATTCGCATGCGGGAGATTTTAGCTCAAACATAACTTTAGATTTATAACGTCAACTCTGGATGTGCCTATTTTCCAGGAGATCAAAGCAAATCACCACCAGAGGAGGCAAGGAGAAGGTTAGAATAATAGAGGTAAGTAACTTTTTGAATTCATTATTTATAACAGTTTAGATATAAATTATAGAAGTAGCGAGCCTATCTTTATAAATGCAATCAGCAGGAGGCATTGGATATCACTGTTGTCTTCACAGCAAGTACAATTCAAAATACACATCTTTTTTGGAACCTCTTTAATGCTAAAAAGGAGATCTTCCTCCAGAGACGTGCCTTGGTGAAACAAAGATTTAGGTCACATCAGGAGGCAAGCCAGAAAAAAACTTTAAACCGTGCAATAAAAGCGTACAACTGGGATGCTTATAGATCGACACTTTCAAAATACAATGAGGATATAACCTTAAAAACCACTCGAACAGTAATAGTTCTTCTGTGATTCAATTGCAAAGATGTCTTGAGTGTCGCCAAAATTTTAATTTTAGATTTTTTATATTTTGCAGCAAATTTTCTTTTATTCTTCGGAAATGTTTCATAATTTTTGGTTTTGTCTTATGAAAAGTTTCCTAGAATGTATTTTTTGAACTATGAAATATTTTTTTATAGATTTGTTTTACTTTTCTCTGACTCTTTTTGTGGAATTTTTCGTTCAAAATGAATTTTAGAATTTTTCTATAATTCTCATCGAGATTTTTTGGAATGTAGCTTTCAGGCTGCGATGATATTTTTTCTTTGCGTTTAAGAGTTTTTTAGTAATCTAGATTATTAAATATTTTAGTAATTTCTCATTTATTTATCGAGTATTTTCTACTTTTTTTTGGATTTATCCAATCGGAATTTTCATAGATTTTGTAATCATAACTACGAATATTTTCTACAATTTTCCAGAATTTTTTCTGCCACATTTCTAACATTTTCTAGAAAGTCGATTTAATTTTTTAAGAACTTTATCGGGCTAATTAAAAACCATATGGCTGTTATAAAGTAGGAATCAAGAAAAGTCTCTGTATGCTGTTGAAGGCGCAACTTCCAGGCTCAACATCAATGGGTTCCCATGAAATCGCTACTCAATCTACAGAAGGAAGAATATTCCTACCTTCTTTCACTTATCAAAAATATATATTTGTAAAAATTTGTATTTCAATAAAATATTTGTATGGCATTTGTTTTTATGATATGTCATGGTTAAATATCAATATTTAGCTATAAGAAAAGAATGTAGCAACTTTCAAACATTATTTCTATTACATTTAAATCAACTTACAATGGTATAGTACAATGATAAACTTATATTTTATTTACTTTTTTAACCTATCAACAAATAATATTTTTGTTAATTCTCTATTCATTATTTATTAGTAAATTCAATTTATTTCGCTCAAAACTTCGAGATACGAACGTTGCTTTCTAATGTTCGCGTCTCATTTTTATTATGAAACGTAAATAATTGCATAAGGAACCAGAAACTTTATGGTTTGTATCCATCAAGTGTCAGGAACTTGAGGTGAATTAAAACATTTCACGCTGATTAGATTCGTACGTGTGGGTTTTGTACATGCAGGTGGAATGTAAATTAGTTACGTGTATTCCCGTTTAACACTTCATATACTTATTTCTTTTTTTTTTGCTGCGCGCTGTTTGATGACTGGCTTTCTACTTTTTTTTATTTTCCGTCAAAAGTGTTAATATTTAAATTTTAATAATTCTCAATTATATAGTATCTAAAGTTACGAAAATTAATCCAGAATGTAAATGTTGAAAAAAAATGAAAAAACGCAAATTGTTTTTATATCAGTTCGTTTCCTTCACTTAATGTACTTAGACTATGTCTTATGGGGATATCAAAAATCAATATTTTTTTGCAATTTTAGTGAAATGTGGAAGAAGTCATTAGTTTAGCCAATTCTAGTGAAAAATGTGGACTTGCAAAATCGGATAATTTTTAGGTATAAAACGAAAACAAAGAACCCCGATGTTTTTGAAAGAGTTCGTCAGTCAAATAGGAGAAAATAGGATTTTTCCTACTAACTGGAGGTAGTCATCTCTAATAGTTCTTGTAGATTAAGAAATTTTATATGTAAATTTTGGTGATAAAATTTTCGTCGCCCAACATCTTCAATAGAAAGTAGGTTTTCAAAAATCATCAAAATATTCTTAGAAAACCCCCTCAATTTTTGGCTTATATTTAATTAATAAAGACCCTGTATAAATTGAATGATTTACCTGAACTAAAATCAATCAACATTATATTTCCATAGATGGTACATACGTTGTTAGACTTACGTAAGCAATTTTAAAATAATCAAAGCCTTCGGTTAGCAATCAGGTTAATAAAATACTGGCGTGCAACTCGGCGAACGTTGCGCATACGTGAAATAGATAAACGAAGGAGAGAAAAAAAAGAATTCCGTCGAATATTTTACGGTGCATCGGTGCATCTCAATAAATAATAGAGCCGCACGAATGGTTGCAATAATTTTCAATTATACCTACTTAACCATTAGCGTCAGCTGGATCCGACCATAACTCATCTTAACCTAAATAATAACGGGCGAAGACGGCGAGGATGGATCCTCCTCGGATCGGCCGCCGCATATTTATCTATAATTCACGGCGCGAGAGAGCAACATCACGCCATTTGACTTAATTTCGAATTATGCGTAAAGCTCAGGTGCGCGCCTGTCTGCCGTTTCGCAACCTTTCACCGATCGACACCGATAATTTGCCACCTTATGACAGTCATTATGTTACACAATTTTAATTATTTCAAAAAATAATGAAAAGAATAGATATTTTTTGAACATAACTTTTTTTGTTTTCATTAGTTCTTGAATTCCAGAATTTTACATCAATTTTTGCTGTACTTATTTTTCAAATTGCAACGATTTTACTTTTTTCTAGATTTTTGTTGAATTTTTTCTCCAAATTTAATGGAATATTCGACAAATTTTTCTTGCAGATATTGAATATTCAATTTAGGGAATATTCCTTCACCTTGCTTTGCCAAAATTTCCCTTGAATTTATATTCAAATCTGCAAAGATTTTACCTTTTTAGTTTTTTTTTTACAGAAATTCTTACAATATACCTTTGTAATTGCAAAGATTTTTTTCTTCTAGGGTTTTACAGGGTCGACTAAATTTTTATTTTAGACTTTTAAAATCTTTTATTTTTCGGAAATGTTCCATAGTTTCTTGCTTTTTCTTATTAAACTTTTCCTAGAATTTATCTTTCAAACTATAAATATTTTCTTATTGGAATTATTATAGATTTCTTTAGTTTTTGTGTAATTAATCATCCAAAATGAATTCTAGAATTTTCCTGTAATTCTCATTGAATTTTCTTTTAATTTATCAGGTTGCCATGAATTTTTTTTAGTGTTTTAGAATTTTCTACCAAGTTTCTTTCGAGATTTTAATTTTTTTAGCAATTTCTTACTTATTTATCAAGTATTTTCTATCTGTTCTTTATTATTTATTAAAACGAAATTTTCATATTCAAAACTGGGACATTTTCCTTCTTTACATTTTTGCAGCATCTTTTCTATTAGAGTTCTAAAATTTGCCAGAAAGTACTCTTTCATTTTTGAATAATTTCTTCATCTTATCGCTTTTTACTTCTAGATTATTCGAAATTTGTCTTCTAAACTGAGCAAATTTTTTCCTCCTAAAATTTTAAATTGTTCCATCAATGTTCCTTTAATTATTGTGTATTATCTATAATTTTTAATTTATCTATAAAAAATCTGCTAGAATTTATAATTAAAGCTGCATACATTTGTTTTCTACAATTTTCCATTAAAATATCTTCAAGCTGTTGTAATGTTTTTTAGTGTTAGAAATTTACACAGCAGTTTCCTTTTGAGATTTTCAAAAATTTTCCAAAAGCCTTCATTCGTATGATTTGTTCCTTTTCTATAATTTATTTTTATTATTTTTTATTTTAGAATTACTTAAACTAGTTTCTTGGAATTTTTCTTCTAGGCGACAATTAGATTTAGTAGTGTTTCCGCAATTTTCCTTCCATTATTTAAAAAATTTCAAGAAATATGTGTTTCATATTTTGAGTCGATAATTTGTTGCTTTCATTTTTTATGTATTTTCCAACATTCCTTGTTTTATTTGGTCAAAATGTATCTTTGAAATTACAAAGACTTTTTTCAGATTTTTTTCTTCGATGTTTCTTATAATGTGTGTTTTCTTTTCACTTATTTCTTCTAAAATTCTAAATTTTTCCAAAAACTTTTATTCCTGATTTCCAAGTTTCCAGAAAATTCTTCCTAATTTTTCCAAAATTTTCCATACTTTTTATATATCTTATTAACAGAAAAAATCTCAAGCAAAATTTTTGGAAATAGTCAGAATAAGAAAACTGTTGCAATTTAAAAAATAAACTCCAGGAATATCTTATCAACATTTTCCTGGAGTTTATTTTTTAAATTGCAACAGTTTTCTTATTCTGACTATTTCCAGAAAGTTTGCTTGAGATTTTTTCTTCCAAACTTCTAGAATTTTCCTGAAATTTTCTTTTGGATTTCTAAAATTTGCAACAATTTCCCTTTATTTTTTCAAAAAAACATCATAATTTATTTTAACTATATTTTAGTGTACTGTATTATCGAAACTGCAATTTTTTTCTACAAATTTTCAGTAATGTTTCTTACAGATTTCTCAAAATTTTCATTCGAAACTGCATCTTTTTATCTCATTCTAGAAATTCTTAGCAAATTTCTTGAATTTATCCTGCGTTCTTCATAATTGTCTTTTTCTGTTAGATAATTTTCCTAGAATTAATAAACAATATTTTCTTTTTCCAAAAATTTTAAGCAATTTTTCTTCTAAATTTCTTGGGATCCACAATGTTTCACCACGAGGTAAATGAGAAAATCATTCATGAAAAATTCTTGGGATCTGTCTTGCATCAGCAAATTTCTCTTGAAATTTCAAAAATTTCCAACAAGTTCTACAACATTTTTATTTACTTATAATTTTTTTCAAAATTTATCAAATTTTCTAGCAATTTTCGATTTTCGAGAATTTTAATATTTTTCTTTACCTTTAAATCACAATTTTCAGAAAATTTATTTTCTAAACTGCCAACAATTTTGCCTCAGATTTTTCTAAAATGTGTCTTTCAAACTAGCCTGTTTCATTCTTTTAGCGTTATAGAATTCACTAGTCCAAATTTTTAGATTTTTAAGCAATTTCTCTTGAATTTTACGATAATTTTTTTTATGTTATCAGAATTTTCCTGGAATTTATTACTACGAAGATTCTTTTTCTAAATTTTCCCAGATTTTCCCAGCAGTTTTTTTTTTTAATCGAAATTTTTCAAATTCAAAATTTTTTTCCTTCAATTAGTAATCATAAAATTGTCCTGAAATTTATGATTCAAAGTAGAACCACTTTCTTTTTCTATAAAATTTAGCTAATTTGCCTTCCCGATTTTTAAAATTTTTTGATTGAAAGTGAGAATATTTTCTTCGTTTATGGTTTTAAATTGTTCAAGCAAATTATTAAGATATTTCAAGATTTCCAATAATTTGTCTTTCAGAGAATATAATAGTCTCAAATGTTTAAGCATGTTTTATTAGAGTTATTATAAAATTTCCAGCAAGTTCTCAAAATTTCTTGAAAATATTCACAATTTTCGATTTTTATTAACCAATATTTTCGAAAATTTATCAACTAAACTGCAAATATTTTCTATTTTAAGAAGTTTCGTGTAACTTTGTTTCAAGATTTCTAGGAATTAGTCTTTCATTGAGGAATTATTTTTTAATGTTTATTCTAAAGGAGAGAGAGAATAATATCTTTATTCGAACACTTACAATTTTGAAAAATATATACAAATGATTAACAATATTGGTTAGTCTGTCCGTTTGGGCTATCGACCATCGGTCTTTCTGCCCTATTCTAAAGGATTTTCCACAATTTTTTGATTTAACTTATATTTTTTATTTCTAGAATTTATAATCAAACCTATAGCATTTTTTCTTCCAAATTTCTAAAACTTGTCAGCAATTTTTCTTTTTTTTACGAGGATTTCTCCTAATTTTCGATTTATCTTATCAAAATTTCTCCGGAATTTATGTTCCAAATTACACAAATATCTTTCTATATTTCCCTAAAAATATTTCTCTCCAAATTTTTTCTTCTAGAATTTTAGTATTTTCTAATACGTTTTGTCTAGATTAAAACAAAAATTTAGCATTTTCAAACTGCAAAGATTTGTTTTCTACAATTATTTAGAAAATATGTTCTAGATTTCTTGAAATAATTTTCGTATTCTAAAATTTTTTTGCAATTTTTGTTCCACAATTATAAAATGTTATACTTATTTCTTGCTGCACTTTTCCTGTTTGATTTTTAATTTTTCTTCCAAACTACCATGATTTTCTTGTTCTTAAAATTTTCAGAAATATTTTTTAGGGTTTGTCTTCCAAACTGCAATGATTTTCAAACTTTTAGAGTTCTCCAATTATCAGCAATTTTTTTCTAGATTTTTAGTATTTTCCTAGAAGTTTCTATTTTGGTTTTGAGAATTTTTCATCTTTTCTTTCTTGTTGGAATTTTCTTAGAATTTATCTTCCAAATTGCAAAAAAAATTAACTGAAGTTCAAATTGCAAAAAGTTTAATATTCTAGATGTTTGTAGATTTTTCTCCAGAATTTTTGGAATGTATAATTTTCAAATAATTTTCTTTGTGACATTTGAATATCTTGTTTTAATTTTAGAAAATTTCTTTTTTCTCCCTATATTTTGTTAAAATTATTATCTAGATTTTTGTAACTTTTTTCTTTAAAATTCATGGAATGTATAATTTTTGGCTAATTTTCTTTCTGACATTGGAATACCCTGTTTTAATTTCAGGAATTTTCTTTTTTTCCCTATATTTGATTTAAATTTTTGTTACTTTTTTTAATTATTTCTTGCTTAATCTCGTCGAGATTTTTATATATTTTTCCAAACTGCAAAAATTTTTTTGCTACAACTATTTAAAAAAATATGTACTCCTACTAAATTTCTTAAAATAATTTTCTTCATCTAGAATGTTTTAGCATTGCTTGGTCCAGATTTACAAAATTTTACTCTTGTTTCTTGTGAAATTTTATGCGCTTTATCCTATTCGAATATTTTTTAGTTTTTCTTTTTCTTGAAAATTTTAGAAATGTTTATTAATTTTAATTGGGTTGTTCGAGTACCTGAAAATGTTGATATGAGTAACGACACAAATTTTGCTATTGATGATGGTTACATTGTAACCAAAATGTACATCTAGGTTTTAATAAATAAAAGTTTAAAAAGTGCCTAATTTGTGTTGTTACTCTTGTCTCTTTAGATTTATTTTTAGAGATAGTTCTTCTAGGATTTTTATAATCTCGCTTCTAACTTCCAAAGATTTTGTTCTTTTTGAGTTACAGTGTAAAATTTTATTTCAGATTTCTACAATTTTGCATCAATTTCTTGTTTATTGATAAAAAATTATCTTCTAAGAGTCTAGTACTTACCAAATAGTTTTGTCTAGATTAAAAGAAAAATTAAAGCAATTTCTTATTATTTATTCAGGAATTTTTGAGAGAGAACAACATCTTTATTTGGACAAACAAAAATACATTTAGAACGAATGTATTTTAATTTTAATTAAGGGTTAGTCCGTCCGTTTGGACTATCGACCTTCGGTCTTTCTGCCCATGGGAATCTTACTTAATCTATTTTTTTTGTCTGAAATGATTTACAAATTATTTACATTTCATGAAATAATTTTCTTATTCTAGAATTTTAGCAATTTTTGCTGCAGCTTTATAAAAGTTTACTGTCATTTCTCGAGAACTTTTTATCTTTTCTTGCTGCGCTTTATCCTATTTAAAAATTTGCGGAATTTATCTTCCAAACTAACATAATTTTCTTTTCCATCAAATTTTTAGAAATGTTTCTTTGGGTTTTTTAAAATTTGTCTTTCAAACTGCAATGATTTTCTACTTCTAGAGTTCTCTAATTTTCAGAAGTTTTCCCTCTAGTTTTCATAGTAGTAACTTATATTTATTGACAAATTTTGTACATATTTACATTGGAATAATGAAGAATGAATGAGGTGTTAATGTGTTAATTTGTCAAAAGGCTATCGACCAGAGGTCTTTCTGCCTTGTTTTGTCCAGTCATATGAGTCGTTAATGCGTAAAAGGATGAAATCGAATATGGTTGAATTGTGATTTTTAAATTTAGGGTTAATATTAGGGTTTCTGGGAAGACAATATTGGGATAAGATATGGAAGTTGAAAGGATTTTTGGATAATTTTTCTGATAGGAATAGAAGGCGTTCTAGGATAGGGATAACTAAAGTGGTATCATAGAGGAGCTGATTAGATGGATTGTGTAAAGGATTAAGAGGATGTCGGAGTTTGGTTAGGGTACGGAGGGATGCTCGCTCGCTAACTTCAATGTTGGATTACTGGGATTGTTCTAGATATTTTTCCAGATTTCTTACAATTTGTCTTACAATCTGCAAAGATGTCTACCTCAGGAATTCTAAATTTTTCTAAAAACTTTTCCTAAAGATTTCTAAAAAGTTTTATTGCCGAAAAAATTACATTAGATTGTTTTAAAATTTTAAAATAAAATTTCTTTCATCGTTCCAGAAATGCATTGAATAAATTTTTCCTTATCATATCTCAAAAAGTTTTAATATTTTTGGAGATTTCGTAAATTTTCTTTAAAGGTTTGATAGAATTTTCCATTAATTTTTCTTCAATTTACAGAAAATTTTTCAACATTTCTTACTTTGTTTCATCAAATTATGGTCCAAATTGAACGAATTCTGCATCTATGCTTTTTTTTCACGTCTCTAGGACTTTCTTCAAAGATTCAAGATTTTTGTAAGAGATTTCGTGAATATTCTTCATGGCTTTTAGAATTCTCCATTAATTTTTCTTCTAGTTAAAGAGAATTTCTCAATATGTCTTGCTTTGTTCCAGCAATGACTTGCTCAACTTTCTACGAAGTTTCAAGATTTTCTTTGCAGATTTCCTAAGTTTTAGAAATTGCGATTAATTTTTTCCACTTTGAGAGAATTTCTCAACATTAATTACTATGTTCAAACTAAAATAACTTTCCATCAATTATTTTTCATGTTTCTAAAAGTAATAGATTAAAGATTTTATTCGCAGATTTTGTGAAATTATTTTTCCGTTTTCTCAACATTTCTTGCTTTGTTTCAGCAATTTATTGTCCAAATTGATAGAATTCTGCAACCATTTTTTTTCAGTTTTTCGAAGATTCAAGATTTTTCCATCAGATTTCGAGAATCTTCTTTATGGCTTTTTCATTTATTTTTGATCCACTTTCAAAGACGTTTTCAATATTTCTTACTTCCTTCCAACACTTTTTTTGCTCAACTTTCTACGAAGATTCAAGATTTTCTTTACAGATTTCGCGAGTTATAGATTTAAAAAAAAATAATCTGATTTTGGATAGTTTCTTAATATTTTATTCTTAGAATTTTTTTGTCCAAATTGCAGGAATTCACAATCAATTCAATTTTAGGTCTATAGAAAATTCTTCGAAAATCCAAGATTTTCTTTGCATTTTTGGAGAAATTCCCAACATTTCTTGCTTTTCTCCTATATTTGTTTGTCCAAATTGCAAGAATTTTCTATTTATTCTTTAATATGAAACTAACAAATTATTGAAAATATTCAAAATAAGAAAGTCTATTTTCCTGAAACTTTGTAAAAAAATATGAAAAAAAAACATTACAGTCTAAAAGACCAATTCCAAGAAATGAGTTTAAATAATTTAAATTTCTTAAAATTTGTCTTATAATTTGCAAAAATTTCCTTCCTCTGGAATTCTAAATTTTTCTAAAAACTTTTCCTAAAGATTTCTAAAAAGTTTTATTGCCGAAAAAATTACATTAGATTGTTTTTGCAATTTGTCTTCTAAATTATAGAATTTCGCGCTAGTATTTCTCTTAGATTTCTTAAAATTTACAACAATTTCCCTTAAATTAAAAAAACACAACATAATTCTTAATTTATTTTATCAACTGCAATTTTGATTCTATAATTTTTTAGTAATGTTTCTAACAGACTTCTTTGTTTGTATTCCATACTGCATTTTTTCTCTTAACATTCTAGAATTTTCTAGAAGTTTTCTCTATTTCCCATATATTCTCCACACTTTTTTGATTTATCATCTAACGAAATTTTTTCTAGAAATCATAAACAATAACAATTTTTGTATGTTAAAGAGTTTGTGAGTGAATATGATGTTCAAAATACCTTTTTATCTAATTTTGCAGGATTCCAGATTGCTGCCATAAAATTGTATTTCAAAAACTTCCAGCAATTTGTTATTCATTCATCGATTATTTTCTATAATGATCCAACTTATAGAAATTTTCCTGGAATTAATTTTCTAAATTTTATTCTTTTGACTATTTCTGGAAAACTTTTTCGCAACAATTTCTTCTTAATTAAAAACCTGCATTTTCTGTGATGTTTCTCACAGACATTTTTTGTGTTTCAAGAATTTTACAAAATACTTTTCTTTATTTTCATGAAATTTATTTTCTAAACTGTAATGTTATTCCTTTTAGATTTTCCTCTAGCTTTCTTAGCTTTATCTTTCAAACTAGGGCGTTTTCTTTTTCTTATCTTTCTAGAATTAACTAGTACATTTTTGTATCTTTTTTTTTTAATTTTTAGGCAATTTCTTCTAAATTCTTTTACAATTTTCTATTATTAATTCCCCAAGTTTATCAAAATTCTCCAAATTTATTGTCAAAATTAACAAGATGTTAGTTTTCTAAATTATTTTCAAATTGGTCTTAAATATTTTCTTCTTCAACAAGTCTAAGATAATCCCAATAAATTAATCTTAATAGAATTTTCTTGAAATTTATCATCCAAAGTACAATTACCTAGTTTTTAGAAGTTTTAAATAATTTAGCTTCCATCTGTCAAATTTTGTTTTTGTAACTAAAATATTGTTTTCTTTTAGGATTTTAAAATATTCAAGCATTTTTCTTAAAGTTATTATACAGTTTACAGCAATTTCACTTTAATTTTTTTGAAGATTCTCATAATTTGTGTTATCAGAATTTTTTTAGAATCTATCATCTAAACTGTGAACATATTTTTCTCTATTCTAAAATTTTCAAGCTTTTCTTCTTAGAGTAATTATAAAGTGTCCAGCAATTTTCCATTCAAATTTTAAAAATTTTGATTTATGTAAATATAATTTTACTAGTATTTGTTATCTATACTGCGAATATTTTCTATTTTAATTCTTAGATATGGTCTTTCAAAGAGAAATGATATTTTTGAAAGTTAATACTAAAGAAGTTTTCATCACTTTTTGATTTATCTAATCATTATTTCTAAGAATTTGTTAGTAGAAAATTTTCTTTTACTATTTTCTAGGATTTCTCTTAATTTTTGCTATATATTATCAAATTTTTCCTGGAATTTATGTTTATAAAATTATAAAAAAATTCTATATCTCTATTCTCTCGAAATGTTACTTTCAGAATTTTTGGAATTTGGCTTATAAACTCTGAACTTGTTTATTTTAGTAATCTAGAATTTTCCAAAAATTATTGTCTAGATTAAAACAAAAATTTAGCAGTTTCTTAATAACTTTTCGAGAATCATTTTGCTTAATCTGGTCGAGATTTTTCTAATTTTTTTCAAACTGCAAAATAAGAAATTTTACTTTAGTTTCTTGTGAAATTTTCAACATTTCTTGCTGCGCTTAATCCTATTCGTTTTTTTTTAAATTTACGCTCTATACTACCATGATTTTCTTTTTCTTAAAATTTTTAGAAATATTTCCTTAGGTTTATTAAAATTTGTCTTACAGCTGCAATAATTAATACTTAGTGCCAAAGATGTAAATAAATAAATAAATACTTTTAAGGTTCTCTAATTATCAGTAATTATTCTACCCGATTTCTAAATTTTCTAATATTTTCTCTTTCAAATTCCGAACTACGATCACTTTCTGGTTCTTGAACTTTTTAGAAATTTCAATTTTAATTTCAATTTACTTACGGAAATCACCTTTCTACAAAAATAAAAACAACATTATTCTAGATTTTTGTAAATATCTTTTTCCAGATTTCTTTCTCTTCGCTTTATTTTGTTAAAATTCTTCTTTAATTTACCTTACAATCTCAAAGAATTTTTTTGTCAGATAATTTTAGAGATAGTTCTTTAACAATCTCTTGAAATTTTATTTCAGATTTCTAAAATTTTGCATCAATTTCTTTTTTATTTGTTATAGTTTTTTGATTTATTAATTTTTTTATTGATTTTTACCCTACAGCCAAAAGTCTAATTACATGTTAGCATTAAAACTAATAATTTAAATACAATAACAAAAATATTCTTTTTCTTCTAGTAGTATAGAACATTCCAATTGTCTACATTAAAAGAAAAATTAAAGCTATTTTTATTATTTTTTTGAGATTTTTTGATTATCTGGTGGAGGATTTTCTACCTTTTTCCAAAATGCAAAGATTTTTTTCTGGAATTATTTAGAAATTATGTACATTTCTTGAAATATTTTGTTATTTTAGAATATTTTAGCATTTCTGTTGTAGTTCTAAAAAATAATAGTTTCATTTCTTAATAACTTTTTATTAATAGAATTTTTCTAGAATTTTTCATCTATTCTGCAATTTTTTTCTATTTTAAGAAATTTTGCATGCAGATTTCTAGAAATTTGTCCGTCAATAAGTAATGTATTCCTTTAGTGTTCCTTCTAAAGAATTTTCATTTCTTTTTTGATTTATCTAGTCATATTTTCTAGAATTTATAATCAAACCTGCGATTAAAGATTATGGCTATTTTTCTTGCAAATTTTTAAAATTTTCCAGCATTTTTTCTTTTGTTTCGAGGATTTCTTCAATTTTTAGCTTATTTTATCAACATTTTCCTGGAATTCTAAACTGCAAAAATATCTCTCTATATTTTTCTTCTTTTTTTTTCTTCTAGTATTTTAGAATATTCTAACACGTTTTGTTTTTTGTATTTTTTACTTTATGATTTTATAAATTATTCTGAACATTTTCTTTAAGATTTTTTGGAATTTGTCCTAGAAAGTGCAAATGCCTTTTTAAGATTCTAGAAATTTCCATTACGTTCTGTTCCAAATTTCAGTAATTTTTCTTTCAAAGGGAAATAAACAATCTTTATTGGTGATGGTATTACAATAATACAATTTTTGGTAACATAACTATTATAAAACTTCTTTGTCTTTACTTGTTAGTGTCCAAAAAATTACTGTACTGAGGATAAAAGAAGAAAACATCTGCATCTATACAGGAGTTAGTTGTTTCATCAAGGTTGGCAAATGAATATGTTATGGCACTGAAAACGTCATCTGTGGATAATAGAATTGCCTTATCCTTTTGCCTTTTGCCAAGGCAAACACGAGATGGAACGATAGGGCGGATGCTCTAACAATTCCAGGTCATCTTTGAAAACCGATAAGAGGACCCTATCCACAAACAATCTATCAAACTTATGAAATTTTACTCTAGTTCCGTTTTTCATGATTTTTTTCTGCATTATTTTCTACTCGAATTTTTCTAAAATTTATCGTCAAAACTCTCATGATTTACTTTTTCTTAAAATTTTCAAAAATGTTTTTTAGATTTATTAGAATTTGTTTTCTAAACTGCTGATATTCTATTTTTAAAGTTCTCTAATTATTGGAATTTATTCTAGATTTCTGAAACTTTCCTAAAATTTCTCCTTCATTTTTGAGATTTTTTTTGTCATTTCTTGAGAGAATGAGAATTTTCTTGGAATTTATCTTCCAAATTCCTAAATATTTTTATGGAACCTATTTTTCAAATTGCAACAATTTTATTATTCTAGATTTTTGTAGTATTTTTTATCCACATTTATTGATATCCAGAATGTTTGACTAACTTTTCATCCAAACATTGGAAATTCCTGTTTTAATTTCAGGAATTTTCTCTCTTCTCGCTTTATTTTGTTAAAACTTTCCTAGAATTTATGTTTCAAGCTGAAAAGATTTTTTTCGTTAAAATTCGTATTTTCAATAACTCTTGTTAATCCTTCTACATTTTTCCAAACTGCAAGAATTTGGTTTGCTAGGATTACTAAAAAAATATGGACATAATTTCTTAAAATAATTTTCTTATTCTGAAATGTCTTAGCTTTGTTTGTTCCAGATTTATAAAATTTTACTCTTATTTCTTGTGGAATTTATTATTATTTATTTATTCTATTCAAATATTTTTAGTATAGTACTGCCATGATTTTCCTTTTCTTAAAAATTTTAGAAATATCTCTTTAGGGTTATTAAAAATTCTCTTCCAAACTACAATGATTATATACTTTTTAAGAAGGAAGGCCAAAGATGTAAATTAATAAATAAATACTTTTAAGGTTCTCTAATTATCAGCAATTTCTCTCAGATTTCTAAAATTTTCTAGATTTTTCTTCTTTCAAATTTCAAACTAGAATGATTGTCTTTTTCTTAAAAATTTCAGAAATCTTTATATGATTATAAAAGCATGATTTTCTACTTTTAAGGTTCTCTAATTATTAGAAATGTTTATTCCATATTTTCTACAAATTTATTTTGGTTTGGAGAGTTTTTCTTCATTTCTTGCTTATAAAGAATTTATCTTCCAAATAGCAAAGATTTTTTCCGGAACCAATTTTTCAAATTGGAACAACTTTATTATTCCAGATTTTTGCAAGAATATTTTTCCAAATTTCTTGGTATGTAGAATGTTTTACTTTTTTTCCAAACATTGGAGATTGCTCTTTAATTTCAGGTTCCAAGCTACAAACATTCTTTTTTTAGATTGTTTAGAGGTAGTTCTTTCAAGATTTTTATAATTTATCCTCTAACTTTTAAAGATATTTTTTCTTTAGATTTCTTTTGTGTCACCTGAATTTTTATTTTAGATTTAATCTGGTCGAGATTTTCTACCTTTTTTCAAAGTGTAAAAATGTTTTTTTCTGGAATTATTTAAAAATGATGTACTATATTTCTTAAAATAATTTTTTAGAAATTTTTGTTGCAGGTTTATAAAATGTGTCTTTCATTTCTCGAGAATTTTTTAACTTTTTGTTTATGTTTATTTATTCTTTCTACATCTTTCTTAAAAGATACATTTTAGTCAAATAAATTACAAAAAACATACATAAAATTTTGAAAAATAAGTAATTGTGATGGCTTTCATTTCGTGATACATTTTGATAAATTCAAAATAAATAAACAATTAACTTTGTTGGTATCACTTTTTAAAAAGTGATACTAACAAAGTTAATTGTTTATTTATTTTGAATTCATAAAATTTTGGACGAAACAAGTACAGGAGAAGTTCGTGTTAAAATAATTTCTTTCTGTGCTTTATCGTATTTAAATTTTTGTGGAATTTATCTTCTAAACAACCATAGCTTACTTTTTCTTGAAATTTTCAAAAATGTTTTTTAAATTTATTAAAATTTCTTTTCCAACCTGCAATGTTTTTCTACTTTAAGGTGTCTAATTTTTAGGAATATTTATTCTAGATTTCTAGAAAATTTTCTTCCGGTTTTTTAAATTTTATCATTTCTTTCTTATAGCAACTTTCTTATAATTTAGCCTATTGCAACAATATTATTTTTCTAGATTTTTGTAAAATTATTTATTTAGATTTGTTGGAATAAAAATTGTTCGACAAATTTTACTTCTGGATATTGGAAATTCCTGTTTTGATTTCAGGAATTTTCCGTCTACTAGCTTTATATTGTTAAATTTACTATGTTTCATTCAATGCTTATATTGTAAATTACCGTAGTAACGGTTGCAACCATCATCATGACTGCAAAGATTTTCTTATTTTTTAGACTTTTTCAGAGATAGTTCTTCTAGGATACTTAAAGACAAATTCCAAATAATCTGAAAGAAAAAGTTCTAAATAATTTATAAAATGATAAGGCAAAAAATGCAAAAAATAAGTTTAAAAGTTAAAAAAAACAAAAAAAAAGAAAATCACGGGCTGATAAACAATCGGTTGATGGTCAATGAAGAAAAAGAGAAACAGCATAAAAATTATTATAGCATACCTTCAATAAAGAATTTTCTTTTTTTTTCCTATATTTTGTTAAAATTATTATTTAGATTTTTGTAATTTTTTTCTATATAATTCTTGGAATGTATAATTTTTGACTAATTTTCTTTCTGACATTGGAATACCCTGTTTTAATTTCAGGAATGTTTTTTCCCTATATTTGGTTAAAATTTTTCTGGAATTTATGTTCCAAGTTGCAAAGATTTTTTGTTACATTTTTTAAATTATTTCTTGCTTAATCTGGTCGAGATTTTTCTATATTTTTCCAAATTGCAAAAATTTTTTTGCTAGAATTATTTAAAAAAATATGTACTACTAAATTTCTTAAAATAATTTTCTTATTCTAGAATGTTTTAGCATTGCTTGATCCAGATTTATAAAATTTTACTCTAATTCTACTACTTCATTCTTGTGAAATTTTATGCGCTTTATCCTATTCGAATATTTTTGAGTTTATCTTTTAAACTACCACGATTTTCTTTTTCTTGAAAATTTTAGAAATGTTTATTAATTTTAATTGGGTTGTTCGAGTACTTGAAAATGTTGATGTGAGTAACGACACAAATTTTGCTATTGATGATGGTTACATTTTAACATATTAATTGATGAGGCCGTTATTTGTTGAAAATTCATCACTTGTTAAGTATTAAAGTAAAATCACTTTTTAATTTTCAAAAACTTTTATTTGTTGGAATTACACGCAACAATTGTTTCTCCACACAGTGGCTTCTTCAGGCGAAGAAATGGTTGCGTGTAATTCCAACAAATAAAAGTTTTAGAAAATTAAAAAAGTGATTTTACTTTAATACTTAACAAGGTTACATTTTAACCAAAATGTACATCTAGGTTTTTATAAATAAAAGTTTAAAATATGCCTAATTTGTGTTGTTACTCATGTCTCTTTAGATTTATTTTTAGAGATAGTCCTTCTAGGATTTTTATAATCTCTCTTCTAACTTCAAAAGATTTTGTTCTTTTTGAGTTCCAGTGTAAAATAAAAGATTTCTACAAGTTTGGATCAATTTCTTGTTTATTGATAAAAAAATATTATCTTATAAGAGTCTAGAACTTACCAATTAGTTTTGCCTAGATTAAAAGAAAAATTAAAGAAATTTCTTATTATTTTTTCAGGAATTTTTGAGAGAGAACAACATTTTTATTTGGACAAACAAAAATACATTTAGAACGAATATATTTTAATTTAAAATAAGTTTTAGTCCGTCCGTTTGGGCTACCGACCTTCGGTCTTTCTGCCTATGGGAATTTTTGATTATCTGCTACTTAATCTAATTTTTTTCTGAAATGATTTACAAATTATTTACATTTCTTGAAATAATTTTCTTATTCTAGAATTTTAGCAATTTTTGCTGCAGCTTTATAAAATTTTACTTTCATTTCTTTTTATTTTTTCTTGCTGCGCTTTATCCTATTTAAAATTTTGCGGAATTTATCTTCCAAACTAACATAATTTTGTTTTTCATCAAAATTTTAGAAATGTTTCTTTAGGTTTTTTAAAATTTGTCTTCCAAACTGCAATGATTTTCTACTTCTAGAGTTCTCTAATTTTCAGAAGTTTTCCCTCTAGTTTTCTTAGTAGTAACATATATTTATTGACAAATGTTGTACATATTTACATTGGAATAATGTAGAATGAATGAGGTGTTAATGTATTAATTTGTCAAAAGGCTATCGACCAGAGGTCTTTCTGCCTTGTTTTGTCCAGTCATATGGCGTCAGTCGTTAATGCGTAAAAGGATGAAATGAAATGAAGAAAGTTGAAAGGATTTTTGGAGAATTTTTCTGAAAGGAACCGAAGACGTTCTAGGATAGGGATAACTAAAGTGGTATCATAGAGGGGCTGATTAGATGGATTGTGTAAAGGATTAAGAGGATGTCGGAGTTTGGTTAGGATACGGAGGGATGCTCGCTCGCTAACTTCAATATTACGGGATGTTGGATTGCTGGGATTGGTATAGAGGGCACAACCATAGTCAAGAAGTGGACGGCAGATCATTTTGTATATTTTAACAGCTGTTTTTGTGTTAATACCACTGTTTTTATAAGTTAAACTTCTAAAGCATTTTGCTGGCTGTGTGTTTTTTAAAAATGATTTTTTGATCTACGGTTATGCCCAAGTACTTATCGGAAGCTGTGGGAGGGATCATAGTTTGAGAAATATGGACTTTGTAAGGTGAGTTATTGGTGCGATGATAAGGAATTAGGAGCTGGGATTTGTGGGGATTGATTTTAATGCGCCATTTTGCAAACACCCTTTGAAGGGAGTCAATAAGCTCTTCAAGGAATTGAAGGGCTTTTGGTAGAGTGGGAGCATGTGTGATTAGGGCAGTGTCGTCCGCAAATTGCAGGAGGTATTTGTTTGGATTAAAGTAGAGAGGATCAGGGTTGTAGACGTCAGCACAAAAAATGTTATATAACAGAGGTGACAGGGGAGAGCCTTGAGCGAGTACTTGTTCGTTTACTTTATAAAAATGTGTGCGGTCAAAGTTTGGGTCATGTGTCATTGAATAGGTCGTGTTAAAATTGTCCGCAAATTTTTGAGCAATTAAGTCGGGGTCTGTAATGGTCTCGTTAGTTGACGGGTCGAAGATGTTCTGTAAATTGTCTGTCTTTCTGTATTTGGCGAGTTTGTTTATCTCAGACCAAAATGTGTTTCCCTTTACGTCGTTAATTTTGCTGCAAGTATTAATCCAAACGTCCGTCTTGTATTCAGTTATAAGTCTTTTAATGTCTTTGTTAAGGTTATTAATTTTTGTCTAAGTTCATTTGTGTCCGTCTGTTGTATGTCTCTGTATAATTGTTTTTTGAATTTAATAAGTCGGAGGATGTATTTTGGGAGGGGGTATTTATAAAATATTTTGATATTTGGGGTGTGTTTTGTTTAATGGAAGAGGAGAGGATTTCATTAAAGTGAGTGATAGAGTTGGGGTGAAATATTTTATTATTCTACATTTTAGCATTTTTGTTGCAGCTTTAAAAAATAATAATTTAATTTCTTAATAACTTTTAATTAATAGAATTTTTCTAGAATGTTTCATCTATTCTGCAAATTTTTTCTATTTTAAGAATTTTAAGAAATTTTGCATGCTGATTTCTAGAAATTTGTCCGTCAATAAGTAATGTATTTCTTTAGAGTTCTTTCTAAAGAATTTTCATTCCTTTTTTGATTTATCTAGTCACATTTTCTAAATTTATAATCAAACCCGTGATTAAAGATTATAGCGGTTTTTCTTGCAAATTTTTAAAATTTTCCAGCAACTTTTCTTTTGTTTCGAGGATTTCTCCTAATTTTAGTTTATTTTATAAACATTTTCCTGGAATTCTAAACTGCAAAAATATCTCTCTATATTTCTGTTTTCTTTTTTTTTCTTCTAGTATTTTAGAATATTCTTACACGTTTTGTTTAGATTAAAACAAAAATTCAGCAGTTTCTTATTAACTTTTCTAGAAATTTTCATTATCTTTTGCTTTATCTGTTCGAGATATTTTCACTTTTTTCCGAACTGCAATAATTTGTTTTCCAGAATTATTTAGTAATTATGTTCTTAATTACTAGAATCAATTTTCGTATTCTAGAATACTTTAGCGATTTTTGTTCCAGATTTAGAAAATTTTACGCTGGTTTCTTGAGAACTTTTCATCATTTCTTTCTGCGCGTTTTTCTATTCGAATTTTTCTATAATTTATCGTCAAAACTCTTATGATTTACTTTTTCTTAAAATTTTCAGAAACATTTCTTTAGGTTTATTAAAATTTGGTTTCCAAAGTGCTGATTTTCTATTTTTAAGGTTCTCTAATTATCAGCATTCTATTCGAGATTTCTGACATTTTACTAAAATTTCTCTTTCGTTTTTGAGAAATTTATTATTCTAGATTTTCGTAGGACTTTTTTCCCAGATTTTTTCTATAAATTTTTCTTCTCCTCGCTTTATTCTGTCAAAATTTTCCACAAATTAATGTTCGAAGTTGGGAAGATTTTCTTTTTTTTTAGATTTTACAGAAAAAGTTCTAGGATTCGTACAATCTCTCCTCCAACTTTTTCCAAAGATTCTTTCTTGGGTTTTATCGTGTCGCCTAAAATTTTATTTAATATTTCTAAAAAAATTCTTCAATTTATCTCTTATTTTTCGGAAATGTTTTATTATTTCTTAATATATCTTTTTTTTTCTAGTATTCTCAAATTTTCCAATACGTTTTGTCTGCATTTCAAAAATCAGCAATCTCCTATTATTTTTGCTTTCGAGAATATTTCATTGTGCTTAATCTGATTTATTTCCATCTTTTTCCAAACTGCCATTTTATTCTCAATTTTTTAGTAATTATGCAAATAAATTTCTTGAAATATGTTTCATATTCTGGAATTTTTTAGGAATTTTTGTTTCAGATTTATAAAATTTTATTTCCATTTTTCGAGAAGTTTTTGTCATTTCGATGCTCTTTTAATATTTATTTTATTGTAGAATTTAGCTCCTTACCTTACCATATTTTTTTTCTTTAAATTTTTAGAAATGATCCTTTTGTCTTCCAAAGTGCAAAGATCTTTTATTATTCAGGTTTTCTAAATATCAGCAATTTTTTTCCAGATTTTTTGAATTTTCTAGTAATTTCTCGTTTATTTTTGATAACTTTTGATCATTTCCTTTTCAGGAGATTTTTTGGAGTATATATATTCCAAATTTCCAAATAAAAAAATTCCGAAGGCTAATTTTCAAATAGCAACAATTTGATTTTTGTAGTTCTGTTTTCCAATTTTCTAAGAATATATTTATTTATTTATTTATTTATTTTGCTTTACATGTCTACTTAAAAATAATGTTCTAATAATTTATATAAATTTATAATATAAACACTTAGCAATTTGGAGCAGAAGACATGCGGGCGGAGTTCACGGGGTGTTCTTCTTGACTTAGTATTTTTTCCAGCAATTTGAAATTTCCGTTTCAATTTCACGAATATTACTTCTCATAGCTTTATCTTATAAATTTTCTTGGAATTTATGTCCCAAGTTGCAAAGATTTTCTAGCCACCAAATAAAACATTTCATATACTAAATATACTAAATAAAACATTTAATATGTAGGTACTAAATAAAACATTTAATATGTTTTATTTAGTACCTATATTATGGATCACCACTTAGTAATGGTCGCAACCATCATCATGACTGCAAAGGTTTTCTTTTTAGGACTTTTGCAGATATAGTTCTTCTAGCTTTCTTACAATATCTCTTACAAATTACAAACTTTTTTTCTTTTAGAGTTATAACCTGTCGCCTAAATTTTTATTTCAAATTTCCAAAAGTTTGCTTCAATATCTCTTTTATTTTTTAGAATTTTTTTGATGTATTCCTTTTTAAAGTAAAATTTTCCAACTCGTTTTGTCAAAAATATCAGTAATTTTTTAAATAATTTTTTAGGAATTTTCCATTATAAATTGCTTAATTTAGTCAGGACTTTTCTACTTTTTTCAAACTACAAAGACTGTCACTTCTAGAATTTTTTAGAAATTTTGTTCTAGATTTCTTGAAATAATTTTCTTTTTCATATTTTATGTCAGATTTTTAATAGAGAGATAAACATCTTTATTGAAGGTATGACATAACAATTTTTATGCTGTTTCTCTTCTTCATTGCCCATCGACCGATTGTCTATCATGCCGTAGTTTTTAATAATTTTCTGTTTTCTTTTGAGTACTTTTTATCATCGCTCTATCGTATTCGAATTTGTTTGGAATGTATCTTCCAAAGTATCATGATTATCTTTTTCTTCGAATTTTCAGATACGTTTCTTTAGGCATATTAAAAATTATCTTCCAAACTGCAATGATTATCGACTACTAATGTTCTCTAATTATCAATATATTTTCATAATTCAACATTTTTTAGGAGTTATCTTCCATTTTAAAAAGTTTCTTAGAAATTATCTTCTAAATTGCAACGATTTGTGTTTTCTTTAATTTCTCAAAAACTTTTGTCCACATTTCTTAGAATATATCTTACAACCTGTAAGTTTTCTCTTTTTAAGAAACTTTCAGCAACTTAACTTTGTTTCATTTTATGCCTTATCATTTTATAAATTATCTAGAACTTTTTCTTTCAGATTATTTGGAATTTCTGGTCTTAGAAAGTGCAAAGGCTTTTTAAAGTTCTAGAAATTTCCAATACGTTTTGTTCCAAATTTCGGTAATTTATTTTTCAAAGGGAAATAAATTTTTTGTTTTTACTTGCTAGTGCCCAGAAAATAAATGAACTGACGATAAAAGAAGAAAGCAACTGCACCCAAATAGGAAGTGAAACCAAACATCTTAGTTTTTCATCAAGGCTGGCAAATGAATATGTTATGGCACTGGAAACGTCATAAATAAATAAATAAATATCTTTATTGACGGAAAACTCCATTAGTATAAAGTAAGTATAATAAATGAAAAGTAAAATACGAATAAATACAATAATAAATTAATAAAAGTAATGAAATGAAATTAAATTATTACATATTTGTCGTAAAATTAATATTAGCATAAAACATGCAATGATGCAAAAATTCTTGCAGAGACATAGAAAATAAATTAAGGTTCGAATTAAGTGAAAAATAATTAGCATACCGCATAAATTGACTGATACAATAATTGGTACCATATTTTGTCCTATGGATAATATATTAGCCTTATCCTGGGTCAAGGCAAACACGAAAGGAAACGATAGAGCGGATGTTCTAGCAAAGGAAGGTCATCTTTAAAAACCGATAAGAGGCACCTACCCAAAAGCAATCTATCAAACATACTGCAAGTTATGACTCTAGCAGAACTAAAACTAAGATGGAAAAAGGTTTCCATTTGTCCTCATCACAGAAATGCAATAAGAACATCCAACGCCATAGTTGCCTAATATTGTGGTAGTCAAACTTAAATCACTTACTGATATCCTAATTGGTCATTGTCAGTTAAAGAAACACCTCTTTGCATTAGGAGTCGTTGAAGATCTCAGTTGTAGAAGGTGCAACGAGAAAGCGGAGTCGGCGAAGAATATCTTTTGCTGCTCTCTCGCTCTGGCAACATTGAGGAAGATCCTGACCTTAGAGGCCTGTTTCCCAGCAAAATCATCAACTTTGTCGAAGAAGTAGGGTGTCTGGAAACTAGTCCTCCTATTACTGTGTCCAATCACGGACCTGCATCCGTGACATCGCCGCTCTCCCTTTAATTCGTTCTTGTCTTCATGTCTACCGGCAGTAGGTCTTTCAGCCTTATTCTTTCTTTTTTCAAGAATTCTTCTGCTTTACCTCAGCAATATTCATGAATTTTATTTTGTAAAACTCAAAGATTTTCTTTTTCAATTTTTTTCTAATTGCGTTTCTTCCAAATTGTTTTCCAATCAGTAACAACTTTCTTATTATAGTTTTATGGAAATTTTCAGCAATATCTCTTCCAGATTTCCAAAACAATATTTAGTGTATTTACAAACCCAAGCTATTAGAATTCTTCACTTTAGAAATAGCTTATTAATATCTACGCATACTAGATTCAGAATAATATAACTGTCATATTATTCTCGCAGCATTTCTCTTAGAAATCCTTCGTCCTTCACAAAAATTCTATTCTCTATAATTTATTCATTTTATGATCCTCTGTACTTATTTCTCATATAATTTTTGTGTAACTGCTATACTTTTTGTTGAAATACAAAAAAAAACTTTGAAATAATTACATTTTTATTTTTTGCGAAAAACTACTACTTTTATGAAACTTTTATTTAAGCAAAAGTAATTCAGTTTTTTGCAATGTAAAACTTTTGTATATATTAAAAAATATTGTCTTTCTCTAAAAGAAAATCATGAAAAACTACAAAGAAACGACTGAAGATAAATTTCTTACAATATCAATTACTTACGAAAAAAGAAATGCAAACCAATACCTATTTTAGGATGTCCAGTATATTTATAGTCTAAAATACAATCCACAAAGTAGAAGCCTCCACAATTACCTATTTAAAATACATTAGTTTTAAGTTTAAAAAATCTTATTTATATATACAGATAAATAGTGATTAGAGTCGTTATAAATAAAATAAGAGTGTTTTCTCTAGGAAATGAATCCCATAGTTAACATTTCCACTTGAACAGATTAGCAAATACCAACGACGGCCATTAAAGCTCATCACTTCATCGACTCACTGCAGTCGCCAGCATTTAAATATCTTAATTAACAATAAAAATAATCGTAATCCATAAATTTAGTTTAACAACAATTCTCAGTACCACGTTATTTAATCATTATTATTAATATTATTATTTATAAAAACTTACTTATATATAATATACACAAACATACTTTTAGCATCTTAATTAAATAAATAATGGTAATCATTTAGGTGGTTTAATTTATTAAATAATGGTGTTTTTTGTTTATCACCTACATAATGGAATTTCACCAAGTAAAAGCCTCATCAATCCAATATTTTAATAATGGTGGTTTAAATTATGAAACAATTCCTTACATTGGATTATGTTTATTGGTTAAAACACTTCATTTTATTGGATTTTCTAAATTTATATAAGCTTTTTTCTGACTATGTAGTAATAAATATCTGAAAAACTTTTATTTTTTTTGTGAATTAAATCTAGCTTCGTTAAATCGATTCAAAGCAAATTGTTGTCCACGAGAGGAAATGAATTCGAGAAATCCGTCTTCTTGCTCCTCAGTCGGATCATTAGGAGCCGTACGTGGCCTGTCATCCTGAGAGCCGTCCACATTCCATCCTCCTCTAATCTCCCAGTCATAGCCTAATGAATTCACAAACTCGCATTACCTCAAATTGATTATTAAATTATGTTAAAGGCAACGCATAAAAGAACTGGTTCTGGTTCTTCTGTTGGCGAGCCGTGGCCGGTTGTCATTTCGCGCTGCCAGTCTGCCAAAGAAACGACACCGGAGACATAACATTACAGTTATTCCGAGGTAATGTAATGGCTATTACATAGTAGCACTCGCCAAATTAACACAAAAAATTGGTATCACTGATAAAAATTTAACGATAGAAATTTCGCATTTCATTCCCCAAAAATTTCAAAACAATAAGTCTTTAATAACTTTACTTTTCATATACATAATTGCATATTACTGTTAGAATCACATTAGTAGAAGTATATATGTTAATTGGAGAGAAATTCCAACGATTTGATTGGAGTAATGTATGCAAAGGTCCTTTTGTCAATCAACAGTTTGATTAATTAAATACACACGTAATCCTCGCTATCTAAATTTGTGAATAATTAAATATGGAAAGACGCCAGAAGGCTTTTCAATCATTAATTTAGGCCACCTAGAGATAATACCGGCAAATGTTTTCGGAATATATTACCTACATATTTCTGTAGGTGTAAATAAAAATTATTTAAATATTTTAGATGTGATAATGGCCTTGTAATTAATGCTTATAAATATATACACTGATTTTTTTTAAACTTACTAACATAATAAGAAAATAAAATGGATAGATTTATTTATAAAATAGGTATATTATTATATTTCTCTAGTCACCAGTTATCACTACCTTAAGAAATTTCGTCTAAGAGTTACCATCCACCTCCACATCTCTTCTGGTTCATATTTATTTAATTATTGGATTGAGTAGGTTGTTACTTGGTGAAATTTCATTATATATTTAGTAAATACAAACGTAAATATTTAGATAATTTTTGTTAGAACATTTAATAAAGATAATAAACATTAAACATTAACTATTAAATAACCAACCAGAGTGTTTCATTTGTTTCATAATTATTTATTTTTTAGCACTTTATTCAACTTCCTTTGAAATATACTTTACGTTTAGATAAACATTTACTTAAGTAATAAAATATATAAGTCTTTACGTTGTAGAAAATTCACTAATAATTATTACTTAAGTGTCTTATATTCAATAATGTTATAAATAATCTATTAAGAAATATTATTGGTTTAACCTCCAGATGACCCTCTATTTTAATATCTAATGATTTTTTTTTACATGTGATTAATAACGGTGTTTTTAGCTCTTATATATAAATAGAAATAGATTGGAAATTTAACACACAGAAAAAAAGCACGTGATTTCAATGAAATGTCGGAATATAATCCCTCGTCAGAATAAGCAATTAGCAATTAACACCTGCGAGGAAAAGACCACGAATAATTTTGCATAATTAGGTAGAAATTTCGGAAATGTAAAAGTTTCAACCTCGAGTGCTCTGAGAAAATATAAATCGGAACAATTTGTCTAATGAAGTGTTTTTTTTTTGTTCAGTGTGTGCAGGTTAATTAATTCCTACTCGAAATTATGTATGCGGAATGCCTTTGGAATTAAGTCATTTATTTCGTTACATTTTTTTTGAAATATGAAAAAAGTAATAATCATACAAATAATTATAAAAATGTATTATTTAAGTTACTTAGTGTGGTTTTTGCATTTTAATAATTTAATAATATGATTTTACACTAATAAAGTCGATAGCATAATTTCCATCCTTGAATGAATTATTTTAGTGGTTGGTATTTTAGAATCTACACTATATTTTAGCAGCTCTAGTTTTTGAATCACAGCTATTGCATGCATATTGAATAAGTGAATTATAGTCATATTCATATTATTTAAAAAAAATATACATTACACTTTTTAAAGAAGGGGTTTGTTAACAATCAATATAGTTTCAATGATATAATTTTAAAATTTGTTTTAGTATTTTAAACTTCATAATGCAAGCAAATTAGTAATATTTAGATTAATTGAGTTACGTGAAGATAACTTGATTAAAACACTTAGAAACCTGGCTTCACCATATTAACATAATGAACAAAAATGTCAGTGTGTTTCAATCAAGCAAATTTGTAATATTGGCGTTGTACATTAATATATTGGGTGCCCAATGTTGAATGCAAAGTCTACCTTTGCAGATGAGAATCATATTCAAGTTTTGGTCTCTACTGGTATGGTGAGAGTTTATATAAACACAACTACATTTGTTTTTAATAGTAGGAATTTATTAGAAGTTTTGGATTAGAAATTTGTCCAAAATTTCCAGCTAGTACTGAATCTTCGTGAGGTCTGTGAGCTCTTTATCTAGAATTCCCAACTGTTTTATAATTTTTGAAAGAGTTTTTAGTCCTTTGTCTAAAATCCCTAATTATAATCCCCAGTTGGTTTGGGATTTTTAGTTAAGGTCGCTAGTCTAAAACCATCAAGGTAGCCCTCTTCAGGAAAAGGCTGCATATATGATGTTACTAAGGCTGACGATTTGAAGATAGGTGGCATTGCATTTGTTGATTTAATAAGAATGTAATGTCTGATTTCAATTAGTTGATACCGTAATGCCAAGGTAACAATTTTCCAAGTTATATGTAGTCAGAAAATTATTGATGAAGAAAGCATTACTCTATTTGATTTACCTAATAATGATGGAAACATATGATGATACAATTGAGAGTGAGAAATGGTAAGAATTTCAACGAAAAGAGAAATTTAGTTTCCTATTGAAATTTCAAAGAAAAAAAAGGTCACAAATTCTAAAATAGTTGCACCAGCGACGAAAAAAAGAAGGCTAGGAGAAACCACTATTGATAATGGCAAAATATTATATAGAAAAAGGTGGAGATCAAGCGGAAACACAAGTGGTAATTAATTTGAAAAGTTCCTAACTTGTGGAACATAGAAATTTGATCACTAATGATTTCAAAAATATTGCAAAATCTATTTTCAAGAATTACGTTTATGGACCACTAGAAAGTAAACCCCGTTTATGTTTTGATCTTCTTCCTTTGCTTGAATTACTATTATAGTTGGTCCCTATATTGATACGAACTTTGATTTGGTTGTCTAATCCTAACTGTTTCAGATTTCTGAAAATATTTTTAAGCCAATAAAAATAACACACAGTTTATTCCTTACTTTACTTGTTTATTAAGTGTTAAATGTAAATTTCGTTCACAAGGTGAACATTATCAATAACAAACTAAATTCTTAAAACTATTAGCGCGGTATATATAGAGAGAAGAGATTATAGGAAAAACCAGGGTATAATTAGTCCAAATGGGGATTATAACGGAGGGATTACATTATTTCGGTTTCTTTGTAGGTGATAAATCTAGTAGCGGATTATCTAAGGGACTCATGTCAAAATTTACTAACAAATTTTTATTTTTGTACATTTCGATTTTTTCAAGCATATTTAATTTATAATGGTTTGAATGTTTTAAAAGTTTTACATTGTTTACCAAATTGTGTGTCCTGTTGATGATGAGCGGTGGGCTATTGCAGATTTTTCAAAAACTTTTGTCCCACTGAATGTTAGTTCCTAAGTTTGTGAAACATTTGTTCGCTAATTATTTCAAAAGTATTGCAAAATCTATTAGCACCAATTATGTTTATGGGAGAAAGAGAGAATTAAACATTTGTAATACTTTAATCTTTATTTTGATACAAATATTGATATTAACTAAGAATTTTGCATTTCAACCAGTTGTTTTTTTTCTTCTTTTGGACTATAAAGCCGGTGATTTAGAATCCCCAACGAGTTCAAAAATACGAGGTGTGTGGAATGAAATTCCTAATTTCTTCAGAATCCTCACGATATCATTTGTCTAGAACCCCTTAAAGTATTGTGTGAGAAGCGGTCAAGATTTCAACGAAAGAAGAAATTTGTTTTAAAGACAAGTAGAGTAGAGAAAAAAGAGAGTATAAATTTGTAACTAATCAGAAAAGCTTTATTTAACTGAAAAAATATTTCTAAGCTTGTGGAACATTCAAATTTGTTCTCCAATGATTTTAAAAATATTGCAAAATCTATTTGCAAGATTTACATTTATGGGCTACTAATAAGCAAACTCCTTTTATGTTTTGATCTTCAATAATTTGATATAATAGTGACTTTAACTACTATTTCTGCATTTCGGGTTGCTTTTTGTATCTTTTGGACGATGAAGTAGTCCATAACATACATTTATTTATTTATTTATTTATTATATCTTTGGTATTCTTTATAAAAAAAAAATAGATACAATAAACAAATTACAAAAAACCTACATAAAATTTTGTACGAAAGAATCACGGGTGGTGGAGTTCACAATAAATTATGATCTTCCACTCAAACCCCATTTGCTCCACGATGTTGGAAGGTCAGCAAACTCCATCCACATCTGGAAGCTGTTATATTATCCATAACACCGTTGTTTATCCACTTTTTAAGAGGAACTTCTGGCAGTTTATGTCAGCATGACATTTAGCCTAAATAGTTTTTTTGAGCCGGTGATCTAAAATCCTTAACTAGTTCAGAACTACGATTTGTGTGGTCTAAAATCTCAAGCTACTTTGAAATGAATCCTCAGGGTATCGTAGGTCCAGAATCCCTCAAAGCCTTGTTTAATTGAAAAAAAACTTGTGAACATAGAATTTTGTTCTCCAGTGATTTCAGAAATACTGCAAAGTCAATTTTCAAGAATAACATTTATGGGCCACTGAAAAGTGAACCTATTTTATGTTTTGAGCTTCAATAATTTGGTGTAAATAGTCATGTTAACTATGACTTTTGCATTTCAAGTTGGTATTTTTGTATATTCTGGACAATAAAGTGGGTTATTGATTTACAATTTGTGTAAATTCCGCGCGAATTCATTTGGGCCAATGATCTAAAATCTCCAACAGGTTCAGAATTATAAGATATATTGTCTTAAATCACTAGCTCCTTTAGAATCCTCAAGGTAACTTTGGTCCAAAACCTCCAAAAGCTTTGTTAATTAAAAAAAAAACAAAGCTTGTAAAACATAGAAATTTGTTTTCCAATGATTTTAAAAATATTGAACAATCTATTTGCAAGAATTACTTTTATGGGCCACTAAAAAGTAAACTTTTACCATTTCTACGCCTGAAGAAGCCACAGTGTGGCGAAACAATTGTAGCGTCTTACAATTTATTTTTGAAAGTACTTATATAGATTTATTCATATAAAGTGAAACTTTTTTATGTTTTGATATTTATTAATTTGATGTAAATACTTACGTTAACTACGATTTTTTGCATTTCAAGTTGGTATTTTTGTACCTTCTGGACAATGAAGTGGGTTCACAATCAACAATTAGTCTAAATTCCACAAAAGCTTTAGAGCCGGTGATCTAGAATTCGCAAATAGTTCAAAAATGTGACGTATGTGGTTTAAAATGCCTGGCTTCTTTAGAATCCTCTTAACTTAGCCTAACCTAACCTAGCCTAACCTAACCTAACCTAACCTAATCTAAGGTATATTGGAATTTTTGTTTTTTGATCTAGACAAGTGTCAATGACATTAAGATTCTATGCGGCGGTGAAACTAAAGGAATGTGTTTACCATCGATAATATCGATCGACATATTTTTGATGTCACAACTAACAACAATTATAGAACAACTGAAGTGGAAAATAGACAGTGGAAAACCTGCGGTGTTGATTAACACATAACACTGCTTCTGAAGCTTACAAGGGAATTAGTGTATTAATGTTTTTTTTTTTTAATGAATGCAGTAAATGCAGACGTGATGAGTACTACGGTTCAAGCTTTTACTGTTACATTACAACATCTATCGACACACAGTGGCATCATCGGGAAGATGAATGATGTGATTGTGTTTTTTCAAAAGGAGTTTCATCAAATATCCGCTTTATACATTCTATTTTTGTCAACAATTTTGCCATTTTCAGCAGCTTATTCATAGCATCTCATCTTCCTAGAATTAAACTTTATATTCCAAGAGTGGAACTCCCTTTTAGAATTGAATTAATCTTGCTCTATCAATTAACAATTTTTTTCTTCGTCTTTCGACTCTAAAAGTATACTATGAATGCTTCAACTAGCAATTACATTCGGTCACAGAAGCGGGAACAATTATATATTTTTATTTTAGAGTTCAAAAGATGGTTCTTCAGACGGTAAGCATTCCCACAGCTTTTCAACATAGGTGAATGAAATACTTTTTTGTAAATCCCAATCCAAAATGTTGATAGACAAATAAAATGCACTTAATTATATACACAGTTGCCCGCTGTGAAGATTTCATATTAAAACGTTGCAATCATTGAATTCTTTAAATAGCAGTTTCTCCTTATTCCTCCTAAAAAATTAAAGTCTGTTCGCTTTAGATCCATCCTGATGCTGAACGTTCTTACAGCTCTTTTCATTCAACATAGGTGAATGAAATATTTTGATAGACAAATAGAATCCACACTCAGCACTTGATCACATACTTTTCTTCTAAGTGATCAAGGACAACCACGCTTTTTGATAGACTGATAACATCTAAGCTCTAAGAGAGATTGGAGTACCAATGTTTTTATAAAAATTTACTTTATATATTTAGTGATGAGTATTGCAAGAATATTTGTATGCTAATATATCATTTAAGTAGCTAGACGTTTTAAAAATTATAATCATCCAAAGAATTTCAAATCTTCCAAGTAAGAACTTCTTTGTTCTACAAGCGAACGAGCCGTTTTATCTTTTGTTTTTGAACCCTTCGTATAAAACTTTACAATCATTAAAAACTATCATTCACCGTTCTCTTTGTCGTATTTGTAGCCGCAATAATTGCAATTATTTCATACGGTTAATTTAATTCGACAAGGATTAATGAAATATTATTTTGTAGATCGAAATCATAAATCGTGATATGAGCATAAAATTCATGCGAAGTATCTAACCTTATAGAAACAAAGAAATTCCTCTTCTTTTTCAAGTCGTATTGCACTTCATCTTCATAACAAATGGCATTATTATGTGTTTTCAGTATCAAAAAAATCAACGAAGCAATGTTTTCTACATCACTCAATTGGTGACCTCATCACACATAACTTGAATAAAACGTTGTTAAATAATGCAAATTACACATTACTTATTGAACCGAAAATTACTTTATTCCTTCTGCTGCCTACATTACCGATAAAAAATATCTACTCTGCATCAACCACGCAGCAAACCTCCACTGTCAACCTTCTATCTGGACTATCTGGGGAATCTAGAACATGTGATTGTTCTAGACTAACTATTAACTTAAAACCTTATTGGTGATTCTAAATTAGATTCTAAAGATTCTATACCACTCTGTTTCCTTATAACCTTTCACTTGCAACGCTCTTCTAAGGGAATTCCAGAATACCTTGGGGGTTTTGAATCAACTATCTTTTAAAGATTCTGTATCTGGTGAGATTTGGAGTGTACTAAATCATTGGCCAATTGTAAATTCTGGCAAGCCAGTGATTTTAGATGGCCGATTTAAAAACCTCCCAGAGAATCTAAATTAGCTGTGGCTTTCACATAGCCGGCTCAAAACTCTTTCGGTTATTCTAGAGCAACTAATAATTCTGGAACTATTTTCTCTAGACTGAGATTCGCCAACTTGCTTCAAACTCCTAATAAGCTTCCAACCCTCCACTAAGGTATTAGATCACCTTAAAAGTTTTGAATCAACTATTTTTTTAAAGATTCTGGATCAGCTGGGAATTGGAAGTACTGAATCAGCAACCGATTGTGAATTCTGAACCAGTCAGCGATTTTTGATGATTGTTTTAAAAAACTCATAAAGAGTCTAAATTAGCTGTTGTTTCTACATTATCTACACAAAACTCTTTGGGGTGCTCTAGATAAACTAAAAATTCTTCATTTTTACTTTCATCCTTCTCTAAGGAGATCTTAGACCACATTGAGGGTTTTGAATCAACTTCTTTCTTCTTTGGAGATGATAAATTATGAACCGAATTTAAATTGTGGACGAGACAGGGATTTTAAGCGGCGGTTTTAAAAACTTCGTAGAAAGTCTATATTAACTGTGGTTTCTACAATACATTACCGAGTCAAAAGTCCTTGGGAGGTTCTAGACCAACTAATAATTCTGGAACTACCAAAATTATCTACTGTATCTTCAGACTGAGATTCGCCACCTTGCTTCTATCTTTTTATAAGATTTTATTTAAAATCCTCCTCTAAGGAGATTTTAGATCACCTTGAGAATTTTGTATCAACTATCTTCTAAATATTCTGGACCCAGGGCAAAAGCCCGCGGGTCGATAGCCGTTGGACAGAAAACTAAAACCCAGTGTTTCACATTAGAATTTGTTGAATTTATTACAAGTATTGTATTTTTTCTGTAAATAAAGATGTGTAGTAGTATTGAGAATTGGAGGGTAATTAATTCCAATTGTAATATTTGAACCAGCCAAGTATTTTAGACGACAGTTTAAAAAAACCTCCCAGAGGGTCTAAAAACTTTTCGGGGTATTTTAGAGCAACTATTTCTTTTCAACACTTACCAAAAATAGCTACTGTACCTGTAGTATGAAATTCTTTTCATTGCTTCCATCTCCTTATAAGATTTTATTTGGAAACCTTCTCTAAGAGGATTTTAGACCACCTTGAGGGTTTTGAATTAAATATCTTCTAAAGATTTTGGACCAGCTGAGAATTGGAGGGTACTGAATCAATAACCAATTGTAAATTTTGGACCAGTCAGGGATTTTAGACGCCCGTTTTAAAAACCTTCTAAAGGATCTGTGGCCGTGGCCACTACATTACCTGCACAAAACTCTTGGAAGTGTTCTAGACCAACTAAAAGTTATGGAATAATTTCTGTTCAGCACCTACTAGAAATATCTACTGTAAATATTACTGAAATCAACAATTGATTAAAATTATTCGAACGCACAAATTAAAGAATTACACCGAATTGAATAGTTTATTATGAAAATAAAGTATAAAATTCGTTATATAAAAATATTTAGACAATAAAAAAAAGGTATCGGTTACGTTACAAAAAGAGACCAGAGCTATGGAAATATGAGAATCAAAGTACACCTAATGCTTACCTTAAATCAATTTTAGTATAGCTGAGGATAAAACAAAAAATATTGTAATAAGGAACAGCAAATTTTTATTTCTAGTTTTATAAGAATTTCCTTTATTGGTCTAATAATTTATGTTATGTCTAGATCACTTATTTTGAACAACTAATATCCACATCATTTTGCATTTCCATTTATAACCAATAATTATCCACTACTTTGATTAATCGTTTAAACATTGTTCAATTAATCTCTAGTTCTTTCGTTTCTTGAATTCAATGATTAACCTGTGCGGTAAATAAAGGTATTTACTGGACCAAAAATTTCTATCACTTAACCCACACGGATGTAGAAATGTTTAAGTAAGCACCTCATAATTGCGCCATTTCCTTTTAAGGATTAATTAGATACCAGCTACAACGAACCAAGAAGGATCTGCACCTGTGGAGCTCGCATTTTTGCTGAAAGGCTTTCTTTGAGCCGACGTCCATCAGTTCAACGATCTAATAAACAGCGCGTTTCCACCGAGGGCATCCCAAACGTGCGCTAATTATTCAAGACCGCACTATTAATCAGCCGGAGCGAAACGCGCGCATTTTCTAATCGCGCCAACTTTATTAATGTCCGAAAAACGTGACCGCCGCGTCATTTGCATTTAACTGTTGCGCGTACGTATACGTACGTTCGTCTCGATCAATCTCCGAAACTGTAAAATCACTAACCGTCCAATTGTACAATACTTGTTTTTTTGTTTTACTTAATTTTTGTTTTCGGACTGGTTGGAAATTATATACGGGAGACGGATTCTCTTCTTCGGCCCGGTCGGATCAGATAAGTCGCGCGCCAAAAATTTCGGCCAGAAATTTTAAATTGGATCCGATAAGGCGTGGAAAGCGTAATGGGGTTCCGCTGAAAAGTGGATTTTTAAGCGGCATTTATTTTAATGTGGCCGGCTATTGCGTGTACCTGTCGCCAATTAGCGAGATATTTATAATATTCATTTCTTTTTTCGGTATCCATATTCTCCGTAACATACAAACAACGACCGTTTTATGGTAAAAATCAATTTAGGCAAATCTCTTTACAGATCTTTTCATTTTCAAACTTTAGATTTTAAATTGCCTCAAAGATAGTGTAATTAATTTTAGTACAACTATCAAAGCAACACTAATTTCAATGAAATTTCTATAAATCTCGTATGAAAAAATTATAGAAAACCCACATTCACCAACTCCATCATTCTTAACAATTCCCGACATCCTCACAAACACAAAATGGCAGCATTTAACTCAATGATCCGCAGAGCACTAAATATACCCCTATCAGATATTTCATTCAAAAAAGAAATCAATACTATAAAGAATATCGCTTTTAGCAATGGTTATAATGTCAAATTAATAGATAAAATTTTAAGTAAACAAAAATGCGCAAAAACAATAATATATTATTTGCAGGTAACTCAGTGTTAGAACCTAAAATGTTTAAATCATTAACTTATTTTGGCAATTGTAGTGTTCAAATCAAAAACGTACTTAAGAAACATAATATAAATATTGCATTTAAACCATATTGTAAAATTAGTAATGTTATTTTAAATCCAAAAACAAAACAAAATACACTAGAAAAATCCGGAATTTATAAATTAACATGTTCAAATTGTCAAGGAATTTACATAGGTCAATCTGGTCGAAATTTTAAAGTAAGATTTAAAGAATATTTGCGCTCTATTAGATTAAAACAAGTTGATAAATCCACTTTTGCGAAACACATTATTGAACAAAACCATTCTTTTGGAGAGGATGTACTAACGATTATTCATTACGCCGAAAAGGGACGAAAAATGAATTGTATGTTTTGATAATGGCACGTTGAGATGCCGAATCTATAGTAAACATAAAATAAATAGTGTTATACAAACAAAGTTATAAAGTGTTTTATTTATAAAGATTTTAATATATTTTATTGTTTATGATTTGTCACAAACAAAAATTTGCGATTAAGTATATTTAAAGTATATGATAACTAATAATGAATACATATTCACTGATAATTATTTATTAAAATTCTGTATTTTGATAGTGGCCTTAGTATTAATACCCGAAAGTGTGGATCTTAAAAGTTACTATGGCAGCAATGAAGGCAATTTTATTTAATAATGTTTAATTAAAAATTATCTCTTAATACACTTACAATTTAATAAAGAGAATGGTTGCGACCGTTACTACGTGGTAATCCATACTTGGATTACCACTGAATTAAAATATTCACTATGCTTTAGCCAAAAATAATTATTATAAAAATATTATATAACAATTATATAAATCTAAACAACACAGCATTCTAAACAATGATTTGAAAAAGAGCTAGTGTCTTGATTAAGACGAAAAGCACGATAATGTTCGGAAATACGAGTTGACCTACATACACACTATTGCATTCTGAACAACAGATCTCATACACACCAGATTTTTTAAGAGGATCGATCAATGCAAAAGATAAAGCAAACACCAATTCCCGGATATAAATAATCTAAGAATCTTGCATAATTGCAACAAGGGCGCTAAGCTTAATCTCCTGGAGTCAATTGGAAACAGATCCGTAATCCGTCAGTAAATTTTCTTAATGAGCAGATCGAACTAATCTTTTTGCAACTTTTTATCTGGTACTATCTACCCAAGATAACCGCCAACAATTAGCCGCAGGTCTATTCCCTCACTCCAAAATAGTTAGTATAAAATCAAAATTTCATCAATTTATAATTCACTTGATAATGACGATAAAACGTCGAAACTCGAGTCGTGCTGTGTTGTTTAGATTTATTAATTGTGCCTACACGTTATATAATTTTTTACAATAATTATTTGTGGTTAAAACATACAATTTAATTTTAAGATATAATAATGAATTTATAGAAATTATTACACCTTTGCAGATGAATTAAACTACAAGATTATTTAACTGGAAGAGAGAAGACGAATTGGAACATAATGATTTTAACCAGAATCGAAAGAAAAGGAGAACTTTAGAACACTATTAGAGTTTAGAGTTTATTTATTTCCAAAAAGAATGAACACATTCATGGGTGGATCAATAAAAAGTTCAATATAGTACTGAGTACAATTAATGCGGATGTAAAGATTGAATATAAAAAATATATAAAACTTAAAACTTAGGTAAGAGAAAGATTAAAATGTATGTATAAATAGATATCTAGGTACAATACACAATATAATAAAAAATTAGTAAGTAATAAGTAAGAGTTCAAGCATATGTGACATAACACCGGTAAATATAGCTAATTCATGTTTGCCAATGGCTTTCTGTACAATATCTATTATACTCATCTATTGTGTAGAACCAATTATTTTTAAAAATTTGTTTCAATTTTTTTACAAGTTTTTTATGTGGTAAGTCTTTCAGGAATTGTGGTAGTTTATTGTAGAAATTAATAGGTTGTATTATGCAAGACAGTTGTTTACGGCTATGGCTGTGTTTTGGAATTGTAAGGTTTCTTTTTCAGATTTTATGACTATGTTGCGTTTTCCAAATTTCAAATAAATGCATATTCTTTATTAGGAATTTTAGTGACTCAAATATGAATAAGCTTACAATTGGCATAATTTGAAGATATCGCGCGTATTAGTCTTTCTTGTACAACAAACACTTTTTGAATATTTGTCTGTGTAGTACAACCCCAGAAAATTATTCCATATATCAATTGAGGTTGACAATACGATGCAGCTTCTGGATGAATGTCATTTCGTGATGAATAAATTAAATACGTGTATTTTGAAATTGTCAAACAGATTTTATTCACGTGTAGGTCCCACTTGAGGTTATTTTTAAAGGTAACTTAGGCAACTTTCTCATTGCCAATGAAGATACAGTTGAGCCTTGTCACGACAATACCTGTAGAGAAAGATTTAGAGACAAGAATGGCGACACGTTGTCTAAAATTTAACGAAATACGGGAAAAATATTATACTCAAACTGGAAATATTATAGCTGCAAAAGTCTTTCAAAAGTTTTTGAACATTTGTTTTCTAAACTAAAGCTTTTGTAATAAAATATTTTAAAATAATTTGCATTTGTAAGACTTTTAAGCAAATTTTCAGTATTTCTTTTCTAGATCATACTAACTTAGAAAAGATTTAAAAAAAAATAATTTTGGCTTCTTCATTAAGATTTTCAGATATTTGTGTTTGTTCCTTAGATTTTTAAATTTAAATATTGGATTGTTCAGGCTGTTGCTTAACAAAACCCCATTGTGCACTTATATTAATAAAATAAGGTATATTAAGAGTTCTGCTTTATTATATAGACACTGCTAAAATTGTTTCCTCAGGCAGATAAAAAATAACTACGATTGTTGATTTATTTAAATAATAGAAGGTTAATAATAAATAATAATTATAAACCTTGCAAAATATGGCGAATATTTTTACTATTTTTTAGTTTCTATGAATTTTTAGTATTTCATAGCTTTTTAAGTTTTAGTTTTGATATATTAATCTTAATTTATTTGGATAAGTTTAGATTATTGCATTTAGCGAGGAAATTTGGGTCCTATTTGTAGAATGGACATAAAATACTTTGCTGAAAATGAATTCCATCATCTGAAGCAGAATGAGGGTCCAGAGTGGAAGAACACATGATGAACGCCGCCAGCAAGTCCTATGACCTAAATATTTGTAATTTTTAATGTATTTATCTTAATTTTGTTAACCTTATTTTAATAGGATTTTGTTAAGTAAATATGAATAAACTAATATTTTAGAAAATCTTACTACATACTTTTTAAATATAATAAAAATAATTAAGAGAATAGTTGCTACCGTTACTACGCGATAATCCGTACCTAAACTGAATTAAAAATTTTAGGATGATTAAAATATATAAAAAATTTATTTTTGGATTTTTTTTTGGAATTTACTAATTGTTTACTCAAAATACAAAATGAGTTTGACTCGGAGGTTGGCATAGGAAACACCCTTCCACCATACAAATTTAAAAAAAAAGTTACAATGCTACTTTAGGTTTCAAAGCAAACTTATCAGCTACAAAAACAATGTGTGATTTTTAGTGAAATAATATCCATTTGCCGGCCCTTGTTAGATTATGGTGCAATCCTTTTTACTTAAATCCGTCCATCAATCCTACACCACTTCCAAGTTGCCGAAAGATCCGCCCTAAGAACCTTAACGAAACTCCGACACCCTGCCAACCCACTTCACAATCCCTACGAAACCACCCAAATCCCACCCATTTCCGAACGTATATTAAGCCTTAGCATTAAATTTGCCAATAATCCCCACAACTAACCTTTGTTAACCAAATTCTGTATCCCCCGAAACCCAAATATCCCTTCGAAATATCAATATCCTCCCCTCACAATTCATAAATTCATTTGTGCGAATCATCAGGACAGTTAAGCTAGCTAGCAAAGATTTTTTTCTCTCACCTTAAATTCAAAGACAGGGCTGAAAGACCTCAGGTCTATAGCCTAGACGGACTAACACCATCTATATGTATTGTAATCATATTTATTGTTATTATGTATTTTGTTGTGTCCAAATAAAGATTACTGTATATATAATATCCATTTTATTAAAGAGAACAAATTTCAAATTGTCTCATTAAAAAAAAAAAAATAGAGCACTAATTTGACAAAGAAAATAATTCTTCAACTGCAATTGATTTAAGTTTGTAAAACTGTTTTAAAATTGAAACTGTATTTTGTTATAAAATATTGATTGTGTTTTTTTTTTTCTCAGGAATATGATGTTCTTTTTCAAATTCAAATTAAAATCCTACTTTTTTGTTTGTTTTAATAATATTTAACTGGAAAAAATAAAATCCTTATTCTTATACAACTTTTAATTATTTTGATTGTATTGGCTGTTAATTGTTGTTCATTTTATACATAAATGTTAGGTTAGTACTTCTATTTGTTCTATTTGCTTTTCGTTTCGCAACAATTGTTAAACCACACTATGGCTTCTTCAGGCAAATAATGGTAGATACTACATTACTATATTTACGCTACATATACATTTGCTGGAGATGGTGGTGATGGTAGATTGAAAAGATAATATAATGGGAATATGAAATTTCGGTTTTCTTCATTTCCATGAATTTCAAGGCCTTAAGTTTGTTCCCTTTTTTTCTATATATAGAATTCGTTCTTGTCCAAATTGGTGTTCTATTATGAAAGTAATTATTTTGTTTTGACGCAGATAAGTAAAACTGATCAGTAAATGTGGCAAAAGGTCTGCCCTTCCAATGCAGCTGGTTGCTACAAGCAGTCTGAAATAATGGAAAGAAGTGCCTCCAAGAGAAAGTGTGTTTTTCGACTTTGCAATACCGCCATTCAAAAAAAATAATTACAAAACCCAACTCAAAGAACAAAGTGGAATCCTCATGATAACTTGCAACGAATGCCAGAAAATATATGCAGGACAATCAGGTAGATTCATAATGGAAAGGGTAGCAAAATATCAAAAAGAATTCCAGCACAAGAGAGGAATATCTGTATTTGCCAACCATCTCATAGAAGAAAACACCAATTTGGACAAGAATAAATCTTACACGTAGAAAGAAAAGGAAAAAAACTTAACGCCTTGAAATTTATGGAAATAAACGAGAGGACAGAAAGAGGACAATTATTAAACGATCAATCCTTAGTATAATATATAATTTATCTTTCTAGTAAATAAATTTATAATTATGATAAGATCATGCTAGTATTACATATGAGCCCCTTATTTCAACTGGTTTCTGATGATTATTAAAGCAACACTATTAGTTAATTTTCTCCAACGAACTAAAAGATTTTAATATTATTAATTTTTGCGGCTTCTACTTCGTTATACATGTTTGAGTATAAATAAAACACTTTATAACTTTGTTTGTATAACACTATTTATTTTATGTTTACTATAGTTTCGGCATCTCAACGTGCCATTATCAAAACATACAATATAATATAATAAAGCAGAACTCTTAATATACCTTATTTTATTAATATAAATGCACAATGGGGTTTTGTCAAGCAATAGCCTGAACAATCCAATATTTAAATTTAAAAATCTAAGGAACAAACACAAATATCTGAAACTCTTAATGAAGAAGCCAATATTTAAAAAAATGTTATCTTATCTAAGTTATTATGATCTAGAAAAGAAATACTGAAAATTTGCTTAAAACTCTTACAAATGCAAATTATTTTAAAATATTTTATTACAAAAGCTTTAGTTTAGAAAACAAATGTTCAAAAACTTGAAAATGGAACGTTTATAAATTTCTTTAAAATTCATAAATTACCTTAAAATATACAGGGTCTATTATAAAAGTAATGTGCATGATTTTAACATGAAGCGACTATTCATTGCAGCAGGATTAATTTGGTGAAGTGTGCTTTTCGACATTGTAACAGGCTGCGATAGAGCATTCACTTGAACAGCGATACGCAATTATTGTGTGGGGTTTGGAAAGAATGTAATCGAAAAATTATTTCAAGGTCACGGTCAAAAATATGGCACGAAGCATTCAAGAAGGGCCATGGGGAGATCGCCGACGAACCTAGTTCTGGACGCCTAATAACGGTTAGAACCGACTATAAAGTGAATCTTATGCGCAAAGTTTTGTATTCCGGCGATAGATTGATCATTTTGCAAACCGCTAACACCCTAAACATGAGCACATTTGCGGTACATAAGATAGTAACGAGGATCTGCAAATGCACGTGGTCTGCGTGGAGCTTGTATCAGAAGTGTTGACGGAAGACCAGGAAGAACTTCGAGCTTCGCGCGAGTTATTTGATTTAAAATGAACAAGAGTTTTTTATCTCTATCCCGAATTATTCCCCCACTTTAACAAAGCACAAATGAGCAAAACAATGATAAAAAAATATCTACGTACGCCAAACATTTAATTGACAACAATCATAATTTTAATAATAATTTCAAGATCTTACATACGTTTGGAAAAAGTAAAAAATAAAATCTTCTTGAGCAATTTAAAATTAATAAATTTATTAACGAGCAAATGAGATGTAAATAATTCACCCGTATTATGTTTGTAAACCTTTTAATATTAAATATTTACACTTTTAAAGTAAGTAAGGATAAGCAAAAAATGTAGCATAAAGTTAATACTTGATGCGCTGCACTCTTGATGGAAACATATATTAATATTGGGTAAATAGTAACTCTTGTTTTGTTCCATATTGTTTTTATTTTCATTTACTGACACGTGTTTCGGTCTTCGCAGACCATTATCAAAGTTAAACTCAGACCATTAACAAAGTTAAACTCAGTTTAACTTTGATAATGGAACAATATGGAACAAAACAAGAGTTACTATTTACCCAATAAAAATTGTAGCTCCTATAACCACTTGTCATCTACCTGTTGATGCGACCGTGTGACGAAATAATTATCGAAGTATTCCGACCTTAAAAATCTGTGTAAATTATTAACCAAAGCGTTTTATTTACCACATATATAATGAAATTTAATTTATTTAATCCAATATAAATTTCTGATTTATGAAAGCAAATAATGTGTATTTTTTACAATTTAATAATATTGTTTATTTTGTTAAGAAGCCTATAATTTCAACGAAACTTTAATGATTTTCAATGCACGACCATTACTTAAAAAATCCTCCAATTAATTTAAAGAACAATCCATTCATCATAACTTGTCCCGCTGGTCGCCAGAACGAGGAACAAAAAAGCTGGCAATTTCATAAAAACATCTTGTTCCTTTCACCAGCGACCATTACCCTCTTATTAATTACCCGCGCCAGAAACGATTTACATCGCATTAAAATCAAAATTCCATCTTCTCCCCTGCGCCTTCATACATCATCCGCACCGGTGTAATTATTTCGTCTCGCCACCCAGCAAACGTCCACCCCAAACGTGGACGGGCCCGTTATTGCCATCACGAATTTCACGGGGTGTCCGGAAGAACATTAATTGATTGTTCACTTTCTGGGCCTTAATCATTTTTAACCTTATATCAGCGTTTATAACGTAATACAACCAATGTAAGTGTTTTTAGTGATGAGTAATTTTATATACGAAGAAGTAATCTAAACCAATTCAATAAGAAGATTGAATTTAGGATAGAAACATATTTAAGGTTTTAAAAGTAGATAATAATTAGGCTTTATGATCATTTCTAGTAGCTTTGTCGAGATATTGAAATGATCAAAAATTTACATCACTTAATGTAGTCCGAAATTGGTACTGGATTCCAAAAAACTAGTTTTTAGCATACTGATATTAAACTATTTGAAAAAAACGCTTTCTTTGTTGACCATTAGCCAATACAACTATTTGTTATATTTCTAATGAAAACTATAAGAAGGGTTATATTTGGTTGGATTCTATGGTTATACGTATGATAATTCGTACCTAAGTCTTCTCCAGTATAAATATTGTTATAGATAACACCTATTGAAAACAATAATAAAGAAAATGATTTTTTTTATTAACTCTGGTTTCTTTCAATTATAATAAAAAAACATATAGTATTATAAGTATTATATATTATATATTTTAATGAATTCAAGATTGTATTAGCAAAAGCTAAAATAAAAATCTTCGGACTGTGAGAAAGCATTTGGCGCATACCCGACTAATTTAATTGTGATGGGAATTAAAACCGCAGCGGTGCAGAAAATACTTTGCATACTTCTTTGTTTCAACAGCACAATTTGCAAGCGGCGAATATTTGAGACGAAACCAGTTGCTAAATGTCACGATAACTCAAAGCCGCCGCATGAGATCAGCTCTTGCAGTCTTCAGCCTTTACGTAATGCCTTCCTTAATTAAACAGGGGAATTGATAACATGCACACACTAATGATTAAACATAAGCTGGCCGTTTTTTTTTCTGTTTGTGTTTTTTGAATTGATTAGTCTAGAATGAATTAATAATTAGAGTAGAAACGTCGCGCCGGGCGACGGCTCGTCACGAACAAGACGATGGCTGAAAAAATGAGGTGATTTCTTCGGCCGTAATCAAGGAGCCGAATGTGTCGCTTTCCACCCACGACGTGATATTTTAATTAATTATATAGGAGTCGAGCGGCGGTGTGGGTGTGCATGGGTTTCCATGTGCTGGTCCGATAATTTATTCAAATTTCTTCGCAACAGATGGCCGCGTATTCTAAACATTAGATAATTTTATTGGTCGCACCGTAAAACCTAGTTTACCAAATATGCTGGCGTTTTAGAAAATACGTAGGTGACGACAGGTTAGTAGGTGAATCACTAGTTTAGCTTAAAATTAATTGATTTATAATTAACGGAAATAAAATAATTGTTCTTTGTGTTACTGTGATAATTAATTTATTTCCTTCAATTATAAACCAATTGATTTAACACTAAACTAAAAAACACACTGATCTTAATGCCTTAAATAAAAGACAACGGGATTACCTTAACGCTCAAGTAGAAATTTTGGAAGCATTGGAAATTACTAATTCTGATTTTCAAGATGTTTACAAATATTGAGGCAAATATTTGATGGTTAAAAAGGAATTTTGACTTTAAAAAGAATATAACAATCTAGCAAAATTCACTTTAACTCTTAGGGGTTAGGTGGTTGCAAAATTGTCCCACCTTTTTGTTATCAAAGGATACATGATGGGACAATTTTCATACCACTTCAGACGCGTCAAATGTCATACAATGCAAAAACGTTTTGTGTGCAAATACATCTTTTTCAATTATCGAAATCATGTGCTTCAAATAGTTAATAAAGTGATTAATTTCTGCCAATCAAAATTTGGCTTTAAAAAAAGTATACAAATAGAATTTGACTAAATTTTGGAGCTTTCAAAAATATACCAAGGGCCTAAAAATTGTCACTAAAAGTCTTTTAAGATCAATAACAGTTTATTGATTTTTTTAAACAAATACCAAATCCCACAACAACAAATTAATTTCCTTTGTTACTTTCTTTAATTTAATATTGGTTACATATCTGAAATTAGAATTGATTCATTAAAACAAGAAATATCTTTACCCTTCAAGAAATATAACGTGAATAGAGTTAATTAAATTTGACCATCCAGAAATTGATACGAGCTTATAAATTTCCCCCCTAAAAAATAATCCTTATTGCTGAATATTCTTATCTTTTATTAGAGATTTGGACGGAATATTAGAATTAACTATGCTTATTCAAAAATCCAAATCCAAATCCATTCAAAATATTTTGATTTCTAAGAAATATAGGCAAATTAAAAGAACTAATGACATTTAAAATAATGATTTAAGCTCTCATGAAGTATGCAAAGAACTTTTAATGATCAACCAGTTTTTAATACGCATTAAACATTATTTATTCCCTTTAGGAAATCTTTACAAATACTAAATTTAAATTAAATCAGAAACCAAAACAGCTTTTGTTAAATTTCTATAATTATTATTTAATCTTTCTCCTTTTTACCTTCCTATCTATCTAATTTATAGTTATAATAGACTTATTTAGTAAAGAGAGTGTTGAGTAAAGCGATAAAGTGGTAGAAGCTGTGTGGATTGAGCGAGGGGAGACTGGTGAAGGGAGTATGGAATGGAAGTATACATCGTCATTTCCACTCTCCACCTATCCACACCTGACTGTATAGATGGAGAGTGAAAAAGAGGATTTATGAGAGGGTGGGTGACAGATGGGAGGTTTCGAACATAAGAATAAGATGATGATAACCATACTTATCAAGAATAAAAATTGTCTTATCATTCCTAATCTTGAAGTTAATGTAGGCAAGCCTTTACAATATCTTTAAAGTTTAAACTTGGTCAAATAAATTTCTTAGACTATTACAAACGATCACCAAGACTTCCTCTAACTCCTACGAACTCTTTTTAAAGTTGGTAATACAAATCTGAATTGTTTTTACAGTGGTAAAATAATAATATCTTTGAATCTTATGATCAGCTTTAAGTTGAAACAGTTTCGACTAGAGTTATTTTACAAAATTAAGAGATTTTGGAACACTTTTTAGTAATATTATGGCAACGAAAACGTTTTTGGAAAATTATGACTTAAAGCTCTGCTTTCGCCGAATGGTTTTTTAAATCTATAAAAGAAATTTAAATTGTTTATATAACTCTAAAATAATTAACACCTTTATATATTTTGATTTATTGAGTGATCTCTTACAAAATTAAGAGTTTCAATTTTTTTAATAGTTTTTAAAACTATAAAATGTTTTATAACTCTTAACTCATCTACAGATTTATGATGTTTATTTTAAGTTTAAAAAACAAAACACATTTCAATTGTTCAAACAATAATAAAATAATGAATGCCTTCAAATTCAGGCAACCTTTGAATTAAAGATAGTTTTAATTGGTTCTTTAGAATTAAATTATGCTCCTGCATTAAACTTTTTAGATGTTTAAACTGATTTTGTAGTTTTGTGGTTTTAGAAAAACATTTTAATAGTTTTAATAATTGTAAAACGATTTATCTATGAAGAAAGAGTAAATATAATGAGTGCTATAAGAAGTGGCAGGTACATGAGCGGGTTTACTATTGATAATGGTCACTTTGTGACCGAAATGTATATCTACCAATAAATAAACCAAGTGAAAAAAGAGCCAAACTAGTGTTTTATTTAATTACATGGGAGGGAGCCAGAGTTTCTGGATATAAACCGTTTGAGAATAGAGGAGAGGGTCGACATTGGCAAGAGCGAGATGCGAAACGGAGGAGAAAGGAGGAAGAAATGGATGGGTGAAGGATACGCCAGCTGATAGAGAAATGCAAGAGAATAGCAGAGGATTGGGTGGATGGAAGTAAAACGGTGAGAAAAGGAGAAGAAGGATAAATAATGACGAATGCTGGGGTGAGCAAGAGCGAGGATAAGGAATTATGAATAACGTAATGGCTGACTGTAGAAATAGAACATTTATGACATCTAGGGAGTATGCCAAATATTTTTTTTTTAGTGTTTAGCAAGTTTGATTTGTTCATACAACGAGAAAATATTGATGCCTTCAAATTTTTAGGTCTGTTTAAAGTTGGGAGTACTTTTAACAAATATCATTCGTTTATTACCATTAAAAAAAAAACAAATCCAGAATAATTTTCTACTATATTTTCTAATTGAATGGCATAAGAATCTTAGACTTATTCGACCATTGTCCTTGGTCAAATAAATTTATTAGATTAATATAAACGATCTCAGAAATTCCTTCTAATTTTATTCAAAGTTGGTTATACCATTTTTAATTGTTTTTACAATAGTAGAACAATTAATATCTGTAAATACGATGGATTTAATTCTCACTTAACCCGTGGTGAAACATTTTTATATTAATTAGCGGTTAATTAATATCTTTAAATCTTTAGATCAGCTTTTGGTTGAGAAATGTTTAACTAAAGTTATTAAAAGATGTCAAACAAAATTTAAAGATTTTTAGTAATATTGTGATAAAAACAAAAAATCTGAATTATCTCGATTGATTAAAACACTTCGTTTTGTTTCACTATTTTTTATTTTCTATCCGACTAATTTCGACTGTTGGCCATTCTCAAAGAGATATAATTAATTTTGAATAGTTCTGACTTTAAGCTCAGCTCAGCTCAGCTATTGATTTTAAATTCTATAAAAGAAATTTGAATTGTTAATACAACGATAAAGCAATTGACACCTTTAAATATGCTGCCAGCTTCAAATTGTTGAGTAGTCCATTATACATTTTAAGGATTTTCGATTTTTACTAAATTTTGTTGTTCACACAAAAAATTTTGAATAATAAACTCTTAACTGATCTTTAGATTTGTGAATTGTGTTCTAAGTTTATAAAACAAGTCAAATATGAATTGTTTGAAAAATGATATTACAATTAATTCTTCAATTCAAATTCAAGTCATCTTCGAATTGAAGATCTTTTTGATTAGAGTTAATAAGTAATCCTGTACTTATCTTAGAGATTTGTATACTGTTCTTGTATTTTAATGGTTCTATGAAAATATTTTTAATATAGTAGTATCCTTTTTTTAACTGTAAAACGATTTATCACTCAGCTTAATTTCAGACTAATGAATTGCTGAGTTGCCCTATTTTGTGATTTTTTTTTTTGTAATTTTGCGGCGAATAGATATAAATAGTCTACTAAACTATAAATTGATGTATGACTTATTATTCTGAAGCTGAGTGAAAATGCCTAAATTATTTTACAGTTACATGATGATAAAATTAATTAACTTAAAAATAACTTTTCAGACCTGAAGACTTAAAAGCATGAATCATTTTACGGTTGAATAAATAAGTTTAATTTATTTATTCGACCATAAAATGACTAATGCCTTTAAATCTTCAGGACAGATTCAAGTTGGAGAATTTTTGAAATTGAGAAATTCAAATAAAGTGTCATAATTTCATCATGATATAACTATAAAATAATTTAGGCCTTTTGGCTCAGCTCCAGAATTGTCAGTAATTTTATAGTTTAATACTCCATTTATATTATATCTATTCACCGCAACATTACAAAAAACCTTCGCAAGTCAAAACCGCAATAGTCTAAAATTAAGCTGAGAGTTATAAATCGCTTTACAGCTATAAAAACTATTTAAAATGTTTGCTTTAAAACCATAAAATAAGAAAAATTGTTCGAAAAATCTATTAATTTTTTACAGAATCACTCAATAACTCTTGTCAAAGAATCTTCAATTTGATGATGAACTAGATTTGAAAGTATTATTATTTTTATTATTGTTGGAAGAGTACTAATTTGTTTGTTTTATTAATCTAAATCAAAAATTTAAAAAAAAAACATTTCAGTCTTAAACACTAACTAAAAAATTTTAGTGATAAAAACATAGTTAGTTTAGTGTTTATCATGTTTAAACGTAGTAACAGTCGCCACCATTCTCATAATTATTTCAGTTTTAAGACCATTATTATTTTTTTGTCCTTATAACATAATTAATAAAAAGTCTAAAATCTTTAAATTTTGCAACGGATCACTCAACAAATCGAAGCTGATAAAATATTTAAAGGTTTTAATTGTTTTATAGGTTGTACAAACAATTCAAATTTCTTGTGTAGGCTGAAAAATCATTAATCGGAATATGAGCTAAGGGTCATAACTATTCAAACGTTTTGTCTTTACCATGATTTACAAATTTTGTTCTAATGTCTCTAGATTTTGTACAGCATTACTTAATAACTGTGGTGAATTTTTTTTTCAAGTTAACTATGACGATTTGAAGATATTCATTGTTTACTACTGCAAAAGCAACTTAAATTTTCATTACCAACTTTAAAAATCATATTGGTAAAGTATCACAAGTTAAGAATTTGCCTCTAGCTGTGCTTAGAATCTGAAAAATATTCAATAAACAGCAATGCTTATGATCGTTTGTACGAACCTAATAAGTCTATTTGACCAAGGGAAAATTAACAAGACATTGCAAAAGCTTAGTCTACATTCATTTCAAGTTTAGGAATGATACCGCCAAAGCAATTTCCGATCTTGATAGGTATGGTTATTATCATTTTTTCATTTATTTATTCATTTTTACTTTCAATATCCTGTTAAAATAGAGTTAACAAAATTAAGATATATACATTAAAACTTACAAAAATTTAGGTCATCTTGTGTTCTTCCACTCAGGACCCTTTTCCTTCAGATAATGAAATTCATTCTCAGTATTTTTTTTACCATTAAGGTAAATGTTTAGAATGTTCAGAGGAAGAATAACATCTTCATTCGAACACTTATATATACAATTTGAAGAAACATATACAAATGAAAAACGATAATGGTTAGTCTCCGTAAATTAAGTTGCTAGCTAGCTTAACCGTCTGAATGATTCGAACTAATGAATTGCTGTAGAGTGATTGATGGGTGTTTATGTTAAGGAGTGATATTGGGATTTCGGGAAATACAGAATTTATGTTTATGTTTATGTTTATGTTTATTAATCTTTAGCTTTTATTCCAAAAAAATAAATACATATGAATATACACAAATATAAAACAAAACGTACAAAAATTTTGACTGGATGAAGCTGGGCTTACATTAAAGGGATTTTTGGCAAATTTTATTCTAAAGCTATTTATACATTGGGATATTAAGGTGATCTGGGTAGTTTCATAGAGGAGAACATTTGAAGGATTAGATTGTTCATTAGTCTGAATGAATGTCTTTTGTATTTTGTTAAAAAAATTCAACTTAAAGCAGCTTTCCAGATTTAATGACATCAATACTTTGAATTGAATTTTCAAGAAAAAAAAAATATAAAATATCATACATTTACAATAACTTTTGAAATTTAGATCGCAAGACTTGAAGGTGGAATTCACGTGGCAGTGTTCTTCTACTCAAATGATTGTTTCCTATAGTTTTTGCCACTGCTAGTTGCAATTTTGTCCAATTTACGTGGAGTAAATGATGACATAAATTTCAACGTGACAAAAAAAACTTTACAAAAAATCATCTAAAGCTGAGATGACAGTCCGCTTATAAGCTATATAGACCATTAAAAATCTTTACTACGAAAATTTCAAGAAACCTTTCAATGCCTCTAAATTTCACATTGGATTATTTTAAAGTAAAACTGACTTAAAGTTTTGAAGGCATTAATCATTTCTTTATTATATAATAGTTATTTACGTATTAAAGAGCTGTTAGGATAGCCGTAACATCCAAGGGAGCCTTTCGTCGGGCTCCAAAGCGCATCGCAGTTGTTACGGCTTTAACTTCACGTGATACGTACAACGTTTTTCATCGTACTGCAAATTACATAAAAAAAATAGTTTAACTCGAATGTTTATAATTGACAATACTAAAATTGCTGATGATGTCCGTTCAATTTTGGTTACAGACAACATAAAAATAGCATTTGAACTTGAGATAGACCAACCAAAATCTTTATTTTTTATTTTGAATGGTCTCTCCAGCTTCAGATGCTGATGCAATTTTAAGGTATTTTTTAAGTTTGTAAAGCAGGTTTAATTTTTTTATACAACGGCCAAATATTGATGACTTTAAGTCTGTAATTCTGCCTAAAGTAGAAATTTTTTTACCAAAATATCATCCGTTCATTATAAAAGACACGTATTCAGAATAATGAATAATCTAAGCATTTACTAATTGCACTGCAGAAGAGGCTTCGAGTAATTGGACCGATAGTATGAAATGATGATTAATAAGAGTGGTTGCCTTAGCTGCATTATTTCCAAATATTTTTCTAAAGTAAATGTAGACAATACCTTTGCAATGTAATGTTTGTTTACTCTTGGTTAAATAGATTATTTAGATTAGATAAAAGGTGTTCCAGAAATTAATTCTAATCTTGATCAAGCTTAGTCCTACTTAATTTGCGGACATATTGTTAATTTGGGAATATAAATACTAACTGCTTTAGCTTAAATATTTTTAAATCTTTAGATGAGCTATAAGTTTAAAATTTGTCGAGTAGAGTTATTAAAAATTCCTGTGCAAAATTTAGAGATCTTGGAAAAAAATTTGTGTTATTTCAAGTAAAGACAAAAATGTTCAATAGTTATGACTCACATCTCGGCTTTCGAATAAAACACTTAATATATTTTTTACTATAATTATAATTGTGATAAAAATATTTTAAGTGTTTTATTCTTCGCATTGAAGATTTTTTTGTCTATTTTTTGTATCTATAAAATTTAGAGATAAGAGTTAGGCCTTAACATATAACTAAAAAAACGACTTTAAAGAATTTTGCTTCATTTTATTTTCGCCACACTGTGGCTTCTTTAGGCCAAAAGAAAAAGAATCTTTGAAAGTTTCGTGTTTTAGTTACAAGACCAGACTGTTATAGATAATATTAACTTTTAACAATTAACAGCAAAAACAATCAAATTCTAAAATTTAAATATATTGTAACTTGTTTTCTAATTCTATGGTTTTGAAGCAAACGTGTAAAATTGTTTTAATAACTTATCTCTGATAAGAAGATCGTTTCATCTCATGATATAGTGAGGAGTTTGAATGAAAAGGATGAGATTATCGCTTGTCTAAGGAACATGGTCGAGCATTTAGACAATCACGTGACCATCAAAGATGAACGGATTAAAGACATTCAATCCTAAGTCAAGTTTCTCAAGATGGAACTGGACTATCATCCCTCCAGCAGATTCTTGGTTGACATATTTTAATTATTACACATTCGAAATTTTGAACGTTTGAATTATTTATACAATTCAAAAACGATGTTTGAACCGTTTTGGATTCACGTTAATAGTTTCTTAACTTGAGTAATTTTGCATTTTTTTTAAATATGTAAAACAAATTTAAATTGTTTAAATAAGCGTAAAATGATAAATGCCTACAACTCTTTGGGTAAGATTTAAGGTGAATATTTTTTACTAGAGTTTTAAAGCAATCCTGTAAAAAGTGCAAAAACTTTGTAAGGTGTCTTTCTTGTAATGATGAATGATTTATATAACTGTAAAATGATTAATGACTCTTAACTCAATTGTAAAGTAATGAATTTTTGACTTGCGACATTAAGTCATATTTAGAGAGATTATTAACATTTAAAACATATAAAAGTTTGTGCTTAAAATATAATTTTAACAGTATGTATAACGACTGAAGAATTATTGTCTCATTATTAGCTCAGTTTCATTGAGAGTTTTGTTTTTTAATAATCAAAAGATTTTCCTTATATTCTTCTAAAATATTTTTATAATATTAAATTTATGGTTAGGTAGGTAGAACAGATTAATGCCTTCAAATCTTTAAACCCTACTTTTAAGAAAGAATTTTTGGTAACGCGCTTTCCTTTGCAGGTCTGCACTGTTCAAATATCTTGAATTATTTTTTTTGTGTATTTAGAAATATTTTAAAAGCATACAGAATGGCAAGTCTACAACACAGTTTTAGAAAAAAGAATATAACTTCTTCATATCGTCTTATCAAATTTAAACTCCCCATATTTTGTCATGGGCTTGCATCATCCCACATTATCAATAATATTGGAGTTGAATAGATCATTAGATAGTTCGTCATTTTCTTTAAATACTAATGTTCATACACCTTTAAAATGACTTCTCATAAAAATTTAATAAAGATTGGAGATTGATAAGAATTATTTTTATGTTATTATTTATGCAGATTCAGTATACATGGTGACCATCATATCAAAAGTAAATCTTGTATTGGCGATTGTAAATATATTATTACTCGTATTATTATTAATTTATATGTAATAAATTGTATGCTTATGAAAGTTATTGCGTCAGTAACAGAGTAAACATAATCTTATAAAATATCCCTCATTATTATCGCTAGTAAAATTAATTGCTATTAGAAACCTGCGCGCAATAAATTTCCATTGAAACGCAACAATAAGCTCCGATAGAGAGAAAATGGCCGTATCAATAACGCGTCCGATAAATCAACCCGATACGCATTGATCTCCATAATATTAGTTTCCTACCAGTGTCTATTTTAGCAGCGGGCAGCTAATTGTAATTATTAATCACAGGTGCATGCATTAGAGTTTCCTGCAGATACGTTTTCATTATTGCTGCCGTTTTATTTTTCCGTTTCGATCGTGCAAGAAAGGAAAGCTCAAAGCGAGCGTTTCGTTGTATTGTGGTGAAAAATGATTGTCGCATATGTAGGCCGTATGAGCGGGCAATTATGAAATTAATTAAAATGTATGGAATAGCGATATAAAGTTGGACGGTGGAGAGTTTTTACGGTGAGCGCTAATGAATCGAAAAAGCGTTTCGGTGTGGTAAATAAAAAGCCAATTAAGGTTTGGGACCGGCGCGAGACACAAGGAGGCGACCACGGGCAAAAACCGAATTAGCAAAATTCTGCCCGCCGAAACACGTCAGGACTGCGAATGCCTCCTTGGCTCTTTTTACCGGTGCACTTCATTAGGTGGCATCACTGATTATTACAAAATATTTTTTCTTCATCGCGAATTCACCAATTAGCAACAACCACCCAAGAACGTATTTTGAAAGCATTATCTTTTTAAATAGTACTTACAATTTTGAAATATTAAACGAATAATTTTTTTATAAATTATGAAGCACAGTAAAAATCATAATGTATCAAAATATTGACTTGAGGATAGAGTAAAATTTAATCATCAATATGGTGTCTGATTATTCTATAATATAATAAAATGCAGAATTCTAAAATTCGAACAATAAAGGAACAAATCCAAATGTATAATATAAAGCCAGATAGAAGAAGAAGACGACGTCGAAGAAGATATCTATAAGTATTTGTGTCTCAGCACATTACCACGAGAAAGAGGTATCAAAAAGAATCTCTCAATTTTAGATGTTATAAGATAAAAAATTTGCTTCCAGAATAAATTTAATATCAAATTTTGTAATTACCGATAAAAAATAATATCTTAAAATCTGTAGCTAAATTTCAGTTTATAGAATACGAATTGCTGAAATGTGTAAGGGAAATTTCTTAAAAACTCAAATTTTTTAGCAATTGAAAAGAAATTACTGGAAAATTATGATTAAAAAATTTTGTAAGAAAATTCTTGGAGAATCAAGAAATCTGAAAGAATTAACAAAATGTTTTTAAATAATCTAAATTAAAAGAAGAAACAGCTTGAAAATTTTACATTGTTTAAGAACTTTCTGTCCTAATTTATACGACAATTTCTAGTAACCTAATAAAAATTTGGTCCCAGGAAGAGTTCAATTCAAAATTTTGGGATTACCGATAAAAGAATTAATGTCTAAAAATCTGTAGCTTAGTTTCCGTATAAAATTGACTATAATGGTCTGAATAATTTCTTCTTTTTTCTTTCTAAATTAGTTGTACAGATAAAATAGAAGATTAACAGTTAGTTTAATCTCTATAAATCTTCAACAAATAATCGGCTTATGATATTCCAAGTAAATGCAATTTTTTTTAAATTTCTTTTATAATTTTTGAATAAAGATACTTCACTTTAAGGTAACGGATAGTTGAGTTGAGACATGAGGTGCTGATTTTGAAACTTCTTTTTTTAATTTTGCGTCTTAAACAAACTTTTTCAATAGGAGTACTTCGGAGAGGAGGTGGTGTTGGCTGATGTGAAGACAGTAGGACTGAAAGGAAACCCAGGAAAAGCACTCAAGGTCACGGCGTTGGACGAGCTTCGCACGCTCACCAGGATATTTAATTGCCCCCGTGAGAGAATCGTACTGACCACATTCAAAATGGCGTTTATCCCTAAAAAGGGCGAAAATGAAAGAATACCGGGTAAAACAAGAATATTCTAATAAAAAAATGTATAAACACAACTTATAACTTTTAGCAATTTGAAAAAATTATAGAATCTTTGATCAAATTTCTAGAAATTACATAAAACTTCCTACAGAATGAGGTGAAAATAGTGAAATACCCTTGTAACTACCTGGAATATTGCTCGGAAGTTCTATATTTATAACAATTGAAAATAAATTTGTAGAAAATTCCGATACCACAAGGAATACTTTGATAAGATAAAGCAAGAATTTTAAAGAAAATTTTTGGAAAATCAAGAAATCTAAAATAAATATCAAAAATACCAGAAAATATTATGTACAATATACGTAAAATTTAAAATCATAATTAATACATAAAATGAAAGAGCAACTCAAACAGTTCTATTTGTTGAATATGCTAAAGGGCGCTAGAAAAGAAAAATTGCAAGTAAACAGAAAGTATTTTGTATTCTCTAGTTTGTAAAAACCGAATCTGCAGTTGTTGTACAACGTCCGTTCCTGATTAAGTTTAGATGTGTTCCCGCTCTAATAATAGATAATATCATCAGTTTGAAAATTCCAGCTGTCTTTTCAAAAAGAAGAGTACGGGAGGACCAAATGTTTCTGATGATAGTATTGAGCGAGTAAGAGAAAGCAGCTATTGTAGCAATTACACCACAAATATTAAACAAAGTTTGGGAAGAACTGGCTAATCGAATTAATATGTTCGCTATAACAAAATGCTCACATAGAACACTTATAAACTTGTACGTATAATTACTTGAGTTGCACTTTCATTTCATGTATTAATTACGATTTTAAGTTTAGAATAATAAATATTTCAAAGCGCTAAAACTCCGATATTCAACTCTACGGAGAAATTGTTTAAAATTTCAAGATTTTTTGATCTTTGTCTATTTCAATTAATGCTAAGCCCTTTAAAAAAATATAGTTTTCTCTAGTAACTTATCTTTGAGATTTATTGATTTCTTTCTTGAAATTTTCTTACAAAATATTCAAAATTATTTATCAACGTTTGCTTTATCTGGGATAAACTGGAGCAGAAAATCATTAAACTCTATAGAATTTCTCTTCTTTCGAAGTTGAAACTTTGTTTTTATTTTTTTGTGTAAGATATGATAGATACATTGAGTTGAAGTAAATAAATCAGATTTTGCTTTATTTTTCACTGATCTTTACGAAACCTTAAATAAATGAAATCTATATTAGATAAAGCTTTTGTAGTTAATTGGTCAATATTTAAAGGGTTTTGCAATTTGAGAAATAAAATATGGAAAAAATCTAATAATTCAAAAAACCTCGTTAGGTTAAACAAAGCTAAAATAAGTGAAAAAAAAATTTAAAATAAGAGAAAAATGTTTATATCTTTAAACATTTTGTATAAAACACTTACTTAATATATTAAATTTCTTAAAGAAACGCCACATAAATAGTTAAGAAGCCTTGATGAAATTTTTAAGAAATTAAAAGGGACATTGCTCAGAAATTCATAAAGGGCATAGAAGCACCTGAAAAATTCTAGAATCAGAATTGTTGAAATATGTAAGGGATATTTCAGGAAAATTCGAAATTACTAGCAATTGAAACGAAATTACTGGAAAATTGTGATACAAAAAATAAAATTATCTTGAGGACTTTAATAAAATTTTAGAAGAAAATTCCTGGAGAATCAAGAAGTCTAAAAGTATATTTTGAAGTTACTAAAAATGCTTAAATAATCTAGAATTCCAGAAAGAGTTTGTTCAAAAAAATAAAATAAAATAAAACTAAACTAAACATGACAATGCGAAGTTTATTAGAAACTTGTCTTTCAGATTTTATGATTTATCAGAGATCAATTGGGGCAGAAAATATTCTAGAATTCTGAAGATAAATTATTCAAAAATTCTACAAATCGAATACTAAAAATTTTTATGTATGTATAACTGTACTGGAAATTAGAACTTCTGCAAAATTTCTAAAACTAAGTAATAAAAATAAATAAATTTTAAGGAAAAGTTACCTAAAAACTATAATTCCTATAGAAGATTCTCTAAATTTGAAAGAAAATTTAAGAATCGTGGATAGAAAATTGCAGAAAAATACTATACATTTTGTATATAATTCTGGGCAACTGCTTTGAAAAGTTTATATAATAAAAAACGAATAATTTCATTAAATGTTTTATTGTGGAGGCGTTTACTTTATGCTACATCTTGAATAAAAGGAAAAAGGAGACAAGGATGATGAATAAACTGGTAAAACCAAGTCATGGTATATGCTTCCTCACCAATTTCATAAAATCTTTAGCTCAGTTTTAGACTAAATACTTTTTGACTTAAGTTTTTCAGTTTGAGGTGATGTACTGTTCATTCCATAATCTGGTATGTCATTTAGAAAAAAGAAACATGAAATAAATTATCAATTGGATATAAGTGCAAATATTGATTCTATATGAAATAGAAAACTATAGGTTGGTTGTTCAATATTAGTAAGTTTTTGCAATACGAGAAAGAAAATATCAACAAAATTAATTAAACAGAATCAAAATTTAAAAAAAAACCTCGTTGGTGTATAGCAAATGTTGTTGAAAAAATCATTTAAAATGGCAGAAATATGTTAAATATTTAAAAATTTAAAAACAAAAAATGCTAGAATTTATTAGAAATTTTAAGTGGACGTCGGAGAAGTTGGGGAATGTGGTGCTTGAAATTTTTAGAAAGTTGAAAGTTTCTGGAAAATGCCACAACCCATAAAGAAAATTGTCAGAATTACATTAAGATACATTTTTATAGGAAACTTCGATGAGGATAAACATAAATTAACTGTTTAGGCAATTTCTGTCCCAATTTATCCGAAGTTATTTAAAAATTTTCAAAATTCAATAATTTTATAAGAGGTTATTATAGGTTAAAGAAAATAAGGCCCTATATGCCCGAAAATTTTAGAAGATTTCTGTAAGAAATTTCTAGAAAAAATAGAAGTTTGTTTGTAGAGATTTTTGCAAGGTTCCTTAAAAATATTCACTTTTTTTTTTAGTAGCTTTTGATCTCTCAGAATTTTTCTTCAAAAATTTCTACCAATTTTTGCGTTATCGCGTATTTATTCGATTAATTATGAGGATAAATTATTCAAAACTTCTACAAATATGCAATGGAAATTGTCGATATAGGTTCAACCAATTAAGGCATTATATACCTAAAACTTCTAGAAATTTAATTAAGATAATATTTTCTAGGAAATTTGAATCAGATAACACAAAAATTGATGACAATTTTGGAAGAAAATTTCTGAAAAATTAAGAAATTTGAAAAATGGGAGGGACAGAACCAAATAAATACTTAAATAAACTAGAATCCTAGGCAGTAATTTTGCATAAAATCTGAATTATTTAATCCATTTCCACCCTAATTTATCCGAAGTCCCTTAAAATGTCTTAGAAAGGATAAATTACTAGACTTTTTTTATTTTTGAGAATTTTTTTTCAAGTTATACCAATTAGTATTTGACTAAATAAATAATAATAAATACACTGAGACAGAAAATGGCAAAAACTAGAATTTTGAAGAAAAATTCTAAAATTTATAAGAAATATTTAGAAAATATAAAAATCACGTCAGGATTTCTGCATAAAATAATAAAACAAAAAGTGATAACAAAAATTCAAAAGCAGAACTTAAATATATTACTATAAAGTTGCCATATATTTTCTTATCTTTGCACTATATTCCTGTTTGAGTGGATAAGCACCGAAAAATCAAGTCAACTGTCAACAGGGACAATTATAATAATAATAATATAAACATTAATTAATTTACTGAAATGAAGTATCTGAGAAATAAAACAAATCTAAGATATCGTCAAGCATTGATATCTCAATGTGTAATCCGGAAGAAGTCAAGAATTTAAATCCGCAGCTTTAATCTTCTTGTGAATTTTGCGAAGACGACAAAAAATTTGAATAGTTTATATAATATACATAAAGGGAATTCAATATTTTAAATACTTGGAGAGTTCATGTAACTGATAAAATAAATAATATCATCAAAAATTCAGCTCAATTTTAGATTAAATAATGTTTAACTTAAATTGTTAAGCACAAAGTTTATATATATATATATATATATATATATATATATAAAGAAAATTTACATACCCTCATTGTTGTAATTGTAAAATAAAACCACGATACTTCTTCATGAACAAAGAGAAAACATCATGAATGAAGAAGCAAGAAAATATTGCACTCTTATCCTAAAATATCTATATCTATTATATAAAATAACAAACAAAAGCAAAAGTAAACGCTTGAAATGATGCCCTTGAAAATGTAAATCATATTTCTTAAGTTGCAAAAACAGACCAATTTAATCGGTCAAAGTGCCAAAGTTCAAAACTCAAACAAACCTTACAAGATATATTTTGGATACATTGTACGTCATAACTCTAATTAGACATGAAGGAAAACGTTCACCCTCCTCGTTTAGCTAATTTGAGATATTTGAAAAAACTTGAAGAGTAAAAAGTTGTGAAATAGCAGCTACATAAAGTAGATACAATTTGCAGAAGGTGAGAGAACATCACATCCGCAAAGAATATAACAATTTTCGATGTTTTGATTGCATCATAACTGTCGAAAAATGTAATCAAATTCATCAACAACAAAGTAAACCAAATTTGTTATTAAGATAAAACACAACATAGAAGAGTTGTATAAAATAAAAGAGCATCGCATCCGCAAAGAAAGTGATCTTTCAATGTTTTGATTGCAACACGCATTTCAAAAAATTTAGATGAGTTGGAACCTATGAATATTTCAACATACTTAATATACAAAAAAATCTACAATAACAAAAAACTCGTTGCTACATATAATTAACTAAGTAACGATTTCCCAACGGTAAAATCCTTATCAGATACCGACCGATTGCGCATATTGAAATTAATATATTCAAGTGAACATAAATCGAGCCATTAAAGGATGAACGTAAAACCAAAAAGCAGACAACAACACGCCGACTAATTAAGGTCAGCGTTTTGCCTTCTTCCTACTCGCACGTCACTTTCTTGCATATCGGCCATTAAAGATTCGCGATCGGCGGTAATCTGAAAATCATTATGGATTCCGGAAAAAGAAGGCGATCTCCTTACTTTCACGCACACCGACGTTATCTCGAAATGGTAACGACGACGTACCGTCAGCGATTCTCGTTTGTGTGCGTGCTGCGAAAAAGGGATCGAAAAGTCCCTCGCGAATCGCTGATTGCTGAGAGATTTATAAACATGGCCATCATCCAGCGTGCAAATTGTGGCCCCGGGACGTCCCACTGTTGTTACAGCTTTCTGATACGGTTTTTTTGCCTTCGTCCTCTTCGCCGCAGAATGTGCCGATTGTAGTAATAAAATCGGTATTCCTGTTATTACAAATTTATGGCCGGACATTAGTGCCGCGTGTGCTTAATCATCCGTGTTTCGCTTCGAGTCGTCCTCTTTGAGTCAAATTTGAATTTATAACGACGGGACTAACGTGTAGATTGTTATTGTTGTCGTGATAAGAATATTTCGATTTAGTTTTGTTGTTATAAATTAGAAAGCGCGCTACGATTTTTATGAACTATTTAAAGTTGTTTTGGTTATTTTATCATGCCCACAATAACAGTTTGCGTTTGGTCATGTTAACCAAGTTTACATTTTGACAATTTGTGTGATATAAGGGAGTTTGGTCTTATTCCATAAATAATTTTTGTATGTTTTTCAATCCTTTTCACAACGAAGTTATTAAGGCAATTATTATATACTACGTCCCCGTAATTAAAATGAGGTAAAACAAGTGAGTCGCACTATTTCACTTTCGTCTCAGTGGATAATATTCGGTGATGTAGGTATAACGTATAATGTAGTTTGTTATATCTTTTAGAAATCTCAGATTTTTCTGAAAGAAGTAATGCTTGTTCGAATTTTTAATGAGGTTTTTTAAGTTAATGTATATCAATTTTTCGATTAATCCAGTTTCTGAAGGATTGAAGGAGTAATAAATTTGAGTGATCTAATCATCGCAGAAATGAATTAAATGTGCGCACTGTTTTAATAAACCAGCCTCATAATATAACTAGAGAAATTAGCTTGGTATAGAGAACGGTAATGAGTAAATAACACATATTTCAAATGAGCATCCTCGACACCGTCAACAATGGCATCTGAAGCCGTAATTATAAATAATTATAGTGCTTGCTTTGAGTGAACCGCTTTTTCCTAGCACATTATATATTTGATATGAATGTGTATGTGCGCATATAAACAATGATACATTAATTAGAGAAATAGTAATTTAAATGTAAAGAATATCACATGTAAGGAATTTCGGTTATAATTGGTAAATATAATGTATTTATTTTCTTATAAGCGAAGGAACTTGAGTTTTCATTAAAAAACTATTCGAAATTTTTAATTTGACTAAAAAGTAAAATGTATTGGACCGTTCAAGACTAGTCCAAAGCCATATTTAGTGACGAGTGGAAATTTGACGTGTGGGTGGGAGACTTTCGTAAATGGATTATTAGAACTGCAAATGAAGCTTTTCGTAAAGATTTCCTCAAAAGAACAGTAGAATTTCCTAAGTCTGCATGCCCGCAGTGGGTCTAGGAAGGGATAAAGGGGTAGAAGATACAATTAATACAACAAAATATTAAGAAAGAGGCTGAAAGACCGCTGGTCGATAGCCATTTAGCAAACCAACATACTAACGCCAATTGTATCATTCATGTATTATATTAGTTGTATTTGTGTTTGTTAATAATGATGTTGTATATATACAGGGTGTCCCGTTAATGCGGGGAAATGGCTGGACCATAGATTCCTGAGGTCAAAATATGACGATTTAACGCAACTTATCTATATCCAAAAATTTACGGTTAAGCCGGAATTTGGCTTCAAAGTTTAATTTTTTTTTATTTCTTTTGTTTATAACAATTGAACGCTTTATTTGATTTGAATGAAATTTATTTTTAATAACTACCATAATATAATACACCATTTCAGTTATTATGATTATTATTGGTTAACAAGAAGTATAAGAAACAGTAGTACCACCACTTAAAAACTAAAATATTTTTTTATTGATGGATCTAATAAAAACTAAAAAAATACTGCTTGAAAGACTGTTTAATTTAAAAACTTTTTCATCTCTTAATAATATTTGATATCTTTTATGGTTTTCTCACAAAAAAATTAAATATATATTTTTTATCTAGTAAAAACAAAATCTAGTTTTTCATCGAATCGAAAATAAATGTTTTTCGTGGCCGTCTTTCTTTAAAAAATGTAAATTATGTATAATAATTATTATTTAGTGTCTTTCAACAATTAATTTTTAACTTTATTTTAGTTCATAAATATTCATATTTGGAACAAACAGCTATCTTGTTTGTATTAGGATTTTGCAAAGAAAATTGTTTGAAAAGTGTTAGATGTTGTTTTGATTTATTTTATTAATTGATATTATTTAATTTTTATTCAATTGAGTAAGTTTATTTACTTATTAATGAGTGCATAATGAGTATACTATATTCATATTTTATTTTTTTGTACAAAAACCGTACAAGATATCAAAAACTAGTAAAAATCAAAAAAGTTTTTGAATCTAATGCCCTTTCAAATATATTTTTTTGGATTTTATTGGTTGCACCAATAAAAAAATATTTTAGTTTTTAAGTGGTGGTACTACTGTTTTTTATACTTCCTGTCAATCACTAATGTTCACAATAACTCAAATGATGTATAATATTATGGTACTTATTAGTAATAAATTTCATTCAAATCAAATTAAGCGTTCAATTGTTATAAACAAAAGAAATAAAAAAATTTGAAAGTTTGAAGCCAAATTTCGGCTTAACCGTAAATTTTTGGATATAGATAAGTTGTGTTAAATCATCATATTTTTACCCCAGGAATCTATGGTCCAGCCATTTCCCCTCATTAACGGGACACCCTGTATATATAGATATACAGGGTGTCCCGTTAATGCAGGGAAATGGCTGGACCATAGATTCCTGAGGTCAAAATATGATGATTTAACGCAACTTATCTATATCCAAAAATTTACGGTTAAGCCGAAATTTGGCTTCAAACTTTCAAATTTTTTTATTTCTTTTGTTTATAACAATTGAACGCTTTATTATAGATATACAGGGTGTCCCGTTAATGCAGGGAAATGGCTGGACCATAGATTCCTGAGGTCAAAATATGATGATTTAACGCAACTTATCTATATCCAAAAATTTACGGTTAAGCCGGAATTTGTCTTCAAAGTTTTAAAAATTTGTATTTCTTTTGTTTATAACAATTGAACGCTGTATTCGATTTGAATTAAATTAATTATTAATAACTACCTTAGTATAATACATCATTTAAGTAATTATGGACATTAGTGATTAACAGGAAATATAGAAAACAGTAGTACCACCACTTAAAAACTAAAATATTTTTTATTAGTGCATCCAATAAAAACTACAAAAATACTGCTTGAAAGAGAATTTGATTTTAAAACTTTTTTTGTCTCTTAATAAAATTTGATATCTTGTACGGTTTTCGCATAAAAAAATAAAATATATTTTTTTTATCTAGTAAAAACAAAATCCAGTTTTCCATCAAATCGAAAATATATGTTTTTCGTGGCCGTCTTTGTTTAAAAAATGTAAATTATGTAAAATAATAATTACTGAGTGTGTTTAAATCATTTGTTGTTAACTTTATTACAGTTCTTAAACATTCACTTTTGCAGTAAACAGATTTCTTGCTTGTATTAGGATTTTGCGAAGAAAAATGTTTAAAAAGTGTTAGATGTTGTTTTGATTTATTGTATCAATTAATATTATTTAATTTTTATTGAATTGAATAAGTTGATTTACTTATTAATGAGTGCAAATCTGCATATTATATTCATATTTTATTTTTTTGTGCAAAAACCGTAAAAAATATCAAATATTATTAACATACAAAAAAGTTTTAAAATTAATTGGTCTTTCAAGAAATATTTTTTTAGCTTTTATTGGATGCACCAATAAAACAAATATTTTAGTTTTTAAGTGGTGGTACTACTGTTTTTTATACTTCCTGTCAATCATTAATGACCATAATAACTGAAATGATGTATTATATTATGGTAGTTATTAATAATAAATTTCATTCAAATCGAATATAGCGTTCAATTGTTATAAACAAAAGAAATAAAAAATTTTGAAACTTTGAAGACAAATTCCGGCTTAACCATAAATTTTTGGATATAGATAAGTTGTGTTAAATCATCATATTTTGACCCCAGGAATCTATAGTCTAGCCATTTCCCCGCATTAACGGGACACCCTGTATATACAGGGTGAGTTTTTTTCGATGTTCTCTATGGGGATCTCGGAAACTATAAGAGATAGAGAAACGGTTATATGGGGAAAGAAGTGTAGATTTACGAGACGAATAAAATGCCACTTTCAAAGTTTTCAAAAAAGTCAAGGGTAACTAGATATTTTGAAAAAAGTAAAAAGTGTCAATTTTTTCAAATCAATATATATCGGTTATTATAACAGATAGAAAAAAACTGTAAAGGACAAAGTTTTAGATAATTTTATGCAGATTAATAAAAAATAATCAGAAAATTTTTATTCCCATTATTTTCCGAGATATGACGCAAACTTACATTTTTTTAAATGGAAACCATAGTTGGCTGTGACCTCATTCAAAAGGTAATTTTTTTCTCTTTAATCCAATATGGCATATGACATAGTTATTTCTAAAAATGAGTGAGTTATAGTCATTTTAAATTTCATTATAAATAAAAAAAAAATGGGTAGCCATGAAAAAGATGAAAGCAAAACAATTGCAGTTGTTTATAATATTAGCAATATTGTAATTATTAGTTTTACAGAGATAAACCAACATGAAACAACAGCATAAAGTAATTCTGTAATTATCAATATATCAATGGGAGAGAAATTTGAATATTAAAAAAATATGGTCAAAGAGTCCACTAATAATACTATTATGACATAAATTATATCTTTTTAAAATTGAATTTATGGCTTTTTGACTATTCTCATGTAAATTGAATTAAATGTTTCAATAACAGCTAGTTTATGATCCTTCACAGATTGATATGATTTTTCATATACTTTGTTTTTTACATAACCCCACAGAAACAATTCTAAAACGCGCAGATCGGGAGATCTAGGTGGCCCTGGGATTGATTTATTTCTTCCCACTTATGAGTTAGGAAAAGCATCATTTAAATATTTTGTAAAGCCAACATGTTATGAGGTCGAACACCGTCATATTGGAACCATTTTAATCTTGCTTGTAATGATAAATTTAAACAATCGAGCGTATCTTCAAATGTTTACTGAAGAAAATGAAAGGAATCAGTTTCACTTAGTGAGCTTTCAAAATATATGGACCGAAAATTATTAATCCAAACACACCATGGATTAAACCCAAATTTAATTTGTAGTTTTCTCTGTGAAACTTCTCGTGGATTCTCTTAAGTTCATCTATGTTCATTGTGGCGATTAAAATACCACAATTAGTTAATCGCGATTCATCTATTCATAATATTTTTGTAAGAAACGTATTATCCTCTTGACAAATGGGTTTATACCACATGCAGAAGGCCATTTGATATTACAAAATTATTATTCTTATGCTGTTTTTTTATTTTTTATTTAACTTTGTAGAACTAATAATTACAATATTGCTATTATTATAAACAACTGCAATTGTTTTACTTTCATCTTTTCATGGCTACCCATTTTTTATTTATAATAAAATTTAAAATGACTATAACTCACTTATTTTTAGAAATAACTATGTCGTATGTCATATTGGATTAAAGAGAAAAAAATTACCTTTTGAATGAGGCCAAAGCAACTATGGTTTCCATTTAAAAAAATGTATGTTTGCATCATATCTTCGGAAAATAATGGCGATAAAAATTTTCTGATTATTTTTTATTAATCTACATAAAATTATATAAAACTTTGTCCTTTACAGTTTTTTTCTATCTGTTATAATAACCGAGATATATTGATTTGAAAAAATTGACACTTTTACTTTTTTAAAAATATCTAGTTACCCTTGACTTTTTTGAAAACTTTGAAAGTGGAATTTTATTCGTCTCGTAAATCTACACTTCTTTCCCCAGTTAACCGTTTCTCTATCTCTTATAGTTTTCCGAAGATCCCCATAGAGAACATCGAAAAAAACTCACCCTGTATATATATATATATATATATATATATATATATACCTATATATTATTATATATTATTTAGACATTGTAGCATAAAATAAAACCAAAATTGCGTGATGATCTCCAAAGGACTGTTGCCGATTTTAAGATGGAATTGGGTAAATTATGACAAAGTCTCGACCCTTACATAGAACTGACAATAAAGTGAATAGTCCTGAAATATTAACATTAACATTTGCAAGCATGGATTAAATAGAACCAGAAGGAGGTTGAGATGCAGGAAAGGCAAGGATGTATCGGGAGGAGCTAATACAAACCGAGGTATGAGTGGTGGTAGATATAAATAGTGGCTTCTTGCCTAAGACAATATTATTCTGGTACTAGCTAGATGGGGTTCGAAAGAGAGAGAGGGAAAGGAAGGCTTGGATGGCGGAAAGGTATAGTAGGTGTCTATAGTGCACGAATCATAGAATCATTTGTTAGAAGAGTGAAGGGTTGTATGATAAGTGATTGAAGGGAAACAAGGAAACAGTATGAGTCGTGGGAATAGGAAAATGTCTGAAGGATTGAGATCTGGCGAGTATGGTGAATGTTCAATTTGCACCATCCCCCTTTTTCCAAGGACCTGTCTGATGATATTGGCTGTGTCATTGTTTTGAATATAAAAACATGTTGTGTATACTGGTGTCCTATCCTGCGTAGACGTTTCATGAAACCGTTCAAAATTCCACCTTGCGGCATCAAAAGGAAAAAGATTTGACGATATTCCTGACATCCGAATTCTGCAAACATTACATTATTTGTAGAATTAGTCTTGATGTACTTTTTTCTACAAGTAAAGATTTTGTAAAAGAGGAAGGAAAATTAATTAAAAATTATACAAATTACACAAATGAATTATTACAAATTTCCGAGAAAATGGATTGGATTGTGTACTAACTTACGAACAATAAAACACTGTATGCTGTACCAACATTTTAAGAGGAAGAATTTCAGAAAATAACAAGCTTAAAGATGGAATTATAATAGACAAAATTTTTGCTTATTTTTACCTCATTTTGATTTCTACATTTAAATTTAAAGCTTTACTTTTTTCCCTAGAGATGTATCAATAACTAAAAACATAAACTATAGATACATAAGCATCTGTATATAAAATATGGTCAAACACATGTAAAACTTATCTACCAGTTACAGGTTACAAACTATTTATTAAATTCTGATGAAAATCCGGAAGAATTAAAAGCAGACTTATAATATCATTTGTATATCCTGGTTCAATTGAAAACACCTTGAAAATATTGCCGGTGTAGATGTCCTTATAGGCATTTTTACTTGGGCATGTGAGAAAAAGCGGAAGAAAAGAAAAAACACGAGAAAAAAATTAAACCAAAAATAATAAGTCAAACAAAATTAAAGTACATCTAATGCTGGAAATATGGGAGATATAGATATATTAAACGGAGGTTTATTGAATTTATTAATTAGTAATTTACTTATCCAACATACTACTGAAGATTCTAATATTATACATAATATTAATAAAGGCTTGAATACACAAAATATGTGACCTTCCACTCATACCCTCTATTCTTCTAGTATCAGTTGCTCCATGAAAACTTTCTTGATGACGATTCATCAGTTTATTTGCCAAATATGACTTGCCCTAAAAAGGGATATATAATTGACACTACGTGTCATTATATTTGGTCATGATTAAAATATAAATGGTTATGCTTTTAAAAATCAAACTTCAAAATAAATGCGAAAATATCATATTTATTATTACATCAGCCCAATAATGTTTATATGAATATACCTTAGAAAATTCTCGTTAACTACTAATAGATAAGGATCTACGGAGGGCTAATGACCAACTGCATTGGAAATTGGAACAGGAACAGCTGCTACTATTATGCTGAAATTAAATGAATTAAAATGATGGATGTCATAAAAAAAACAAAATAATAATTAATAAATATTTATAAAGCACTGCAATGTTTATTGAACCGTTGATAATCATAATAAAGGACAAAAAATAGCAATAGGTAAAACTCTTAGTTGCTCTAATGAGGTTGGATTAATTATATTAGTAGAAACTAAGAAAACGAGATCCACTTCAGCCTATGATAACAAAAATATTCAAATCTCTGATGTAGAAATGCTCATTTTGGAATTCAAGATGCTAAAATAGATAAATGCTTGCAGAAAAATGAATGATCCAAAAAGTAAACTGTTCTGGTCGATTTTCAGAAAACTGAGTAAACCTAAAAAATGTAAAAACTCAAATGATTACCATAAATGTGCCAGCTATTGTTTAAGCGTTGCACTAAAAGTTGCCTTGTTTTGACAGGGTTCTAGTGCAACTTTTAGACAATAGGTGGCACCATTATATTAGTACCTTAATTGTCAGTTGATTCGGAAAAATAAATACTCCAAAATAAAACTCGTTTTCCTATTACTTCATTTATAAAATGCTCATTCTAAACATCCGCACGACAGAAAGTTCCGTTGCAAAATTAACAAAACGCTTTCAAGCGAACGTAAGATTTGTGCAAGTATACTACAGTGCTCTGCCTTGTCCCCAATATCTTTACAAGCGATGTAGAAAAAAGCTGTAAAAGCCGCTCTTGATTCCTACGAGAAGTGGGCGGCACAATGGCGACTTGAGGTTAATGCTGATAATAGTGTTTTCGTATATTTCAGCAGACCCATCCCTTTATAATATTCGACTAATACCCTTTCGTGGTCAAAGACGATCGCATATCTCATCCAAAAGGCCAAAGTTTTGTTGGCTAAGCTGTGGCCTATTACCAACACGAGATCAACCTTGACTGTGAAAAATATACTAAAACTCTTCACCATGATGATAAGGCAGCAGCTTACCTACGCTGTACCTACTTGGGGCTACTGTAGACCCACTCAAATCGCGAATCTCCAGCATAACCAAATGTTGCTCTGAACATGCAAATATATCACCACACTAAGAATACGAGTGTCATGTAGTACATCAAAGAGCTCGCTGTGAACTTTTAGAGCAAAATCAATGAAAATTCCCCAGCCAGAATAAAAGTTCCCAAATACAATATCACTGCCGACAGCACATATCAAAGGCCACGAATGATCCAAATTGGCACTCAATTAGCTCCTTAAAGCTTAGAGCAACTGTAATCCGACCGGGGACATTGCTCCTTCCGAAAAGAGCGCCACATAGGACGACTGGATTCCCCAAACCTTAGCGAGCCATCTCTTGAGACCCGACTAGAAAAGACTTTTGATCCTGGACTAGTCGTAACTACGATCGCGGATGAGTGGATTTAGCCGGTACTATAAGGGTGATGGATTTCCTCTCCTCTTACCAAAAAAGAGTTTGCTTGTCACGAGATCAACTTTATCTGTCTGTAATAAATAGAGTGTAACTTTTCACTATGATGATAAGATCGCAGTTCACCTATGCTGCAGCTTACGCAAAACTTCGCCTTATGACGCGTACTGAATGCTCCGTCGTACATGAGGAATAAGCAGATTCACCATCACACGAAGATTTCGAGTGTACTGGAATACATCAAAACGATCGTTCTAAACTTCTACAGCAAAGTATATGAGTGGATTTAGTCGGTACAAGTTCAGGGTATCCATGATAGCTTTCCTCTCATATTATCCTGCCTTTAACTGTGCTAAGCTGATAAGATCGTAAATATTTTAAAAATGGATGTTGTTGATAGAGAACAATAATTAATGTAAGAATCACATATGGTTCTTTTAATTTATGTTGAGTATATAATTTTCAAATTTTGATAAGCTCGAGTTATACATTTGTTAATATGTAATCACTTATGGTTCAAAACCATAAGTGATTATCTATAATCAGTTCCAAATTTTGCACCCCATTAACAGATGTTAAAATATAATTTTTCTATTTAAATTTGTAGTAGACTTTTAGCTCTATTTATAATATTGCGAGGACCAAACAAAATTGCATTTGACTTTTTAGTATTGATTGTTAAAGAAGTACTAATAAGTTTCTTTAAGTGGCTATTAATATTATTTTCAGCTGTGTGAATGTTATCAATTTTAAAAGAGTAGAGTAGCTGGATATCATCTGCATAAAAATTTGCGGTAAAATTTTTACTGAAAAACTTAAACTCAAATTATAAATGCAGACTAAAATCGGGCCCAAAATGGAGCCTTGAGGTACACCAGCACTTACTTTGATAACATCAGTATAATTATTATTATTATTCAAAAAATTTTAAGGTTATAAAAATCACCCAAGGTCGTGTAACCTGATGTACTGATTATTTTAGGTAACCTAACCGTAATTCAAAACCTTCAAACAGTTATTAAATGTGCTTCTATCTCATTCAATGATTATTTAAGGTCATCCAAGAGTCATAAAAGGATACTCAAATGTTCCTCAAGATTATTCAAGGTCATCTAAGGACATTTATAGTGATCCAACAACTATTCTACATAAAACGTTTAATCATTTTTATTCAGAGATTATCCAACGATCAATAAAAATTATTTTTGGCAATTAGGCGATCATTCAAAGGCCATTAATGAAACGATTAAAATAATTGAAGTTCATTTAGTTATTTTCGAAGTCAAATAACGATTATTAAATTTGATTTATAAGCCATTCAAAAATATTTAAAGCTAACGATCATTCAAGTAATTTGTTGCTATTAACTCAAGATTATTCAACGATCATTTAAGATAATTTATTTAATTCAATTTTTTTTCAATTTCATGTAAGCTAATATATTGATTATTCTAGGTAATTAAAAATGATCCAACAATTATTCAAGATTACTTCAAAATTATTTAAGATCATTTAATTATTTTTAAAGTCATCCAATAATCATTCAAGCTTCATCAAGGTTATCTGAAGTCATCTAATGTTTATAAAATATGGTCTAGTGGTCATTCAAAGTTATCTAATACCAATCATTCAAGGAATTTGATGACGATCGCTAAAGATCATTGAACTATTATTTAAGGTCATTTATTTTAATTAAAGAATTTTCGAAGGTCATGCAAGCTGATATATTGCTTATTCTAGGTAATCCAAGACGGCCATGAAAGTAATCCAATGGTCGCTCATACAACAATTATTTAAAATTACTTCCAAATTATATAACATCAATTATGTTTCAAAGTTGTATGAATAATCATCAGAGGTTATTTAACGATCATTAAATATAATCTGATAGTCATTCAAAATCATCTAAAACCATCGATCATTCAAGGAATTTGATGCGAATCACTCAAGATTATTCAACGGTCGTTAAACGTTATTTACTTTCATTTGAAAATTTTTAAACGTTACATTATGTACCTTCATATTCTCTTCTAACCAAACCATTTGAAAACGATTTTCAAGGAAACTCAAATTATTTTCCCAACATTTTTACTAAATCCTATATAATTTAGTATTACGAATAGTATTTGATGGTTAATAGTATCGAAAGCCTTGTTATAGTCTAGTAATATTAGAAGAGTGGTGTAGCCTTTGTCCGAGGCAGAAATTATATCATCTAAGATATTAGGCAAGGCAGTTGAGCAACGATGATAAGGTCTACATCTAGATTGAGTAGGTGGCAGAAGTTAATGAGAATTAATATTATCTCCAATTTGTTCTTTGAGGATACTTTCAAATATTTTGGAAAGTACCGGCAAAATATTAATTGGTCGTAAGTCTTTAAAACAATTTGGATTTGCAATTTTTGGTACAGGGATTATAGTTGCTAATTTCCACATAACAGGAAATTCTGCTTGTTCTAAACAGCATTTTTTAATATCCGTGAGATAAGGAATTATATATGGGCAACACAGCTTAATCATAGAGATGTTGATACCATCTGAGACCGTAGCATTTGTACGAATATTCAACCAAATATTACACACATCATCAGGACTGACTAATTTAAAATAGGGGTCACTTCATTTTTGTGGAGGTTGTTAAAATTATAATTTTAATAGAGTCACATGTAACGCTTATAGCTTCGCAACATCTTTATAATTAATTCCCAATTCGTATGAAATATAATTACAACTTATTATCAGGACAATATTTTCCCTGTTATAACTTTCATTTTTTGTATTAAAATAGGTTTATTGAAGGCAATTATTAAAACAAATATCGCAAAAACACCATCGGACAGGTAAAAATCGACACACCGCCAATAAATAATCCCGTCGTTGGTGATGAAGACATTGTCAGCCTATTTAACACCATGGCGTTAAACGGCGCCCTGCTTAAAACCAAATTTATTTAATGGCCGAAAATTACACGCGCTCCTCGTCTCGTGACTTAAATCACCAGATTCTTGGAAGCATTGTCGGCCGTCCGGGGGAATTTGCATCGATAATTTTTGATTTATTTTATGGGCAGGCCGTAAAGTATCGAGGAGGTAAATTGGCCACGAAATCTCTTTATTGGGGCGCCGAAACTCTCCCGTCGTCTTTTGCTCTTATTGCCACCGCGCTCGGCCCTAATGTGTATAATTAGGGTGCTCGTCCCAGTATCCACAGGAAGCCGTGAAGAATCGCCGTCGTCGTGTTGCCTTTATTTTCTGGCGACGACGAAAACCGTCACACCGGTTAATGGAATCACCGACGCAATTATGCAGAACGGACGCGACACAATTTGTACCTGCTTGAGGATGAAGAAATGAAGAAAAAACCGCATGCCTTTCTTATAATCACCATAAATAATATCAAAGTTTATAATGCAACAATATAATGTAATACTCTATTCATCTCTAGGTTTATATCATCGATTACGTGGAATAAGTCCAAAGAAATATAAAACTGTTACAGTAAGTTTATTTCAAAAGAGTTTTTTCTCATCATGTTTATCAGAAGATTTATAATTTTGTTGTATATATTTTAAAGGAAAATTTAAATATCAATAGTAAAATGTGTGTTTATTATTTAACACAACCACAACCGCTAACAATACAAGGGGCACTTGAATATTTTAGATCGGATGGACTAGTCGCAATTCTACTAAAAAATATTTATTAGGTTAGGTTAGGTTAGGTTAGAGGCAGAAAGACCGCAGGTCTATAGCTCAGACGGACTAAGACCATATATCTGTTTCATATTGATTGTTATGTATTATGTTTGTCCAAATAAAGATGTATGTATTTGTTAGGATAGATTTACTAATTAGAAATATTTCACCATGGGTTAAGTGAGAATTTAATACATCCTTACTAGTTAGAATCAAAGTTATAACATTACATTCCAATTTTAGTAAATACAAATCTGATTAACATAACGAACATAAAAAATAATAAATTATTATCTTCCTTTCAATAAAAATTACCGCGTAAATGCATTAGATTAAATTTCTCTTGCATATCCGTACAAGTGAATTATTTATTTCTATATTAAAACTTCGTTTAAGCAATGATCACGACGCACGCAATCACGTGAATATGAATAATTAGCAATATAATAACAAGATATTACCATTGAATAATTTCGCAATTATCTCGCTTGTTCGATGTGCTGATACGCGCTCATGCCGCAATTAATATTTTAATTGCTGAAAACCGAGCTTAATTAAAATTTAATCCGCGGACGCCCACACAAAACGCACTAATTAAAACCTATGCTAACGTCATATAAAAAAACACTACAACGCTATTAATTAACCAACAATTTCCGTGCCATGTTCGCGGTCCCATAACAATAGATTTATATTTTAGGAGTGTAAATCGAAATCCTTGTACTACCACTTTTTCGTGTGGTGGTAACCATCCTCCTAAATAAGCCCGATCGGAACGTGTGGGCCAATAACCATTAAGGCAACACATGTTCGCCGCAGAGGAACACATTTCGTACTTGTAGCACACTTATTGTTCGATTTGTAATTGTAATGCCGGGACAGACAATGAAATATTCAAATTCGCTCTTAACCAATAGAGGCAGTGATTTCATAAAGTCCTTCTCTGGGTGTGTTTTTGTGTTGCACGATCCGATTTGTTTTGTGTACGACTCGATAGGTGCAATTCTCATTAAAATAATCTGAGGTATTAGTCAGTTATTAAATTACGTGCGTCTGTGCCGATGCGAAGAATGTCGAGAGCACGGTGGTATTTTAATTGTACGCTGCTGCTATCAATAATGCTTATTATTTGTTGTTTCTAATAAAACTCAAGATGTATGATCGTAAATAGAGCAGTGTTATTAACCAATGAAAGCCGGCGTTGGGTTCGTCGCTTATGTCCAAGGACTTTAATTTTAATAAGTGAACCAATAATGAAAATTTAAATGATATATTTTTATAAAATGCTTCATTGTTTAGAATTAAAATTACTTGTTAATTATTACCTGAAAAATTTTAGCTTTAGATGCACCTTCTCTTTGGCAACATTGCTGATCAGGGGAAGATGATGTCACCAGTACCTCTACAGTTTCATTCGAGTTGTTCGTTAATATTACGTTTAATGCTATCTCTCCAGTAACACTTTAAAGTTAGAAAAGATATTTATCTACGCATTAAAGTAGGTAAATTATATTGGAAGGCATATACGAACTGTATTCACTACTTCTAACAGGAGACATATTTTTTTTTGCAAATGAAGGACATTCATGATTTACTATTAATCTGGTTACCTCGAAGATGATGAGTTTACTTTTAAACATATTCTCAGGTACTTTATCCTTTTAGAATCATCTTGTTGCAAGATTGAATTCTTTGCTGCAACAGTCAAGCCACTTCTGTCTTGTGAACGCTATGTACTGGCTCATCTGTCAGTTAATTAAATAATATATTTATCAACCTACTCTTCCTCAAAATAGCCAGTCACCACTATTTTATATGCCGCTATATACTAAAACTTGTTGGCTGAGGATCTTCACCTCTATTTTAAGTGGCATTATATCTAGCCAAACTGTAAACAACCATGTATGCACATAACCCATCGCCACAATTTCAATTTCATCCATGTACCTACCCCTGATTAGCAAAAATATATCATTGTCGAAGCCAATTATATTAGCACCTTCTTCATCGCAAATATATTTAATCAGTTTAATGTAGTACTGTTTTTAGCCGAAGAGTAGGCTCATGTTTGCACGTAAACTCTTGCTATCTGTGCCACAGTAATATCGTCCAGGTCTCTACCACAGATTAGCAGTATTATATCTTCAGTAATCCAATAAATTGTTGCCGTTTTTCAGTCTCTGTTACATCTCCGACAATTATCATTAAAAAATCTTAGGAGGAACTAATCTACAATTATTATATAATGCATTTTCTCCAGTTTATTTCGAGGCTTCTGAGTTGTGCAAGAAATACTATAATAGATTTTGATCCTTCCAATGGAAGAGGAGCAGTATTTATATTAGTATTCTCTTTTCAAGTTAACAAAATTCCAACAGTTCTTTGGGTTGTTTATCAAGTCATCTTCAGATCTTTGGATAAAACATGTGTGTTTATTTGCTCCGCTATTTAAGACTTCTAATTCTTTTAAATTCAAGATAGTTTAATTGAAATTTTGTTGAATTGTATAGCTTGTGTAAAAACTTATTGTATTTTATTTAATGAATTGTATCTCTAGAGTACCAAACAGGGGAACATTGATCGAATGGAGGAATATACAACCAAAACACTTTAAATCTGTCATTTATGGATGCACACGCAATACCACAGTAGCCAATTCATGGAAAATCTTTATCAATCTTAATGACATCAAGTTGTTTATTAAATATCTGATATTTACAAGCAATTAGAGATCCTTCAACTTATTTTCTTTTAGTAGCTAAGGAATTGCGGTCTTTTCTTGAGACTATGTATTCAGAAGTAAATATTTTCTCAGAATTGATGTTATCTAATAACAAGGGTTCCAAAAGAGTGATTATTTCGAATTCCCTGTCACTAGTTGATATGTAGTCAGGTGAACGATGGTAGGGTAACAACAAGAGAAGAAAAATTAATAAAAAGGACACATTATTACGCTAATAATCGATATTAAAGTTACAAAAATACCAAATTAATCGAGTCGATTAAAAAAGAATTTCTCTTAGTTCTTTTACTCGCTATTTTATAAGCATCCTATTCTATAGATATTTTAGTACTTGTATTTGCTCGTCAAACATTTTAATTTTTTAATACTTCGTACATCACTTGAGATTCTGATACTTTTTCTGAGTAATCCATCAGTTTAAAAATAAAATATAGATTTAGTTTTGCTCTAGGTATCATCTTAATTTTTTTATTTTGGTTATGACCTTGACACTCACGTGTTTTTATTTTTCTTGGTTGAACGTAACAAAGCCTTTACGCTGGCTATATTTTTTTTGTTTTAATTGCAAACCGACTGAGGTAGATCCCAACCATTGGTTTTGCCTTACTTCTGAAGGTTGGAAAAAAGGCTTTAGCGGCAGTTCTGTTGAGATGATGGAGTTTCTTCACATGGTGTACATAGCTAATATCGCAGATTATGCTCAGGTTATTAAGGCCTTCTTTCTGCTTTTCGTTTCTCTCCTTTTCTTATGGCTCTAGTTAAGAGTCCTTTTGTAGTTCGTCCACGGAGGGAGATAGGTTCGTCTCGGATGGTGATGGCCCAAAAATCTAACTTTGTATATTCCATTTTATGGAGACAATTAAAATATAGGATGTGTTTTCGCAAAGATTCTGGCAGCATAATTACTGATGGTTGTATGTTTTAATTCTAATAGTACATAGATATCATTGCTTGTTCATTGTCAGAATATTAATCAAGGTCACGTAACTAATTTAAATACCATTATAGCAACTAATCTTTTACTGACCAGCACTCTTTAGAAACCTCGCTCTGCTATCTTCTAATTTTTGCTTAGTGCCCAAATGCAATTAGTGGTTTTGAAATATCTAAAATTAGAGGAAAGATGATGCCGCAAGTATCTTCACAGTTTTATCCGAGAGAGTTATTATGCCTACGCAAAGTTATTTGTCTAAAACCCCTCAGTATTTTTTCACGTGAAGTCATAGATGAGCTCTGCTTAATATCAAAAGCCATCTATTTACCCCTAAAGCACCTCTGTGGTTGGCCATTAGTATGAGTACTCCAGACGAAGGTGACAAGGACGGCAATAAATAAATGTACCTGGTTGTCATAAAGATAAATTGCTTCTATGCAAAACCTCATCAAATACGTAAGGTTTTGCATAAATCTTTGCAGCAACCAGGCAGATTTCTCTACTGTTCTCTCCATGTCACCTCCGCCTGAAGTAATTGAACTAATGGCCAAACACAGAGGTGTTTTAGATTTTTTTTGTTCTTTTTTATTATTGGCTTTGGTTTATAAGCCATTTAGCCACTAACGGTTATAATACATGTAGGCAAAAGGGGAAAATATTGTATAGTTATTATGAAAAGAGCCGATTTTTCCAGGTAACGAACCAGTAATCTCATTTTTACTACTTAATAAAAGGTTTACATTATTGGGATATTCTAATTGATGACTTTGTAAATCATTAGGTTTAGGCATTCGAAAAATAAGCTTCATATCTAATTTACCAAAGTTTGGCCCAAGATATTTATCACTTAGATGTTTTTTGTCACGACCGCTCACCCACCTCTGTTTTTATTTTGGGAAGGCAATAGTATTTCCTGTAGTTTGCCATTTCTAATTCCATTCTTTATCGTTGCTTCCATCTTAAATATATTTTTTCTTTTAATGACAATATCTAGATATTTCTACCTTATTTGAGCTTAGCGTAGACCTTAAGTGAAAGTTGGTACATAATTTTATTGTTTGACTTTATTGTTGACCTACTATTTTCCGCTACAGCTTCTTTGCTTCTATTATCATAGGTGGACACAACCTGTCATAAAAATTATAATGCCATAAAAAAGACAGTATATTATTACCTAAACAATAAATCAAATCACATAAATAGAGGAAAGGTGATGTTCTAAGTATCTTCACAGTCTTATCCGAGATAGTTTATTATATCTAAGCAACGTTCCCTATCTAATACACCTAAGCATTTTTCTTGTACAGATATGGAGCTATAGAAGAATTCTGCCCAATATTAAAAGCAATATATTACCTATAATGTACCTCTGTGGTTGCTCATTAGTTTGATTACTTCAGACAAGGATGACGTGAATGCCAGTAGAGAAATGTACCTAACTGTTGCAAAGATATTCCGCTTCTATACAAAACCTTACGTATTTGATCTAATTTACTAAATCGTGGCTAAAGATATTTATTGTTAAGATTTTCTTGGTCACGACTACCAACCCATCTCTGAGTTTTTTTTTGTAAAGGCAATAATATTTCTTGCGTTTCCTATTTCTAATCTCATCCAATATCTTTGCTACCAACTTAGACATATACATTACATACGGAATTATCTATTTTTAATGACAGTAACGGGAAATTACTACCCAAAATGAACTTAGCGTAGATGTTGAGGGAGAGTTGGTATACAATTTTGTTATTTGACCCACTCTTGTCTCTACAGGCACGATGCTTCTGTTTTATGTGATGTAATTTTCAGCTCCACCACCAAAATTATAATGCGATAAGCAACAGTATACCATCACCTAAATACAAAATCGTGTTATGTTTTGCAGTAGCGGACTGAGAATAAAGCCCTCTAGAAAACCACTATTAATTTAATCAGGCTGCAGCATATATTTTATATGGAACTATATCGAGCCCAAGAATAAGCAATTATGTTTGCATACAAGTTTTCGCTTTCTGTGCTACAGATATACCTTTCTCAATTTATCTAGCCCTGATTAACAACAGTATATAACCGGGAATTGAATTATTTTATCGTTTTCTGGCATTAATCTCTTTAAAATTGAAAGGGTCAAATCAATTCTTCTACTATAAAGCAATTTTTCGAATTTATTTTAACGGATTTGAGTCAAAGAAAATGCTGCAGCCTTTGGAACTTAAAATACCCCTAAATATAGTGCGAATCAGATTTTGGATTGTGCTAAGTGATTTGTACAAGAAATACACGCCCTCGCCTTATACCTTCTACTTATCAGAATCTTTTCTGACTTTATGGTTTATAAATACTAAAATGACCGCGTTAGAACTAGCCTAGTAATTCCGGCGTATCGATTGCTAGTTTTGCCATCTTTTCCGCTTTTAGAAGGGACCATTACTGCAGTTCTGATAAGCATTTTTTCGAATTTATTTTAATGGATTTGAGTTAAAAAAAGATACTGCAGCCTTTGGCCTTACAATACCTCTACTTTTAGTGCGATCCAGAGATTTTGGATTCTACTAAGTGATTTGTACAAGCAATGCACGCCCTCGTCGTATACCTTCTACTTATCAAAATCCTTCCTGAGTTTATAAATTAGAAATACTAAAATGTCCGCGTTAGATGAAGCCTAGTAATTCCGACGTAACAATTGTTAGTTTTGTCTTCCTTTCCGCTTCTAGAAGGGACAATGACTGCAGTTTTGTTAAGCTACTCAGGGTAATTACATCCTAAATCTGCAAAGGTGTAATTTCTGATTTACTATTAGTGTAGATACCTTGGGAGATGATGGCACATGCACTGATTGCATAAAAAGTTTGAATAGTACTCTCACTAGGACAATTGTGGCGACCGTAATATTGGACGAAGCGAGCGGAACGTCCAAACATCCATTTTGATAAAATAATTTTATCATTTTCATGTTCTTGAATACTATATACCAATGGTGATTTGGCAAAACAACTTGAATAAGTTGCAGTCAATTCGACAGATGTAGCTTCAAGAAAATGGCCACAATCAAATGTCAAAGTTCGGAAGTCCCCATTGAAAAAGACCCATGCAAGGCACCGATATTGTTACTTGTAGTTTATTAGAATTTTAATCGAGGGATTTGGTCGCGTAATGATTGTTCGTGTTCTTGCCTCTTTAACAGCTTCATACCAACTTATATACCACTGGGAAATGAATTTATAGAAATCTTTTAGTCGTCTCTAAATTCTTGTTACGGGTCTAGATGCACTAGATTTTTCAATATTTACAAGAAGAGGGAAAGGAATTCCACTCCAGAGCCTCATTCGGGTTTTTTATTTATACTCGTTGCATGCGTAATGTTACGTGTAGTAAAAAAAATCAATTATTTTTTCAATAGATGGTTTTAGTTATCTCGCGCGTTGTATAAGTCAGATCGGGTTCTACTAGATGGCGTTAGAAATATGAGATTTCGTACTAAATAAACTTTTCTGACAGTTGATTAGTTGATTCAGTTTTGTTTGATACTAGCAAAGAGAAAATATGCTGCATTTTACAGTTTTTCTTCGATAAAGGCGAAAACAGAAGCTAGACGGGTGAAAATATGAATAGTGTTTATGGTCTTGTTACTGTAACAGCCAATCATGCGCACCTTTTAATTCCTTTCCAGGTAATTTCTATGTCAAAGGTGAAACACGCACTAGAAGGCCATTTGTCGAAAATATAAAATCATTGATATTATTGAGTCCAACCTTCATATAAGTAATGTTTCGATTGCCTAAGGATTACACAAAAAACCTTTTGGAACCATTTAAACAAGGTTGTATACAAAAAGAAGCTCAATGTATGGGTGCCACCGAAATTCCATCTACGAATCGCTACAACCGACCCATTTCTGAAGCAGTTGGATCACATACGAAAACGTCAAGCAAGTAAGCAGAGTCAAGGATTTACGGCTAAGAAGGTTTTGCTGTGTGTTTGGTGTGATTGGCAGGGAATTATCAACTGTCTTAGTAACTAAGAGATGCTCGCCTACGGCAATAGTCTTACCACGGAATTCTAATGTCAACAGTTGAAACGTTTGAAGGCAGCAATCGCCCAGAAGCGGCCAGCTTTGGCCTACAGGAGATAAATTGTGTTCCATTAGGACAACGCCAGACTAAATCGATACTGACTCCCCAAAAGCGCAGGAAATTGGTTGGGAGGTTCTTGTTCTTATAGTCCGGACCTGGCACCAAGTGATTACCATCTGTTCCTGTCTATGGCAAACAATTTTGCTGGTGAAAAATTCGCTTCAATGGAGGCTTGTGAAAATCAACTATCTTAATGTTTTGCCAATAGGGACGAGGGCTTCTATGAGAGAGGTATAATGAAATTATCTTTAAAATGACAAGAAGTTATTGAACAAATCGGTGCATATTTGAATTAAATCTGATAATTTTAACTATGGTAATTAAAGCCTTTGTTTTTATTACAACTTATATTTGTATACTAGCTATCACCGAAATAATAGTGTAGTCCATGTGCAATAGTACATCATCATCTAAACACTGCATGGTAAGTTATAATCTACATAAGTTGGCTGAGAATAAATCCATGCAAACACAAGGCCGACGTAATAATTTGCCCGTAATCGTTAGTAAATTAAATCTAGTGGTAGTATATGGCACTATTTCATCGTCACAGCAAATAAATATATTTATATACGAGCTGTTGCTTCCTGTACCGTAACTATCACTCCCAATTTGTCTTCTCATGATTAGCAATTGCCAATCTAATTAATGGTAGTCTTATTTGATGTGTTCAGTTTTTTAAAGGTTTGGGTTGTAGAAAGATTTAATTACAGTCTTAAGATCTTTCTACATCGCCTCTCCTAGTGCGACTGAGGATTCTTGAATCCAGGAAACATGGATATGACTAAGCAACTTATACTAACAAACATACGTTCGTCTTATACTACATGCTCTAACACCTACATGTTTTGAATCATTTAAGAGTTTACAGACTGGGAATTAGATGAGGTGGCAATATTTTTGCATTTCTAAGGGATCTGTAGTGCAGTTCTGTTAATCAAGTGGAGTTTATTACATCCAGATTATAATTGTTGAAAGCCTGTTTCCATTATTTTCTTCTTCTCGTGCTTCTTTAGTAGTGAGTAATAAGAAGGAACAGAGGATCGTGGTTTAGAAGAAAAGGTAGAGATGTGAATCGTGGTAAATCTCCATTGTGCAATTTTTGGAAGAAAACAATAAGGGAGAATTGGCAAATTGTTTGGGGGAATTACTTAGCCTAAAGCAAGCTAAAAATTTTCATATTGATGTTACTAATAGTCTTTGAAACCACTTCTGAAGTTTTTGAAGTGCATTAGAATTCCCCATCGTCTGAATAGGATGATATATCAATTGAGGAGTTGGATGGAAAAAGGACACTTCCATGGAAATGCCCTTTCTCCGTAAATTGGTTTATATCACAAAAGAAACCTTCCTTTACCGGCCTTTGGTTCTGTTGTTTTCATACTTCATATATTGGTGGCGCTGTGATCCAATCTGTAAAGTGCCCACCTAATTTTTATGCATATTTTATTGCTAAATTAAATGGGCACAATGAGCTCTGAGAATAACTCAAATAGCGCTGAGGACAGTAGTTATGAAGAAACAGAAATTAGCTGTGATTTGGAATCTGATCATCTTGATAGAAAAAACTTGGGTCGAAAACGAAAAATAAACAAGGAGCAGTGGACAAAGAATAGGAAAAAATAACAAGAAATAGCGGAAAAAAGTACACTACTACCAAAGGTAATATATTTTATTAGTAGTCAATAATTTCTATACTCAGAGATTTTAAATTTTCAGGTGTGACAGTGCATGCAAAAACCTTTGCTGCAATTCTTGTGTGCTGTAAGAAGAAGTGTTATGAGGTCATACCAGGCAGACTACAATAAGAATTTTTTGAAAATTTTTTGATCTTGGCAGATAAAAACGAACAGGATAATTTTCTTCTTGGTTGCATGTCTCCGTTTCAACCAAAAACAAGGGTTACAGCTCCTAAATGTCAAGCAAGGACTAATTGGAAATATGTTCTCAAAATAAATAGTTCCTCGATTGAGGTGTGTAAACACTTTTTCTTGAATATTTTTCAAATTGGGTACAAACGTATAAGGACAATCCACACGAAGTCGTTAGAAGACGGAAATATTTCTATTAGCGACAAAAGAGGCCAACATGAAAACAGGCCCCACAAAATAAACCCAGAAACCTGGTATTTGGTAAATGAATTTTTGGCACAGATTCCAAAAAAAGAATCTCATTATAATAGGTCGAAATCCAAAAGAAAGTATTTCGTAAATCCAGCCCTAAATGTGAAGAATTTGTTTACAGGATTCCAGCAGTATTTTTTTTCAAAACAACTGGTCGTATACTAGGCATGATGTACTGTACTTACCATAGATGGTTTCGCGAAAACTCCGAGTATTCTTTCCGGAGTCCACGATCTGAAATTTGTGATTTTTGTGAAGAAAACAAAATGAAGCTTAAGCTAAACCCAAACGATTCTTGTAGAGTGATACAATCAGTACACGACAAACAAGTGCAAGCATACGAAGACATTAAAAAAGAAATAATAGAAAATTGTAGACATGTTAAATCAACTTTAGTTGTCATTGTCTCTCAACAGTTTTACAAACGCCTTTTATGGTTGTACGTGTTTAATGTACACTGTCACAATGATGAAATGAAAATGAAGCAAAGAAAAATTCAAATTCGGTGATTACTTTTGTTGATCATTTTTTGCAAACTGCGGTGGGACATGACCCGAATATAAAAAATATCGTACTTTTTTTAGACGCCGCAGGGGGACAAAATAAGAATATGAATATGCTACTGTTCATGGCTTGCGAAAACAAAACATATTAACATTCGGCACATTTTTCCAGTTCGTGGACATTCTTACTGCGTTTGCGATAGAAATTTTGGTATTTACGGAAAGTTACTCAAACGACTAGAAACGGTCAAAACTCCAAACGTTTATTTGCAAATTATGCAACAGTGTAGAGAAAAACCGACGCACTTTGAGGTTATTGAAGGTGCGCCGCTAATTAAAGACTGGGGCAAGGGGTTAAAAGATGTTTTCAAGAAATCTGTAAATACTAAAAAACAAAGTTTTACTTTAAGAAAGCATTGTCAGATAAAATATAATGCTTCAGGTATTCTGAGTTCAGCAGAGTCATATAACGGCTTTTATACTTCATTTGATTTTTGGATTACAAGAAAAAAAGATAACTTGGAAGTAAATTTGGAGTCGGTTCCGCCAGTTTTTATTAAATCTGAAAATATGCAGAATTTAAAAGATTTAATCAAATTTTTGGAGTTAGATGAGTCAGGGTGGTATAACAAAAATGTGTTCAAGGAACAGGTGAACCTGCCATCTACATCTACTGAAGAAAACGACCAACAAAACAGTGACAGTGATTTAGAATGGTAGTGTTTAATATTTTTTACGTTTATGTTAAACTAGAGTTATGTTCAATAATAAATATTTGCTAAAATTAATATTTTTGTAGTATGTATTAAGATCTATGGAAAAAGGGCACTATTTCAGCTGTTATTTTTTACGATTTTAGGTATGTTAGGCAAAAAATAAAATGTTTTCAAAAAAAGTTTTCAATAAAACCAACATGTGTTGTATAAATATTATTGAAAGAAATACAGGTTACCTTAGAATAACAAACTTCTGATGCTTCAAATACTTTCAATAGTTCTATCTCAAAATGCCAATTTTGTAGAAGTGCCCTTTTTCCATCTAACTCCTCAATTACAACAGATCTCTTATTCTAAAATTTAGATCACACATATAGATTACTCTCCTTCATATAAAAAAAAACATTCTCACATCTTTTGATTGTGTTTTATTGACCCATATATAATCACAAGAATTTTTCATGATTCAGAAAATCAAAATTGTTTAATTTTTTTAATTTTTCTTAGTAAATCTGTCTACTGCTAATTAGTTTTAGAGTAATCAAAGAGTTCTTAAAATGTTTCTTAAATTTATCCACTTAATTAAAGAATCTCAGTGATATTATACAATATCCATAGGAAATTTTGATCTTACTGTTTATATTATCATAAAGAAATGAATTATATATTATAATCTTTATAAATATTATGCGTAGGGTTAGTCTTAAAATATGGCGGAAAATACTGCGACTACTAAATATGGGTTTATATTTAATTTGCGTATAATTACACTGAATATAATGCAACTTCTAGAGCTAAAACAACCGCAAGGTGGCTGTAAAACGGTTCACCGACAAATTACGACATTGAATATAATTACACGCATAATGTTCCCGTCATCCTGTAACACTACACAAACTCTAAACTGACCGTTGTTGGAGGATAAGGAACAATAATTAATTGGCCCATAAGTTTTATTACTCAAAACGCCCATATTGACCAACATTCACGTATCTAGTACATAAAGGTTAAAATGCACATATAACACGAATTGTGTCCTTCCTTATATTATTAATAAAAAAATTACTTATAAGGTATCCGTTACCTTAAGCGCTGTCCTCATCCTTGATTTAGACTAACACATTTGATAATTTTACGGCTTATATCCGAAGGAATGGCAAATCCTGTGTAGTCTTAATTTATGCCTTTGGCAAATACATGAATCACCCAGGTGGATTCACCTTGTGCAATTACAAGTGCGGAAACTGTTCGTAATACGTCTGAGGACGTTGTGGTTTACGGTGCATAATGGGCGAAATGAAAAATGTTCTCGTGCATATATCACGGTGTCATCTGCGCCTGTCTGACGTCCTTTAACACCGGGAACATAAATAAACAGAGGTTATTATACCCGGTAAACCTGGCAACCGGTACACTCATCTTCTGCAGGGAGGGGACCGAAACGGCTTTCAATTAAAGATAACGATATGAATAATATTTTTTATTATTTAAAAATTATTATTCCACGAATGGATTTGATAATGTTTTGGTACCTTTAAATTAAAAGAATGATGTATAATCTAAAACTTTAGAAATTTAGATAAAGAAAGTTTACAGTCTACATAACCATAAAATTATTTACTTCTAGGAAGATGTTTTAACACCTTAACCTAGATTTTTGCACGGCTACAAGGTTTTCAAAATTTTAATGACCAAAGATCGGTAACATATTTTAGAATAAAATACATTATCATCAAGAATTTTTCAAGGTCACCAATGTTTAATGTTGAGAAATTGGAACTAGAAATTGCTGCGGTTATTTTAAAATCATTATCACTTAAAACGCTAAAAAAAACGTTCGTACTTATTGTTTAAAATTAAAATCGTTGCAATTAAATAAAATTTCACAAAAATAAAGTTGACAGTATTAAGCCACCAAGTTTTTTTTTTTGCCAACAAATCTTGATAATTGTTTTAGTATTTTTTGAAGTTACTGAATATTTGAAAAAATTGGAGTAATCGTTGAAACATCTTTACATTTCTAAATTTAATTTTTAAAAATTTACATCATGTTTTTTTGTGTTTTTTACGTTTTTAAAGTTAAAAAATCCATCTCTTTATTGGGTTTATCAAGATCATCAGTTTGTAAAAGTCGTTATCACCTAAAATTAAAATCGTCAAGCGTATTTTATTTGGTTTATTATTTATTTAGAGATAATTAATTTTGTGTTTAAAGAAATGTTCAAGGTCAACAAAATGTTGAGAATTTTTATTAGCTTTAACATCCAAACGTCAATTTTTTTTTTAGATTTTTGGCAAGGTTATCAAGTTTTTAGAATATTCATCAAAGATTGGAAATACATTTTATGTTATTTTGTTACTTCAAATTTTTTAAGAATATTTCAAGGGTCAATAATGATTAATAATAAATTTTCAAAATATTTTCGAAATATTATTAGGTTTTTAAATTTTGGAAACATCGTTTGAAATTTTTAATGTCCCTGCATTTATAGATTGTTTTAATGATACTAGGTTAACATATCTATCTTTCTTTATAAAATTCCTAAATATAATAGTCAACTTTAGAAATTTCCTTTACAAACTAAGATTTCTAGCAAAAAGATAAGAAAGAATATTACAATTTCAATTACTGCGCACTTTTTTAAATTAGATCTTTTAAACTCACATAATTTTGTCAAGATTATACCATAAAGGTGCCACCCATTGTCTGACAATAGATGGCACCCTAATTGTATTATCTTGGCTTGACGGTTTAACTGGAGATTTAAAGACTCCAAAGTGAAACCCCGTTTTCCTGACTTCAGCCGCGCTTCGCTAATGAGATCTAAAATAAATCGAAACTGGTCCGTATAGATGGAAGATAAAAATTCTTACAATATGGAATTTACAAAATTAGAAACTCTTGGAAATTTTAGAGAATAAAATTTTCTAAAAAGTGAAATATAACTTCTTGAAAAATTATAAAAACCTAAATATTCTAGGTCTATCGATGACAATTCTCATGATTTGGAAAAAAACCTAAAAACAAAACCTCTGGAATTTTTTAGCAGTGTGTAAAAAATTGCTTAAAATTTATAGAAATAATCAAAGTTTTTTTGAGAAAAATTCTTGCAGTGTGAAAGGAAAATAGATAGGAAGCTTTTATGGGAAATTTTTGTAATTTAGAAAAAAATCCCTACATTTTCTGAGGGTGTAATAAAAATAACGCTAGCAATTTTAAGAATTCTTCAAGAAAATGTTTGTACAAAAAATCCCTGAAAAGTAGCAAAAAGCTGGATGAAAATATCTTAGGAATTATTACAATCTAGAAAAAAACTTTAAAAAAATTTACATAATAAATCTCTAACAATCGGGTAAAATATTACTAACAATTTCTTAAACTTTCGCGGAAATTTAGCAGAAAAATTTTTACTTTCTAGGAGCGTCAAAGAAATAATTGCTTCTAATTTTAAGAAAGAAAATTTTTGGATTATATAAAAATGACTAGAAAATTGTAGAAAACTAGATGTAAAATTGCTACAAAATTCTAAAATCAAAATGACAAATAACACAAAAAATCTAGAACTTTCAAGCCAAGTTTTCGCCACTAAGACCGAAATTTCAGGAAAGTTACCAATAAATAATTTAAGTATTACTAGAAAATCCTAAAAAAAAATCATAATTACAAAATGAGAATATCATATTACTAGAAGAAAAGCAGAGTTTGTGTGCATTTTGTATTAATATATAAATAAACAAACTCTTAAAAAAATGTAGGAATCGAAGAATATTTTCAAAAAAATAGAAGCTCTACAAACTGAAATATAACTTCTGAGAAAATTATAAAATTCTAAATTGCTAGAATATCTTAGAACCATCGAAAACAATTTGGAAGAAGAAAATCCTAAAAACAAAGTCGTTGAAAATTCAAGCGACTTTGTTTTGTAGTGTGGAAAAATTTGTTTAAAATTCATAGAAATGTACAATTTTAAAATTTTTTGAAAAAAATTCTTACAATTTGGAAGGAAAATGTTATAAAATAAAATTCTACCCGAGTAACTGCATAATATAGAAATCGGAAAATTTTACAATTTATAAAAAAATCGTAGAACCCACAAAGAAAGTTCTCGCAATTCAGAAATTGCTAGAAAATTACCAGATAATAAATCAAGTATTACTAAAATTTTGTATTTGATTCTCATTTTTCACTTGGTGAAACATTGTGTTAATAATAGGTTGTTGAAAAAATTCACTTGGTTTAATTTTTTTAACAACCTATTATTACTAGAATATTCCAAAAATATTAACAGAAAAATATAAAAATAAAATTTATAATTATAAAGAGTAAATTTTAGGTATCTGGAAGAAGTTCTTATAAATCTCGAAGAAACAAAATTAAATAACCAAAAGAAAAACATATTGTAATGTTTAAGAAATCTTAATTGCTAAAAAACCTTCGAATATAATTTTCAAAATGTGGAAGAAAAGTTACTGAAAATAGTGTGTGAAAAAATTTTATAGAAAGAAAATTTCAATTTTTAAAATTACAAATACAAAGTGAGGAATAATTCTAAATTTTAGAAACCTGAAAGGAGTTTTCCATATATTTCTAGTTGACCATTTCTCTACATTTATAAAATATTCTTACAATCCCTTGGTCCATTTTGTCGGCTGTATCTTTAAAACTTTTAGTTTTTATAAATTTTAATGAATTTTTTTTCTCAAAAAGTAAACTCAATCTTGTTGGAAACTTAAAATTTTAGAACCATCTAAGACAATTTTTACAATTTGGAAGAAAAAGCCTTGAAACCTTGCTGGAATTTTTAGGAGTGTAGAAAAAATTTCTTAGAATTTATAGAAATGTGGAAGAAATTTTCAAATTTTTTGGAAAATAAATTCTTCCAATCTAGATTCTTATAATTAAGCAGAAACATTATTACTTAAATTTGTAGGAGTTTGGAAGAAATAGTTTTAAGAAAGAACATTTATGGATTATAAATAACGATTAGAAAATTTTAGAAAACTGGATGAAAAATTGATAGAAAATCCTAAATTCGAAAGGAAAAATTAAAAAAAAATTCTAGAACCCTTAAGACAAGTTCTGACAATTTAGAATTGACGGTTCAGGAAAGTTATCAATAAATAATTGAATTGTTACTAGAAAATTCCGAAAAAGGGCGGAAATAAAATAATATTAAAAAATTACAAAATAGGAAATTTAGACATGTAATGTTTAATGTAATGAAGAAAATTTTTGGAGGAATAAGAATAAATAGAACTTCTTGGAAAATTATAAGCGAAAAATTTCCTAGAACATTCTAGAACCATCGAAAACAATTTTGTTAATTTGGAAGAAAAAAATCCTAAAAGAAAATCGCTCAAATTTTCTAGCTGTGTGGAAAAAATGCCCAAATTTATAGAAATATGGAAGAAATAATTATAATTTTAAAACTTATTCAGAAAAATTCTGGCAATTTGTAATAAAAATATTCAAAAATAAAATTCTACATGAGTAAATGCTAGAAAAATGAAAAAAATCATATAAAAACTTTTATAGTAAATTTTTACAATTTTTATATTTTCTATTAGTGCAAAAGAGAATAAAAACGTTAGCAATTTTAAGAATTATTCAAGAAAATTTTTGGAACCTAAAAAACTGCATGCAAAATTTTAAAAATATTAATGAAAAATATAAAAGAAAAAATTATAGAACCCACGAGTGAAGTTCTCGCAATTTCGTAAGTAAAAATTTTAAGAACCTGGAAGAAGATTTTATGAATATCAAAGAAAGAAAAATATTCTATCACTAGAACGAAAATGATGGTAGCGACCGTTACTATGTGGTAGTTCATTTTAAAAAAGGTAAATAAAAATAATTTTTAGGTTTTAATACCACTATTTATTAAATAACTAAATATACCACTATTTATTAAATAAATAAATAAATAGTGGTATAAAAAGTTAAAAATTATTTTTATTTACCTTTTTTAAACACTAGAACAAAAACTTAAATACGATGGAATGTTATAAAAACGTAAAATGTAAGAAACCCATCGAAGAAAACTTTCACAATTTAGAAAATAGTCTTGAAAACAAAATTTCTGTAAATTCCTAGGCGTGTAATGTAATGATCAAAATTTATAGATATAAAATTTACAATTTTTCAAATTATAAATACAAAGTGAGTAATGATCGTAAATTTTAGGGACCTGCAAAAAAAGTTTTTTTTACATCTCAAAGAATAAAAATTTAAAACTGAACTGAAACATGTTGAAAAGTTACAGAAAGCAAAATTAGATTTTTAGAACTATCAAAAACAATTCTCATATTTTGTCAACATGACACTTCTCTACATTTATAAAATATTCTTACAATCCCTTGGCTAATTTTGTCGGCTGAATCTTTAAAACTTTTACTTTTTATAAATTTCAATGAATTTTTTTTTCTCAAAAAGTAAACTCAGTCTTGTTGGAAACTTAAAATTTTAGGACCATCTAGTAAAATTTTTACAATTTGGAAGAAAAAGCCTTAAAACCTTATTGAAATTTTTAGGAGTGTCGAAAGAATTGCTTTGAATTTATAGAAATATGGAAGAAATTTTCAAAATTTTTGGACAATAAATTCTTCCAATCTAGATTCTTACAATTAAGCAGAGACATTATTACTTAAATTTGTAGGAATTTGGAAGAAATAGTTTTAAGAAAGAACATTTATGGATTATAAATAACGATTAGAAAATTTTAGAAATGACTTTCTCTAAGATATCGCACAAAAGGATCAACATAAAGCATATTTGCTTATAAATGTTTTAAAAAATTCCCGAAAAGGGCAAAGGTGTATTATTTGCTACGGAAGAATGTTAGTTTTAGTGGAAGACCATTGGTAAATAGTGAACTTCGCTCTTGTATATATGTATATCATGTAATATTTTTAAATTTTATCAGGATAAGAAGGGAAGACAATAAAAAATAAATAATAAAAAAACTGAAAACACAATCGCTGGAAATTTCTGGAAGTGTAGAAAAAATTCTTTAAAATTTAGAGACATTTTGAAGAAATTTTTGAGAAAAATTCTTACAATCGGAAAGAAAACTTATGACCAACAGATCACATGTAGCTAATATACTCGTAGCAAAAAAATTGAATGGTTTTTAATAATCTGCAATTTTGAGAAAAGAGTTTCCGAATGTATTTTGTGGTTTTTCAAGTGAAATTTTTGAATTGAAAATTGTTAACTTCCTCATTTAAAGAGTTATAAGCAATATTACTGGTGCAATCTATATAAACAAAAACAAATTTATAAAAATTAACAATTTGGTCAATTATTTTCAAGTATTTAATTTGATTTTTTGATAAAAAAATGGATGTCGCTATTTCGCTTTATTATTTTTAAAGGCAAAAAATCTATCCATAGAAATTTACTTTTTTAAACACATGATTTTAATTTGGTTATCAATTCGAATGCCTAGGAATTTAGTACTTTTTTCTAGTGTAATTGGAGTATTGTCAAGATAGATTAATTCCCATCGTTTTTGATATTATTCCTACTAAACAAAAGAATGTTCGTTTCCTCATCATTTATGATGAGTTCCTATGCATGCATTCCTTAATATTGGTGGTTAATAGTCTATAATTTTTCGAAAATAGATATTTGAAAAACTTTCTGGGTTTGAAAATGTTGATCGTTTTTATTTAAATACTTTTAGAGGCAACTAATGTAATCGAATTCTCACTTTAAGACTATAGCAAACATGCAAAAATTTGATCAAGTATTTAATGTTTTATCTATTAAAACGCGATTTCGCTATTAATTAACTTTAATGTTTAAATAGATTTTCAGGTAATATTCTCTGATCAAACTTTTTTTTTAGAATAAAAATATTTTAAGCTGATTTATTAATATTAAAATACAAAAAATAAAATACGATTTTGAATGTTTTTGATTTTGATTATAAACATCCGAATTGCAAATGATTGTTATTTTAGTTTTTAACTTAAAATATGTTTAAACACAATACAACAATAAACTTCATTGATTACATTGATCCCATCCTCCTCACCTACATTCCCCGTTCCAGTTAGATAATAGCCGAGACATTGAGTACCTGCCTAACAGGCAAATGAAATGGCGGAATAAATAATCGGCGGTGACACGCGAACACATTAAGTCAATTTACACTACACACCGATATAATAACCAATAAAACATCTGATACGGATATATCATTATTAATCCGAACCTACTTAGCTCCATTAAGTTCAATGTATAAATCACGCCGCGAGGAATCAATAACACCGAGATTGGCAATAAATATCGTATTACTGAAACAAAAGAAGGTAATTTATAGTAAATAAGTATATGGTGTTCGATGACTGTGCGCCGATCAAAAGGTTTCGCTGCTTTTCGCCTTATCTTCGAAGGTGTGTGCTGTTAATAATTGTATGTGTTTGTTTATGTAACCTTGAACCCGTAATTATAAATTTCAAAACTATATATTATAAATAAACCAAATATTTAATCATAAATTAACGAAGTTGCAGCCTCCATCGTAAACGAAACCAAATCTTTAACAGACCATAAATAAATTACTTTTTTGATGATGCAAAAGAAGGAATTACAATTCTTATATTTTTTTGACTTTCTTTTAATTTCAAAGATATTTAAAAAGCATAATAAAATCAAATGACTATATCAAATTAATAAGCTCTTTGCCATTAACAGAGAATGAAGACATAGGTAGAAATTAATTATATAGTTGAAGTGGATTTTCCACACTTATAATTCTTCAACTATTAAGCAAGGAATAAAATTAAGATAGAAATGTGTTGTATAGAAATATCTTTAAATACACAACAGTATTTTCTCGAATGTCGGAAACCGCTCTTGAACGATATTGGATCTCTTTTTGCCCGGCACAGTTTATGGTCGAGCGATTGTGCGCGCCTCATTTTTTTTTTAAATCCTTCTGCCGTTTAGTTCCTTGTTTATAAGACGAACAACGTGAAAAATTGATGGAATTATTGCGGAAAATGATACGCTGCATCTGCGTATCGTGTCCACTTTATTCCTGAAATGATACCTTGCGCGAGGAAATCAGCGATGTATGTAGTAAAAATAGCCGGCACTCGATTGGGTAAAATGTGTATCGGTGTTGTTGCAGGTGCAACTTTCTTCTTCTCTGGGTGCAGTTTTCCCCACCGTCTCGGATTCACCCTGACCTTCCACCGGACTTTCTCGTGTTATTTTGGATTGGTTCCATAAGAAACCAATGCCCTTCTCTCGGACACTCACCCAATATTTTGCGCGCATCCTGTTCCTTTATTTTTACTTTCTCGAACATGCGCTCGTAGGTAGAAAGTGGACGGATCCACCATTTTTATTAAATTATTGGATTTAAGATAAGGTAATGATTTATATAATTATTAATACATTGTATGCATTCGTATCAAGTTTAATACATAATTTTAAAAGACCTTATATTCACTCAAATTAAAAAAAAAAAACTAAATACTATATAATATATATAATTTCTGTTTAACATCTAAATAAACAAAATAAGCTATCTAGAAACTACAATAGTAACGAGTCGATTTGGTACAAAAATTATGAATTTCTTATTCAAAATCAGTTAATTAAAGATAATCTAAGTAGTTATTTAAAGAAAATAATTGATAATATAATTGCATTCGAATCCGTCCCAACCATCTTAAATGCAATCATATACCTAAGTAAACTGCAAATAAATTACATATCCTCTCAAAGACTTAAATATGATTGTGAGGAAGGAACATATATTGTAGGTAATAGAGACGCGATCGAACTGAAAGTTCTAGATACTGACCTTATCAAAGAGAACATAATTCGTGAGTTAAAAAAATATAGAAAGTAAAAGAGATTGAAATAGTCAACAAATTGCATACTTTTTAAGCGCACTCTTTACCTATCTCATAATAACCTAGCGTATCTATAAGCTTCTTCAATATACTGTATAAATATCATGAGTATTTCGGACTTTCAGTTTAAAACGAAATCTTTGTTCTAGAGGCCAATCAAATTCAAGCATCCTTCTTAAAGACTTAAATATGCTTGTAAAGAAAGAAAAGGCAACAGATATTGTCGGTAGTGTAGACGTGATCAAACTCAAAGTTCTAGATAATGACCTTATCAAAGAGAACATAATCCGTGAGTTAAGAAATGATAACAACCAAAAGAGTCTACAAATAGCCTTAATTTAGAGTTGAAAATCAATAGCCGAAAGTTTTAAACAAAATGCAAATCTAACTGGAATAGTTTTCTAGCAGCAATATACAATGTGTCTACGTAAGTATGCAACACATGGGAAACTTTCTTATTATTAATTTCTCAGAAAATTTTATTCTTTATAAAAGTTAGTGCTTGATCTTAAACTTACAAAAAAAACAAAACAAATGACATTCGACGCTATATTAGTAAGATATTGAACAATTTTTATAACTTTTGCACTTTTTAAGCGAATTTTATCAAGTATTCTCAGTTTTGAGGTATCTGTCATTAATATTTATCATTAACAAATAATTTATTGTCTCCTAAATTATGGCAGAGCGATTAACTTCACAAGACAGAGCAGAGTTGGTGCTAATATAATAACTATAAAACCTGCAGAAAACTTTAATGCTTTTTATTCCTTCAAGAAAGGATGTCTATTAATCTTTCTCTAAAATTTCAAAGAAATATGTCTTCCAAAGAACTGTATGGTTTCTAGATTTTTCGATATATACAAACATCTTTATTGCACATAGTAAAGCAACATTATAAGGAAACAATTTAAAAAAAGAAAATTTCTGCTAAATGGATATCGACCTAGGGTTTTTCAGTCTAGAATTTTCCATTTTCCATTTCTTAGATTTGTAAAAAAAATTAAAATACGAAAGTTCTGTAAAATTTCAGAAATTTATTAAGAAAGTAAAGTGGTTTTGATTTTTTCACGTATTCACTACACAAAAACAAAATGGCAACAAATGAAACTTGAAACTTTTTGAAAAAAATTGCTTTTGATGATTTGACAAATTTTAAAAAAGTAATCTCAAATGAAATCTACTTGAAATTTTTCGAAATTGTGTAGAAATAATGTAGTTTTATTTTTTTACTCTCTATTGTTGTAAAAAAAACTTAAAAATAAAATTACGACCATTTAAAGTCGAAACTTGGAAGAGAAAACTGGTTTCAATGTTTAAAAAAATTGTAAAAAAATAATAATTTAAAATGTTTCAACATTGTTAGAAAATTATTTAGGTCTTTTTCAACCTAAAAGCAAAGTTTCAAACCATGAAAAGCAAAGGTGATTAATTAAAGTCGAAATTTGTAGAAGAAAATTGCTTTTAATGATTTAAAATTTTGTAGAAGAATCATCTCAAACTGAAAATTTTCTAAAAAAAATTTCTAAAGGTAAAAAATCTTTATCAATTGCAGTTTGCTGAAATTATGGACTTGAGCTCTAAGACATTTTAAATTATCTAATAATTCTAAAGTTGTCTTAAATTTTACATTTCCAAATTTCCTATTTTTTCTGATACTTTGGCTTCTGTAATTCCTAATAATTTCAAATTTAATTTAATTTTTATTAATTACAACTTTTTGCAATTGAAATCATTTTAGACTTATTAAAAAATTTCAATCTAAATTTGTAATTTCTACACGTCCAAGACTTTCTGGAGTTTTAATTTTGAATCTTATTTTTTCCTATAATTTCAGATTTCAAACATTTTTGTGTTTCGTTATAATTTCAAATTTTCTAAAACCGAAAAACCTTGCCTCTGTAACTTTTATCAACTCTAAATTTATTTTAATTCTTCTAAGACTTTCTAGATTTTCAAAATTCATAATCTAATGTTTTTCTACAATTTCAAATTTTGTAATAATTCCGAAGTCTCTAGAGTATGAAAATTTTCTGTATTTTTTATTTTATTTTTTGAGTTGAGAGTTTTCTTTTTCTAAAATAAAATCTCTAAAGGTGAAAAATTATTATTAAATCCAGTTTGCTGAAAAACTTCTAGAGTTCTAGGACGTTATAAATTCTCTAATAAATCTAAAGTTTTCTCAAATTTTACATTTCCTAAAAATTCCTTGACTTGGCAATATTTTTTATACTTACGGCTTCTTTAATTATTAATATTTTTTTTTAATGTACATAATTCTTATTGATTAAATTTTATTGTAATTAAAATTAATAATAAAATTTTACATTTTATTTAAATTCCTAATCTAAAGTTTTAGAATTTTGTAAATATTCATAATTTCAACACTTTCAGAAGTTATAAAACTCTTACTAGTTTTAGAGTTCTCTGCACTTCTTAAACTTTCTGGAGTTTTAATTTGCAGAATTAATTTTCCTACTATTTTAAATTTGTAAAAAAATTTGTTAAAATTGTGTTTTAATTTTTCGTTATAATTTCAATCGCTCCGAAGACATAAAATCTAAAAATGTTGACGTCTACAATTCTCAACAAAACCAAATTTTTATAGATTACTAAGCCTTCCTTAAATTCAAAAATCTATAACCTGTTAATTTTTTTATAGAGTTTTAAGACTCATAATCTAAAGATTTTACACAATTTTTGATTTCATAATAATTTTTTTAAATTTTTTTAACAATTTTGGATTTTTAAAATTCTAATTTTTTCTCAAAGTTTCTAAAGTTCCCACAGTTCTTAATTTTCATAATTTAAAATAATGCCAATTATAAAGAAATCAAAAATTCTTGCTTTTCTCAAGTCTTCAGGATTTTCTGGTACTTTTGATTTGGATAATTCTAAGATATAAAATTATTATTATTAAATGTTCTAAAAATTTTGACGTCTATAATTCTGAACAATAGTAAATTGCTTAGACTTCGAAATTTTAAACAATATGACGTTTTGAATTCACAATCTTTTAATTTTTAACTTCTAAGATATTCTAGAGTTTTAGAATTCATAATCAAAAGTTTTTCTAGAATTTCAGATTTTGCAATAATTAATTATTTAAAATTTTTAATGGTTTAATGGTTTTAGATTTTTAAGAGTATTAAAATACTTAAACATTTTAAAGATTTCTCTAGATATTTTTAAAATTTCAATAATTTCTAAAAAACTGCTTTTCTAAATCCTTAAAGGTATAACATCTTTATTAATTATAGTTGGCCTTTCAAGAGTTTTAAGACGTTTAAAATTCCCTAATAATTCTAAAATTTTCTCATTTATTTAAATATTTTCTGATATTTTTGGCTTCTATAACTATTAATTTCAAATTTCTTTATTGGTTCATAATTTTTATTAATTTTAGTTATTTTGTTGTAATTCTAGACTTTCTAGATTTTTTTAAATTCCCAATATAAAAGTTCCTTCAAGTTTTAGAATTGTTATTTCTAGTCTAAGACTTTCGGGAGTTTTAATTTTAAATCTGAATTTTTCCTACAATTTTAGATTTCTTAGAAGTTTCTAAAATGTTTGTGGTTTAATTTTTTGTTATAATTCCAAATGTTTTAAAATTTCGTAAAAACCTTGACGTCTGTAAGTCTTAGTAATACTAAATTTTTCTAGATTTCTAAAATGCTAAAATCTTCAACAGCTCTAGTGTTTTCTGAATTTAATAACTTCTAAGGTTTTCTAGAGTTTTAGAATTCAAAATGTAAAGTTATTTTACAATTTCAGATTTTATTGCTAATTCAATATTGTTAATAATTTCAAGACTTCCTAGAGTTTTAAAGTATTTAAACATTCTAAAGTTTTCTGTAAATCTTTTTTTTTTATTTTTTGAATTTTCAAATTCTTTATTTGAGTAATTTGCTAAAAACTGCAGTTTTCCTTTTCCAAAAAATCTCTAAAAATGTAAAATCTTTATTAATTACATATTACTGACATTCTAGACTTCTAGATTTATTATGTCGTTTTAAATTCTCTAGTAATTCTAAAGTTTTTCTGTATTTTCCTAAAAGTTCTTAAAGTTCTAATATTGTCTAATATATTTGGCTATGTCTCCTAATAATTCCAATATCTATTAGAAAAAGCGCCAGAAGTTTAAGATTGGAAAAGTTAACAGTATATGAAGTACTAGCGGCGAACAAATTTAAAGCATTTAAACCAAGATGTGTTCAAACTTTGCAAGAACATGATTACAAAAATCGTTCTGAATTTTGTTTCATGGTACAAGGTGAAATAGAAATTGATAGTATATTTCCTAAGACGATCCTGTTTACGGATTAATCTACATTTACTACAAATGGTGTAGTTTCATCACAAAACTGTCATTGGTGGTCAACAAAAAGTCCAGTATTCTGAATTATCTGCAAAAATCAATATTCTCGAAATATAAATGTTTGGTGTGAAATATTATAGGGCCCTACATATTTCGGCAGAGTTTAAATTCAGAAAGATATTTACAATTTTTAAATATGAAATTGTACAATGAATTTGACATGTTACCATTGGCAAGAAGAAATTTTATTTGGTTTATGCACGATGGGTACCTGCACATAGTGCTCGTGTCGAAGTTGAATATTTAAATGAACAATTTAATGAGAAATGGATTGGAAGACATTCAAGATTTCCATGGCCTGCTCGCTCACCCGATCTAAATCCACTTGATTACTTTTTATGGGGGTGGTTAAAAACATAGTTTATTCCGAAAGGCCTTTTTGAAATTCAGATGATTTGGAAAATAAAATTAGAAATGGTATAAGATATTTAAATAATAATCCCAATATTCTTGAAAATGTAATCAGAGATTTTAACAGAAGAACAAAAATCCGTATTTTATTTGTTTTGTCTTTTTTGTATGTTTAAGATCAAGCACCAACTCTTATAAAGAATAAAATTTTCTGAGAAATTAATAATAAAAAAAGGTTAAATGAAAATAATTTTTAAGTTTTTTTTTTTTTTTTTTTTAAGTTTTTATACCACTATTTATTGTATAATATACACAAACAAAGTTTACAATATATTATCAATTTTGACACAACTATAGTTTCGACCTTTGCAGGTCATTATCAAGTGTTGAAATATTAGAGATTAGAGCTTCATTGAGACAACTGATGTGATCTCTATTTAAATGAGTTCTTGTATATTTTTAGTAAAGCCTTTTCTTAAAAAAACGCAAGGGAATTATGCTACAAAACAAAAACCATGGATAACAGCAGAAATAATAAAATGCAGTAACAAATTAAAATAATTATTTGAAGTTAAAACACTTCGTCATTCATCAGATATCAAGACTGCAGAAACAACGTCATAAAATTCTTCAAAAGAATGCAAAAAAGAAATTGACCTCAAATCAATTGGATTAAGCAACAAAAAAATTGGTCTTTGGTCAATGAAAGCATTGGGAAAGTTAAAGTAGGATCGAATAAAACTAACCTAAAAACCAGCAAAAAGTCATCATTTCGGAAATAATGTCTCCAAGGAGTATACGATGCTATTTACACTTTCGAACTCTATGTTCCTGCAGCCTGCCGATGCGGAAGAAAGCGAAAAGCTATTAAGAATTTAAAAAATAAATCTAGGTCGGGTTGTGATGAACTAACTGCAAATTTTGAAACAATTAGTTAATGAAATCGCATTACCACTACCGTATTTAATAAATTGGTCTCTATCTGCAGAAACTTTCCCTAACAGAATAAAAAATTGCGAAAGTTATCCCAGTGTATGTGAAGTTGCAAATTATAGACAAATATCTGTACTTAGTTGTTTTGAGAGGATTTAGTTTGTCCTCATTTATAAAATAGGAAAACCTACTAAACCCAAATAAAGCTAGAATTATGTAAAGGACATTCTAGACAGGAGACTATATGTTGCAATATTATTTTTTTATTTCTCTTATGCGTTTGATACAGTGGATGAAAAACGACAAACTGTATGCCTACAGAATACGTAGACCTGAAATGAATTTTGTAAAATCATTCTTAAAAGAACAATTTTTATATGTCAAATCAAATAAAAAGTTATCAACTCTCCATCCTGTTCGCAAAGGGGTGGCTCGAGGTTCAACCTTGGGACCAATGTTGTTCACATTATTTATCAATGATTTGTTTGACCATATAAGTGATGGACATGTGATTATTTTCGCTGACGATACAACGGTTGATATTCACGGTAAATCTCAAGAGGAATTGAGAAAAAGCAAATTTATCAAACTGTAGTAGATTTCTTGCATAATATAGAATATTCACCAAATTTGCCAAAGATGCAGAACATGCGAGTATAGGGTGGCTAAATACCAAGGCATAGAAATTGATAAGGGTTGGCTACAGGAATTGTGATAAGAGATGAGGCAAGTGTCAAATGTAGTAACGATATGAGGAAATGTAGAACCAACATTCGAATTCAGTTTGAAGAAGTACGACACCACATTCCTTCAAGCGAAAATCGAAAAGGCCACAACTATATAGGCACATAAACTGATGAGAACCTATCAGTCATTTTATAGGAGAAAGATATGCAGCGATGATTATGATTTTGAGCGGCGCAGTTAGGTAGGAAATTTCAATTGTCCGCAGATGAACTTGAATAAGTGACTCACCACTCATTACATACTAGAACAGATAGTTTACAATTTGGATAGAGGATGTTACCTACGTTGCGTTTGTGAGCCGTTCGACAATAAAACCATTTACTGGATAGAGAAAGAAACGTGGTAATAAAAATAAGTAGAAATACTAACCACTTATCAACAGAGTCTGAATGCACCGAGAACGCAAACGTATTAAGAAATTCCCTTCTATAATATTATTTGACTTTGAAATAAGACACTTGTTTGGTTTCATATTGATATATTTCCTGACAAGTGTTTCAGTCAATGACGACCATTCTCAAAGAAATTATAAAAAACCAGTATGAAAACCAACAAGTGTCTAATTTGAGAAACAGATAATATTTTATTTTCGTTCTGCATTGGTTTAGGTTCTTATAAATATGACTTTCAATAGTTTTTCAGATTAATTTTCTAGATTTTTAGTATGTTTTAATATTTAATATGTCTATTAGATGTGATACCGTATGAATTAGATATTATCAATGAGATCACAGTACCCACCTTAGTAAAACTATATCCTCCAACGCATTAGTAGGAATTAAAACCAGTCAGGTAAAGATTAGTAAAAAAGTGACCAGCTTTACACTTCTATCAACTAGGATACGACAAAGCAAATTAAAGTGTGTTCGAATTTACAACGGCTATAAATACTTATAAGAGCTTATTGAAGATTACAACATACTCTTTAAGTAGATTAGATTCGATTAGACGGGGTTGTTTAGCTATAGTTAGTCGTACAGCACTGCGATCTGGTTAGATCTTTTGTACTAGTATCCCACTACAAGTATGTTCCCAGGAATTAAATTTAGTTAGTAAGGTCAGTCCCTTCGTCCCAGTACTACATACACGCATAGGATGTGCTTGGTCTTTTCCTCTACCAATCCACAGAGTCTACAAGTGGTGTTATCCACTGACCTACCTTTTGAAGTTGGAACTTCACTGAGCAATGTTCTACAAGAAGACCCATGACCATACTTATCTCGCTTTAAGAGAGGCACAACAGATTTTGTATGTTTGGTTAGATTAATCAATTAACATTGTTGATTATCTTCAATCTAGTGGGTTTATTTAGTGTCTTATTAAACCTATTTTTCTCCTTTCTATGTGCTTTTTATAGCCCACAAGTAAACTTTGGCCCGTCCATGATAGTTGCAGATCCGTCCCTGACAAGTACATCGACATGCTCGTTGCTTATTATACTTGGGTAATCATTAGAGTGATCTTTTTATCTTTGGCCAATTGGTTAAAGGCTTGTTTACAGTTGCAAGTAGTTTTGCAGTTGAAACTTTATGAGGTTCTTAAGGGCAGCCTGGTTGTCTGAGGTCAGAGTGATGAGTGCCTCTTTGTAGCTCTTCTTCAGAAATGGTGAAAATTTTGCAGTCACAGTTCGCACTTTTGGGTCGTCGTGAAGCACCTTCTCGGCCAGCAATAGTCAAACTGGTTAAAAAATTTGAGCTGTTGGGACAACTTGGTGATGAGAAGAATAGAAACCGTGTGCGTCGTTCAATAACAATTGAAAATATTGCTGCTGTAGCCACTAGTTTTAATGAAAATCCAGGTTTGTCGATTCCTCGTCGACCTTTGGAATTAGACATTCCAAAAACAATATTACACCGTATTTTGCATAAAGACTTTTAAAGTTTATTTAATACAAGAACTCAAACCGGTGGATCACGCCGTAACTTTGCTGATTGGGTCCTTGAAATGCATCAAAATGATCCGAATGTTCATCAAAAAATCATCTTCAGTGATGTGGCCAATTTTCACCTCGGAGGCTACGCGAATAAGCAGAATTGCCGCATTTGGGGCTCGGAAAATCCAAGAATGCTTATTGAAAAGCCTCCCCATTCTCAACGTTTCACTGTTTGGAGCGGTTTTTGGACTGGCGGTGTGATTGGACCTTAGTTATTCGAAAATGGGGCTGGTGCAACTGTTACGGTGAATGGATTGCGCTACCAAGCTATGACAAATGATATTTATGGCCGGAATTAGAAGATATTGATGTGGATGACGTTTATTTTCAACAAGACGGGGCGATATTCCACACAAACAACGAAACAATGGTAATTTTGCAAGAAAAGTGAGATGTGATCACAATTGGTCCCAGAGAACTTGTGACTTTACACCTTTAGACTTCTTTCTTTCGGGCCAAGTGAAATATAAGGTCTATGCTAATGCTCTACAATAGATTCAAGCCTTTAAAGATGGAATTCGTGAAGTTATCAAATGTGCATAGGCATATCATTCACTTGTTAGCAGAATTTAGTTGTCTAAAAAGGTTAGCAGAAATGATTACTTAATTCTGCTATGTCTTTTCCAATGAAAACATGTCAATGTGTTATGAATGAGAAAATTATCAAATTGCATTGGATAGATTATTTGTCAATCCCATTCAGTATAATAATTTTAATTTTCAAAGTAACTAGAAATTGTTTATTGGGTTGAGTTAATAAACAATCTTACGTAGTTTGACAGTTTTCTTATTCATAGTACCTGAATATGTCTTTATTAGTTTGGGTAATTTTCCAATGATATATAGCTGCGAAAATATTTGTATTGAGTTATTCGAGAAAGGTGATATCTATCAACAATCCGATATATGATAGTATTAATGGATGTTGTCAGGCTTTTGTAGATTTAGAGGAAGGAAAATAAGATAGATATAAGGTTCGAAAGCAGCAGAAACGATATATATTTATTGCATTAATTGAGAGCTGCATATAACTTAGCAATTTCTTAAAAGAAGCAGCTTATATAATAGCTTATATATACACTGCTTCTTTTGATAAATGGTTATGTTATTTACAGCTCTCAATTTATGTAATAACCATCGTTTCTGCTTCATTCAAACCTTATGTGTATATTATTCTGCTTTCTCTTATTGGCGATCCAGACCCGATAAGGAATAACCAAAACAAAATAAGAGATTTATTAGAACGAAACGCACCAAAAGTACAGATGTACAACAGCACGAGATCACATCAGCACCAACTCTCTATGGCAAAACAAGAAAGGAATGTCGAGCTAGATAAGGAATTCAGTTTTTATATAGGGAAGCCTTACGTGATAACACCAGAAGGATATTTCAGAGGCAGCTGCTGCGGTGGAATCCATACGTAAATTTAAATTTGACCAATCATCCTTTAAAGAAACAGAGTAAAGTGTTCACGAATTTTATCTTCTAGTTTTTGTTTGGTAAGATGGGATACATATAGTATAAAGAAGAGATTTACTATAGGAAACACGCCAAAGAGAAGGAATTATAACAGTAGGAAGAAGATTGCAATAGAATGTCTCTATTAGGTAAAATTATGAAGAAAAGTAGAGTGAGCTAAGAAAATCTTTTTCTACAAGGAGCAGACTTGTGTATAAATTAATTAGAGAGCTATGAGCCCAATATAGGGGCACTATAAAATTTTTGATTCAAATGTGAAGTTCTCACGAAACCTAAAACGAAGTAGAATATAGTTTGTATGATAGTTTATTTTTGGTATTGATTTTCAAGGAAGAAAGCAAACAGTTCGAAGAAACGGTTAATACCGCCAACTAAAAGATAAATCATACATTGATAATCTACCCAGGACACCAACTACGCAGCTTCTTTAAAAATCGATTTTGTACAGCTACTACAAAGTTTGTGGACTAACAGCATATCGTTAGGCTATAAGAAGAGAAGAAAAAATCAGGGTTGGCCCAAATGAAAAAAAAAATTATTGAACAAAACATAGTATTGTACAAGACGCATTTAGAAAACAAGAAAACAAAAGCTTCAAATAATTTGGCTTCTGGGATCGGACTCCTTGAAAGTGCCGTGGCAGTCAACGTGTTAACTAAAAGAACCACCAAGGAAGCAAGGTATAAAGAATTACAAAAAATAAGCTTAAATTCTCGTTTGGATGAAGCATGAAAGTAAAGTGGCGTGCATTGAGAGAGTAATCTATAATAATATAATGTGGTACACATTTGCCTAAAGTGGAGGTACTACTGGGAGAATTATAAGCTAGTAGCTGCGTGGACCTTGTTTAAATTGTGAGCTGCATGGAATTTAATAATGTCTCTCTTGGAAAGTTTATAGGACATAGGAGTTATTACTAGTAATCCCCATTTAGCAAGAGAGGATGAAAATATCACAGAAAGATAGAAGACAACATCGTTGCCAAAAACAGTTTCAACTCTCGATTAGACGAAATATGGAAAATCTTTAAGTTATAGAAATAAAGTATAAAATAGTGGCAAGGATAATTATTGCCCAATATGATGTCTCTACAGAACGAGTTGGGAGGCAGCAGTCGTGAAGTCCTTGCTTAAATTAAGAACTCATAAAAATAGTAGAGAAAAGTATTCTAGTTAAGAAAGACCTTAGGGAAAACAGATGTAAAACAGATGAGAAAGACTACATTGTTGCCTAAAGCAGGTTTTAACACCATATTAGATGAAACGAGGAAGAAAATTGATTTGAAGAATTGAGTCTACTAATAGAGTGTATCCATAAAATAGTTTCAAGTATATCTGTCTAAATCAGAAGCAGTAGTACAACAGGTACTAAAGTAACAGAAAATACCCTTTTCCAATTAACGCGGTTGTGGATGGTACTAGGTTTACTGACGTAAATAACGGATGCCTTAGAGAAAATCCTTTTCCAATAATCTCATAGAGAGCTACATAAAGTAGCTAATAAGCCAGGCATATACAGTTCTGTATGTTAACTTTGAAACTTATAGAAAATATCAAAATTCGCTGAGGAACAGCAAATTGAAAACAGAGTAAAAGAAATTAAAAACAAGGCCAACAGAAAATAAGGAAAATTAATTATTTAATTCCAATTTATATAAATATGAAGAATGTTTCTAACATCTTTCCTTGCCTCAAGATTTATATTTATATTGTAGCAAAGTTGTTGTAATCTCTTGAAAAAGTGTACAATCGCCCCAACAAACTGGAAGGACAGAGGTCGGCATGTATACTTCTCGTCGGAGATAGGATTGTTTTCTTACAGAATTGTTTAATAGCTAGCTTTTGAACACCTGTATTTTTTTAAAGAGGAAGACAATTTTGAAATAAAAAATAATTTGAAAAAAATTATTTTAATTTGGGAAATAAAAAAAAATGAAATTAATAATTCTTGCATTCTATATTATTTAAAACAATTTTATCTATTCAGGAAGTGGAAAAATATTAATCGACTTGTTATTTCTGCGCGAATGAAATTCGAACGTTTCAAAACGTTTACAGGAAGTGGGTATGTAAATCGTGCGAAATTTCTAGGCCGAAGTAATCTAACGAAATCAAACGAATCTGCGGGATTTTCGCCGGCCGACCTTTACATTTCTAGTGCAGTGCTGCGCCGCGGACGCAAAGGTCACGGGTTCAGATCCAGCTAGGCGTATCACTTTCAATAATTACACGGGATTTATTGTCGGCGAGGTGGCAAAAACTTCACCTCGATCACACGAATAATTAAATAGAAAGCGCGCACGCCGGTGTTTCCCTAATTAATACATCAAAATCACACATCGTTGCGTTAATATGTCGCGGGAATAACAACGGTATGAGATTAATTGCATTTGAAATTATCATATATAATAAATATAATATACTTTTTTATATGCGTGTATAGAATTTGTCTAAATATTTTAAAGATTTCTTTTAACTATTAGCAGCGTGCAAAAGACAATGACTAAAGTAAAACAAATATCAATTTTTGTATTATTACTAATTATATTGTATGCAATAGCAATGCTAAGAAGATAATAATTCATTTTATTTGATTATGTATTAGACATTAATCTGATGCTCATCATTGTGTCTAAATGGTCCTAATAGTAGAGCGTTGGACTGAAAATTCAGCAGAGGTTTAAGATATGAAATGTCGTTTTCAATCACATGAAAATTAATTCTATAGAAATATGGTCAATAAGCCTAATTTAAGGCAAGTATTAATAGTAAAGAAAGCTTACAATAATATGGACTTAAATGCCTTTAATAGACAAGGCTTAGAGTGAAAGATCCTTGCAGCCACATGAACTCCACTCAGTCTCCTTCATCCAATTTTATATTTTATATAATATTTATATATATTTATGTATTTCTGGAATATAACAATGTATAATAAATGAATCCTATTTATAATAAGCTTATAAATACGTATTTGTCGCAGGTCAATAGCCCAGACGGACTAACATCATTTTTTTTTTCATATTTATTGTTATTGTTATTATGTATTATGTTTTGTCCAAATAAAGATATATGTGGAGGTTACGTTTTTAGTTAAGGTGTATTAAATATTAAACACACCTATAATTTCAGCGTTGTGAATATCAATCTCACTCTCACTCATCTTATTGTCAAATATTTTCGTTTCGGCGCTGTATTGTTTCGTAACAACGCTCTTTTGACTGTTACGAAAGCCGGTAACATAAATAAGACAAAGGAGAGAGACTTCCCCAACTTATCGGGCGACATCTTAATTAAGCCGTGCCAATTTAATTGAAAGGTTGTAATTACATTCAATATTTCTTGGGGGCCATCATCATAATTCAGTTGGGCCATAACGGTCCCGGGCTCCGGAGGAAACTGGTCCGATTGTATCTGGATTGAGGTGTCCATTTTAATAACTACCGAAAGCACGAAATGCAAATTTCAGCACTGTTCTGTCTTCATCTCTTTTTGAAGGTGGTTGTTACACACGGACGGTTATAGGATTACATTTTTTCCTTCGCCGTAATTAAACTCCTTGCATTACAATAATAGTAACTTGATATGTTTAATTATTTTCAGCTCACTGAAAACATGAAATATTTCAGTTTATTTCACATAAATATTTCATTAAATTAACACTGATATATAACTCTAATTTCTCAAACCGGATAAATTAAAAGTTTGGGTTCGTTGGCTATCGCTCATTAAAATCTCTATTTAATTCCCAATTTCCTTTGAAATTATTACATACGACATAAACATAAAAAATTAAAATACATAATCTGTTATAAAAATGTAGGAAATATATATTTTTCACAGATGAAACACTTTTTAATTTTGTGACTAGAGTTTCGATAATTACAACTTGTCACTTACAAACTAGAATTTTTTAATGGAATTAATATTAATTTTTAAATCAGCACAATTATAATAATATCATAAATATTTGCGTATAGTAAAATAATAAAACGCTTGTGACTGTTTTATGTGAAAATAATTGAATTGGCTTTTTAAAACTGTCATTCCGTTTTATTACAACTGTTAAAATTACAATGTATTATTCTGCCGGGAATCGTAAACCTATTTGGCTCTTAATTTAATTGCATCGACAAAACGCGGCGATTATGAAATTCCAAACAGGTTGCCCGAGTGTTAATTGAACATATATAAAATGCCGCCGTGAATTTATGTGGGAAGGCTGGGAAAATTATTAATTCTAATTTTTTAAACGCACCTTAATACCTCGAGACTAGAAATCGGCGCTGATTTTTGTTTTTAAATATGCAACTATCTGCGGGAGGTATCAGCAGGACGGTCACCCACACGGCTCGAATCCTGTTAACTTAAAACATGTAATTCCATTATTGCTCAGAGGAAAAATCGGACGGATTCGACGCGTAAATGTCACAGTTGATTACCGGTGATTTGAATCTTGGATCGAAAAAAAATTCAAATACGGTTATGCAGCTTTTATATCAGGTGTCAAATGTTATGAAGATTAGAATCTGAAAATATAAGTTTCAGTTAATTATTTATATCCTGGGAGGAATTTACGATTGTGCTTTTTATGGCTATTGCATGTTTTGCTTATAACGCTTTTATGAATTCCATAAAACGATGATAATATATTGTTCACATTAATTTTAACAACATGTGACATTTTGGCTTTTAGCATAGTGTATTTAAATTAATTAAGAATTTATCTGATTTTCAACATAACAAAAAAATTCGATCAGTTGGCCTTTGCAATAACTTTAATTACAAATTTTGAATAAAAGAAAATTGACAAAGTTCAATGTTTCAGCGAAAAATTTTTGAAAAGTTTAGGATTTATAAATATTCAATTAGAAATCCCTAGAAGTTTTGAAAACACTAATCATAATTTGAAACGGAAATTGGAGAGTGTAAAAAATTTACTGAAAAATTCTAGACATCTGAAATTGCAGAAAAAAATTTCAACTTTTGACGTATACTTCGAAAATCTGAAAAATAATTCTTCAAAGTTTTTGAATTTTAAAAAGAAAATTCTGGAACTTTCAAACAAAATCTAGAGATTCAGATTTTATAATGATAAAAATTAAAGAAATTACTCGAAAGTTTTAAAAATTAAAGTTTATAATATAAAGCAAATTCTGAAAGCGCAGAAGTAAAAAATTTGGAAATTTCTAGGAATCTAATGAGAAATTGCTGGACAATCTGAAATACTTGAAGAAAATCCTAGGAAGTTAGAAGAGACATTCCTAGATTTCTAACAAGTTTTGGATCAGTAAAAGAAATTGTTAAAACAATTTAAAACTCTTGAACAAATTTTGGATTTCTGGAAAAATCTGAAAAAAGGAAAATATTAGAAATCATTATGAAATTATTCTAAAAAAAATTTGCTGGAAAATTTAGGAATGATCGAAAAATTGTTTAAATTTGCAAGGAAATTCCTGAAGAAGGGAATAAAAGTAGTTGTAAAATCCTGTAATTTTAGAAACAAATTGCCGAAACAGTTTACTGCGCTTATTTATAAATAAATATTCACTTTCGTCATAACAAATATAGTTTTAAAGTATAACACACATCTTAGTAAGTGTAACTTCAGAATTTCAATATGAAATAGACATTTGTTTTAGAAGTCTAAATTAAATTTGGGAATGATGAAACAAAATGAAAGGTTCTAGAATCTAAAAAGATACTGCTATAAATTTTCTAAAAGAAATTCAGAAAGGACAGCTTTCTGAGACTGGAAGAAATGTTGCTGGAATATTATTAAAATATGACAAATTTAGAAAGACGGAAATATTTTCAAACCTTAGAGCCTATAAATATTTGATTTAAGTCTAAAAATAATCTTGTAATTTCGGGAATCTATAAATAAAATTATTCGAAAGTTCTGACCGCATAGAAAATTCTAGAAATTTGGTAGAAAAATTTTTGGTAATTCTAGTAATCTAAATAAAATTATATTAAAATATTTTGGCCCCTCGAATAAAATTCTAGAAATTTGGAAGGGAAATATCTCGAGTCATAAGAAAGAAAATTCTAGAATTCGAACATTTTTGAAATATGGTAAATGAAATCAAAAAAAAAAATTTCAGTGATTAGTTTCGTCTACACGGTAATCATGATCAAACTAAGTCGAAACTAGTCACTGAAAATAAAATTTAAAGTGGTATAAAAAAGAAAAGTGTTTTCTTTATTCTTAATATTGAAATATACAACGAAATGAACGCCGTAAAGATCCAGAAAAATGAATTGATGAAAGATTTACAATTACTTCGAAACAGATTTAAAAAATATTGGAAAGCATTTTTGAATTAAAAATAATTCTCAAAAACAAAAAATTAAATTTGTAACAGAAATTGGAGATTGTAAGAGAAATTACTGGACAATTTTGACATCTGAAAAGTTTTCAACTATTACCATAAATTCTGGAAATCTGAAAAATAAAATCTTAAATGTTTAGAATGTTAAAGAACAAATTCTGGAATTTTCAAGAAAATTTTACAGATTTGGATTCTATAATGATAAAAATTAAAGAAGTGTGTAGGAAGTTATAAAAATCTAAATTTAAATTCTGAAAATCTGGAAGAAAAAAAATTGGAAATTTTTAAGAATCTGAAGAAAAATTGCTGGACAATTTGGAATACTTAAAGAACATTCTAAGAATTTGGAAGAGATATTCCTTGGAAGAGATATTCCTAGATTTCTAGCAAGTTTTTGGAAGTCCAGAGAAGAAATTATCAGAAAATTCTGGAATTTTCAAGAAAATTTTACAGGTTTGGATTCTATAATGATAAAAATTAAAGAAGTGTGTAGAAAGTTATAAAAATATAAATTTAAATTCTGAAAATCTGGAAGAAAAAAAATTGGAAATTTTTAAGAATCTGAAAAAAATTGCTGGACAATTTGGAATACTTAAAGAACATTCTAAGAATTTGGAAGAGATATTCCTTGGAAGAGATATTCCTAGATTTCTAGCAAGTTTTTGGAAGTCCAGAGAAGAAATTATCAGAAAATTCTGGAATTTTCAAAAAAATTTTACAGGTTTGGATTCTATAATGATAAAAATTAAAGAAGTGTGTAGAAAGTTATAAAAATCTAAATTTAAATTCTGAAAATCTGGAAGAAAAAAAATTGGAAATTTTTAGAAATCTAAAGAAAAATTGCTGGACAATTTGGAATACTTAAAGAACATTATAAGAATTTTGAAGAGATATTCCTAGATTTCTAGCAAGTTTTTGGAAGTCCAGTAAAGAAATTATCAGAAAAGTCGAAAATCAAATTTTTTAAAAATAAATTTTGCAAGGGAATTTGCTTAAAACATTTTAAAATTTTTTAGAAGCTTTGCAAATAAATTCCTGAAGATTGGAATAAAAGAAGCTGTATAATTCTATAAATGTGGAAAACTTTAAAAACCTATAAAATAAATTACCAAAATAGTTTATAAGCCTAAAGCAAAGTTTGGAAATCTGATTGAAACATTCTGCGGGATAATTGTGAAGACTGAAATAAATGTTGCTGGAAAAGTCCACAGACATATTTACATACCTTAGAGCCTGTGAATCTATAAATCTAAATCTAAAAAATGGCAATTCTAGAAATCTATAAAGAAATAATTTGAAAATTCTGGTATAGAAAATTCTAGAAATTTGCTGAATAATTTTTAATATTTGCGAAATAAATTGCTAATAGAAAAATCTGCAAATTTGTTAGAAGAATTATTGGTAATTCTAGGAATATAAAAAGAAATTATTAGAAAATTTTGGAACCATTGAAGAAAATTCTAGAAATTTGGAGCATAAAAAAAATTCGAAAATTATCGAAATGTTGAAAATATATTGATGGAAAAATTTACAATTTAATATAAAATTTTTAGGAATTATTAATAATTAATTAGAAAATTCTCAAACCCCTGAGAAAAATTATATATTGTAAATTAATAAAAAATATATACATGAATCGAGGAAAGGCATTAAATTAAGCCAAAATGTGATTAACTATAGAAAGTCATTTATATTTAAACGTTAATTTGGATTATGCAGGTTTTACTGTTTTTTGCAGCAAAATCATCAACATTAGTACTTAAAGTTATCATATACATATATGTAAAGTGAATGGGTGACCTCTAACCCACCCTGCAATCAGTAAATCATAAGCGAGTGTTTTAATTAAAAGTTGTAAAATGCAAAGAAGCAAAAAAAAAATGGTGATCACAGTAATTTCCTTACATTTTTCTCACAAAAAGGCTATTCCTAATAGTTTGCTCAATTTTAGAAAAAAGTTTTGAAGTTGGAAGATTGTCAATTTATGTAGTATTTTTAATTCTAAATAATTTTGGTCTCTTATGTTTTTGTCCTAAAATAATTAGGAGGGCAGAATTGCATAAGTGTGATTTTACATGTTAAATTCCTATTACCGAGAGGACAGTTCAACACCTGGTATATTCTATATAGGGAAAGTAAAAATCCATAATGATTTCGTTTAAGACAAGATTTTATATACTTAGTATTATCAAAATTTGTACTTATTTGTTTAAACAATGTGTATTTGGATACATTTGGAAATATGTTTAGAAAATCAAATGCTTAAAAATGAGTTATTGTATATATATTTAAAATTTATAATTTAACAAATTTAAAAATCAATCCTCCTCTCCAGCACGTACTGTATTACTACTAACGTCGTGATTTTGAGGGATTCATTCGGATTTTCTCCTAGTCCTACCGCCTTGCGCCCCTGTAGAACAAGGAAAGCAGCCGACACCTTCTCTTTACCAAAGTAATCCTCCTACGTGGGTGTGGACGTGCGCCAAAAGAGCTCTTCTATCCCCTGCTTTAGGAACTGGGCCTTTGCCCTGACTATCTATCATCGGCTTTTCTCCTTCATTAACCACCTCGAGGTCCAACCGGGGGATTGTTGCTCTCTCCCCTCTTGTGGGCCTTCGCATAATGTTTGTTAAAAATCTTTAAAACATCTTTTGTTATACACCTCTTGACAGCACTAAGTTGCATATTATTTCAATATCGTTAAACTGTTATCTTGCTTTGCTCAAAAAAATCAAAGATTTTCATTAACTATGAAAAGTTATTAGGTTCAGAAATAAACACTTTTAAACTGTGTTCGTATAACAGGGACTTTACTAAGTGTTATACAAAGTTTAAAAGTTTTTTATCTGTGAATGTTATTGGGTGTTCAACAGCCCCACCGGCATGAATTTATTAAGGTATTAGATGGTAAATCCGTATTGAAACCCTAATGCAAAATATGTGGGAATTTCAGTTGTATTACCACACATCCAATAATCAAGAGAATGTGATCAGGTATTTTAGAAATACTTCTTCAATTACTGTGTGACAACGAGTAACTATTTGATCCCGTAACGTCATTAGTGCCGATAAAGTACCGACCACGCTAGCCTTATATAACTTTTTCAATTCAGAAATCAAAAAGGATAAGCCGCATAGTTAAATTGACTTCAGAAGAGAGACCTTGATACTAAGCACCAAATGATTTAAGGAAAAGCAGATATTTCATATAGTATGCTCATTTTTTTAACCGCAACAACGTGAAATCAAGGTAGTAAGTAGCTGGTATATAGAGTGAATCTAGAAGGATCCGGAGAGATACCATCTAAAACATTCAATTCAAATTCAAATCTTTGTTCGTCAGGTAAAATTACAATAGGAATAATTATTTAACAGATCAGCTTTACTAAATTAAATGAAAGAAGAAGAATTCAAAGCAAACACGGAAATATATTGCAATTTTTCTCCAGAATTAAAATTCTACTTGAACCAGTTAGAAGATTAAATACTTCTTGTGCTATTCTCTTGATGGGACAAAATGTTTAAGTTGGGAGAAGTAATACACTTGTGTTTCATACCTGTACATATTTTATCAGAAAAACTACTGACATATGTATCAATCTTTACGGATCATTTCCTAAGTAGAAACTAATTTGTAAAGGAAAATTGTCTAGTGACAGTTTTCAGGACATAAGGTGTGTGGATGTAAATGCCGGAATTAATATATCTTCGACGGCAGTCCACAAAGCGCTTCGGTAACAAGGTACGGCTGGTGTGGTTCTGGCGTTTCGGTCTTAGGTTGAGAGATTACGAGCTTAAAGGGGGTTGCATAGAGCGCCCAAGTCCGATCGGCATAGCTTCACGTTGTACCCGCAGATACTAGGCTTGGAGAGCTGGTGCTAAATGTCAGAGAACGTGGTGTACTCAGCCTTATAAATGAGGAGATTGAGACCATACTCCGTGCAGAGACGGAGAGGAGAGGTGTCGCTGTCGACTCAGCCCTGAATGAGGACGGTGAAGGGAAGAGGCCGCGCGCAACTCATACTTAATTGAGTATTCAGGGGTAAGCCCCAAGCCACAGAGAGCTCGCGCTCTGTACCCACCCATAGGACTGGACTCTGACGGTCAGGTTTTAGTGATGCCAGTTAATTCTGTTATTTGGAGAGGTAATATTTCCACGAGAGTTGCTTGAAGTCGAGATCCAAATGCAAAAAATTATGATGTTAATGATGTCATCAGTGTTGATTATTTCTTGCTAGTTATTAAACAGATACCCCCTTGCAGATGGTACGTTCTATCTCTAATCCTTCTAACAAGTTATGTTTAAGAGCTTTTCTTTTCTACAAAAACGGATTGGTGTGATATCTCCCATGTGGTATCGTGTTGTATTCTGCTAATGTCGTTTTTGCTGATATATTTAAAATCTAATACAGAAAATATTTTTTTAATGCACCTGTCTACAGCTTGCTATACTCCCCGGACAATTACTGTGACTCCGCCTTTCTCTTGTATCTGAGAAAGTCATTCCAAGCCGCTGCGTATAGCAGCTTGGAGAGCCGCCCACGAGGAGTCCCGTACCACCTGATCGGTCAACCAACGGCCTCGTTAGCGAGGGACTTCATCCACAGGAGCGCATACTCTGTTGATCTATAAGCTTGAATCATCGTCCTCCTCAATTGCGGCCGTAACTTGGTTCGTCAGCAGCATGTCCAGCACCTTCTTTCTACGTCAAGTAGGCAGACCGGGTGATACCCACCAGGGTCCTTTTTATTTATGCCCTTCTTAAGGATAAGAATCAACCTCTCCTTTTCAAACGTAGCAGCGATTACCTCCCTATCGGATATATTGGTTTAAAATCCTGGTGAGTGTGCCAGGTTCGTCCTTCGCCCGGGTTTCCTCCTGGTCCCACCGCCTTACGCGCCGGCAGTGCACGGAGAGCAGCCAACACCTCCTCTTTTTAAAAGTACTCCTCCTCCGACCTTTACGACGGCCGAAGTACTAATGCGCAGATAGTAGGGGGTTGTTGAGACTTCAGCTGTGGTGTCACACTTCCAGGCTCTTATTTATATTTTAAGACCTCCAAATAATCGGGAATGCTTATTTACGAACATCAGGCACCCAGAATACCAGTGATCAAAAAGGAGGCTGAGTTTAACACAACCTTGTCAACTCCATTAATAATTAGGCTCTTCTTACAAACAAGAGAAGAAAAAAAAGAGTGCCAGGAGAAAACAGGCGTTTTTAGCTTCTTCGCGATAATGCATTACTGCCTCCTCGTGTGCCCGCTTCTACCTCAATTTGAAGCGACTGTCCTCAGGTTTTGTTTTGCCTCCCTCAAAGTCTCTACCACGATCTTCGATCTTAGGAATCGCGATGTCACAGGTACCCTTCAACCTGAGAGTAAACACCCGGTCGCCTGTTTAACCCTGGCTGGTATACCAGACCAGCCTGCATATACTCGCAGCGTTTTCCTGACCCATTCTCCTGATACCCCATATCTTCTTAATCTCACCGGGTACGAACCTCTCCATCGCTAACTCTAAATTTTATATATCGGTGGTCACTGAACGTCTCCTCCGTCCCCACTCCTCAGTCGGCTATCTTGAGTAGGGACTCGGGTAACCCCAGAGTAAAGTTTATGATGGATGCTGAATTTGTCCTGACAGTAGTCCACTCTTCTCCCTCATTAACTACTTCAAGGCTCAGCCAGGCGATTTTTTCGAGAAGCAGGTAAGCAGGTCTTCACGTTTATCAAACCTGCTCTCCACTTTCTGGTGGAGCTTCGTATTAAAGACCCCCACATTTACAGGTTACAAGTTACAGGTAATATAGGGTTATTGTGAGGTTAATTAACTTGACGTGATCTGCGACATAACAGATGTATTTTTTAGACCTTAACGATTCACTTCCCAACCAGTCGCACGTCTTCTATGAACATAGTAACTTTCTTGGGGATGCTGTTCATTTCTTCGTGGGATGATAGGTTCGTGCCGAAGAGTTATAAACGCTTGTGCATCATGATACAACTGCATTTTTCATTAATGGTACAGGAGGCTACAATGAACTGTCGTGAATTCTCACCTCGTTCCTTGTGAGTTCAAGCACCTTATTGCTGTGATCGAGTTTGTTGAGTCGTTTAAATTGACGTAGGCCTGGGACATTGTTAAAGTATTTATGTCTTTTCTCCTTTTTCAATTTTTGCACCACTTCTTTTCTGTGCGCCATGGGGAGTCCGCAAAACGGCTATTATTGTCTCCCCTCTTGGCATGCCTCGAGCATGGAAAGCCAGGTCCCGAATTCTTCCACTGAAATTATTACTACTCTCAAAAAAAAAAACTATGAAGAATGTATATGGATGATATATATCCGCACAACGATAAATGATATGACATATGCTAATTATGTATTTCTGCTGAATTAAATATAACACCATTTTGTTTTGTTTTACTTAATAAGGCATATCGAGTTTATTTTTAATTAATAATTATTATATAACTTATCATAGATTTTAGTTTCTAATCATTTCTATCAATGTTTGCTTTAATATTGTGAAGGTTTGGATGGTAGACTAGTAGAAGTGTTTACCTCTATACTAAATCCCACCTTGTAGTTCTATTTATTTGATTGTTTCTTCTCTGGGTATTAATATATTTTACAATTAATTTCATATGAATGAGAATAAAGATTATTATTATTATTATTATTAAATGTTGAGCGAGGCATAGAAGGAAAGATAAGTCGTTTCACATTTACTATGCTCCGTTTTGGATTCTCTGATGCCGAGGCCAGTTTCTCGCCATACCCCTGGTATTAATTACTACGCCTCCTTCTCTACAGTCGGAAAATCCCTATCTGGAAGGATTGAGCATGCTGACAATCGCAATTTTCATACTCTCTTCAGTTTCTTCGTAACCTCCAGCTGATCGTGGGCAGCATGACAACTGTTCAGGTTGACCTGAATCAAACTAAACGGTCCATGCCCGTTCTCCGATGATCAAAACACGACTTGTCCCTTGCCTAGTCATGTTTCCTCTACATCCTTGGATTGTTAGATCTCTTACCTAATCACTAGCGCCTCATTTCAACCCCCACACTCTTCAGACTCTTGGCTGCTGAATTATATCTTTAAAAGTTAAGACAGCATAGAGAGACAGATAAAGATTTTCATTCATAAAGTAGAATTTTGTAGTTGATGGAAAATAATCAAAATAGATATTCCGATGAATAAACCGTAAAATACGTTTCGTTCTAAACATGTTTGACTTTATTTCCCTGTTGGTAATGTCCACACATTTTTGAGGAAGGGAAATTATGCCGAGCGCGTCGGTGCTCCAGTTTAATTAGCGGCCTTCATGGAATACTTAGTCGCTGAATTATTGGAATTAGCAGGAAACAAGAAAGCTTACTTCTTCTTAAAAAGACGGACAAGAATCCCTAAGAAACTTCTCATTCCATTTCAACAGCAATGACAGCAGCAGTTTTAAAATTCAAAGGAAGAAATTTCAATTCAATTTTTTTCCAAGGAGTGCATGTAATTCCTAAAATCAACAAGACAAAGATGAAAATGTTACATCCACAATCCAATAGTATGGTGAAATGAATGACCAATTGCTATTGTAGAAGGTAATCTTTGCTTATAATACGAATTAAAAAACCACGAATCGCTATTTGTCAAAGGTCCTTGAAGAAATTGGTATTGATAACTGCATATTTTTTTACTTGCTTATTGATCGGTAGTATATAACACTACATTCCTTTTGATTGAAGTTTAGCTGCTTCTCAGAGGAAGAAGTGGTAAAAGAAGACTATGCGATTGATATGTTATATATAATTAGCAAAGATTATCACCAAGAACGCTTCAATATTCAACGAATTCGCGATCTAAGACAAAATCGTTATTGATCCTCAGAGATATTAAATCATCTTCCCCAAATCTGCATACACTATAAAATGGGCCTAAAATTATAGAAAGGATTTAAAAAATACTTAAAAGTAAACTAAGAGTTTTTCAGTCCAATCTCTTATGCCCAAAAAACGATACTTGAGATCATCCTATTCTATAGTAAAACGTTGGAGAAGAATTTGATCAAACTGTTCACAAATAAAACACTTCTAGTTTGAAAATCACAACTTAAAATTGTCAACTTAATAAAGTCCCTATTATACAAGTTTAAAAGTGCTTTATTTGATTTATGCGCTAATACTCTAAAGACGGAAGAATCAATTCGAAACAGAATCTGTTTCATATATCCTCAGACTATTTTCTGGAAACTGTGTAGCAAAAAATTTTAAAATTGTCTTTAGATAAATATTTTGCCGAGTTACTAGAGCAGTTGGAACCAAAAATTAGTTAAATAATTTTACTAGACTAAAACAAATATAATGAAGAAGGAGACACGATTACTTTGTTTTACCCCTTCTTTATTATATTCAAGATGTTCTACAAAGTAAACACCTCCACAATTAAACATTTAAAAACGTATAAAATATTCCTAAAACAAATAATATAAGTTGCTCAAAAATGTATGTATAATGTATACAATTTTTGTCAAATTAAAAATTGCTTTAGAGCGTTGTAAATTCAAAAAATAATCGTATAATTATTATTACTATTAAAAAAATTTAACTAAATAATTTCATTTTGTAATCGTTGCTTTCAACTGATTATTTATATGCCGTAACGATTTTACGATGGAATGTCCACTTTACGCCCCGTATTTTTACCTGTTTACGGCCCAACAATGAATTTTTAATTGCCCCGAATTTCAGTACCAAGGGGCAAACGAAAATGCATCGGGATTAAGATCAATAAAACAGAATCTTGTAGTTATCGGCGAAAGCAGTTTAATTACATAAGAGAAGTAATTCACTTTTAATGTTTAAACATAAAATATAATACAAATTACGTTCACTTAATTTGATGATTATTAAATAAATATATTGGCTTTTAATCGACGTATGAGCAATGCGAATGTGTTTGTAAATACTTACATTACAAAATTTTGTAGCTGTGATTGTTTTACGGAAACTTCCTGAAACCCGTAATGTCTTAATTACGGAATTATACAACTCCTTCCTTGGTGGTGAATCAAAATCGGAGTTAAAAAAAAACAGGGCAATGCGGCAGCGCCTCTTTTGGTTTTTACCGCGATTCCCTTGCAAAATTCGCCACATTTATGGCGCCCGTAAAAGTAAATTATGACGCTTCACGTTTTATGCCCGCTGGAAAATGTCGTCATGAATATATTTACGGCGAATCCATTTTATGTCCTCACCATAATACAACGAAATATGCCCATAAACACATACAATTGCATTGTATTATTTTAATAAGGCGACGAGGAATTTTTTCTAAAGTGTTGATATTGAAATTTCAACATCAGAAATGGTAACGTTCTATTGTTGCAAGAAAACTATAAATAACATCACCATTACGAATAAGAAGCGTTTATAGATATATTGATTAAATTATTAAATATCTTCAGATGCTATCTAATTAATAATAAGTGGTTGCTATTGTTGGTTTGAGTTTACGTGTTTTGTAAATGAAACTAACACACAGTTTATTTATTACTTCAAATTCAACAAGTGAAGTAAGAATTAAACTGTGTGTTATTTTCAATAAGTGGTTATTTAATTGACTATAACTGTTTCACCATACCGTGACTTCTTCAGTGAAGAAATAATATAATAATTAAATAGAAAAATTGAAAATCAACCACTTAATTATTAATTAGATATAATATGGATTTGCAACTAAGTGCCTCGTCAATCAGTTTATCTTCAGATGAATTTAAACAAAATGCATAAGAGAAATATTTAATTGGGCTAAATTATTTATGGTGATAGTAATAGTCTATAGTTTTCTAATAGTGTCAACAAGTTTCCTATTCTGTATTTAGTTAAAATATTAATTATAACATTCCAAGACTTTAATAATTAAAGACATAAAAAATCCTTAATAACGGTCACAAGCGGCGTGCTCATTAACATAACCATCCTTATTCATATAAATGTCTTTCCTGGTGCAAACCAGAAACAGCACAAAACGCACGAGTATAATATATACTTGAAACCATTAACCGTTTTTGCTCTAAATAATTACATCACAAGCTCCATAAAAAAAACGACGTGTAATTTTTAACGAGCTACACGATAACGCATTGCAACACTGGATCGATTATGTTTTTCAACTTCCGCCATGAGTAAACACTTCGGTGTTCCCGCAAAAATCCTTTCTGGTTTACGTTTTGCCTAAGCTGCGTGTGTGTGTGTGCGCGCGAATGAATCGTGTTGTGTAATTAATTATAAAAAATTTTCGGCCGCGAGATAAAAATATCGCGCATTAATGAGACGCCCGGGATTTATGAAAAGCGTTTAATTAACGAACGAAAGCAATTAGTCAACGATTTAGAAAGTCCGCCGGGTTCATTAAGGAGGAAACAGACGTGGATGTGAATTTACATGTCTGCTTATCAGAGGATTCGAAAGAGAAAATGACGGCGGTTGTGACAGTTTGATTTGTGCAAAATTTACCTCTCTGCTCAAGATTGATGCCTTAATTCTAGAGATTTTATTTCAAATCACTATCACATTGTGATTTTCTTTATAAAACATGTAAAATATAGAATCAACCTGTGATAGGATTAAACAAGTATATTTTTACTTATACAAGCAATTTTGTTGCTATTGTGGGTATGCAATTGCTGCCAGTGTTTTAGAATTTGATTGTTTGTTGATGTGCGCCTCCCATCTGAGATTCACTTGAATTGTTAATCCCAAGTAATCGACTTGTTTGATATCTTTGTTTGCCTTTAGTTTTAATTTGCAGTTGTTTTTTTCATATTTTTCATTCAGTCCTTTTGTCTTTGTTGTTTGTCAAAAGTTTATTGAAGTGTTACGTATTCAATTGTTTTTGATAAATATTGATTTTTCTTTGTTTTTATGAGTAGTTTTCTAGTAGTCATATATAGTAGATGCAAGTATTATCTGTATAAATGTATAGTTTGCCTTTTAGTGCTGATTCTAATTTATTGTTGGTGTAGATTATATAAAGTATTGCTGGTTATATACCTCCTTGCAGACTACCATATTCTGCGAACATCGGTATGCTTTCTTTATTTGTATTTTTTGTCATCTGAAGTTTATTTGATAGACTAATTAGGTTTAAGTCTCTGGTTTCTGTAACCTCTTACTCCGAATTTTGCAATTAGTTTGCTTTTTGATATAGTATCAAACACTTTCTTCATGTGTCAGTAAATTGCTTTCCCTCCTAGCTTCATTTTTATTTGATTAATTAAGTGGTTCGTTGTTCCCGAGTATTTTTGAAATAAGTTTTGTTGCTTTTGGATAATATTATGGTTATTTAGTTGATCAGTTATTCGGATTCGTAAAACTGTTGCTAATATTTTATTTGAATTTGAAAACGGATTTAGATTGTTATCCTTTCCTCAATGGATTTAAAAATTTATAATATGGCCATCATACTCTAAAACAATAGGGTTCGTATAAAAAGTGTAGTTCTTATATAAATGAGCACCACAATTAATAGTTATATAGTAATATATAATATATAACAAAGAAAGCAAATCAAATTTTCAAATAACCTAAAAATATTTTTGGATTTTCCTGACAGTTTATTCAAAAAATTATAAATAAACAGTTTACAACTTTAAGAAAAAAGAAAGAAATATTTAATAAAAAATAAATCTCTAGAAACAAAAAACAGTTAAAAAATTGCCAATAAAATAGTTAAAATTCGTCTGACAATTATAAATTTAAAAAATGCCGACAATTGAAGTTTATTAAGAGAGTTAAAAGGTAAAAAGATTAAATATCCTAAAAATACTTAATAGTTTACAATACATCCAAAAACATAATAAACAAAAAAAAAATAACTTAACTAAAAATAATTAATTAATATTAAAATTTGAGCAATTTATTAGAAATTGTGATAAGAAGAAATATGTAATAAAAAAATATGCTAAAAAACAATTTTAAATGTTATAAAAACAATGTGAACATTCTCAAAGTACAAAAAATGTTCATAAATAAAGCTGAGTTTGCCTAAATATAATTTCACTAAAACATAAATTATAAAAAAAAATCCTGAAAATTAGCACATGTTTGTAAACTAATAAACAGTGTTAAAACTTTACTTAAAACAATAGAAAGAAAATAGAGGGAACTTTAAATGAAAATAAAAGATATTAATCCAAACTAATTGGTTGCAATTTTGCTTAATTTTCATTTCAGTTTTAGTGTCTGCATTTTGTTTCTAGCTCAGATATAGCAATTGTTTTATAAAAATAATATAAGTGTGCTTATTTTAAATTGATTCAATAATTTTTAGGCTAATGCTAATTCTTACAATGGTTTGTATTTAATAATCAACAACTTTCTGAATGCAATTTTGCTTAACTTCCATTTTAGTTTAAGCGTCTCCATTTTGTGTCTACCTCAGATAAAGCAATTGTTTTATAAGAATTTTATAACTATGCTTACTCTAAGTAGATACAGTAATTTTTAGGCTAATTCCTTCTGTGGTTTACATTTAGTAATCAATAATTCTCTGGTTGCAATTTTGCCGAATTTACATTTCAGTTTGAGCGCTGTCGTTTTGTTTCCAGCTCCGATATAGCAATTGTTTTATAAAAATAATACAACTGAGCTTATTCTAAATAGATTCAATAATTTTAGGCTAATTCTTATAGTAGCTTATATTTAATAATCAACAACACTCTGAATGTAATTTTACTTAATTTACATTTCAGATTGAGCGTCTCCATTTTATTTCTAGCTCAGATATGGCAATTGTTGTCTAAAAATATTATAATTATGCTTATTCTGAATAGATACAGTAATATTTTTAGACTAAATATTATTAGCATTTACTGTTAGACATTATTCAAAATAATCATCAATTGTATTGCTAATGATTAAAATAAAAGAGAATCGTCTGAATTGAACTTAGTTTTATCACTAATCGTTGCACTAGCGTACTCTTGACCTTTCCCAATGATTCAAACATTAACCTAGCGTAACCTTGACCTGCCTCAATAGTCTGTGGATTGCCCTAGCGTACTCTTGACCTTTCCCAATAGTCTATACGTTGACCTAGCGTACCCTTGACCTTTCCCAATATCTTCGCATGAACCTGGCGTACACCTGACCTGCCTCATAGGTCTGTAGATTGCCCTAGCGTACCCTTGACCTTACCCAATAGTCTACACAGTAACTTAGGCCTATGATAATCAATTTATATTCTACTATAGCAGATTTACTATATTTGATGAAGAAATTGCGATTTCTTTATTCCTTTTTTTGCCATGTCCAATATTTATTCGGAGGTAATAATTTTTCTAGCTCTTTTTTGGTATAAAAATCATGAATCTAGGTTTTAAGAAAGAAAAATTTGTTACCGCCCTGTATTTTCATCAATAACTTCCTGAATTTAATTTACAAACTTATGTATTATATTATCTTTATAAAATTCCTGTATTTCATATATCCACCCACCCTTTATATATATGTAAGCTTGAGCTAAAAACTGTTTTAATATTTTAATAACATCAATAGTTACACCGCTGTGATGAAAGACTTTGACTGAACGAACTGATAAAAGAACAATACTAAAAGCAGATTCTATAAACAAACATTTTCTTACATTACATAAGATTACATAAAAATAAGTAATGTAGCAAACCTGAAATTTGCTATGATAATACAATTTAAAGTGAAACAAATTTAAATAAACCTCCTTAAAAAAGTTATTATTTAAAAACTTTTCAAAAAACCTTTTCAAATTTTCATGTGAATAAAACATCTTAACAATCTGAAAAACAACAACCAAAATTTCCTAAGAATAAACAGTTTAATACTTTAGAAAAGAATGTTACAAATTTCTTAATATCAGCAAGAGAGGAATCTTTTTAAAATATGAAAGGAAATTAAAACAAAACTTTGATAAAAAGTAATTGAAAGTTCCTAATGAAACAATAAAGAAATATTTAAAAACTGATTCATAATTTTTACAATAAAAAAAGCCATATAAAAAAGAAGTATTATGAAAATTGAATAAAACAGTTGAAAACTTAAAAGGATAAATTTACTTAGAAATCCTTAAAACTCTACAAAATAAAATATCAACAAGAAATTAAAACTAAAAATATAAATTTGCCTATAAATAAAAATTAAATTGTTGAAATTTCACTATAAAAGATAAATAATAAAAACAAACAAAACATTTAACGGTCGAATTTTTTATAATAAACAAAGATATTAATAAAAATAAAACTTTGAATAAATTTATTGGATAATTAGAAAATTAAACAATTTATTGTTTTAAAAGGGTGAATATTATTTAAACGAGAAAAAATAAAAAATTATTTGTTTAAAAATTATTTAAATATTAAACTTTCAGTAAGAATTTTTCTAAGAAATAGTATTGTGCATGGGTTTTAAGGACAGTTAATAATGAAATAGGATACGAAGGTATTTACACGTATATGTAGTATGAATAATATTAAAATCCTTTAGTTCTGTGTTATAATTCAATTATGCTCTAAGTGGGTATTTTTCCTTAATCCCGAACGTAATGATTTCTGTAGAATTCACTAATCTATCTCAGGTATAAATTCAGACCTTCAGTCGATTATATATCATTCTTGTGTCAGTTGCCGTACATGTCTGAGTAAGTTATTTATATTTCATTAAATTTATTATTATATTTCATTATATTTATTTTAGTAAATGTTTTTATTTGTATTTAAAATCAATTTTTATAATAAAACTGTACTGAAGAGATCGAAACACGTGTCTGCAGATGATTATAAACTTGAATGCTACATTTTTTGTTGCTTTTGCTAAATTATTTTAATGAAATCAGTTTAAATTTAATTTTTGTTCATAATTTTTAATGTTTTAGTTACATATAAACAATCATCATTTATTAGTTTAACCAACAGAAATAATTTCATTAAAATTACTGTTGCTTTAATAGTTGTACTATTCGTAACAAACAAATTAACTTTGTTTTATTCAACGTCTGTCGAGGTACTAGCCAGAGAATTAGTTGTTTCAAAATAATTTGTTTTGTAGTCTTAGTAAGACTAACTGTTGTAGCTTCACGAAATGTTTTCGTATTTTTAAATTTATTAAAAAATACAATATATAAATAAAAATTTCTATAAAAATTTGCTTAGAAATGGTTTATGTTTCATAAAGAAATTATATAATTAAGCATAGAAATCTTGAATTAGTTTCTCATGTAGCACGTGGTGAAACATTAAACAGTGAAACAAACCAAGCGTAAATTGTGTTATTTTTATAAGCATAGAAAATTATAAATTTCGTTAAAAATTAATTTTTTAACAAAACAATATTAAATATATTAAAAACTCCTCTATTGACGACACAATATTCACAAAAGCGTCCCTATATGACCATGCAATAGTAATTGGCGACTTTAACGTCAATAGTAGGAAATCCCGTCAAATCCAATCCTTTATCTCAAATTCGAACTTCATTAAAATTCCAACCTCTCCAACTTTTATCATGAGTGAAAGACAATCATCAACCCCCGACGTAATCCTATGCACCTCCAACATCCGCCACCTAATTCACTCCATAAAACTAATCCCAGACCTCTGTTCCGACCATCTATCCATTCAATTTGATTTTAACACCCAATCCCAACCTACCCTAGCTCCCCCGGAATATATTTTCCATTACCAGAGTTGCAATATTAATAAGGTTATAAACGACATAACATCGACATTTGACTTTACACAAGACATAAATCCTAATACAATTTCACACTTTTGCGCATCCCTATCAGAATCTATCACGTCCCACACCCCTAAACTAAAAAAACAATACTACAAATATCCCTTACCAAAATATATCCTACGACTTTTAAAATATAAAAGACAATTATACAGAGACAGTAAATTCTACGAGGACAGTTCAATCAAAAATAAATTCAACAAATTAAATAAAGACATAAAAATTTTAATTTTAGATTATAAAAAACATAAATGGCTCGAGACTTGTCAAAACATTAATGATAAGAAGGGAAAAACCTACTGGACCGAAATTAAAAAACTTTCGAAATATAAAAAGTATGAACACGTTACCAACATAAAAGACCCAACCGACGGATCAACATTGACTGACGAGACGTCTATAGCGAAAGCATTTGCAGAACATTTAGAACAGACTTTTCAAATCTCTAACAGCAACGAATATGACAACGACTTTTATAGCACAGTAACTGACTGGTTCAATTCTTTCGACAAAACCCCCCTACCCCCTCCAACTGACGATTCAATCGACGAGACAGATTACTACACACAGTTGCACTCTGGTAAAAATTCCTCCCCTGGCCGTGACAAAATTCCTCGTCTACTTCTCAAAAAACTTTCCCATGATATCCACATGTTCATTTTAAAAATTTTCAATTATTGCTATTCCCAACAACACTTTCCCAATGAATGGAAACAAGGCATCACCATATGCATCCCCAAACCCGACACCGATCACACACTAGTATCCAGCCATCGTCCCATTACACTACTCCCGGTAATTGGTAAACTTTTCGAATCCCTCCTCAAACAAAAACTCCTTCAAGCATCCAAAATCCATATCCCAGACTACCAGTTTGGCTTCCTACCTCAAAAATCAACCACTCTCCCTCTATCCATTCTTACCTCCAATATACAAACCAATCATCTTGAAGGTAACAAATCAATAATTCTCTTTTTAGATTTTCAAAAAGCTTTTGATTCGGTTTGGCATATTGGCCTCCTTTACAAATGCTTCCTCTTAAATATCCCACGCCATTTAATAATCCTCATACACAACTTCCTTTCCAACAGATCCAGTCAAGTTAGAATCAAGCAAACACTTTCCGACCCATTCCCAATCCACCAAGGGGTGCCCCAGGGCTCCCCCTTATCACCCCTCCTTTACAATATTTTCTGTCACGATCTGTATAATCCTAACCCTACATATTTTGATCCCTTAAACTACTCCCTTCTCTTTGCCGATGACACCACCCTTATTGCCCATGCTCCTACGCTCCAGGTCGCCCAAAATTCCCTACAAAAATCATTTAATGCCATCCAATCCTGGTGCTCCAAATGGCGTATAAAAGTCAACCCCTCTAAATCCAAACTCCTAATTCCACATCACAAAATTACGCCACATTCCCCCTCCATTATCATAAACAATACCATAATTTACCCTACCTACTCCTGTAAATACCTAGGCATCCTGTTCGACTCCCAACTCTCCTTCAAAGCCCATGCACAAGCTATAAAGGTCAAGGTTAAAACTAGAGCTCGGCATTTCCGAGCATTAACGTATAAAAACCAGGGTATTTCTACGAAAACAGCAGTGACAATATACAAATCCATTTGTCGACCTCTTATAGACTACGGTGCAATCCTTTTTAACCAAATCCGTCCTTCCACTCTCCATCACTTTAACGTCGCCGAAAGGTCAGCCCTACGAACCCTCACCAAACTCAGACACCCAATTAACCCGCTCCACAATCCCTCAAACGAGCTCCTTTATGAATACACCCAAGTTACTCCTATCTCCCAACGTATACATAGCCTAAGTCTTAAATTTGCCAACAATCCTTTTAATGTATCCCTTCTCAACAAATTTTGCATTCCCCGAAATCCCAATATCCCTCCTAAATATAAACACCCTTCAGTCACCCTACATCAATTCATTAGTGCGAATCATCCAGACAGTTAAGCTAGCTAGCAAAGTTATTTATTTTTTTTACACATAATTAGAGTCAAGACAGGGCAGAAAGACCGATGGTCGATAGCCCAAACGGACAGACTAACCATTATATACCATTTGTAAATGTTTTAATTATGTATATATCTGTATGTTCGAATAAAGATATTGTTCTCTCTCTCTCTATATTAAAAACATTTAAAAATAATATATTTTCAGACTTGCTTAAAAACAGTTAGCGCAATTAAATTTTAAAATTTGTTATAATACAGCTTAAAAGAAAAAAAGTTGCAAATTTCTTAAAGTCGGCAACGGAAAAATCTTTTTCGTAGAATAAACAAATAATTTTAAAATACTTAAAACTTTTTCATAAAACATTCTAATACAATCAATTTAAAATTGATAATTCGTTTAAGAAAAATCTATAAAATATATATAAAAAAACAGTTGAAAACTTGAAAAAGTGATTTTTTAATATTTTTTTTAATTTAATAATATTTTATTAAATTTTCCCTTATTCATTTTAAAAATAGATAAAATTTTACTTATTAAGCGAAATTCAATAAAAACACAAGAAAACAAAATATGTTTTTTTTAATAATAATGAACAATCTTTTCAACAAAATTTTTAATAGAAATAAAATTATTTAATGCTGCAAAAGGAATGAAGTATTTCAATTTTTGTTAGCATTTTTCTCAGACGGTCTAAAAGTTAATAAGCACAAAAGAACAACTTAACTACAAATAATTAGGATTACAAGTTAAGTAATTTCTTAGAAATTTTACCAAGAAGATATATATAGTTAATAGGAAAAATACTAAAAAACAGTTCTAGAATGTTATAAAAACAATGTCGACATTCTCAAAGTAGAAATCGCTGAAACAGGCAAAACTGATATTAAAACAATTTAAAATTAATGAAAAACCTTTAATAATTTCTTTAAAATATAATTTTGCATTAAAAAATAACGAAAATTTTAATATTACTTATTGAAAATGCAAGAAAAATCTAGTTACTTATAAATACCTAAATTTTGCAAAAAATGTTAAAACATAAACGTGACTTTGCTTAAAAGAGTTTAAATTTCACTAGATAATAAATTGTCAAAATAATAGCTGAAAATTAACAATGTTTATAAACTCTTAAAACGAGTTAAAAATACCAAAAACAATAGATAGTTTCTAATAATATACAGGCAACTTTAAGAGAAAATAGAGATAGTATATTGATTCAAATTAATTGAAATATTATAAACAAACAAACTCTTTTATAGAGTTCACAAAAAAGAGCAATATAAAATTTGAAATTTGCTATGATAAAACAATTTAAAGTGAAACAAAAACTGACTTCCTTAAAAAAGATATAAGATCAAAAAACAATTAAAGTAATGAAAATACCTTTACCTTGAAAACATATAAAAATTACCTAACAACATTAAAAAACGTATTGAAATTTGCTTGATAACAGTTTCAATAAAAAAATTCTAAGAATAAACAGTTAAAACTTCAGGAAAGAATGTTACAAATATCTTAATATCAGTAACAGAGGAACCCTTTTAAAATAAGAAATAAAATATTAAAAATTTAAAACTTTCATAAAAACACGAAATAAGTTAAAAATAAAACAATAAAGAAATAATTATAAACCGTTTCATAATTTGTCCAAATCATATAAAAAAGAAATTTGGTGAAAATTAATAAAACAGCTGAAAACTAAGAAGAATAGTTACTTAAAATTTGTTGAAAATCTACACAAAAAAATTCAACACGAAATTAAAACTTAAATTCGTTTATAAGTAGAACATAAATTGTTATAATTTTATTATAAAAAAATAAACAATAAAAACAAACAAAAACATTTAAAAATCGCATTTTTTTGTAAAAAAGAATAAAATACAAGTTTGATTACAATTAAAATTAGTTGAAAATTTAGAAAATTAAAGGTTTTTTTTTTTAAAAGAAGGAATGTTTTTTAAAGGAGGAATTATTAACATTAATTTGCTTAAAAATAATAAAAATAGAACTTTGCTTACAAATATTAAATTACAAAAAATAATTAATTTTAAAATTATAGCAATTTAAAAACTTTATCAAAAATAATTTCTGAAAAAGTTTCAGAATTTTCTTCAAACAAAATAATTAAAAACCATTTGAATACAAAAGAAGAAACCGTTGAAACAAAAGGAAGCGAGATCAAAATTGGTACAAAATTAACAGAAATTTCCAAAGAAATAAATTTGCTTAATACATAAAATTAAATTTAAAAATTCATTTAAAATGTCTCAAAATAAAAAATATCGAATATTTCTTTGAATTGAAACAATTGATTAAAAGTAATAGTTGATAATTTCATAAAAACGAACAATTAAAACTAAATAAAATTAAAAAATATTTAAATTAAGTATTTGTTAAGGTCAAATAAATTTATTGAAATTTTTTAATAAACTGCCTGTCCTCGTCCGATGTTTACCTATGAAACAATTTAAAAAGCACTTAAAAACTGTTTTAAACGCTACACCGTACTACTCGTGGGATGAATTTCTTCAATCCTAATAACGTTATTAAACTGTGATAAGTTTCAAATATGTTTTGTACATTGTAAGAAGGCCTCCTCCTACTACTTTTTTAATTTGTATGCATTTTTTTATATATTATGACATATTTTATTTTTTAATTTTTAGTGACTTATGTAAAACTTTCTGTAGTTATGGCATCAATAAATTATATGAATATGAATAAAAGACAACACAAATTTTGCAAAAAAATAATTCAAAATTGACAATTAAAAACATTTAAGAACAAATTTCTTTTAAAATAATTAGAATCTTACAATTAAAAACAAATGGTAAACAGGAAATATCATTAAATTAAATAAAGCACAGCGAATGTTTTATTTAGTTAAATAAAGTAATATATAAACATTTGTCAGTTCGTATATTTCTGACAAAGATTGCAAAATTTTTCAAAAACTAAATATAATAGGTTAAAATCAGCAATAAATGATTTTGCTTCGAAAATTAAACAAAAGAAAAATTATTTCTTTAAAAATAATCTAAATTTTGTAGTTTGTTTTCAGTTCAGTTGTTCAGATCTCCAAATATTATTAAAATATATTTCTAAAATTCGGACAAACAAAAACTACCAATTTAGATAAAATTTTACAAACCAACTATCAATAAATTAATACTTGAGATTAACAATGACAACAGTTACTACGTTGTAACGACAAATAAAATTATAATTATTTGTAGTTAAAACCTATAGAATTTCTTGTAATTGAGACACAACAACTTTGTTTTACCACTATATTTTCAAAAATTACAGTGACTATAGTTTCGACTATAAGCTGGTAATTATCAAACAAAATATAATGCTAAAACAAAGTTATTGTGTCTCAGTTACAAGTTATTCAAGATGTGCCACAAAGTAAACGCCTCTACCATCAAATACATATAGAATTATTCTTGTTATTTTTATTGTTCAACAATAAATTAATACTTGAATTTAAAATTTCATATTAAACTCTTCTGCGGTTCTTATCTTGACAAATATTTTCTATCGAATTAAAAACTTTTAATATTATTTTATTCATTTTTTCTAATAAGCTGAAATTATCAAATCTTTTTATAGAATTTTGATATACTTTTCTTATATTTTTTAACTTTCTCTATATAGGAAGAGTATAGTTTAGTATAGTTTTTTCGATATTTTGCACAATGGGAAGTAAGAAGTTTTATATTATGTGTAGTCCATTGGGTTGTGATACTACTATAAAACTTATTTATATTTATAGAACTCCGAATATTGGGATAAAATATTATTATGGATGAATGGTTGAAAAATAAGTTATAGATGTGAGAAGCTATTGTAACTAGTTAATTAGCTTGGGTCATTGATAACAAGGTGTCAAGGACAAACATCACCAAACTGAAACCGATGAGTTAACAATATTCCTCTCATTATCAGCGATTAGTGTGACAGTGTATTCAAAGAGCATATAGTCTGTTCGTTGGATCTTCCGTCACAAACTATCGCTTCAAAAAACGACGAAAGTTTTACAGTGCGTTCTTTTTCTAACGCATTTGGTTTACTTTATCAGACTGAATGTTTTTGCGTCGTTTCTCGAATCGATAGTTTGTGACGTACGACGGAAGATCCAACGAACAGACTATAACTCTTATATGTTGTGTCATTCGATTTTTGCTCATTATGCATGAACATTTTATTGTGATATATGAGCCTGGTCACATTTTAAAAGGTTTATAACTTTGAGGGTGAGGCCCTCTAGATTTGGCAGTTTTCTATAACTTAAGGATTCCTGTAGTGGTGGAGATGGTGGTTAAACAGAATCTTTTAAACTACTAATCCATTGTTTAGGGCTTAATCCACTAAAAGTTTTAATTTAATTTAGTAGTGATGACATCGTATCCATTAATATTTGGGATAAATTGAGACTAAAGGGGAACGCAAAGGTCTACCAAATATTTGCTTGTAGAAAGAAACGTTTTCTACAAAAATATTATCTCCTATGAATTTAATTAGTTTTACAAATTTAGTGGTATTTGGAGAAATTAATTGAATTTTTTGTTGGATAATATTAAAGATTAAATCCATAGTGTCAGAGTAATGTGTGGGTGGTAGTACGTTAAAGCACTTACATTAATATAGGGTTTATTTGGAGACAAATATTGTATAGTTCAAAAAGCATAATTTAATTAATATTTTCATAGTAAAGATAATGATTGCGACCGTTAGAAAGTGACAGTTTATTTTAATGGAAACATGTTTCATATCACAATTTAAATTGTGGCATAAAACATTGAAAAGAACTACATTTTTTCATATTTTTTTTAAAGGTCATCTGCAGAATAAGACAATGTAAATATTTTTGAGGTAGATCTGCAAAATGCTAAGACATTACATTGTTCTTCATAGATAGGCCAAGAGTACACCAGAGGAATAAATACTACATTAGGTAGTACTTGCATATTTTACAATATCACTTAATTTGTTAATGTAAGCTTCGACAATGTATTTTTATTAGAGATAGGCCAGGAGTACGCTACATAAATGTATTATTTGTGTAAATAGATATAAAGCAAGTTGCAGAGTATGTTGTTTATACGAGTATCTCAAAACAAAAGTATACGTGTGTATAAAACTAGGTTTATAATTAAGATAATTTCAATTTCTTTCTACAAATGTGAAATTTTACATTTGAATTTGATAATTTTAAACAAAGATCGCTCTCATATTCAAGATTTATTCTTTGTATGCGATAATTTTATATAATAAATACGGTTGATATTACATTGTACGAATTAATTTATTTAATAACACAGTAAATTACCTTGGAATAAGTTACCCATAAAATAATGATCTAAAACATATTTATGCAGATAGATAGCCCATTAACAATCTTAATCAAATTAAGTATAAGTACCTCATAAAAGTATAATTAAATGCATATTCATGCAGAGACTACCTCAACCATCCTAATCTAGAATTTTTCAAATAATTCCGGAAATTACGAATGTATTATGCGCGCGCCTAATCGGCGTGCGATTATGTAAATAGGCCCACATCCGGATATAAATAGGGTAAAAGAACGAAACAGAGTCTTCAAAGTCTGGGCCAGTGATTTCATCTCCTTAGCATTCTTAATGGCTGCGCGGACCGCGTGGAATACAAATTCGAGACGTCTCATTAAAATGTAAGCGACAGAGGGGACCAAGACGAATGCAGTACGCTACGCACAGTCCATGTGAAACGAAACAACAACAGATGACCTTGAACCAAGGCCTTAACTCGTCCACTGCATTAATGCAGGACGTCAGGATGTCATCATAACTATTATTGTACATTCCTGCGATTTAAATTACAATCGTGGGTTTTTACTTTATACAAAAAAATATTACGATCAAAATTCTGAAAATCTTAAAATAAATATAAGTTTGAGATTTTGTGTGGTAGATAAAAATTTTGAATTTATGCTTGAAACTTAAGGAACTTTAAAATAAACTGCACTTTATTGATAACACACACATGATTTAAACTTATGGTTCGTATGAGTTGAATCATTTTTGGTAGAACATCGATTATCAACATTGATCAGAATACTTCTTTACGTGGTGGCTTTATAAGGCAGATGGATAAAGCCACCCCGTAAAGAAGTGTTCTGATATAAAAACATTTTAAAGTTCTCAAGAGAGGTATTTTATTTACACACATAATTGAATTTCACCATGTTTCAGCCTCATAAATTCAATATGCATCTAATATTCTTAAATACATTCCAACTACACTAATGAGTTGTATGAAATATTACCTCACCGCATCAACAACTACATTTTTTTTACTGATTTATATTGATTTACTTTTATTTACGCATTAAATCATTACGGTTAATTGAGTGGCAATATCCAATTTGTTATAGTTGGTTCTTTTATGTAATAAATAAGCCAACGGATTTATTGGGTTAACTGGAAGGTAGAAAGAGACGGAAAGAACTAGATTCAATTTCATAGAGGAAACGGGTTATTAATAAAAACGTTGCGGATGCGGATCAAGTGTCGGGAAGGACGTAATTTCGGCTTACCTGTTTCTGTTCTGTTTTCTTGGTGCGTTTGTCTGCAACAAAAAAAAAAAATAATAAATCATAATTTTATAACACTTCCTTGATTTTATGTGAAGATGATAATTTTATAGATAAAAAATAAATCATAATTCAACACTTTATGAAAAAAACATCAAAGTGAAACTTAGTTTCTTTCTATTCAAATGCTCTACTCTGATGAGATCCAAAATAGATGGAAACCAGTCAGTGGCTGTTGTTAACAAGAAATTATAATTCAATAAAATATAAATCAAATACAGTTAAAAACATTTCCTATGAATTTTTTTATCCACAATTATCTTTTAATTAGTTACGAAAACCTACGAAATGGAATTTAATAATTATTGTAGGCAATTTTACAAATAATATTTTCAATTCTTAATTTAAAAAAAAAATCAGTATGAAGAACGTATCTTATTATTAAAGTTTTAGTTATTTAACGAATCGATTAGTTTACTGTTTATCTCTTTAATATAAAAACAAACATTATTATATCTCCATTAAAAATTGATTTACTTGTGGATTATAATGTTTAGAAATACGAAAATAATCGCACATAAAAGTATACTTAATGTTTTCAGTCTAATTGCGTAATTGATTTAATATATTGGTCAGTTTTTTGTTGCTGTTTCGCTCGGCCCGACTGGAAATCACGATTCATTGTGCTGAATTAGCGACAGCAATTGAATTAGAAACAGTAATCGTAGAAAGCTGCGTTTTTGGGAGTGTGCCAGAAATTATAGCGCTGGCGTTCAGGAAATAGAAGATTAAAGACCAAATTATATCTACAAGTGTTTTTTTGTGTTATTATTATAAGTGTGAAGAATAAAAAGAAAAATACTCGACGTTATTAAATTAGATTGTTAATATTAAACTTTTAATTTTTTTCTTTTTCAATTTCTCTCTATTAAGCATGTTGAAATAGCTTTAATATCTTACATTTAAAAAATTCTTTATACGCCGCCAGGAAATTACTAACAAGGTTTTTAAGTTTAAAAAATAAAAATAAAATTTCTATTTTAAACTTCTAATAAAAATTACTTAGACTTCACTTATTGAAACATTTTTCTATATTGTTGAATTTGTATGATAATACATGAAACTTTAATTTTTCGTTTAACACGTGATTTTATTTTTAAATTTTGTCATTATTTTAATATTTCTATAATTTTATCTATTTAATATCATCTTATATTAGAAAGAAATCCTTCACACGCGCCTCATTACTATTTAATAACACCGAGATTAAATATCACCCATTTCATACATTTTCATTAATTTATATAAACCATTCCAAGGACCTAATAGCATCCACTTAATTCTCACATCAGAAACTAATTACCGCGTACTAATCTATAAAGATGACGGCGCATCTTTTAATTTATGTCCACAGCCCAAAAAAAAAATCAGTGTAAATTGATATTGGCAAATCGACTTGTGCAACTCAAACGAAGGTTATGAGTTATAACAATTTTTTCATTCGTTCGTTCCTCCGCGGGGTATACGGCTTCTGAAACGCCTGGACCTTGCACCAATTATTTTTTACTATTTCGGCCGTATCAAAGGAGGATATCTCTATTTCCAATGCGCTATACCGTAATTAGATGATTCGGGGCTTTTAATTGTGTTAAGGCAAAGTCGTTTAGTAACGACATGCATGTTTCTGTGTACGCGTGCGTACGTTATTAACGTTATTGGGTCGTTGAAATCACCAACATAGGCGACGAACCCATTTTGAGGATTACGTAAGTGTAATGTCTGCGATAATAATAATTATTATTTATGGTTATGCATTGGAATTTGTAATCAATAATAATTTATATAATTTATTTTATAAATACTACAAGATTATTCAATGGTCTCCATTTATCTGATTATATAAGAATGCATGTCTCGGATTTCTTCCGGATGATTTATTATTTAACATTAATTCTGATGATTATTTGTAACTGTATTCGATGTTTGTAGATAGAAATGTATGAAATATGTATCATTATTTAGGTTGTTATGAAAATCAATTGAAGTTAAAAAATAGGACATAAATAATAGTTTGTAAATAATTTAATTAAATAAAAAGACTAAAAAGACTTTAAAAATTATAGTAGGTACAGTGCAATAATATCTTATTATAATATATTTTTCTTTTAAAATAAATTCCTGTGGGGTACACCCGCTCATCATCAAAGCTTAAAGAAGCTCTCACAAGCAAAACATTCTAAAAAGCATGCATATAGTTATTTTACGATGGACTGATCCACTAAAGATTGTTTCTGCTGGTAAGAGTGACACAGGTTTACATTGAAGTCGAGACAATTGGGTTGTTCACCACGACAATGCGCCCTCTGGTATGTCGTTTGGCGCTTCTGAAACCTTGACTTATTTCCACGAGTCCCTTACTAAGGAATGTACCTTGACGTGGTGTGAGTAGTTAATTTCCTGTCACCGATGAACTAATTGGGCTCCTCCAACAGGGCGTATACCACCCTGGAATAGTCAATAGGGGCAAGGGGACAACTTTCTATCAAGAGATTATAAGACCCATCACAGCTTCTAGTAAGGGCCTCCCTTCCCTTCAATAGTGTTCCTCACTCATTCTTAAAACTATCATTCACCCTAGGAGAAACTGTTCGACTGCACTTGACGCTATTCGACTCCGGAGACTTTTAGGTTACAAAGAATAGGAAGCCACAAATCTATTTCTACCCTACGTCTGACCAGCTCTAGTAAGGTGGATTAGGACTTAGAGATAAGAGTGAAATACCTCAATCGAAGGTGGAACAGCGGGAGGCCCAGGGATTCGTGGCTAAGAAGCAGATTAGTCTTTACTACGCGCATATTAGGCACCGCACGACACCTAGTTTTATTTAGCCTAGTCACAGCATGCGGGACTCTGCCGAGATTGATCACAGTTCCCTACATTTGAGAAAGACTTGAAGAGGCCACCTTCTGAAACCTGATTTCACGATATAATTTGGTGCCATTTGATGACATTGACATTGACGCCAATTAAGTTCTATTGTAAAACAGCAGTTTTATCAATTCTGACGTTTTGTACCTAGAATGAGTAATTTTGGTACAATAAAGTTGAAAACGAGCCATTCTGTATTTTTTCAGTTTGCAAGTTTTCGGCAGTTCTCTCTTGTTTTCTGCGCGTATTGTTCCAAGCAATCAAACATTTTTAGATCTTAATTTTAATGCCAAGGGAATACTTGTAAAAAAAATATCGGTTTTTACAGTTCTACCCTTCATGGTATACGATTCAAGAAGTTTCATTACGACACATTCCCTTAGAGAGTTCATGCATTTCGAGTCTCGTCTTTTCCTAAATATGGTAAGCCACTTACCACTAATTTCGCCTGTACATCAGACACCAGCCAAAATTGTTTGTCAAATTTATAGCATTTGTTTGGCATATAATGGGTAACACTGCATCTGGCCTTCGTTGGAAAGAGTTTCTTATCCAGGATTCGATTGTTTTTAGAAAATTGATATTTTAGAAATCTGGTTAATTTCCAATTAAATATATTTAAAAATAATTTATGGAAAATTCTAGAAAATTCGAAAAAAATGAATTGGAAAACAATTTCGAAGGATTTTTTGCAATTTAAAGAAAGGTTTTTGGTAAGTTCTCGAAAAACAGAATAAGAGTTGCTGAATAATTCCGATAACCTGAAAACAAGAAAATTTTATAAATAATTGTAAATACCTATTTAAGAAAATTGTAGTTTTGAAAAAAATATATATGAATTATTTATTTTATATATTTATTTCCCAATAAAAATACATATACAATATATAATTATAACAAAACAAAATGTAAAAAGTAATAAAAAATATTATTATAAATTGTAATAGCAAAACTAATTAAAACATTGAAAGATACATTTTAAGCAAATTCTTTCGAAATTTGGAAAAACTTACGATAAAATAAAATAAAAATATTTGAAATATGTTAGCACTTTTGAAGAAAATTTTTGCAACTGAAAAAATTATAGAACTAGAAAACATCTCTAAAAGTTTTCGTTTAATTTAGAAGGAACGTTTTTGAAAGATTCTGAAGAAATAGAACAAAATCTACTGAATAAATCTGATAAAATAAAAGCGAACTTAAACATATTTTAATATTAAATTTTTGTATACTTTTTATTATAGTTTTGCATATTAATGTGTATTTTGTTAAGAAGAAAGTTAAAGTAAAATAAGTAAATCAAACTTAATAAAAATTTCTGAAAAACAATTCTTTAATATTCCGATAATAACAAAATGAAGAAAGTCACAACAAACCAAAAAGGATTATATAGATAAAATTCCAAGAAATTTGAAAGAGTAATTCTAAAAAATCTGTGATGATACCAAAAATTTTAAAAATCTGAAGTAGACGTTTTTAGGAATTTCTAATAAGATAAAATAAGAATTTATGTAAAAATCTCATACTTTAAAAATAATTTGAAAAAAAATGCTCAAAAAATGAAAGAAATGCATGATATTTGCAATTTTGAAGAACTTTTTTCACAATTTAGAGAAGCTTCCTGAAATATTCTCGAAAAATAGAAAAAAAAATGTCTATATTCCTAACACCTATTAATAAAAAGGCTTGACTTTTTAATACCAAAGGATTTCGGTTGAATTTTAAAAATGCAATCTTAAAAATTGACGAAAATATTTCAAAATATTGGATCCAGATGACTTTATTCATTAGAAGAAATATAGGTTCTAAAGAGACGTAAGAATAATTTTAATGATAATTTAGACAAAACACTATGATGAGTCTATGATAAGATAAAGCTCTTATCTGCACTGATAAGAACATACTAGTTCAGAGTGGAAGAACATTTTGAAGAAATGAACTTCGCCCGGGTCTCTTCAATTAAAATTTTAGTTATATTATTTATAATGGTATGTATTTTTGATTAACTTATGAAGAGAAACAAAGCAAACAATAAATAAATAAATAAATAAATAAATTAAAAAAAAAAATAATAATTTAATTAAATTCTAAGATGCGGAAATTTAGAAATGTTTAGGTAAAATTGCGCAAAATTCCGATAAAATTCAATAACACTTTATGTAAAATTCTGTGCTTGAAAAGTGAGTGAGTGGTTGTCCTATATCACATCCTCCTATTAACAAAACATCTAAAAAATTGTCTCTCAAAATCTCAGTAAAATCAAGTCTACACATAGTGCTGGAGAAAAATGTGTGTACATTATTGAAAGAAACGCCTTCAATTTTGCTTTAGTAATTATCCAATTTTTCCCTAAAACTCGAGATTCGTACATGTTCTAAAATATAGTTGTCAATCAGTAATAGGAATGTACTACTTAGATTTTTCTTCATAATGTTTCTTTTAGCATGTGCTGTTGACCCGTGTATATATTTGAAAACACTCTGAACTGGTAAACTACCAGAATACCTTCTCCTACAATTATTTTCCAAATAGTACCTTTTAAAGCAATTTCAGTATAGTCTGTTCGTTGGACCTTTCGTCGTACGTCACAAATTATCGCTTCGAGAAACGACGCAAAAACATTCAGTCTGATAAAGTAAACCAAATGCGTTAGAAAAAGGTGGCACTGTAAAACTTTCGTCGTTTTTGGAAGCGATAGTTTATGACGTACGACGAAAGATCCAACGAACAGACTTTATGTTTATTTAGTACGCTACTTCCACCTTCGTCTTCATGACTGGAAGGGAATCATATCTTTCGTCTCGTGTGTTTCTTTATAACAATTTCGCAATTACTGTCGCTTGATTCATCTACATTTTCTTTATCAGGAATTTCCTCATCACTACTCTCTATAAAAGCACTGTTATCGTCACTAACTTGTGAATCAGTTTATCTCTCCAATAATTCGCTGTCGCCATCATATAATCAATCACTTTCTACATCTGAACATCCAGAGGTATACTGTTTGCAATTTTTTAAATATGTAGAAACTTTTATTCGTTTTGACATTTTCAGGGCCTTAGTGGCGATAACGGAACAAACGAAAGTCGCATGGGCAGCTATATGTCCTGCATCAATCTCATGATTCTTCCGAAATCATATTTCTGTGCCAATTTATTGAAGATACAAATTGATCCACAAGACGATAACAGTGTATTTGTCGAGAGTAGTGATGAAAAAATTCCTGATAAAGAAAATTTAGATCAATCAAGCGACAATTATTGTCATTGTTATAGTTGTTCCAATGTCATTTTATCACAGAATTTCTTCATAGAAAGACGCATTTTGACTGGTACTGATATAAGTGTCAATAACTAAAAATATATTTGTTACAAATATTTTTTACATATAGCTGCAAAAATCATAATATAATTTCGGAAAGCAAATATTACATAAGGTAGGAATTTTAAAATAAGATTGCACGACCATTTGCATTTTGACGGGTCTAGTTAATCTAACAAGTTAGCAACTAAGTAGGCCAGTCGGGGTCAGAGAATAGCATGGATCAAGACGGCAGGAAGCTTTCCTGTCCTATTACGCCTCTTTCGATAGTACAGGGTCCAAATTTTGCGATTGGCTTAAGAGCCACCCTAGGATGTAAAATAATCGTGGTCGGGATTTCAATACCAAGGCACACCAATGACGGGGACATCGATGAGAGATGAGACATGCTATTCGAAGCTACGGTGGTCTTCGATCTAGAGGTTGCCAACGAGGGTACAGAGACGAATGATAAGGCGAAACGCGGATTCTGTTTCAAGGACTGGGCGGTAGACGAAAGGGAATGTTTAAGCCACTATCGGTCCAGGACATCAAGGCAGTGAGGTGGGACGTGGCCAAGATGAGGGAAGTGAACCACTCATTGTATAAGGGATCGCCGTTGGTCCGCGAATTGACCCGAGGCTGAGTACTCTAGGACGTTACGAGAGACTTGTGATTTGGTCATATCAAGGAGGAAAAGGGGAAACAAAGCAGAGCTACTGACTGGTGGAACGAGGAAATAGCGGAGACAAGAAGCAAGGTGAAATCTGTAAGGAGGGACCTGACTAGGTCGATAGAGGTGACTTTAGAATACGCGAGGGCAAAAGACCAACGGATGTTTGTATACAAGCGTGCAAAAAAGGAAAGTTACAAAAGGAGGTAAATATATTCCTTTAGGGACCACTATAAGATGGGGCCGAGGCTGGGGAGGTTGATAACTGCTTAGAAGGAGAGTCGGTTGGATCAAGGTCAAATAAATTGAGCTCCCTGAGCAGGAGATTGCAACGACATTAATACCTCGGCGTTATTGTGGAAACCAATCCATGTAGATCCTAGGTAATAGAACGGCAGCGGGAAAGGCAAAAACGACAAGGTTGGTAAGTAAGACTGATGGTCAATGTTTAGGCCCAAGAAAGGTAACCAGAAGTGTCCTACTGGGAGCGGTCTTATTCAGTCTACTATACGCAGGACCGGCATGGATTGAATATACTCGCTTCAGGAAAAATGTCGAGAGGCTGAGGCGGTCCATTATACCTCGGGTACTCAGGGTGGCAAGGGTGTATTAAGTCAATAGCAATGCCCTCATCGGATCTACTTTTGGAGGGTCAGGTCTATAGCTTTAAAGCTGTCAGGTGCTCAAGATAATAGCTAAGAAGTAGTCTAGAAGCAAGTAAAGGAGCCTGGACCCGGTAGCTGATTCTGGCACTAAAGCACTGGATTAATAGACAGCACACCGAGGCAGACCACCATTAATTTATAAAGTACCGGACGGCAGCGAAATTATTAAGAAGGGCAATCCCTGGACACGTGTTTCACTGTATCACAGCTCGTCAGCAGAGCTATGCCCTTATGGCGTGGGTCCTTCCAAGTGGAAGGCCAAAGGAAAAATGTTTAACATGTTAACACTGCTGCACTCCCCAAACAGCCTAGACCTTGCTGCCAGTGACTATATTTATTCCTCCTAATAAAAAGAAGTGAACGGAAAACGATTTGTTACGATTACAGCAATTCAGAAAGCTTCAACGTGAGCCCTTAACACTTGAAGAAAAAAATCTTTGCGGTTTGGAAGGCAGATGTTAACAAATCTGAAAGAAAGTTTCTAAAAAAATCTAAACTAAAATCTTAGTAGTTTTAAAAATAAATTTCTATAAGATACAGCAAAAATTTATTTAAAAAAATTTTGGAGACTGAAATGAAATTGATAAATAATTATACAACAAGAAAATATTAATAGTTTTCAGTTTAAATTCTAAGAAAATTTTGATTAGATAAATAAAAAATTATGAAACATTTTCGATATGTTAAGTTGATGGAAAATATTCAAAATTTTAAAGAATATCCTAATATCTGTTGATAGGGGCGTTTACTTCGTGGTACATCTTGAATTAGTTGTAATTAAAACACAATAACTTTGTTTAACCACTATATTTATATTACGAAAATTCTAAAACGTTAAGAAATATCACCAGAGATTCAAAGATAGGAAAAGAAAATTTCCTTTATTTGGTTCCTTATTAAATTTCAGAAAAATATTTCTAATTTAAAACAAAACATATTACATTAGTTGAGTAAAGACAAATTTGATAAAAGTTAGAAGAAAATTTTCTGGGCAACTTTAAGAAAAAAGTAATCTCTATGACATGAATAATTAATTCAAGTAAAATTCGGATAAAATAAAGCATTCTTGATAAATAAAGAAGAAACTGCTAACAACATTTAGAAATCAGAAATAAAAGTTTCTGAAATATTTAGATTTGAAAAATAGAATCTTCTAGATTCAAAAGACAAAGTTTAAGAAATATAGAAATTAAATTTTTAAGAAATCTATATTCCGCTAAGATATAGTAGAATTATATGGAAAGTCTCGAAAACTGAAAAAAATGCTCAAGAATTTTAGAAATTTGGAAGAAAATAGAAAAATTATATAAGAATAAAATATTGGCAGATTTGATTGTTGATTTTAGAAATAATTTTGATTATAAAGGGTCCGCCAATAGGGACGCGCGAAGTTTGCCGGAAGGGTGCGGCCATGTTGTTCGAGGTAGAGCTGTCAAAGTTGCTGTCATTTGTTCAGTATATAACCCCAAATCACCATGGCAAGTTTGAGTGTCGAGCAGCACGTGCAAATTATTAAATTGTTTTACGAAAATGGGTCATCAGTTCGAGCAACGTTCCGCGCACTTCGCCCATTTTACGGCCACGATGATCGGCCTGTAGAGTCGACTATATAAATTAAAAAATGACGGAATTTTTTTGGATAGTTTTAGAACTAAAAAGGAATTTTCAAAAAAATCTAAAACTCTAAAAAATATTATCGCATACTGGAAGACAGAAAAAGAAAATATTTGCAGTGTAGATAACATATTCAGCAGTATGTGTGTAATAATAGAGCAAAAAATTATTCGAAAAACAAAAACAAAAATTTAGAATGGTGAAAATAAAGTTGCTGGAATGTTCTAAAATCATAAGAGAAAATATTGTCACAGAAAACTACGGAATAATTTCAATAAGATGAGGGAGTTAACTATGCAAAACTATCAAAACCATGGAAGAAAAATTGCTGAAAGTCTTTAAGAAACAATAAAGACATTTTTCTATAAAAGCAGCTTTTTTAGGGAGCCTAAATATTGAAAATACGCTAATAGCGGCGTCTTGGTGCCAATAGGTCATATATAAAAGATTTTAAAGACTTTTTGTTTGCCATCTATTGTATAATCAATGCACTAGATACTTGCTTGAGTGGACAACTATCAAAAAATCAAGAAAACTGCCAAGAGCGACAAATATAACAATAATAATGTAACAGTTCCCTTGATTTGTCGGTGTTCCCTTGATTTGTCAGGGAACGATAATTAATGTTTACTTTTAGTTTGCTGTATTTAAAATAATAATTTTTTTTTTATTTTCAGACCATATTTTAAAACTTTGTGAACACACCCTGTATATTTAAGAAGCACTTACTGTTCATGAAATTTAAGGAAAATCCAAATATTTATCAAATTTAGCATTAACACAAATACCTATAAATCAACTACAAATCAATTATTTTCTAATCTATTGATAAAGGTCACTTTGTGTCCGAAATGTAAATTTGGTAATTCAAATAAAAGTGTGAAGAAAGCTTATTAGTGCTTTATTCGTCAAATCAATTATTTGCTAAATATTGAAAAAAGGAGCATCCTTATTTGTTAAATGTATACATGTATCTCCCAACTTCCTACATCATACTGAATTTGGTTAAGAGCATTAAGAATATTTGTAATATTACAAAATCCTTATTAATCCCTCTATAATCCATCCAATATCTTTCATGAAACCACAAATATAAATCTAATTTTTCAGCGCTTAAATTTCTTATATAGCAATCATCACGACGAGTAAATTATCAACCAATGATGTAAATCTTAAAATTTACGTATTCCATCGAAAATAGAAAACAAAACACCGAAACGATATTCTTAGAATTCTTGTATTTCTTTATAACATAACTATTTTCTTTTTATATTTATAAAACTTAAATTTGATGGGGTATAACACTTGATAAGTTGCATAATATTTTTATTTTGAGTCACCTGACACGTGTTTCGATCATTCCTGATCATTTACAAAATACACTTTGTACAAGTTTTTACCCTATCGAATTTACATATCTCGTTCCATCAAGAGTGTAGCTCTATCAGTATCAATTATATTATAAAACTTAGCAATTAAATAAACGAAGAATAATATTTTTTTTTGAATTTTAGCAATGAGGTCATTTACTAAGCTACACTTTTACTGTAACAGGATATCCTTCCTTAGTATTAATTTAAATACTTAATAAATAAATATTGCAACCTATATAATTTATAACAGCTTTGTTTTTGTAGCCAAAATTTAACTATCAAAAACAGAGTTGCATTAGCTGTTGTAGCATTTTTTAATTCCAAGTAAACATTTTGACCAGCTACTGTAAATTATCTTTATAATTTATGTTATTATAAAAAAGTTATTCACTTCGATCTTCCCATATATTTTTAATAAATTTATTTTAATCATAGCCATCACACGAAAAGTTCCCACAATCTACCAAGGTAATCAAACTAATAACGTTGCTTTTTTCTATTAATTTAATTAACACCCATAAAAATTAAAACTGAACCTACAATAATCACGAAACAATAAATCACACACCAAGCCCATAATTTAAATTATTTATCGTTTCCTTGATAATCACTTAAACCAAGTTAAATATCGAAAAAAATTAAATAAATTAACGAAATCGATGTCTAATTGATTACAACTAATTCGACCGTAATAGATAAACCGTGGTCTCCGATTAATACCCATCTGGTTTTTCGCTCTCTGGTAGTCGTAATCAGCGTCGAATAAATTAAGGAAATTTATTGCGCCAAAAAGCGATTTAATATAATTAAGCCTAATTGAATTTTGGGCAACGGGATAAAGGCACGTTCAATCAGAACGTGAATACGTAATGAAGCCGTTTCTTCCAGTGAACAGATGTGTTTATTTATATGCGAGGTTTAAAACACTCTAATACAAATAAATATAAATTGGGATTAGTTTGTCCTGAATGGGATCAAGTTGTGTTACAAAAAACAGTATCGTAAAATACAGAATAAGCAGATTTTAAGCGAGTTGAAAATAATTTTAATCAAGGCCCAAAAATTATCACGAAATAAATTGAAGATTATTAAAACAGTGATGATAGAAGTAATGTAAATGGAATAATAAAAAATAATCTAAATTGATATGATTTACTGCTATATTTATTTAATTGACTAATTTGAGTTATAGATTATGAGCAAAATCTAATTTTGGTTATCAATTAAATGAGATAATTTACAAGATTATAAATATGTAATCATAAATTAAACAATATTAACCACATATTGTTTAATTTATCAGAAACCACAGTGATATTATTTTTAATTAAAATTATAGACCGTAATTAAACCTTAACGAGCGAAATGTTTTCAACATCTAATAAATTACGTTTTTTTTTCTGTACTGAACCAATTTTTATATAAGGGCAAATCTAATTCTCTTCTTCATTTTTTTTTTCGTACACCGATGAAACATTTTAATGAGATAAAATGTATTAAAATCCTTTAGTTCGTTGTAGAAAATTAAATAATAAATTTAAAAATACGAAAACATTTCGTGAATCTACAACAATGAGTCTTACTAAGACTACAAAACAAATTAATTTGAAACAACTACTTCTCTAGCTAATACTTCGACAGACATTGAATAATACAAATTAATTTGCGTGTTACAAATAGTACAACTATCAAAGCAACACTAATTTGAATGAAATTATTTCTGTTGAACAAACTAATAAATAATAAAATGTACTTTAGATTGTTTAAATGTAACTATAACATGAAAAATTATGAAAAATGAATTTTAAACTGATTTCATTAAATTAAATTAGCAAATTTTGCTTATTATTTATTAGTTTGTTCAACAGAAATAATTTCATTCAAATTAGTGTTGCTTTGATAGTTGTACTATTTGTAACACGCAAATTAATTTGTATTATTCAATGTCTGTCGAAGTATTAGCTAGAGAAGTAGTTGTTTCAAATTAATTTGTTTTGTAGTCTTAGTAAGACTCATTGTTGTAGATTCACGAAATGTTTTCGTATTTTTAAATTTATTATTTTAATGAGATTCCTGCCTGTATCGTGATTAATTACCCGTTCTCATTAGATCAACTTGAATGCGAGCAATTCGTACGATATATTCAGAAAATGCGGGAAACTTTTCAGTTATATGTAGGCATATTCCGTGGGCAGGTCGGATATTTGTTATTTACAAAAATTTATTCCAAATTTTAAACATTTCTACGCCGTCCAAGGACACCTAACGGACCCAGGCGAGATGCCATCGATCAAAAATGGAAAATGAGTCACTGGAGAATTTGGTAGCAAAAAGTAAAACGTTACGAAAGAGGCAGAAAAAAAAATAGACGCTGCATGAAATGTATAAATAGAAAATGTTTCATTATAAACCAGTTATAATAAATTTATTCGATTATATTGTGGCTTTTTATGTGCGGAGTAATAATATCTAACTGATTCGTAAGTATACAGTTTAGGCATTAAATAAAACATTTATTTAATTTTATGCCCATATTGGTGATTATCACATAGTAACGGTCGCAACCATCATCATGATTATATAGTTTAGATTTGAATTTAATTTTTGAATGATGTGTTAATTTATATTCTTTTAAATTTTAAAACTGATGCTTAAGGAGACTCAATAATTTTAAAAGGAAACCGTATAAATACTAGTAACAACAATTTCTTCTTCTTTGGCTTGGGAAATAAAAATTAATTGATTTTGACTACTAAGCAATTATGCTTGCTCGATATAGACTTACATAATTAAATTCTTAATTTAGACCGACAACACATATGCATAGTGTAATGAAGCGGTTATAACATTTAGAAAAAAAAATGTAACAAACCGGAAAGGCTTAAGCAAGCAAAATATATCTCCAAATAGGAACTGGAGCGGCATTACAATATTAATTATGCAATCAAACTACTAATCAATATCTTCTTGCTATATCTAGACTAATATAAAAATAAATGTAGAAATCAATAAATTGCCCAATTGACCAATGGCAGAAAATTAGCTCGAAAGGGAAATTTTAAGATACGTAAAATTTTTTACCATTGTTTTACGTCATCAGTAGTTTTGAGGATCTTTCTAGAAATACTGTTAAGAGTGTTAGAATTTTGAAGCAATCTTTTTAGATTTCTAAATTCTTAAGCAATTTCTCACACAAAATTGCAAAAATAATCTTTAAAAACCATAGTATGTGTTCTTGAGTTATGTGAATATTATATTAATAATAAACGCGTTTAAATTAAATTAAAACAGTGAAGAACCGCGTTTATTTTTAAAAATATTATTTAATTTTAACTGTAGTTTCTTAGAAATTGTTTGAGGTTCAAGCATTTTCAACAGTTTTTTTAACTACTCTTTAAAATTTTTAATTTTTTTCTCACCCTAATTCTTCAAAATTTCAGGAATTTTCGGGATTTTGTTTTTTATTTTTTAGAAACATCCATTATTTCTTATTTTATCTTATTCAAATTTGCTTGATTTTTTAGAGAACTTCTAGAAACTTCCAAGTAATTTTACGTCCTCATTTTTAGAAACTTTGTCGAGATTTTTAGAGAGAGAGATTTTTAGATTTTAATTTGATAAAAAAATGTTACCAATTCGTGAAAAATAATTTTTAATGAATTTTAAAATAATTTTAACTATAGTTTCTTAGAAATTATCGAGCATTTTTCCTGAAATTTTTCTTCTCAACCTAACTGTAAAATTTTCTTCGAGATCAGGAATTCACTGTATATTTTTAATATTTAGAAACTTTCATCATGTCTAATATTATCATATTCATATTATGTTTTTATATATTTCTAGAAAGTTCCAAGTCCAACTTTATCAATTTCCAGAATGTTTGCATATAGGCCCTTAAAATTTTCCAGAATTTCTTCGTTTATAAATCCTGGGAAATATTAATAAAATAAATAAATGAAATCCTGGAACACTATTTTTTATAAGTAAAAATTCTGGAAATTGGTAAATTTTTAAAAGGGTTCCAGAATTTATGTTTAAATACCTTGAAATGTTGTCAAGGGTTTTAGAATTTTCCGATTTTTTTCTCTCTATTAACACAATTATTTCACAATTTATTTCCAGATTGCAAGAATTATTTTAGAAGTTTTGCAACTTTAAAGAAAAAATATTTCTTTGAGACTTTTAAAATTTTCAGCATTTCTTATCTCACCGTAATTTTTCAAGAGTCAATGAATTAATAATCGATAAATAAATAAAAAATAAATTTTCACGTAATTTTAAAACCATTTTTTTGTGGTATTTTCTCGTCCAGATATATTTTTTGCTAGATTCATAGATTTTTTTTTTTAATTTTTCGTGTGGGAATTTTTGCTCCAAATTGTAATCATTCATCTAGAGTTTATTTTTTTGCTTTACTTGCTTTATCGTATCGAAGTTTTCTACGATTTTTAGAAGGATTATTGGGATTTCAGTAATTTGATATTTCTAATTTCCAAATTTATAGCAATTTGTTCGTGAGCTCTCCATCTAGAAAAAATTGCTAGATGCTACAAATAATCTTATCGAGATTAGCCACGAATTTTTTAAAGGGTTCTAAATTTTAATGTAGTTTAAAGTTCAGATTCCCAAAATATTTGTCAAAATTTCTAGAATTTTTTTGCAGTTGTATTTTTAGACTCCTAGAACGTTTACAATTTTTATTCTAGGTTTTTTTCTCTAAATTGTAAGAATTATGTTTGGGAATTCGAAAATTTTAGGAAAGTTTTTCTTTTCGAACATTTGTTACTTTAACTTTTTCAGATTTCCTACAAGGGTTCTAGTAATATCCACTAATTTTATGCCCAAGATATTTATAGTTTTTTTTTTTAAAAAGGTTTACAGTTTTCAACTAAAATAAGTCCAGATTATTTGAAGTTGGTAAGGGTTTTTTAGAAAAAAAAATCCTTCTAATTGTTTCGAGATTTTTTTTTTCCAGAAATATTTTTTTTCAGAATCTTACAGATAGAGATTGATATCTTCGAACATATACAATTTTAAAATATTAACAAATGATATATAATGTGTTAGTCTGTCCGTTTGAGCTATCGACCATTAGTCTTTCTTCCATTTCTTGACTTTCATTATGTGTAAACAAATAAATAACTTTGCTAGCTAGCATAACTTTCTGAATGATTCGAACTGATGAATTAATAAACTAATAAATTTAGGTGGGATATTGGGATTTCGGCAAAAAAACAAAATTTATTAAGAAATGCTACATTAAAAGGATTGTTAATTTACAAATACATAGCCTTATATGTTGGGAAATAGGAGAAACCAAGGTGTATTCATAAAAGAGCACATTTGAGGGATTACGGAGGGGGTTAATTGAATGCCCAAGTTTAGTGAGGATACGTAGGGCTGATCTTTCGGCTACATTAAAGTGATGGAGAGTGGAGGGGCGGATTAGACTCTATCAGAGGTCCACATATGGATTTGTATATCCTTTCCCTGTTTTAGTAGAAATGCCTTGCATTTTATAAGTTGGTGCTCCAAAGCCGAGCTCTCGTTTTGATCTTGACCTTCATAGCTTGTGCATGGGCTTTGAAGAGAGTTAAGACGAAAATCATGCCTGTGAATATGAATATATTAATGAAAAATAACAAGGGTTTTAATTTAAATATTTCTACAACTAGTTTAGAATGCTCTTTATTAGCTTAGAAGCAAGGAATGTAAATCTTCTGTGTTTCCTTTGAGCCGTCAGCTAGAGTTTTAGTCAAACCTGTAAGAATGATTTTCCTGCAATATGTACTCAGTTATTTTCGAGTACCAAACCCTTGAATCGGTTTTGGTTTTTACCTATCCACTCTTAATTAGCTTTCATAGGTTCGTATTTTGTCTTGAAGGACTTTCCAATTAATATCAACACTGGTGCATTATTCCTAGATAATTCTAAATCATAATATAGAGTGTATATGATGAATTGCAAAAATTTTGATTTTAAAATCTCCGAATATCTCAATAGTATGATGCATGACAGGATGTTTTATTTCTATGTAATAATTTTGCACAAATTCGGTTAAAGAAGACCTATTTTTTCAGACTAATCGCAAACACAATCTCGTAATAGTGGTTTTAGTCAGGAGTCGACATTTCGGATAGAGAAATGTTTGCACAGTTAATTGCGGTCTTTTGTATAGTAGTAAAAACTTGAACGGCGATACGCAATTAAGTTTTGTGTGCGGTTTGGAAAGAATGCCCCTTTATAATTCCAGATGTTTCAAGAGGCCTTCGAGTATGATCTAGAATCGAAACGACAGAGCAGCGAGTGGCATACAATGTCATCCCCCCGTCCCAAGAAAGTGAAAATAAGCAAGTCTCGCATTAAAACGATGATCATTGTCTTTTTTGAGAACGGAGGAACCGTCCATTTTGAGCTTGTGCCGCATGAGATACTGTCATCAGTCTTTTACTTGCAGGTGCTCAAGAGATTGAATTCCGAGATCGCGCGCGCCTTGCTGACTTCATAGTCACGGTCAGGATCCACCATGATAGTTTCAGCTACAGGGCGTTTATTGATAGCAATTTCTTGGCCCGAAGCAACACAGTCCTCTTCAAGTTGCGACTTATATCCGTGGGGCTATATTCTTGTTTCTCCGACTGAAGAGAGAGCAGAGAAGAAAGCGTGGTATAACGTTCCTAACAAGCAGAAGAAAACAAGATTTCACTTGTGTGTTGATGCTGGAGGACAGTATTTTGAAGAATTTTGAGCATTTGAATTGGTATGATCAAAATGTTCATTACTCTTATAATAAACCATGTATGTTCTTATAATTATAAATCGTTGTTAAATAATATAATTTTAAAATTAAAACTGTAATTAGAAAAGTAGCAAAAAATATTGGAAATGGAAAAATAAAAAATCATATATTTTAAAAATGTGAATATAAAGTAAGTAAATATTAATATGTAGTATTCATTATATATGTCTTCTTTATCCATCACATATATCATTTAACTATAACATTTTTATTTGTCTGATATTATCTTCTTCCATATTCTGCTGTCCGTCTTTTTCGATTCCCATTTTAATGAATTGATAAAGCTTATACACGATGAAACTCCATGAAACTCATACATTGATATAAAACAACACAGTTGGGAGGATTTCACCACAGTGACATGCGTTGTGGATGTATCTCATCTTCCACAGTCACTCGTGCAGTTTCCGTGGGCCCAATTCTGCAGGTTTGTTTAATGACGTACCCACTGAGGTGGAAGTGAGCCTCATCTGAGTTTTTTTGTTTGTGAAGTTATTATTCTCCTTTTGTCGAGCCAAAACCCACTGAGGAAATCGATGTCTCCTTCCATGACCTGCAGGCTTCAACTATCCTGTAAGTTGTATCTATGAATTTTCAGATCTTTTGAATGGCTTATATTTTAAAAGAATGAGGATGCATTGAACTTGTTGAGAAATTCAGTTTTTCTGCTAGTCTGGGGCTCACGGTCATATTATCATGCACGACAGCAATGTTTTTTCTTGTGTTCGAACAAAACGCAATTGACCTGTTTTCTTAACATTTGTAACAAACCCCGTGATATCAAACTTTCGGATCAACTTCCGAACAGAAGATTTGTTTGTTGTAGCGCTACATCCGCGTAATTCACGAACGGTGGTCGTGCGACTATTTTTTTTTAATAACTTTTTACTTGGATACATTGCTTAGTTTTAATCTGCTCCATAACGAAAATAAACATCAAATTTAAATGCTCACCACACCAAAGCTATCAAGCTACGGTTGGAAGGATAGCAAATAACAACACCCTTTATTATTAGTAAGACTTGGTTTGATTTAATCTAACTTATTCTGTACCTTCAATTCACGAACGATGGCCGTGGGAGTTTGACTGTTTTTGTAAAATCTTTTTATCACCTGGATACATTGCTTAGTTTCCATCTGCTTCATGACGAAAATAAACATCAAATCAAATTCGTCCTTACTTACAAGACACTCTTTATTATTAGCAAGACTTGATCTGATTTTATTATCTCATTCTGTATCTTCTATATAGCACGATATTTGTCTTCTGTCTTGTAAAATTAAATTAATTTACTGATATTTTAAACGGAATCTTTTTATTTCTTTTAATTTTTGTTTTATTTTGTTATGACTTTCTTAAAGATTTCGCCACAATATTTGTTAAGCATTTTTAACAGTAATTTTGTTTCTTTCGTCGCTCACATGTTAATATATCTCTTGATAATAATTAGTGGTACCCATATGGTTTCGGTGCCTTGCCATTTCTAGGTCTAAAACTTAATCTTCTAAGATGATTAATTTTGTATGAAATAAATTCTATTATAGTAATGCTTTTATTTAGGCTAAGGTACCAACTCTAGCTACTTTACACTTTATGTTTGTACTTTGTAGATTATTATATTTAAGAGGATTGTCAGACTTAGATATGACTTTGACTCATTGTATAAAGACTTTAGTTTTGTTCCATTGTTTTCTCTATTGTCATTCCTATTTTTAGCGATTAAGTATTCTGCCATTACTGTTATATTTATTTGTTTAATGCTTGAATCAAAATTGTTTATTTTTATTGTATATGAAGAGTATAACTATTAACTCTCAACCAACATGTATATTATCCGTTGTCTGAGATTAATGCGGATGGTATCTTATACTAGACAATAAATATTAGATTAGCTTAGACAGGGTCGTTTGGATATAGACAGCCTTACAGCTTAATTTTAGTTTATCGTTACCTAATTTAACCTAATTTCTTGCAAGTTTATTTCTAGCCTTTCCTTGTTTTTTTTTGTAAGTTATTAAATAATCATGATATTTTTCTGCATGTCTTATGTTTTACCGAAAATAACCTAAAAGAATCTTTCCACTTTTTTTTTTATTTCTAGCCTTTCTTTCTTCATTTTATCGCAGTTTCTAAAAGTTGTTCTTCAAAAATGCTAGTATTTTCTTTTATTTCTTAAAAAAAAAATCTGGAATTTCTGTTTCTAATTACGAGAGTTTTCTTACATATTTCTTAAATTTTCCAGCCCTACCATTTTTTGAAATTTTCCACCTTTTCTTACTTTGCCTTCTTTCAAAGTTTTATCAATTTCTTTTCCAAATTTCTATATTTTCAGATTTTTTTAAATCTTTCGTTACTTTTTACTATCAATGCATTTTTTAAAGGGTCTCCTCTTGATTTCCTTTGTTTTCTATATTGTATATCTTTATAAGCTCTTTAAGGAAACCTAAATTAACCTTTTCGGTACCGGATGGAACACGTTGACACTACAGTTTGAATTTTTTGTATTAGCCGTTTCATCCAGTCCTATCTAATTATATGTTTCTGTGTAGTTTTACATGCTTGTTAAGTCAGAAAATAGTTAAATATTGACTAATCACTTTTTTGAAGTATTTTGAGCTACGTGAGCTTGATGAGTATACAGAGTATATTACAAAAGTAATGCGCATGATTTTATTGTGACGCGACTATCCAGCAAAACGTGTTGGAAAATGTGGTGAAGGATCTGCCCTTCCAATGACACAAAAGTGAAACGCGTTTTAAGTTTTGCGTTTAGACTGTCGATTAAGCATGCAGATAACCGCTGACATTATAAACATTCCCATATTTGCGGTGCATGGGACTTTGACCAAGGTCTGTGCGAACATTGTACCGAAAGTGTTGATGGAAGACCATAAAAAGATAATTGATACTTATTGCGCTGCACTCTTGATGGAACAAGATAGGTAAATTTGGTGATTTAAGACACTTGTATGTTCCATAGATTTATCATCAGTTGACTGACAAGTGTTTCAATTTTTACCAATAATCAATCTATGGAACATAACAAGTGTCTTACTTCACCAAATTTACCATAAAAAGAACTATGAACTTTGCTCTGCCAAGAATTGTTGGATTTGATTAAAAATGAGCTTGACTTTCCTAATTCTGTTGGAAGCCATCATGTGCCAATCTACATAGTCTAGAAGGGGTGTTGCCCACTTTACCCATCTTGTGAAGCAAGAACCCTATATACGGAAGATGATTAGCAACCGTGTTATGTGCTCCAATAAATTGAATATTAGGTGATATCAGATAGCAGCCTAAAATAAATCAAGTGGAGGCACTAATCTGAAGAAACAGAAGATGATATATAGTATAAAAATGATGTCTATATTTTATATATACTAGGATAAAAGATAATAATTGTGCAATCAAAATGTACTTTTGTAGAAATTTGTAAATGTGTAAAAATATAAATTTGAGGGCTGAAAGACCACTGGTCGATAGCCATGAAACAGAAGACCAATTATGTTAGAATTTATTTTATTTTATACATTACAAGTATTATATTTTATTTTCATTCTGTGAATAAAGATGTTTAGTAGTATAAATTTGAGTATATACAATTCATCCTAGGAATTGCGGCGTGGTTCAGGTAAAATCCTCTTCACTGAGATAGCTAATCCCGTAGTTTCGTTTCGAGAGGTTGGTGGTGCACAACCCCGACATTACAATCATGAAATGTATATTATCATTGTGATTGCCTCATTTCATCATAATCCATCCTGTAACATTGTTTAAATTCTTTTTTCTTTTAAATTATTAAAATAACCTAAATTTCATCTACAGGTGACCTACAAATAATAATTTAACTTTAAATAAAATAAACTAATTAGTTTGATAATGACCAGCTGAAATGTGTCGAAACTATAGTCACTGAAATAATAAAGTGTGTGATATAAACAAAGTTTATTTTATTTTATTTTTAAAGTTATAAAATATGTATCACAAAGTGAAAGCCTCTACAATCAAATATTTAAATAATAATTTGTTTATAGATACTTTTGTACACGTATTTTGAGTGTGAAAATTTAATTTAATGGGACTGGGAAGATTAAGCTAATCTATCATTATAAATAACACTTTTCTATCCTTTGTTCGTACTTTGGGAGCAACATCGCCCTGGCTTCTACAGTTGTCACATGTAAAAGAATAATGTTAGCAGACTATTTCTCTTTTGGAGAGTTTTGGAGTTTCTTTGCGACGGATTTCGGAACGGTATTTGGATTTTTTCGTTTTTGGGTTTCAACGGGGACAACTACTTTGCCTTTGATTTTGCCACCTTCTTTTCGAATGGGACATTCTTGGCCTTTTCGGAAGATAATTTCTTTTCTTCTTTGTCGGCATTCTTGGCTTCGCCTCGGTCTCTACTCTTCGCTGTACTCTTAGGTGAAGGCGGCAAAAATTCGTGGTTGTGGACTTAACCTTGACCTCTGTTCCACTGGCAACAATTGTGCAGAATTAAGCTTGTATAATCCAGGTACGCCCTTGCCCTTCGCCTGGACGAGAGTGCTAAACTCACAGCCGACTTAAGGTACTTCCTAATGAATATCAACCTCTTTTCCGTGCCAGTCTTGTAGTTTACAGTTACGTACTTATTGATGGCTTGCAGAGAAGATCCACCACGTTCTTTCAAGTGAGAAAAAAGGATATAACTTTGTTATCTATATTGATTATACTTATCACGAAACTCAAAAATAAGCATCGATTAATCTATATGAATCAAACTCAGTCTTGCATTCTGTTAAGCCTTTCCGATTAATTTCCCTCTTAGATTATTATTATTATTATTGAAATTGTCCAATTTTCTTTTCTTACATTTAAGCATGTGATTGAAATGACGTTCTTCTCTAGCATCTTCTACAGCTTTTCTACTATCTAGCTACAGCTGCTGGGATTCCAAGCGGAGCTCTTACATCTATTTATTGTATAATCCTATGATTCTCCTTTATGCAAAAACTCTTCTCTTTTGTTTTTAGCCAATTTGATATCTACCATCCTGTTGATCAATCTGTCTTGGGCGAAAAGAAAAACTAATAATACCAGCAACATTTTCGTCACCAAAATATATGGGTAATTTAAATTAACAATCTCCAGTACCTTTTATGTTTATCGAATTTAAGTCATTTGTGCCATAATACAGCTATGAAAGACACAACCACCGACCAAATAGTCTGCTGAGTACAATCGTTGATTTCAACTGTTTTAGCTACCTTCTGTGTATTGGCTCATATAGAACGTCCACTCCCAAATATATGTTTCTCTACTTGGTTGCAATTTCTGTCGTATTACCATTCTGGATAAACCTAATCTATATAAATTTTAACTTCAATTAGTTTTGTATTTATGCCTAAACATATTGAATTGAATAATTTCATTTGTAACGTGGCTGTTTTGTGTTTTAATTTGTTTAAAATCTTGTCTTGCTTTTATTTCTTCTTATATATCTCTTAGTTTGTCTTCTTTATTTATTTTGCGCATCTAAAGACTATTATGATTACTTTTGGTTTGATCACTCATCATCTATCTATTGCTTTCCGGTACTGGTTTCTTTAATTTTTTACCTTTCTCCATTCTTTATTAATTATTTCTAACTTCTATGTGACTTTTTCGTATATAATATCGTTTTATTATATAATATTTTATATATTTGATACGTAAAAAGTTGAATACGTTATTGATGAACATCTATAGTACGTGACGAATATATTTCTTTGCATGGAGAAAAATAGTTGTGTAAGTTGATACAAAATTTATAAATACAATCTACGTTATCGATTTCAATGTAATTATTATATTACGATACTTTATCCGTATTTTGATTGAATGCGTTAAGAGCAAGAAACTTGTAGTCAGCTGATGGTTGCGGTAGGAAGTATAGTCGTCGGATTACAGTTAGCCAGATGCAGTCGTCCTTGGGCACTTGCCTCTATGCCTCGGACTCCTCTTTGTCTCTTTGTCCCCCCGAGACACCTATTTTTGTTACCTGTGTGTGTGTCGGTTACAACACCCGCACTTTGATACATGGACACACAACGACACAACAAACGGTGCTCGTTAGCAACGGCAAATCGCTCTTTAATACAAACTGACCATTTTTCCCCTCTTCATCGCTCGCTGTTAGAGCTGAATAGATCCTTGTAATCCATTCAGCGTCGGCGTTATCAGTCACATCGTCAAACGCTTTATAATGATCCTCGACGGTTCCACACTAACAGGATTCTTTGGGTGGGTGTGCGCACATTTTTATGCTAATAAGCCGTTCCGATTTCGTAACGACCAATTAAATGGATTGTTTTTGTTTACACTCATATTTTAAAACTGACAATAAGAACAATAAAATTTAATTAATTTGCCCCATACGACTACAGACCGGTTTCAAGTTTAGACTCTCATTGTTTAGGCCAATTCGTCAATTAAATTAATAAAATCATTGATTATTGAATTGATAAGGCGGACTTAATAATACATTGAAATAAAACAACACAGTTGCAGTGCTCAACAATACAAGTGAAATTCTTTCAACTGTATTGTTTTATTTCAAATCATTGATTTTATTATTAGTTAAAATAATAGATAATAATAGTTAAAATAATAGATTGTAATTGAAAGGTTTTATACTAACTACAATAAATCATAACTTATCATATTATAAATTTATTGTTGTTTGCTTTAAAGTAATTACATTAATGTTATTCAGATTTTCACCGGTGCATCTGTCATGCACGGCGTAAATATTTACAGGACACTCTGCACCTGAAGAGAAACGAGTAGCGCCTCGAGGGCAGCGTTTGCATTTCGGCGTCCATTGCTGATTGAGATTAAACGGAACGCGTCTCCTGACATCTTAATGGGATGGAAACGAGCCGGTGGAAAGTTGAACGTGTATATTTATATTTCCGACAAGTATGAAAAATCACCGACTCTTACCATCTACGGCCGTTCGAGCTTATGAATAACGCAATAAACACGCGAATTTCTATCGGAGCGAATTTATGTTAGGCGACTTGTGTAATATCAAACTCCCTCGCCCGACGCGTACAACTAATGGAAAGTCGCTTTTGGTATTAAAATAATAAGAAAACAAAGGAGTAACGACGCCTTAAATCATTCCTTCAGTTGTCCAAGTAACGAATGCCAAATATAGACGTGACAAAGTATAAAGTCGCGCTATTAAAAGAGGATTATTTTTTAAATTCCCCGTATATGGAACAGGCGGTCATTCAGCGTGATAATTAACAGCGAAATTCCAGTCGAGCGATCGTTCGAAATCAATTACGAAGTGAGATTGTCCCCATCTTAGACATAGGCCGAGACAGGTTTCTGTGTGGATTTGATGATATGCGCGCGTATGCTGGAATGTTTCCAACATATTTATGACAGATGGTTAGCACAACTTTTATGTCTATTAAAACGCCTCATTCCACACTTAAATCTCGTTAAAATATTTGTATGCTTTCGCTTTTGAATTGACGTCCCATTACGTTTCGGACGGCGCAGCACGCAAAAGCCCCGTCCTGCTGCATTAGCGCGTAAATTGGCCAAAATTGGGTGGAACATGCGACCGACCACTTTTCATCTCGTAACGTAACGAGCCTCCCGATATTATTAACATGTACGTTTTGACGTTTCAATCATCAATAATTATACGTTTTTCTGTTCCGCAGATGTGGATACAGATAAAAATATTAATTTTTATGTATTTGGGCACTTTATCTAATTTATCTAACTATGCATTTCATTTAGACATGTACAACGCGTTGATGTATCTCCTCTATAAGGTGAATTTAGGAAACGAACCCATGAATCGTGGAGAAGATGCTTTATCTATTATCGGAAATATTAAATATGATACTTTTACTTCATGACACATTTTCGACATCTCGTTGGGAAAGATGTTTCTTGTATACTTAAAAAGATACGACCGATAAAATCTGTGGGTAATAAAAATACGAGTTCTAGCATGCGTAAACTTTTTTTACAAAGCCTTGACTTTTCTTTAAGATCAAGAAATTCATAGAATAATATCAGTTGATTTGAATACAGATTTACGTAAAATATTAAAATGAAAAAAAGTTTGAAAAATTTACCTTGTTACTGCTAAGTATCTCATATTAAAAATTAATTTAATACGTCAAAATAAGAAAATAGATAAATGTAGGTAACATAGATTCCAAAAGACTTTGAGTTAACAATAAAATGTTTTCATTTACACAAGTAGAAGAGAAAATTGGCAATCGTTTTTTTTGGCCTAGACGCAATTTTACTTGTGTTATAATTTTAAGTAAATTTACGTTCAACCTCAAAAATATATTTTAGTTGATTCCTAAATTTTAACATTATTTGGAAAGCAATGTTAAATAGAAAATTTGAAAAATGTTTGTATATCTAAATCAATTTTTCTCTATGAAATTCCTAAAATAAAGATATTAAAATTGATTTAAGCTCTTGAGCTTTTGAAATTAATTCTGTAAAAACTCTATTTGAAAAAGCCTTTCAAAATAATTAAAAGTATAGAAGAATAAAACATATTAGTATTTAATAAATTTAAATTAATGTTTATTGAATTATTTAACTTATCTCATGGCGCAGTTACGGATACCAGAAGTTGCCAGAAGAAAAGTTCGCTTCCTTTTCGTCAAGTGCATTACCCTGATACGACGTAAAATAGATCGAAAACATAGTTTCTGATGTTAACAATAATTCAATAATTTCACATTATTGTGTTGACAGTTTTGTACAATTATTTATAATTATTTACTCAATTAGGCATTGTTTAAGACAATTTATTTAACCTTAATGTTCTCTCTATACTAGGGAATACTTTCTGCTCTGTATTATGGCCATGGAAGGAAAACACCATCTGAGCAAAGAAAAACATATGCAGACTAATTTATAGAGATAAGACTTTCATTGAGAAATTTTCTATTTATATGTATTTACTATGGATTACACCAGTCAGCAAATACAAAGTACCTAATTAGAGGTTAATTAAACACTTGGTGTTAATTTATTTAAAAAAAAATTGTGAAACAACACCAAATGTTTAATAAACCTCTAACTAATATAAAAATTGTTTCACCACAGGTTAGGTAAGAATTTAATTAATCATATATGTAAAAAGTACCTAGCATCTGAGGTAAATTTGAGTTTACTGTATATTTTAAATTTTCAAATAATTATTCTCTATATTATCGTAAAATATTAAATGATGAAATGATGAGTTTAATTTATTATTGTACACTTTATCTTATTGAAGCAGGAAATGTAACTCTTTTAGAGTTGAGATAAATGCTCTTTTAATGTTGAAATCAACAATTTTCGCAGAAAATTAATTTTCAAAAAAGCGCATCCAAAACTATTAACAAATAAAAAGCAGTGAATAAATTTAGAACAGTCAGTCTATATAATACCATAAAGGTGCCATCTTTTGTTTTATAGTATTATCTTGATTGGCGGTTTACTAGGAGAGTTAAAAACTCCAATGTAAAACTTCGTTTCCCTCTACTCCAACTGCTACACTGATGAGATTCAAAATAGATTTAAACGGGTCCGTGGCTGCTGTTGGCAGAGTACAATAATTAAATTTAGAATATTTGAAAATGTATAGAATTTTAAAACAAAACTTACCTATAAAAATAAAAAATATAAAATTTTCTTAAATCGCAGATAATTTAAAAACTTTTCAACAAGTACGAAAATTTAAATTTAAATTTATAGAACCTGCAACAAAAACACTAATCATTTTTTAAAATTCAAATATAAAGTACTATCTAGAAATCATTAAAGAATACTAAAAGGTTATGCATTCAAAAGTATGGAAACATTTGGTTATTAATTGATAACTCTAACAATATAGAAACGACTTTTTCACTACGACAGACTTGACAGAACCAACGGACTTATTTACTAAAGACGATTACAACTACATTATAAAAAGAGGAAAAAATACTGCACCTGGACACGATCACATACATAGACGAATCCTTAAATCCCTACCTCCCCATGTCTATGACCACATCCTCAACATTATCAACTGTTCTTATCAACACACTTATTTTCCACCTGAATATCCCTAAACGCGACCATGACCTTGCCCTGTACGAATCCCTCCTCAAAAATAAAATCCTTTCTATAATTGCAGACCGTATCCCTAAATATCAATTTAGTTTCCTTCCTAATTTACAAACTACCCACCTTGAAGGCACATCCACTGCAGCACTCTTCCTTTATATCCGTAAAGCCTTAGATTCCGTATGGCACAAAGGTATCCTCTACAAATGTCACCTCCTTAATATCCCAATCCATCTTATGCACATCCTAAAATCATTCTTGTTTAATAGATCCCTCAAAGTAAAAATTAACAACTCCTATTCCTCTACATTTACACTTGAACAAGTGGTTCCACAAGGTTCCCCTCTATCCCCACTCCTTTACAACATCTTTTGTTCCGACCTATATATAACCCCGATCCAAAATTCTTCAATACCTCTAAATATATCCAACAATTTGCTGATGATACCGCCCTTATATCCCTTGCTCCCACCCTATCCAAAGCCCTGCAAACCTTACAAGAGCTAATCGATACACTCGAACTTTAGTTCGCCAAATGGAGAATCAAAATTTACCCTCGAAAGTCCCAGCTCCTTATTCCCTACCACAAAATCACTAATTACCCATATATCATTTCCATTTCACGGAATTCTAGATATCCTTCCTCACATATCAACGCATTGGATTTACTTTCGACACAAAGCTCAAAATTCAAGAAGCATGCTTGCCTCATTAAAAATAAAATAACGACCAGAGCAAAACTTTTCAGAAACCTAACCTACAAGCAGGCAGGTACAAATAATAAAACAATTGACTATGCAACCATCATATTTTTCACAATAAAGAATCCCAGACTACACCATATCCAGGTCAGTGAGCGAGCCTCCCTTAGGACCCTTACCAAACTCCGGCATCCCTTTAACCTACTACACAATCCCTGAAACCAACTCCTTTACGATACTACACTGATAATCCCCATAGAAGAACGCCTTCAATTTCTTGCTGAGAAATTCTCCAAAAAACCCACTAATTACTAAATCCTATCCCTAGATTGTTTCCACAGAAACCCCACAATTGCTCCAAAATACAAAACAATTTTCGAACACATTCTATCATATCATCCATTTACATACTAAAGACTGAGATTCGACACAAATAACTCACCTTAGCAAAAAGACCTCTAGTCGATAGCCATTTAACAGTGACAGTTACGTAACCACTTGTTTCACGTATTGTAAGTTTCATATAATAATTGTAGAATATATGTATCTGTTTGTTAATAAAGATGTTGAATATATAGAAACCTGGAAACTAAAAACTGCATTAATTAAGAACTTCAAGGGTGTGAAATAACTGATTTATCTTCATAAAATTCTAAGATAAAGATAACAAATATAAATGTGAATTTTAAAGAAATCAAGAACTAGAGAATGTTTAAATATCTTAAATTATAGATAAACTAAACTCAAGTATTTAATAACTTGAAAAAAACTGTTATAGTTCAAATTTTAATCCTAGAGAGAAGTTACAAATTAGAAGTAAGATATTTTTTACAATTATAGACCAGCGGTCTTTCAGCCCGGATTTGTCAGTCTTTATATGTCTCGTCAGTCTGTCCCTGATAGCGGTGATGATGATGGATGATGTGATTCGATTAATTCGAATGTTGTGAATGAAGGCGTTTTATATTTAGGGATTAGGTTAGGATTTCTGCGCAAGCAGTAAAGGGAAAGGATTTATTGGTTGGAGGAGTTTTTGGAAAATTTTTCGCCAAGGTATAGAAGGCGTTCATTTATGGGAATAACAGAGGTAGTGTTATATAGGAGTTGGTTAGAAGGATTATGTAAAGGATTCCTAGGATGGCGGATTTTGGTTCAAGCTCTTAGGGAGGATCGCTCGCTAACTTGGATATTATGGATAGTGGGATTGCAGGAGTTTAGGAAAAGAACATTACCATAGTCAAGTAAAGGGCGGCAAATCATTTTGTAAATTTTAACGGCTGTTTTTATGGATATTCCGTTGTTTTTGTAGGTTAGATTCCTAAATAATTTGGCCCTTGTAATGATTTCAGCCTTATTTGAAGCTGTGTGACTTTTAAAGTTTACTTTTTGATCTATGGTAATGCCTAGGTATTTTCTGGACGTAGAAGGGGAATCAATTGTGTGGGAGATATGGATATTATGTGTAGGATTGTTGTTGCGCTGATAGAGAATTAGAAGCTGGGATTTGTGGGGATTGATTTTAATTCGCCATTTTGCAAACCAGTGCTCCAGGGTGTCAATAAGCTGCTGAAGGGATTGCAGAGCTTTAGGTACGGAGGGTGCATGGGAAACGAGGGCTGTGTCATCTGCAAATTGGAGGAGATATTTTGAGGGATTAAAGTGAAGGGGGTCAGGATTGTAGATGTCGAAGCAGAAGCTGTTGTAAAGTAGTGGGGCTAGAGGGGATCCTTGAGGTAGACCTTGAATAGGTGTAAAAGGAGGGGAGTAGGAGTTGTTGATTTTGGCTTTGAGGGATCTGTTTAAAAGGAATTGCTTAATGATATGTAATGATAGGTAATGTTAAGGTATTAACCAGAGAAATAGATGTTTCAATAAGTGATTTGTTTTGTTGTCTTAGTAAGACTCATTGTTGTAGATTTATGTAATGTTTTCATGTTTTTCTAATTATTAGTTAATTTTCTACAGAATAAAAGACTACACATCTTTATTATTTTTTTAATTGAACTTTACCAGTTAACTTTAATACTAAACTAAAGTTTGAAAATGATAATCGTAAAATATAGTTGGTATAAAAGAGTTAAGTTTTTTCTTTATTAAAAAAAAACGCTTCCAAAATTAAGAATTTGTTCAATTAATAAAGAATATTAAATGTATGTTTATTGGTAAAATATTTTGAAGATTTAAAATTAACCAATTCTACGTTATTTATTTTCTTGAACATTATAAACACTTACATAAAGAGCACAATCAATACTAGCGAGACGTAACTTAGCACACAGATATCGGGAATATAACTGAACTTGTTAGCACACACAAATAAAGCAGTCTATTATTTAAGGGAATGCAGAAATCAATAAATATATACTACCAAATTTATCTAATTTGATTTTAAAATCCAATCCCAATCAACTCCTCTTCCTCTCGAATTTATATACCATAACCAAGATTACAACATTGAATCTAGCCAATTCAAAAATGCTACCAATATCAGGTTACCTATAATATCTCAATTAAAGTCAGTATGCCCCACACTCAAAATATTCAAAAACATTAATACCTAAATTTATCATACGACTTATTAAATTGAAATAATAGTTTTACATTCAACTCAACAACGACAGAGATCTGAACAGAGCTTATTTTCAGAATAAAAAAGTAACAAATGGACTGGAACATGGAAACAAATTAATGCAATAAAGACCTACTGGATACCAATAAAACGTCTAAAAATACAAAAAATAAGACAATCACCAACATTACAAAACCTTCCAACAAATCAATTAATTTTAACTGCGAACACACTTATAAATGTGTTTGTATAACATGTAATTACGTGTTATACAAAGTTATAAGTGTGTTTAATTTCTATTCAACACATATAACGAAATAGAAGCCTTCAACATCAACAATAATTTTAACTGCATTTGGCGGATATTTTCAACAATTAATAACGATTTGTACAATAATTTCCATTAAACTGTAAACATCTAGACCTCTCCTTCTCCAATTGATGATGTATTGTAGGTGAGGAACATTACTGTCAATATTTACTTTCTTGCCAAAATACCTTCCTTGGCCATGACAATATTCATCCATCCATTCTAAAAAAATTGTCAGAACATATCCAACATGATTAAAACTATCAACGATTGATACGAAAGTCAATACATCACCGGTGAATTGAAAAAAGGTATAGTCATTTCCATCTAAAAACTCGTTTTGGATCCTTCCCGCTCACAAGATACTCTCCTTCCTGTAATAGGTTAACTATTTAAAGTCCTCCTAAAAGTAAAAATTCTTGAATCCTGTATCCATTCCCGATTATCAATCTGGCTGTATCTACCAGAAGCCCACTTTTCCTTACCATCTTCCCAACCAAGCTCAAAACAAAGAACCTCGAAGGTGATTTTTTTTGAAATTACAAAAATGTTAAGATAATTTGAAAACAAAATGAAGGTTATCAGAAAACATACGTTCTAAAAAACTCCAAAAATATTAAAGATATATAGAAACTAGAATTTCAGAAATGCTAAATATTTTTAATATAGGAATTTGTTAGCTATAGACATAATATTTTCTTAGGTTGTTGTTACCAACAAAAGATTTATTAGACCGCACACAAAAACAATCACTCTAGAAAGTACCTTAATACTTAAAATTCAAGCAACTTCCAAAACAATTTATGGCGTGAAACGTTAATTTAAAATCGATACGTCTCCCGAATCGTCCAAATCTGCATGATTCCATTCCAGCACAAGCAGACCTTTTATATGCGGTCGATTATTTTCGTCATAAAGTACGATACGAAAACCGAAAATTATCTTTCGGCGCACGTATTAATCACTCCTCGTTGTACCAGAATTTACGAGGTCCCGATGCAAATTGGCGACGTTTTATGAGCTTCCATTGATCAGTTAATTAACCGATCGGCGACACAGAGCTTCGTCAGAAACAGAGAGGAAGAAAAAAATAAAACATACCATCGGCCTGAATGGACGATTAATTAAGCTCATTTATAAAATATTTGCCGTTAATTAGTGCCGTTGTTATTTTCGGGAATAATGTAAATGCGACGAGACGAAATAGTATGTGATTTTTTTGCGAGAGAGGTTTTACAAAATGGCAATGCTTCATTAATTTTGTTTTTTTTAATAAAAGTATCTATACATAATGTAATGCTCAATAAATAATCTCAAATGTTATATTATATTAGAAATTTATAAACAATCAAATATACTGTTTTTCTTTTATTTAATAAGGTTATGACGTCTAAAAATACTACTACTATTACTAAGGTTATGAATAACATAATAAATTGCATTTATCGTAGAATTTTAAAATATTGTTTTTATTTCAAATCTCTTCAAATAAATACTATCGTGCAGTTTTAAATTATAGTCAATTTTTTCCTGTATGATTTATATTTTAAGCTCTTAAGCAAGTCGTTTTTGCATTTTTCTAGAATATCAAACAAGGTTCAAACGTTATAAGTTTGTGGCGATAAATAATAAATAAACGCCGATTTAATTAAATATTTCCTTTAATAAATTCCGCGCACGCATAAAATAAATAATTATTCAACATAAAATTTAATATTTCCTATTCGTCGCGCAAAAAAAAACCACAGTCTAGCCATAAAACTTTGTGAGTAACTATCAAAGGAAGCAACAATTCTAATCGAAAACGGGTAAGAAGGCATAAACTAAAATCGACCTCGATCCATCCGTTATACATTAAAAGTCATGTTTTGAAATGAAACGAAAAAAACTGGAATGTATTGCAATAACTTGTCCTTGAGGATTATGCATTAATTTTTTCCAGGTAATTGAAATGTTTGTATATGTTAAAAACCGCAAACGTATAATAATGCCAGACATGCGGTAAAAAAAATCTAAAAATGGCATAACGTTAAAATGTCAACCCTCAGCGGTTTGTGTTGAGAGGTGTGAAACCACAAGGTTTTCCGAAATTCTCATTAATACGTCCCTTGCATGCCGGTGTAAGATATAAATCGCATTTTGATGGTTATGGCACCAGTATTCCAGGTTCGAATATGATGTGGATATAATTGCACAGTGCTCCACAACATCCGCATCGCAAAAGTGGTAATAAAAAGCGTAATGGCACGTTTTAATTAGTTTATAATCAACGTTCACAGATTTGCATACTGATTTCTCTTGTCTGCCCTATATAAAAATAAATTGCTCTACATAAAAATGTACTTTCCTCATAAGAAGTATAAGAAAGTGATGCGAAATTTCAACGTAATTTTATGTATTGAGATCTTCTAAATAAAATTAGACCACTTTTGAAATATCTGTATCTTTAACACTTCTCAGATTTTTTTACGTAGGTAGAAGGAGCTTTAAATACAATTTCATTAACCAGAAGAAATGCTGAACTGCCTTAATTCTCTTGTTATTATGTAAGAATGATTAATTTTTATACACTAATAATAAGTAAAAACAACGAAGGGTCGTAATGTAATCCCTGTGGAATACCAGAGAGGACATATATGACGTTATATTAAAAATACATTAAAGGTAATTAACAGCACTTTATGCCAAAGTCTGTAAAAATCAACGTATAATTATATTAAATGATAAAGTTACTGATCCATGCAAATTTAAATTAAATATAATTATTTATAAAAATTGACGATTTTTTCCTCTAGAAACATTTCTCAATCCGCATCACCTTATATTTTTGTTGTTATGTAAATTCCAGTGAAATCAAATAATCGATACGTGTGCACGGTTACGAGGTCGCTTTTGATTATTGCACAAAATTCGTTTCGGACACCCGCCATCCATTATCAGCGTCTGAAGATTGATCACGCAATTAGGGGCCCCATAAAATCAGCGGGACCATAAAACGGTGCCCCATTGAATATTTATGGCGATAAAATTAAACAGCGATTTTCATATTTTATAAATACACGTCGCAATTTCGTGCCGTGGATTTCGGATGATGGTGATTGAGTCAGCAAGTAATCGGAAGGTGAAATTTAAACGGCTGCATTTTATTTATTAAACGTTTCCGTGAAGGATGGATATATTTCTTCGGTTTGGTTTTAATGGAATGATTATGAGTTAATCGGTGTTTTCGTTTACTTTCTCTACAAAACGTTTTGAATATTTTTTACCTCGTAATCAAAATTATTTAAATGAATCTTCTTGCTCTAAACTACATTAATCTACACTAAATATTTAAAAATATTATCAAAGCATCTTAATGTGTATTGTTGTATAGCCAAATTATTTTATTTTATTTTATATAATTGTATATTTTTTTCATTGTAAGTAGTTATTTTCGTACATCATTTTGTTCTCCGCTTTCCCTTATCTCCCTTTTATGCATTGCATCAACCATACAAATTATCATTTGTTTGTAAATTGATATTGTTTTCGTATAAATACATGTGTAATACTTTAAATAAACCAGACTACCTTTTGTTCTAAAAGTGTTTGTTACATTTCCAAAAACAAAAAACTGAAAAATCAAAACGGTAGACGAACAACTGCAACAACTGGCGCAGTCGATAAAAGTATTCAAAAGTAAGTGCATTTTTTTTTACTACTCTTGAGGTTTGATAAACACGTTTGACAATGTCTAACCCACCTAATCCCACACCATTATTTTCTACGGAATTTCTTGCTCAACTAATCCCTAAAGGTTTTTGTGGAAACCAATTTGAATTAGGTCAATTTATTTCTAACTGCAATAATGCAGATAAGTTAGCTCACGAATCCCAAAAAATACCTTTATTATACTTGATCTTAGCAAAAATTTCTGGTCGTGCTAAAGATCAACTTGCTTATAAATCTTTTAATAATTGGTCCAAATTAAAAAAAAACAATTAAAACAATTACATCAAGATGAAAAACATTATGTACAAATCATGGAAGAATTAAACAATTCTAAACAGGAATCAAACGATTCAATCTCAGATTTCGCTCAAAAGTTAGAAACATTAAATTCACGTTCTCTTTCAATAATTCAACAAAATTCAACCTAACCTGATAAAAATCCCCGAAAAATTAAAATGATTAACGAAATTACTTTAAATAGATTTGTTTGTCACTCCCATCCTCAAATTTCTCAAATGTTACGTAATAAAAATTTTGATAATTTTAATTCAGCACTCGTAGTTGCAATTTCAGAAGAAAAAGCACTTAATTTACATAGAAAAAGACTTTTTTGTAATAATTTTAAAAGAAATAACCACGACATAAGTAATTGTAGATTTTTAAATAAGAATCCAAGTAACTTTCAAAACACAATTAATTCTAATAATTTTGCATCATCATCAAATAATAGAAATTCAACTGTTTTTGGAAATAATGCACTAACTAATCAACAAAATCAAAAATTTTGTAGATATGTAAAAAAAATGGCCATTTAATCGAAGAATGTAGGAAAAGACAATTTAATAATTCACAAAAATCGCAAAATAATCAAAACGGTGTAAATAATTTAAAAACAGTCTCAGGTGAACAACACCACACCTCGGGGCGAAATTCAAATACTTTCGGTGTTCCAAAATTAACAATACTAACTTCAAACGCTCTTCAATTTGTTGAACTTTCTTCCGTTCATTCAATTTCAGTATCATAAATATTCAGATTTTTAATAGATACAGGTTCTAGCATTTCTTTAATTAAGGCTTGTAAATTAACCCTTACAACAAAATAAAAGTCAACTATATGGGTTAAACACATGCGATATAATCTAAACTGTAGGTAGCACAATTGTTCCACTGGAGTATAATGATCGTACCTTTGATTGTAAGTTCTCTATTCTTAATCAAGCAACAAAGGGATGTTTGTTTGGTTTGATACGAAAAGATTTCTTTGAGAAATATAAAGCTTTGATTGATTATCGATTAAATGAATTAAATATTTATCCAAACATAACAATTAAAATTTTCTCTGATTATTGTAAACAATCAAATATTTCTGATTCAAATATTAATTTAAAAGCTAGATGTAAAACTGTTGTCGAAATTCCAATTCTAAATACTGAAGTAAAAGAAGGTATTATTTCAAATCAAAAAATTAAAAAAGGAATTTATTTGTCCAAATCTATTGTTAATGTAACTCGAAGAAAAACTGCAATAAGCACAATTTTAAATACGCAACTCTTAGATCAGCAATTATTTCAAATTTCTATCACTCTTGAACCTTTGTCTAGATTAGAAGAAATATTTACTGTAAATTCTTACAATAGCAATAATAATACAAATAACAATAATCTCTCGCGACAAGATATTTTGCATGAAAGTTTAAGACTAGATCATTTAAATGAAACCGAAAAACTTCCAATCATAAATATGTGTAACAAATAATAATGATATTTTCCATTTACAAAATGATAAATAAACTAGTAAAAAAAGCATTCAGCATCGGATTAAAACAAATGATCCGACTCCAATTTATCCAAAAACGTACCGATATCGAGAAATTGATAAAAAAAGTAAACACTCAAATTGATAAAATGTTAGAAGAAAATATTATCAGGTTATCATCTTCACCATGGTCAAGTCCGCTTTGGGTAGTTCCTAAGAAAGCTAACTCCACAGGCCAACAAGCTTGGAGAATTGTTATAAATTATCGTAAGCTAAATGATAAATCAATATTTATTTATTTATTTATTGATTTATTACAGAAATCTTTTTCTTTAACAATTGTCAAAATATAATTAGTACACGTATAAAAAACGAAACATACATACAACTTATCAACTACTCTGAAGCTAAATAAACAAATTTACAGTTAATGTACATACTTAATTACAAATAGCAAGAAAAGAAAGGTCAATATATGACAAATGGCGCTTAAATATTATATATGAATTACAAAATATCAAAAAATTGAAATAATGCAAGAGCATATTACAATATTTGATGATTGTGCGCACCATAATTTGTTTGATGAAAATTCAGTCTGAACAATGGTCTAGAACGTAAAGTCATCGACAATAAAAAGTTAAAATTTAATCTCGCTAGCAAATCCATAGCATACATCAAATATAACTCCTCTGTACCATAATGACTTTAAATTAAGACATTCCAGCATGTATGAGTAGCTATAATTCACCCTTGCTATGCCTAACCTAATTGGCGCAAGCCTTAAAAATTTACTCTGAACGTTTTCAAATAAATCACTACTATTATTGTAATGAGGGCACCATATACAATACCTAACATTAACGAAATCTTAGATCAACTAGGTCATTCCAAATATTTTTCGACGCTTGATTTAGCATCAGGTTTTCATCAAATTCCCGTACATCCGTCAGATAGAGTATGTCATTCGGGTTGAAAAATGTACCTGCAACTTTTCAAAGATCAATGAATACAATTCTTTCTGGTTTACAAGGTCTGCACTGTTTCGTGTATCTCGACGATATAGTCGTTTACGCATCGTCAATCGAAGAGCATTCTCAAAAACTCGGAAGAATTTTCAAAAGACTTAGAAGTCATAATATAAAACTACAACCTGAAAAATGCGAATTAGTGCATGTAATATCTGATAAAGGTGTGTAACCTAATCCAGAAAAGGTAAAAGCAGTTTGGAATAATATGAAAAAAGGTATTAAAAATTATATTAAATCATGCACCTCTTATCAAATAAATAAAACAAATTATAGACCTTTTAAAGCACCCATGCAAATAACATTTACAAGTCAATATCAATTCGAAAAATTAGCTATAGAGATAGTAAGTCCTCTTCCTCAAACTGTAGGAAATAACAGATAATGCAAGATGACTTAACAAAATATTCATATGCAGAGGCAATTCCTAATCATGAATCAATAACAGTAGCTTCCGTATTAACTAAATTTTTCACACTTTTTGGTATTCCTAAATCAATATTGTCAGATCAAGGAGATGACTTCATATCTAATCTAATAAAGCAATTAACTAAGCTCTTTCAAACTAAACATATTTTCTCATCGTTTTATCATCCTCAAACAAACGTAGCATTGGAAATATCTCATCTCACTCTTAAAGAATAGTTAGAACATTATATTAATGATAAACAGAATGATTGGGATGAATTCTTACCCTTTGAGATGTTCTCATACACTTGCCATATTCAAAAATATTCCCCGTATGAATTAATTTTTGGGCATAAACTTGTCTTCCTAGTTCAGTAACAAGTCAACCTTCTTTTAACTATTCACATGATGATTATATTAGTAATTTAAAACAAACAATTGAACATCTCTCACAATTTTGAAAGAGAAAACCTAATAAAATATAAAAATAGCTCAAAACAATATTATGATAAGAAAATTCATAATCATAATTATAAAGTAGGAGATATGGTTCTTGTGATAAATCATTGTTATAATCTTAATTAAATAAAAAATTATCAGCTAAATTCATTGGTCCCTTCGAAATAGTAGAGATTGTTTCAAATACAAATGTAAGAATCAAAAGAAAAAAGAAAATAGTTCCTTAACATATCAATAACATAAAACCTTTTGTTACAGGTCAACAAAAAGATCAAATCAATACTTTTAATCCTCTTAACATCCCTTAGCTTAACTCAATCACAAACGTATAATATAACCTCAATTGCATCAAAATCTATTTAGGAAACACTAAAGTTGCTAACTCAAAACACACGCTTCTATCATTCTTTGATCTCTCATTAAGTGAAAAACAATTACATTTGTTAAACAATTATTACAACAAATCTTTAGACATGTTTATTCAATGGTTTATCTTATGCTTTCAATTGGTTATTTGGTATTCTAGATTCTGCAGATGCCGAATATTATGATGAATCTATTAAACTACTGCTTAAAACAATATTTTTCACCCAGATATTATATCACCAGAATTACTAATAAGCGAGTTAGAACAAGTAGTTTTGCAGAACGACCAAGAATTTCCATATAAATTAAATTAAATTTTAACATCATTACTTTATAAAATCATCAAAATCAATGTCTTACTTATAAACAAAGAAGTAATTTTTGCTATAAAAATACCAATTTGTAACAAACAAAATTTCGATATTTTTCAAATGATCCCAGTTCTGATTCGCCACAATTCCCATTTATATTCATTTATTTACCCAAGTACCAAGTTCCTCTTAATAAGCTTTAACCGTGTTTATTACAACCCCATGGAGGATGTAAATAAATGTACCGAATTAACTTATGACGAATGGATTTGCTCTTCCAGAACCCTCACAAGAGCTACTAAAAAAACAATTTGCGAAACACTATTGCTGCAACAGAAATTGAAAGAAGCACCAATAATCTGCAAGGTTCACAATATGGAAATTGATGTAGAATGATTTCAACCAGTCCAAGGATGGTCATGGATCTTCACCTGTACTTAGCCAACAACAGTAACATTGTTGTGTGACCATGATGAATATTTGGATTTGGATCTTCATGGTAGTGGAATCCTGCAAATTACTAAAAACTGCAAGGTCTATACCACCACTGCAGTTCTTGAGGCCCCGATAGATTCTGTATCGAATGCCAGCCGCAGTAACATGTGCAGCTTTATGCCACCCATCAACATCATCCAGGACAACTGTTGTGATAAGGCCGGTGACAGTGAATTCGAATTTAAAGAAGAAATTAGTAATGTGAAAGTGACGTATTTAAAAATGGATGAATTAACTATCGCGTCTGATAAACTGAAATAAACTAAGTGAGGATTTGCAAGAAGATAACGAACAGTTTTTTTCTAATCACTTTACCATTTTTAACTCAATCATATCTATTATTTTGTGTATATTAATATTTTGTGTTTGTAAATATGGAATTTTTAAATACGTTTAATAATGAAATTAAAAAATTAACTGAAAAAATTATTGTCGTTGAAGAGGAAAATCACAAAATAAAGAAAGATCTATTAAAAATAAAATCAAACATATCAGCTGATCCTTTAAACATTACAAAAGACTTACTTGAGGAAATTGAAGAACAACGTGTACGTGCACATAATATTATGATTTTCAACGCCCCAGAATATAATGATAATGAGAGTCACACAAATATTATTACTAAGGATACAGCTTTTGTGAATGAACTTTTAGGTCGAGTGGATCTAACAATTCATCCATTAAAAGTATTAAGAATAATAAAAATCGCCCAATTAGAATTATTTTTGAAAATAATGAGATTGCAAAACGCATTTTGAAACATAGCAGATCATTGGCCACTGATGGTATTGTTATTAAAAATGATTTAACGGAAAGACAACTAACACAAATGAAATCTCTACGTACAGAATTGTCACATCGACAGAATGCAGGTGAAAATAATATTATCATTAAATACATCAATGGAGTTCCCAAAATAGTCACCTTAAAAAACTAAACACTACACACTCGAAACCAATTAACTGTTATTATCAGAATGTGCGTGGTCTTAATACTAAAACATCTACATTTTATAACAATTTAGTGTGCAGTAGTTAAGATATTATATGTTTAACTGAAACGTGGCTAAAAGATGGAGTACATGACTCAGAATTATTTAGTGAAAATTATTCAGTCTTTAGATGTGATCGCTTACAACGTAAAGGAGGTGGTGTTTTAATCGCCATTAATAATTAATTTAAGTGTACCAATGTCTCTATAAATTATGAATTCAATAATATGAATATTGATATTATTGCAGTAGAAGTGTTTATTTCTAAAATAAAATATACTGTTATTTGTGTATATTTTCCACTTACAACTACAGAAATGAATTATGAATTTCTCTTCAATTACTTAGAAGAACATTTTTCTTCAAGTAATTTACTAATCTGTGGTGATTTTAATATCTCCACTTATAAATATAATATTGACGTGAATAATCCGAGTAATGAATTAACAACTCTTACAAACTATATGGCTTTAAATGCTATGCAACAATGTAATTCGATTTCCAATATAAATAACAGAATACTTGATTTAGTCCTGTCATCTGATGATAATCATTGCAAAGTTAAAAAGTCAGAGGAATTGCTTACTGCAGAGGATGAACATCACCCAGCTTTAAACTTTGAAATTACTGGTAGAGAAAAATCCACTTTTTCTGTATTGAACAATTATGTTGAATTCTTCGATTTTAAAAAAAGGTAATATAAGAGGTTTATATGAAGACATTGTAAATATTAATTGGTCTCAAGTACTAACTTCTAAGAATATTCCCGATTCATGTGACGCTCTCCATAAAATATTATATCCTTATTTCACCAAAGATATTCCAAAGAAGAAATATAAAAATGTTCGGAAGTGTAAACAATATCCCGTGTGGTTTGATAGAAACATTATTGAACTCTTGCAATATAAGAACCATTTACATAAAAAATCTAAACAAGATGATAATCCTATCATATTATGTCAATACAAAGAGGCAAGAAGACAATTCATACGCTTCATTGTGAATGCTGAACTTAATATATCTTCTAATCCTCAGGCATTTTGGTCTTTTATTAACAGAAGAAGAAAGGTATCAAAAATCCCACGAATTATGAAAATGGGCGAAGTTACTTTAAGCTCTGCTGCTGAAATTCTTCAAGGATTTGCAGATATCTTCAGCGATGTGTACAGTGGCAGTGGTAATTGTAGTACAAATAGTGTAAATAGTATAAGTTGTAGTGATGTGATGGGTAACTATGAAATAGACGAAGCTAGTGTCTTTCTGCATTTAAGGAAGGTTTAGGGTAATACGACAATGGGCCCCGAATGGGGCCCTGGATTTTTTCTTAAGAATTGCGCGTCTCAACTTGTTATACCTCTCACGCATATTTTCAATTTAATTTTAAAGACTGGTACTTTTCCAAATCGGTGGAAAATAGCACGTTTATGTCCTGTTTACAAATCGGGTGATAGATCTGATATATCAAATTCCAGACCAATCGCCATTATACCTAATTTTTCAAAAATATTCGAGAGTATAACTCAATAACTCCTCATTAACACGGCTTTCTTCGTAGAAGAAGTACGCAAACTAATTTATTATATGTTACATAGTTTATATCTGGTGAATTAGATCGCGGTGCTCAGGTAGATGTTATATATACAGACATTTCGAAAGCTTTTGATTGCATGTCTCATGATAAACTAATCTCATATTTTAAAAAAATACAACTTAGCATCAAACGTCATATCAGCATTGCAATCATATTTATCTAATAGGCGTCTCTTTGTCGGCTACATGGGTTGTCAGTTCAAAACATTTGTAGCCACAAGTGGTGTCCCACAAGGTTCCAACCTTGGGCCTTTGCTTTTTTTAATTTTTATCAATGAAGTCGCCAGTGTCTTGGACTGTAAGTTTTTAATGTATGCCGATGACATCAAGTTATTTCGTACAATTGAGAGCATTGATGATTGTGTTAATGTCCAGTATAACCTGCATAAACTGTCGGCATGGTGCGAGGAATACGGGTTAAGAATAAATACCTCAAAATGTCGTATTTTATCTTATAGCCGGTTACGAGATAAATTTATTTACGATTATTCTCTGAATAACACTCCTGTTTAGAGGGATATTTGCTTTAAAGATCTTGGCGTAATGTTTGATACCAAGTTGTCATTTAATATGCACAATGAAAAGATAGTCAGTGAATCATATAAATTGCTTGGTTTTATAATTCGTAACTGTACCGACTTTAAAAATAACGCAACAGCATTGCGCCTGTCTGAATCGTTTATTACAAGTAAATTAATATATTGTGCTCCTGTTTGGTCGCCCGGTTATAAAAAATGCATACAATTGCTGGAGAAAGTACAAAGGCGATTTTTGAGGTATTTTTATTTTCGTAAATTTCATAGTTACCCCGATCATGAAATATCGTATGAGTCGCTATTATCTGAATTTAATATTCTTTCGATTCAGGCTAAACACAAATTCACGTTGATCTACGAATTATATAAATTAATTCACTATTACACAGATAATAGTGAATTTCTACATTTAATTGATTTTTCAGTTCCTAGATTGACAAGTAGAAACAAATTAACTTTTAATTTGTTTCCTTTATCTCCACTGCAACTTATGATCAAAAAATACCACGAGGTGCAGCATACAGTTGACATGTTTAATCAGGACCGTAAGGGATTTGCTTTAGGTTTAAGGTCGGCACTGCATTCATCATGCTTGTAAAGTCATTACACATTAAGACTATAGTTTTAGTGCATTGTTTATGATTATTTATATGTATACATTTATTTAATCTCTTTTCTGTTAAACAATCTATTTATTCTCATGTGTATATTTCCCTTGTAATTAGGCTTAGACCTGTAAAGGAAAAAAAAATAAATAAAAAAACAGTATAATTACAACTTTGGAGTTAATTACATTCCTTCTCTTGAAAAGACCTCTATGGATTCAAAATTAAATACGGTCTGGTTTCTGGTAGTATAGTAGTCTACTATATATGCAAAAACAAATCATTTATCCCAAATTGAGTATTACTATAATCAATCGTTATTTTAGAAATCTAAGCATATTAATATTTTAATCCTATCTGGTTTCATCTGATGTTAAAAACTAGCAGAATTATAAACGGATATGACACAGTGGTTCGTAGCTATCAACATGTAAAATATCGGCACTATTCATCGTTTGAATACACATTGTAATAGACAATGAAGTTTTGTCTGGATGGGTTGTTATTAAGGCTCCTATATATAATAATAAATTACGCGGAGGAAAAACGCGGATGGCTCTATTGTTTCGATCGGGATGAGAAAAGCGAGGAACGCGCTGCGTAATAATACATCCGCGATATCTAATAGATTTCAAGAAACATTTTCAATTTTAACTGTTCAACAATGGATTTTTAGTACTTTACTGAAAGGTATTAAAGATGGTCACCAAATAAATATTATACGAATGATTTTGCAATCGAGGCAATCGCAACTCCAATGGAGTTTTAATTAATACGATTGCGGAGCATGTGAACTTCCATTCATAAAGAGTGGAATAATTTCTTCGGTATTGATCTAAAGATCCATTCAGTCGATTGGCAAAAAAGGTATCGCAAAAAAGCGCAGAGCGTTGCTCAACCGAGTGTAATGCTTCATTCAAGAACAAAATTTCTCAACGCCGCCGAGTGAAAACAAAGAACTACAGCTGCAATGACCATTATGGTAGTTGCTAATTTAAGTGAGTCCGCAAATAAAGCGCGCGCGTTGCGCAAAACGTCACTTGAATTTTCTACGGCCTTAAGAAGTCGAGGAGAGCTCTCGCTAGGAGGTCGCAGAAAAGAAAAATTTTCGAAGATTGATGCATTTAGTTATATTAATTTTCAATTTATATAACTACACCTTACAGTATTCCTTATATGTGTAGAAATCACAACATAAGTCTCTTTAAATATCTGGTTACTTAGGAATTGTTTTATGCTATTAATAGTTATCTTTAATTATTAATTATAATAGAGTGCCTACCACGCTGTCTTCATACCATATTTATGATTATTAACTCTTATTACTTTAACATCCATTAGAAGATCAAAACTTTTGCCAACTACCATTCATTTTGACTAACGCTAGTTCAACTGCGCCCACCCCTATTTTCTGATTATTATTAATTTTCTTTTATAATCAATTACTACACAGAAAAAAAAACTATTGTGTATGCATTTTTATGACGTAATATTTTAATTAACAACATTCTCTTATAATCCGACAACAATAAACTCTTACAAAAACCCATCTTCACCACATTACGACATGATTTATTGCACCGATTTCAGTTAATTTATTGGGTAAAAAGTAAACAGTTTTACGAGCAAAAATCCTTAATACCAATTACGAAATCACTTGAAAATTCAAGACTGTTACTCACGTTACCACCTAGACAGGATACATTAATTTCGAGCTGAAACTAATAGCGAATTTCGAGCAGTAGAACCGCGCGAGCGCGTAAATCATTTTAATACTTTCATTAGGTATGTGAAGGAAAAAAAAAATGTGAGCACCGCTCGCAGTAACGATGGACACGTGACAGGATACGTTTTTATTTCGGACAAGATAGGCGCCTACCCAGCGGTCATTTTTTTTTATCTCTGTCAGCTCGGAGTAGTGAAATGTGTTATTAGAGTAATTAAGACCGATTGAAACAAAAATGGGGCGTTGCGAATTGAATATACAAAATTTCGTAATTTTTTTTAGCTTCGTTGCTCGTTTGCTGTCGGTGTTCGACAAGCGTAATTTGTTGAACGACATGAAACGGTGTTTGATGGGTTTTAATCGCGTGCCCATAACTCATATCAACTTGACGGTCTAATGAAGAGAATTGTTAATACCCTTTCCTAATAACGAAAACAGGTTAAAATGAAGGTGATTAGTACTGAATTTGTTTTTGAATGGCAATAAACTTCCTACTTAGAAGCTTCTCAAGTCGTTTTAATTTAGATAATCGTCAGTACTCGAGCGTGAACCAGCGGTTAGCAGCGACTCTGGTGAAAACATTCTGTCAGCAAGGCGACAGCTGAAGTGGAAACCTCAGGTTGTCTTCATTGGACCAGGCGGCGACTGTAGTAAAAACCTCATGTCGACGATAGCGTCCGATGCTCAGGTTTTCTCTAACTTATTAACACTACTCTAATCTCACAAGGGCCTAACAAGATTTTAGCTCAATATCGTAGTAACCGTTTATTCAATTAGATTCTTCTTACCACAAATAGACTATTGAGAATCCTCTGATGACTTCGGGTGATCGCGTACCCTTTTTTGAAGAAGAGCTCAGGTTACGGCACCCTTTTCCTCACACCATGAGGCAAATGCTTGCGTTAGTGCAACAGTGGCCCAATCATCTAAGTGCTAAAGATATTTGCTCACATCTTTACAATTCTGTCCTTCGGACGTCTTGGCAAAGAACGGTTGGTAGCCACTTGAAGTGAAAATAATTCTATCCATCTAGAAACGGTATTCTCTTCTATATAAATCCATTTTTCTCGCATTTTCCGGAGTGGCCGAATCAATCGATTAAATCGTCGATTCATCGTAGATTTCTGTAACAGACCGGGTAGTTTGTAGTTTGCTACCTTGTATTTCCGCAGTCCTAGCATTTTCGAAAGTAGGTGGTGCGTTCTTTCAACTCCGCAATGGCCGGCAGTGAAATCGTTGTAGAACCGATTCAACAGTTCAACAGTCAAAATGAAAAAATGCATCCCAATTATAGAAAACTAGATGAATCATAAGATCTTGATGTATTAAAGAAGGACTGTGAAGAAGGTTTTGAATAATTATAGCTCTTTTATGTACATAAGAGTTGTGTGGTGTAATTTGAGAAGTTCTAATTGAAATACATTCCAATTATTATGTAGCATATACGTCTTCAACCTTTTTTTAGTGCAAGGGCCAAAAATCGATTTAATATTGTCCGAAGGGCCACAATGCTCCACGTTAACACCACATCAATAAACACTCCTTAGAGTGTTATGCGCGAGTGCGACACGATAATATTTTCTTTAGCCTCTGAGGGCCGCAAGAAATTAGCCGGCTAGCCGCATGCGACCCACGGGTTAGAGACCTTTAATCTAGCACATTGTGTAGCAAAAGAGTTGAATCGTCTTGAGAAGGTTAATAAAACTACGAATCCTACTGCAGGTAATATAGTTTAATTTGACATTGCTACTCATGAAATGACGACGAGGTGATTCACGAGGATGATTTATTACATATACTATTCCCAAAACTTTGTGAACACTGTAACAAACAATAAACACTGCAAGGCAAAATTAAAAAAGTTAAGCATAGCAAACAACTATAGGAAGCAACTGAAATATAGGGAAAATTCAGAAGGAATATTTAAGCAATATCATGATCAAATCTTATGGAGAAATAATTCAACCCCAGATGGAAAAAAAGAAAATCTTTTGCAGAATTAAAATCGTTTTGGGCCTTTACTATTCTTTACTATTAGACAATGAATATTTAAAATTATTGATGCAACTTCATATGAATCAAGTTCCTTGGCTGTCAATATCACGTATGGTCCATTTCCCTTGACTTGAAAGTCTTCTTTTTGATAGCTGTATATGATGTAAACCACAACAGCTCTTCTAAAAGATATGGCTCCAAATATTGACGTATTCAATCTGTTTAAGTAATATCCTGGATTTTCTTATAATGCTCTTTAGCCGTACAAAAAAACGTTCATTTTCGAAAGTTGTAAAGTGATGTCATCTAGGTGTATATCTTATTTAGCTCCACTTCGTATGGAGTTTATAGTTCACGTCCAAAAGTGAGTTAAGTTGGCGTAACCTATGAGGTCTTTCAGGAGGCGGAATTTATGGCAATAGTAGCTTGGTCAATCAAATTCCAGGCCTTATTCTTCTTGTGAAATGGGTTTAATAGTTTTTCCCATTAAGCATTTGGTATAACGAGCTGAGTCTTTGTTATCTGCGTCCTTTGAAAACCGGTATAGTATTCTTTATTTCATGATGTATCCGCATAATTATTATCATTACTTCTTGTAGATCGTGCTCTACTTTGTATGGTGAGGTAAGTCGATGTAACTCCTATAGAAATGCAAAAAGCGGATTACATGGCGAGCCTTATCAATGGTGTTTTCTTTGGCAGTTCCGTGTTAAGATTACTTTGATAATTTTGGAGGATCGCCCATCCTTTTATGAGGAAGAGCCCAGGTTGGGGATGCCACAACCTGGGCTCTTACGTCTTACCATGAGGTAGATTCCTGCGTTGGTGCATCGGTGCTAAAATTGTTTCTTCTCATTCCCTTATGATTCTCTACTTCAGGATTCTTAAGACATTTCTGCGAGTAAATGTCCGCGGCAGTCACATAGAGTGCAAATAATTCTACCTATCCATCTCTCCATCATCTTCGATGAAAATCCACTTTTCTGGCCCAAATAAATCGATTAACAGGACTTCAAATCTTCGGTTTATCGTAGGGTCTTGTAACAAACCGGGTTTATAGTTTGCTGCCTTGCATTTCTGGCACTTCTGGCATCGTTGAAAGTAGTTGATAATTTCTGTTAACTCCGTAATGGCCAGCAGTGGGATCATCGAATCGGTTTAACAGATCTTTCCGTTAGGGTTTAGGGATGGCGAGCTGGGAATCTTTTCTATCGCCGTTCTGTAAATACCGTTAAAGTAATTCTTGGTTCATGGTGAACTTTCTATAAATTCATGAAGGTATCCATCATCTACTTAATTACTTTATCAGTAACTTTTTCGCTCCGTAGATTGGTCAAGTGTTTCTACACGTCTTCTTACAATTCTTTCCCCTAGGACCCTTGAGAAGACTCGGCAGATGGTATTGACTTTTTTCTTGTTATGACCCTATTTTTAATGGGATAGGTGCACCGTCTCCTGCTTCTTCTTTTGCCAACGGGGTAGATTTATCATGCTTAAATGCAACTTAATATGAATACGGTTCCTTGGCTGTCAACTTGGAAGTCTTCTTTTTAATTGGCATTGCTGAACATACCAGAACTCCTAGTAGATAGGCCTCGGAAAGTTGTCCTTTTTCATCTGTGTACGTTTTCTTCTTATCCTGGTGGTCTCTAGCCATATAAAACGCGTTAATCTTTGTCATTACTTCTCATAGGTCGTGCTCTACTTCGTGCGGAAGGCTTGGTTCTCGTACAAAGGTGAGGTGTGTCGGTGTAACTCCTGTGGATATGTAAAGGGTGGAATTCATGGCCAACTTTATCGATTTTGCCAATCCCTGTGCGTTTTTTCAATATGCGCAACGAGTTGCGCTTTCAGATCCGTGTTTTTTTATTTCTACTGAATTTGCACACATTCGCGGTGGTCACTTGAAGTGCGAATAATTTCACCTATTTATCAGCGGTATCCACTGATATAAAAATCCATTATTCTCGAGTTGGCTCTTAAGGGAGTGGCCTGAATAAATAGATTGACAGTACTTCGAATCGTCGGTTCATCGTTGAGGTTTGCAACAATCGGAGTGGTGTGTGGTACAATGTCTTGTATTTATGCAGTAGGTCTGGAGTGAAATCCAGGCCCACATTTATTTTTTACGATGTTCATAAGCGTTCTATCAGCTCCGTAATGGTCGAAAGTGGAATTGTTGTCCAATCGGTTCAACAGTTCTTCCCTTTGCGTTTTAAGGATGACGAGATGATTCTCGTCGATATCATTATCCTGTAAATACCAGAATAGTAATTTTTGGTTCATGATGATATTGATTAGTCCATTAAAATGTTTCATTAGAGCGACCGGCCTCGAAGGTGACCTTGTTAATTTCTTCGTCAGCAGCTTGTTCGGTTCGTAGTTCCGTCAATAATTTCACGGGTAACTTATCAATTTTCAATAATTTTGTCTTAACTTTTTCTAATTTATTCATTGTATTACAAGTTTACAATGGGGAGTCCTAAGTGGTTTAGGTAAAATCCCCTTAACTCAGATAGCCAATCCGTAGCCATGAGCACGGTCGAGCATAATCCAAGCGTCGTCTACAAGTTTACAAGTGAGTTTGTATCTGTATCATTTTCTTCTTGAGTACTCCGATATATTGCAACTGTGGGTTTTTCAAAATTTACTGCTGAAGATTGTAAATAGCCAAAGTTATTCTGGGTCTCCCATTTTTATTTTTACACTTCTAAAGTTCTAGCAGTGGAGTTCTTAGGAATTTTTACCTCTGAAAATTGTAGATAGCCAAAGTTATCCTGGGTCTTCATTTTCTGCTTTTACCCTTCTGACACTCTAGCAGGAACTTAGGAAAGTTTACCACTCAAGATTGTTTCTACTTCTGAAGATTGTAGATAGCCAAAGTTATTTTAGGTCTTCCTTTTTTACCTTTATGCTTTTAAAGTTCTAGCAGTGGGGTTCTCAGGAACTTTTACTTCTGAAGATTCTGAAAATTGTAGGTAGCCAAACTTATTCTGAGCTTTACTTCTCTACTTTTACACTTCTAAAGCTCCTGCAATGGGGTTTTCAGGAATTTTTACCTCTGAAACTTGCAGATAGCCGAAGTTATTCTGGGTCTTTTTCTACTTTTGCACTTCTAAAGTTCTAAGAGTAGGGTTTTCGGGAAATTTTACCTCTAAGGATAGTTTCTACTTCTAAAGATTATAGACAGCCCAAGTTATTCTTGGTCTCCCTTTTCGACATTTACTTCTAAAGCTCTAGTAGTGGGGTTCTCAGGAATGTTTACCTCTAAAGATTGTTTCTACTTCTGAATATTGTAGAAAACCAAAGTTATTCTTAGTCTCCCTTTTCTACCTTTAAACTTCTAAAGCTCTAGCAGAACCCCAGGAACATTAAATCCCCAGGTGTGTTTCTTCCACTGGAGGCTATCACATTTTTTTTCCGGGAGCTTAGTAAATTATCAAGTTATATACCTGAATGTAAGATACCGATCGGGCGAGGCGTCCACTTGAAGATCGCAGCATCAATTACCACCATAATGGTTGGTGGTCTGTGAGCAGGATGACGGAATTGTCATGGGTGTAACTGCGGAGTTTTTGTACTGTCCACACTCACTCTGTGGTGCTGTAATGTAATTCAGCTTCTGATAATATTTGGTTTGCCTATTTGATGTCTTCTTTTCTTCTTCTTCCTCTCAACCCGAGCGGCTACTAAGGTGTAGTCGCTAGCGTCGGTGCGTAGGACGAAAGGTTTGCTGTAGATTGGTCAATGGTTTTAATCGGTCACCTGGTCCCCAGGACCCAACGATATGAAATCTGAAATAAATTTCCGATAGTACGCTTGCAGCACACTTTGCAACTGTTTTTTGCTTTTGAGCACCGGTCTGATGGTTGTGGCTGACCCTTTCTCTAGGTCCTCTTGGACTTATTATGTACTTCAATATTATACAGGGTCCTGCAACAGTGCGTCGGGCTTTCCTAGCGCCTTTCTCGTGAGAGATAGAAAAAAATGTTTCGTATGAAAATTTATTGATTTAAAAATCTCTATGCAGTAAAATTATTTTCAAATATACAGGGTGTCCCAATTTTACGGTATAACAAAAGCAAACATTTTTTTAAATGGAACACCCTGTATATTTTTTCATTTTCTAATTTGGATAATATTTTATTACTTGAACCTTTTTTTGGTTTTTAATTTCGATGTGGCATTTCCGAGTTATTAACGTTTTTCTGAAAAAAATGTAAAAAGCGAAGGTTCACAAAAAAAATTATTCTGATGTTATATTTAAAATTTAAGAAATTTTCTCTTTACTATGGTTGTTCATAAGTAGTGTTTATGTACCAGTGTTAAAAAAATTCACTTTTGAGGAACCCTGCCTTTGTATCAGACACGCCATTTTCTAAAATTTTTAAATGGAATCATATATTTTTTTAAATTTTATATTATTCTACATCAAATTTTCTACAAAAAATATTAAGCATACCCTATACCTAAAAGTGATATTTTTCAAGATATAAAAGAATTTATATTTCAGACAGTCCTTGAATGCGAATTTGTTTTTGAATAGATAGCCATGACTGAAAAAAATGCATCTGTCAATTAAACAATTAGTTTGACATGTAAATGGGAGGTGTGAATTAGGAAAAACAAAAGAAGAAAGCCTATCATCAACGAGGAACCAAAAAGACATTGGTGAAGGAACTGGCATAAGCGAGAGGTCAGTACAAAGCATTCTGAAGAAAAATCGATATCAAGCATATCATATTCAGCTACATCAAGAACTGAGTAATACTGATTTTCAATTTCGTTCCGAATTTTGTTCTGGGGAAGACAGAAAATACAGGAGGAATTTGCGTTTTTCCAATATATTTTATTCACGGATGAGGCGTCATCCCATAACAAGGGATCTGTCAATAGGTACAATTTTCACTATTGTTTAACTGATAATCCGCATGTTATGAGACAAGTTGATCATCAGCATCGAATGTCTGGGACGGAATTTTTGGAAACCATGTTGTAGGTCAACATTTCTTCGAGGGCCATCTCAGTAGGTCTATGTATTTGTACTTCTTGCAAATTGAATTACCCGCAACGTTAGCTAATGTACTCTTACTAACAAGAAACAGGGTGTGGTTTTAACAAGACGGAGCACCTGCCCAATTTTCACAAGACGTGAGGGCATTTCATTTTTTCCAACCAATGGATTGGTAGGAATGGACCCACCAAATGACCTGCTAGATCTCCGGATCTAACAAAACCTGAAATTGTTTATAAGAAATCACCAATAGCACTGAATATGATATGCTTGATATCGATTTTTCTTCAGAATGCTTTGTACTGACCTCTCGCTTATGCCAGTTCCTTCACCAATGTCTTTTTGGTTCCTCGTTGATGATAGGCTTTCTTCTTTTGTTTTTTGTAATTCACACCTCCCATTTACATGTCAAATTAATTGTTTAATTGACAGATGCATTTTTTTCAGTCATAGCTATCTATTCAAAAACAAATTCGTATTTAAGAACCGTTTGAAATATAAATTCTTTTATATCTTGAAAAATATCACTTCTAGGTATAGGATATGCTTAATATTTTTTGTAGGAAATTAGATGCAAAATAATATAAAATTTTAAAAAATATATGATTCCATTTAAAAAAAAGAGTTACGACAATTTGAAATTTTAGAAAATGGCATGTCTGATACAAAGGCAAGGTTCCTCAAAAGTAAAAATTTTTAACACTGGTACATAAACAGTAGTTATGACCAACCATAGGAAGAAGAAAATTTCTTAAATTTTAAATAGAACATCAGAATAATTTTTTTTGTGAACCTCCGCTTTTTACATTTTTTTTCAGAAAAACGTTAATAACTCGGAAATGCCACATCGAAATTAAAAACCAAAAAAAGGTTCAAGTTATAAAATATTATTCAAATTAGAAAATGAAAAAATATACAGGGTGTTCCATTAAAAAAAATGTTTGCTTTTGTTATACCGCAAAATTGGGACACCCTGTATATTTGAAAATAATTTTACGGCATAGAGATTTTTAAATCAATAAATTTTTATACGAAACATTTTTTTCTATCTCTCATGAGAAAGGCGCTAGAAAAGCCCGACGCACTGTTGCAGGACCCTGTATAGTGGTGCATCTAAAATTGCTGATGTCTCGGTTTATCCGAAGAGTTTTACTAGTTCTTAAATTAGTATTACTTTTAGGTCTCGCAGGTCGTCCAAATATGAAGAAGTAGAAGAAGTAGGTATCTCACAATGTTTCAATCGATTTCGAATCTAACTCGACTGGTTTCATCGATTAATGTTATCGTGATTGTTCTGTTTCTTTTGCCGTCCGTTTCGGAATTGATATTTTCTTCGTGGACACATCGTGGATCATTAGTAATATAGAGAAAGAAATACCTACCATCAAACTTATGGATATCAAGTCCATCGCAACTATAACGAAGAAGCACAAGATTTTGCTGGCCGCCGAAAACATATATCTTACGCTGTACTTCCAACGATCTCTAGATATTGGCGTATTCTTTAACCAAATATTCGAACGGCCATTCAGATGTCATCATGACCAGCAATACCTAATACCATGATAAGCTGAAGTTTCTTCAAAATGCAATTCGTATTGTTTCCGCTCCATCTGCCTAAGATAACAGAAGTTTGAAAACCTTGGCGGTCGGAATGCAACAGCATTCATGAATTCCCAAACTATGGAAATATCATCCATCCAGGTTTAGCGAGCCATCCGCAGCACGAACTCTTCAGAAACAGACGTCTGGACACATCGGCATGGTGAATTTTATGCGAAAGGCGGTATTTTGGAATACTCCGAGAAGTTTTTGAGGAGTTTACCGTAGCAGAAAGTTTAGGAGGTTATTAGAGCTTAGTTGAATCATCATCAGTCATGACACATGCTTTAGTACCCGAAGAGCAGAGGAAAGTGCTAAATATAACCGACAATTTGATTTGCTGTCTATTGGATTGGAAGAGGTAGAAGACCTAATTAATGATTTTAATGAAGCCTTTGAGGCTATTTAAAGACGTGCCTTTGTTTAAGTGGTAGCTGGCCATTTACATCGTTATTTTTAATCAGCAAAACACGAGATATATTTTCTAATCAAGAATCAATAAAAATGATGGCCGTGTTATTAAATCTGTGCCTCTGCCATCTTAGCTCTTCGCACAGCTCCTAACATACTAGAATCAATCGATGGAGGTACACAGTTCCTGTCATTTTACCTACGGAAGTGCAAGCCTGTCGCAAATTTTTAAATTTTAGTTGAACGCTTGGGATGCCGGGCTTCATTTTGGGTATTTTCTTCGTGTTATGTATCCATATAAAAAGGTTCCTTTGCTATTTCTCTCTGTATGGGACTACAGTTTACGTTTATGTTTTCTGCATTCTTCCTACCTTTTGCCGAAAGCACATTTCGGGTATTTGTTCGTGTTCTTCTCCTTTTTCTCTTGCAGTTGATTTTCCAATATTCCTGTTTAGATAGTTAACTCTTAGAATTGATTGATACTATTACTGGGAATGGATAGTTGAACAAACGCAGCTTGTTTTTCAGATATAAATCTGTTGGTAGGTTTGCTGGGTTTCTTGGGGGGTTGAAAAAATTTACATGAAAACTTTATATGCAGGTATCTGTGGAGCAAATTTTTTGATTGTTCCTAAGTGGTGACCATATTCTGAATTCCTATCCATCAGGTGTGTGCATCTCCCTCCAGGAGTCGTTTTCTTGGGATTAAAGAACAATATTGAGGGGTAAATTTCAAAAATGCGAAACATATATATTATTGCAACAGAAACTACTTCATACATGTACAACTATTAATTTAAAAAAAAACTGAAATCATAATTTTTGTATAACCGTTTTGTTCTTGAGAAAAGAAATAATACAATCTGGATTTATGAGGTTATTACTTGTAATATAATCTTTTGATAATGATATTTCCTATTTTGGTGGAAATATTTGACTTAATTTTACTAATTGTCGATATAAATATAATGCAAAAACACAACCATCCTCTGATTATGTCGACAGCATTTAGATTTTTAATGCAATATGATGTAGTAGGTTAACAGCTTCCAAATTACAAATAACAAGAAAAATGTATGAGACACTCCCAACGTATATATAGCCTTAGTTGTAAATTCGTCAACAATCCTTTCAATGTAACCCTTCTTAATAAATTTTGCATTCCCCGAAATCCCCTTATCCCACCTAAATTTAAACACCCTTCAGTCACCCTACATCAATTCATTAGTTCGAATCACCCAGACAGTTAAGCTAGCTAGCAAAGATATTTATTTTTCACACATAACTTAGAGTCAAGACAGGGCAGAAAGACCGATAATCGATAGCCCAAACGGACAGACTAACACATTATATATCATTTGTAAATGTTTTAATTTTGTAAATATCTATGTTCGAATAAAGATGTTATTCTCTCTCTGTATGAGACAGTCAACTGCCCGTAATTTTTTTAGAAAATACAGAAGGTGCAACAGCTTTTAGAATTTACTCCAAAATCTTAAATATTTTAATTATGACTATTCTTGTACTTCATTAAATACAGGACTAATTCTTCCATTGTCCTTAGATTAATTTCTAAATAGAATCTGATATCCTTGAAATATAAGAATTGTACTTCATTTGTTTCATGTGTTTAAATTACGTGTTTCTTATCTTTTAGTCAAACTAAATATTTTTACTACATTTAAGGTAACTATAATGAAAATCCCCTTACTAACCAATAAATAATCCAGAACTCTATTTAAGCCATCGAGGAAGTGGTTTGCCGGTATCGAAAGCAAGATCGCATTTTCGAAGCGTATAATTTAAAAAGCGTGTTCGACCAAGAGGATCACTCTGTCGCGGCACGTTCTCTATTAGAAATGGCTAATTAAAAGGCATAAAAGATGACCGCTACTCTTATATTGGCCCACTGCTGTGATTAAGGACGTCGCAGGCCGCTCGTTACGGACCAAATCGGGCACTTTCAACTCCGGCCAGTCTCTATATTATATTGCCTACCTCAAGATAGATGATCTCCATCCCATATTCCTAACCCGTATTTAGCCGCGACATAAATTACTGCAGTCGACTGGCTTCGGCCGTAAGTAATGCACATTCAATTTTGTGTCCTTCCTTGATAAACAACTTCAGCGGATTATACCGTAGGTTGATAGATAGTTGGTAATATTTTAATCTAAACCTTAATCTCATCGAATTAATAAAGATGTACATAGATAAAGATATAAATAATGTGTGTTTGGCTTAAATAGCTATTTATATAAGTTATAATCACTACAAATATTTACTCTAGTCGTATTTTTACTAAATATTACAAGTATTATAATTAATTATTATAATCGATTTTAATATATCAACAATATTTTAGTTAATATTAAGATAACGACAATGTCTGATTTTCAAATTTGTATTATTTTGAACACTACATAAGTTTCGATAAAAACCTATTTGGTTGTATATTTTAAAGAGATTAAAGATGTAACAGCCATTTTTATATTTACATTTAAATATCTTACATCAAATGTTACAGAATATTAATACCTAATTATCAACCTGTACGACGACAGCATTATCAATTTAATTAAGTCATTTAATTAATAGAAATTTCTACAGGATAATAATAGTGAAAAGCGTGCGCAAATTAAGCAATAAAATCTAGTCTTAAATAGTATAATGCATGAATATTTATCGTGTAAATATTTTGTCGAATGTGTTGATTTGGTTTTTAATTGCTTCGTGTGTTCTGGTGTAAATTATGGGCGTTGCGTAAGGATTTAATTCGTATACACACACACACACATTCACACCTAAAGACACACACGACCGTGCGATGCTGGAATTTATGTAATTTTCCAAAAGTGTTGATTATAAAATTAGTCAACCTCGCATCTTAAAAAGCGTTTTATTTCAACATTTTAAATAACATAGTGTTAGTCTAAAATGAGAACATTCTTGAATAATTGCAGGTGATTTTAACAAAAACATATAGAAACGTTTTGCCAATTTATTTGAAAACAGCACATGTTGAGTTATTTACATATTCAGTGGTTCTTCGTAAAAACTAAATGATAATTCAATTGTGGGACTACTTTATTCAAATAAAAATATTATAAATACTAGTTATATCATCCATACCCTAATGTATACAGAAAATGGTAATATTTAAAAAAATATTGTCTTAATGAAATTTGTTCAGTTTTCCTTATTTTCCAATTTAAAAATAAAATTAGGCCTACTTTAAGTAAGAACTTAATATTTTTTACTAAAAAATAGAGAAAATAAAAAAGTGGTTCCTGAAACACTAAGATTATTTTTTACAAGATATTTATCAAAATAGGTTTTAAAGTTGTGAAAATTAATAACATTCAAAAAGAGCTTCAAGTTAACCTCCAGTTTAAGTGCAAGAAACAGTTTCACTAAATTTTTACAGTTCTTTTATTTTTTTTCAAACTTTAAAACCAATTAAAACAATTGAAAGTTCACAAACGTTAAAAAAAATCGAATTGAAATTTGCTTGAAAATATTAGAAACTTTAAACATTTATTTTAAAATTTTTTGAAATGATATAAAAATAGTTTTAAATTAAAATAAAATAAAAAAGTGAAAATGCATAACGTATAAAAATCTTCTAAAGACTATTGACAATTTTATTAAAAACATTTTAAATTTGTTTAAAAACCTTTTAAAAAGGTCACCAAAATATAAAAGTAATTACTTTAAGGGAAACAATTGTTTGAAATCTCTTTAAAAATAGTTTTATTACAAAGTAGTAGTAGAAAATGTCTCAAGGAAGAAGCAATGATTAAAAAAAATATTTAAAAAAAAAAATATTTAGAAAAAAATTGTTTGAAATTTGCAAAGAAACTATTTAATACATGTTGAAAAAACTGTTAAAAACATATTACTACTAGTTGAAATTTAAAGTTGCTCAAAAAAATTTTGAAACTTCACGAAAGTGTAGCAATTTAAATTTGTAAAAAACAGTTTAAAATTCTCCAATTATAAAAAGGAGTGTGTTAAATAACAATTGAAAAATAACATATGTTAAACATTGTCGAAATTTTACATTAAAGAACATGAAACAAGTTTGTTAAAATAAAGAAGAGCTGTTTTAAAAAGTAACTAAGATATTGACTCAAAAGAGTAGAATATTTTCAAAAGAAAAAATAATGAACATTTATGAAACGAAAAAAGTTTTACAAAATCAATACACCCACACACCCTATATATTTATTAATATGTAACTTCAAAATTTTAGAGAAGTTTTTTAAAACAGTAGTAATTGTATTTTCATTTAAAATAATAAATTAAACATTGCTGGTAACGCAAGGAAATAAAATATGAAGGGTGAGTAGGTGGGTACATTTCCTTGCTGATGTTTTATTGATTGGATTGTTGGATAGAAATCACATATATCTTTATATTTTATTTAATCATTCTGGCGAAGTTTTTTTTTAACAACATTAATAATTGTATCTTTATGTTTTTTTTTTTAATTTAGACACTATTCGTTGTTAAAGTACAAGAAATATATAGGGTAGGCGGGTTATCACAATCCTACCCTCCAATTATAATTACAATATTGATTGTTTCTGTAAAAATTAAATTTTAATTCAAAATTCTCTATTTGTAAAAAAATTCTTTTAAAATCCATTGATAATGTATTTTAATTGAATAGTACAGTAGTAGTCACCCATACACCCTGCATATCTATTAATTAAAATTAAAAATAAAATTAAAATATTAATTGTTTTTATGAGAACATTTTTAACAAATAAGAAGCTTTTACAAAATGATTTGTAATAAATATTCTATAGATAATTATAGATACTGTAAAACCCTTGCTAATGTTTTGCTGATTAGATTCTGAGATGGAAGACACCCTATATATTAATTAAAATTTTAAATCAAAATTATAGAAACATTTTATTTTTCATTTTTCAAACTTAGACACTATTTGTAAACAAATTTCCTATAAAAACAATTGATATTGAAATTTCAAATGTAGGGTTGTACTGTAGTAATTTTAATTATAAATTCTGGAGAAGTTCTTTTGTATTGCTCGATCTTCTGACTTCTAAGTTGTATGTATTTAATGGCAAACCCAATTCAAGATTCTCAATAAGGAACTCAATGGAATTTGTTGAAAAACAAACTAAACATGTTCATATACCACAAAAACATATTTTAATATCCTTAATTGTCAAAATGTTCTCTTTATGTATTTTTGGCATTCCATATAGAAAAAACTAAAAAACTAACCCTTTAATAATCATAGTATCCCTTTGAAAATGGCTAAAGATTATCGAAACTTACGTCAGAAAAAGGTTTATATTACAGCGAAAGTATTATTTTTATATAGAAATAAAAAATGTATTGTTTTTATGTGAATTTTTTTATCAAATTAAGAAGCTCTCAAAAATATGTTGTGTAATAAATATTTTTTTAATAATTACACATACAGTAAAATCCTTGCTAATATTTATACTACTTATAAATTTAAATTTTAATAATAAAATAACTAATTTTATTATTTTAAATTCTAATTCAAAATTTTAAAACAGTTTTTTTAAACATTTGTTATTGAATTGTTATTTTTTAAATAAACTTAGCAACCAATTGTAAAAAGTTTCCTTTAAACACAATTGATATTATAATTTTAATTGGATGGTAGAATAGTAGTCACCCACCCATCTTACATATTTATTTAAATTATTATTAAAAATTTAAATAAATAGTTATTTTTAAACATTAATAATTATTTTTTGAAAAACTTAAACTATTCACAGCTAAAATTATTAAAATATATGGGGTTTTATGATTGTAATAGTTTTTATGAGAAACGTTTTTACAAATTAAGGAGTGCTCAAAAATTCTTTACATAAAAAGTTTAAATCAGTTCAACTATCAAAAATGAAAAAATTATATACAAAAATTGTTAAAAATATGTTGAACTAGATTAATTCAACTTCAGATACTAACCACCCAGCAGCAAAACTGAAGGGCCAGATAGCATCTTCAATTGTGTTCTCTTGAATTGTATATATTCGTTATCAGATCCTATTTATGATTTAATATCAAAGTCATTATAATTAGGCATATTTCCAATTAGGTTTCAATAAACACTGAAAAGTCCTACTCTATATCCTTTACACGAAAACTCAATATAATTAATTTCAATTATACCATTCATTCATTCAAAGTAAATAAATGACTTATGAGTATTATTAAAGATAAACTTTCAATTCACACATAAGAAAGGTTCGTACAAACCTTTACGAATATGGGGGTTTGTATGGCATGTAAGAAAGAATTTTAGCGTTGCATGTTTAAGAACATTATTTTGTGCATTAGTACAATGTCAATTAAAATATGTATCTATAATATGGTATATTCTATCCAACACCAAAACCTTGAAAGTTGTCAAAAATATTTTTTTGTATAATTGAATACAAATTATGTAAGACACATATTTGAATTAATTACCAACAAATTCAAAATGTATTACATATGAACCGTAGAATTCTATCTGATTTATTTTATTATCTATTTATAAAACGATTTGTAGGTCTCATCTTGAGTACTCCGCTATCCTAGTCCATAATCCCCATCCCGTTGTCTTAAAAAGCTCTAGCTAGCAGAACGATCAGTCCTTCGCATCCTTACTAAAATCAGACACTCTCTTAATCATATTCATAACTCATCTAATACCTTCGTGTATGAATTAACCCAAGTAATTCCTTATTGAAGAGCGTCTGAAACACCCATCCAAAAGTTTGCGAAAAATCTCGAAATCCTTAACCAGTTGTGCATTCCTCATAACCTTTCAATCACACCAAAGCCAAAACATATAGAAATCGCTATTAATTAATTCATCTCATCAGTTCATAATGAACTAGTGATCATAACCTTTGAATGACAGAAGACAGTTTCATAAGGCATTAGTTATCATGACTTTTTTAGACTGTTAAATCTAGGCTGAAAGACCTCGCGTCGATAGCCACTAATTAGAAGAAAGTCTAAATGAAGTGGCACTGTACATACACACAGAGATACTTTATAATTACTTCTAGTAATAAAGATGGTTTCTCTACCTAATATATGATATTTTAGTTTCAAAATTTTTGGTTTTTAAAACTAATTTCTTTATTCGCTGAAAACAGTTGCAATTAAAAAATAAATAAATTGTCAAAGGTACAATAACTGAAAAGTTAAAAATAGATAGTTTTTGAACGAAAATATCAAAAATTGATTTAAACGGAGACACAATTAAACATGTGTTTCAAAAGCGTTGCAGAAAAAAAAACAGTTAAAAACTGTAACATACAATTAATTTTGGTTTACAGTATATAAAAAAGATTTTTTTACAAATTATTAGTTGAAAATGTTTATTGAAGTTTTCTTCAGAAAACTTTCTTATGACTCAAACAGTTGTGAGTGTTTCGAAAATAACATTTGTTTCTTTTTAAGAACTATTAAAATTTATGGTTTCTAAAAACAATTTCTACATTTATTTTAAACATAAAAATCTAGATAGTTTTACAACAAAAATATCAATAGAGTAAGAAAATTTTCAAATAAGAAAACATTGACTTAAGAACGACAGAAATACATATTTGTTAAAAAACCAATAAAATTAAAAAAAGAAACTAAGATTTTTTAAGTTAAATCAATGGATTTTTTTTCTATAAACTAAACCAATTCCATTTTTGAATAAACATTGCGGATATGAAAGATAATATCTGCCATTTCAACATTATGATACAAGAAGAATTTGGGTGGAAGAGCAAATTTAAATATAAACTTCGGCCGTGCTTCTTTTGTCCAAAAGTAACTGTTATTTAATTTATATTTTTTTATTTTTTAGGACAGGAAACCGAAGATCTAAAAATAAAATAAACATTTTTGAATTAAAATTTTCTAAGAAAAACAATTTACAACTAAAAAAATAGTTTAAAATTATTTAATAGTAGTTTATTTGTTGCTTAGTCGCGATTTTAATTCGAGCAACTGAAAGAAAAAATCATTGACCTAGCTGCTCGTGATTTTTTCATTGACAGTTGCTCTCATTAAAACTGCTAAGCAACAAATTTTCATGCAAAAACAAAATTTATTCGAATCACTTATGGTATTACCTATTATATTATTTTCATTTATCGAACTATTGAAATTCTTAATATAAAGAAACCACAAATTGAAAACCTATCAATCCTCTAAGGTCAACATCAAGTTAGCATACCAGAATCAACTTTTGAAAATAAGTTACGTGAAGATAAACGATACTAATGAATAAAGCACTAAAACTTTTCTTCACAAATTTTATTTTATTTAGATATATTTATATATAGGACACAAGGTGACTATTATCAAGGTTTTTTCTTCATTTATTAGTTTTTAATTACTGTTTAGGAGAACACCTTCTATACATATATGAAAAAAATCTCCAAAAATTCAACCGACATACCCTAATATTATATCTTGCAACAAAGTCATAAATCAAAATTATTTTACATAATTCAGTCCAGTATCGCTTGTCACACTAGCTAATCTATTTAATATAAGTATGATTTATGGCAAATTCTAATTGTATAACGTTATAAAAAAAAACTAGGGATGGTGTTGATCTGATCAACTTTCCTAAATGGTAATCGGGACCACCGAGGTGCCGATATTTATAGACCATCGCGAAGGTGTAAGCCAATAAATAAAACGCCGGATCCTTCTTCGGACAGCGCTTATTTCCATAAGCGATCGCGGCCGTCGGAGACGAGGTGTGCAGTTTCTAAATTTGTAAGCGCCTGATTTATGCGGGGCATATCTCACCTATTACATTTCGTTACACAAACAAATTATTAATTAGCCAATAACTTTCTCCTTATCGCCATCCTCCTAACCTCCTTCTGCGATACTTTATCTGCTTGATGGATGGCCGCGGGGGTCCATTGTGGGACCGATTGCGAAAAATCGGAAATCAATGGACGTTGTCGGGCCGGGGCAAACTGTAAATTACACTTGGGCGATGGTCACGATAAACATCTATGGGTTTGTGTGCATAACTTAAGCGCGCCTGAGAATTATTTTTCACCTATCTTGTGTGTGTGTGTGTGTGTGTGTGTGTGTGTGTGTGTCAACTCAAGCTATGTTCGCGGGATTTTGATTAATGCGCCGTAAAGAGACAATGCCCGTTTTTTTCACACCTGTCATCAATAACGTCGGACTGGATAACGTGTTAATTATCTTTCGCGGATGGAAATTTATTCCTGCGGCTTTGCGAGTATTAATCATATAATTAGGACGATGGGTTTCGTACAATGGATCATTACGCGTAATTTGCATATCTTTTGATTGGCTCTTAACCTGGAGGCTAGGTTTCCAGCAAATTGTGATTTTAGTATAATTACTTTATTGAAAATTATAATTATACAGCGAGATGGGTTTAGTAATAATGCCACTCTCACTCAGTTTACATTTAGTCTTCATGAAGGTGAACTGTAAAAAAATCAAACTTTGAAAAGCTTTCGTTTTAGTATTATTATATTAACAATTATTTTAAAGAAAATGTCTCATATTTAGAAATCTTTCAGTACTGAATATTTGTTTATTCCTTTCAAAAATAATGAAAGAAGGTAAATCACAACAAATAACCAGTTACGAAGGTACAAATAGTTGGGTTTCAGAAAATGGGCATTCTACCACCCAATAATTTTTGATTTAGGGGCGGAGTTCATGCAGCTGCTTGTTTTAGTTCATAATGCTGAAAGAGAAAATATCCTCTTGCGCATCCAAATTCTTCTATAAATGCTTTTGTATATTAAAGTTGTGATTAACTAAGATTTTCAAAAATGTGTGTTTATTTTCACTACAATTGTTTCGCAAATTTATTGCTTCTTCAGGTGAATGAAAGTTTACAATTGTAAACTAAAGAAGCAATACATTTGCGAAACAATTGTAGTGAAAATAAACATACATTTTTGAAAGTCTTAGTTACAACTTTAATATACAAATGAATATGGATTTTCAACACCTCAACACCTTATCTATCAACCAACTATAAATGCTTTTATATTCTTTTTTTGTCCCCTTTTAGGGGAAACTTCTTAGCTATTTATGTCAGCATATTAAAATTAATTAATTAAAAACCTTTTTCAGACCATAATTTGTTTTGTGGCAGAACCTTCATGTACTTTCTAATTTCCATAATGTAAATACGTCAATATAACTATTAGTATCATCCGATGTAAAACATAAGTGTTAAACTGAGACATTAGTAGTTATAGATCGTCTATGTTTTCCTAGATTAAAATTTGTTAAAACGTAAATATTTTTTGCGGAGGAAATATTCTCCAAATTTTCTAGAATACTCCTTTGAAAGAGCATAGAAACAACATTGTTTTTTCTAATAGTACAAGCCCTCGTCTTTTTGAATGAGTTAGTGTTTGTTAATTCATAGAAATGTGATAAGTTGATCTATTTTATTTTTATTTGCAATGCGTCAATTCATTCCACTAAGATATGAAGACACGATTTGCAAGTGACTTCGATACAACAAAATCCGCAGTTTGTTAACGATACTACAGTAGAATTAATATTTGACATATCAATATTATCTAATGTGAGCTCTTGTTGATACAGGTGTCAATTAATATTGGTCATTTTCTATTTCAGAAGGCGATTGTATAATCTAGCTTGCTGGTAAACTGCAACAAAGGTTATTTAATATTGAAAGTTGTTCTTCATCACTTTTATTAAGTAATGCAATATTACCTTTGCTTTGAAAATATTGCTCGAGGAAGTCGCCATTTCAATCCCTAAATTATGGGTATGGTGAGGTTATAAAATTTTCATATTATACAAACTCTAAATACGTGACCTATTCGCGAATGAAATAAATATAAATAATGAATATTTACACTTTTACGTGGACACATGCTTCTAGAGAAAAACAATTGAAAATAGTCTTGACCTACTGAAATATTTTTCTTGTTTTCGTAGCACTTATCCTAATAATTATTTCGACATTCTGTTTTTCCATTCACTTATTCATATAAACAATTTATTACCCTATCGCATTCTTGGCATAAGCTAATACTTCATTTATTAACTTAGCCTTCGCTTGACCTATCCCAATAAATAATTGCACTGCGTACTATTTGCCTACCTCAACTTATTATTTATTAATTGGGTTGCTCGAGTACGTGATAATGTCGATATAATTAAACAACTAGACGGCTAAATACGTATCTAGAAGGGTTTGAGTGGAAGAACACGATTTGCAATTGTGAACTCCTCCCGTGCTTCTTTTGCCCAAAATTTGACGTATGTTTTTTTTTTATTTTAATGATTTGTAATATTTGTAATTTTTAAGAAAGAAGAGGAAAGATTAACAAATAAATAAATAAAAAACATTATTTATTTATTGCCCTAGTGTACCTTTAACCTATCCCAATTAACTAATCAATTCGCTACTTGCATAATGTATTATTTTAAATAGCGTATTATTGACTTATCCCAATAGACAATTAACATGTAATAGAATATATCACATTTAGTGATTTTTAGAAACGTAAAAGTTTGTAGCAAACAATTGGAATTATCACCATTTTCTTCTAAAAACAATTCAAAGGAAGTTAAACGATCAAATATATTATTTAAAATAATATTTGGGAACAAAACTGATTATAAAAAAATAACAAAGGTAAACACTCCAAAATTCAAACATCAGCTGCTGAACATATTATAGAAAAACATATAAAATTTAGGAGAATCCATTTGTAATTGTCAAAATGTAAAAAATCATTTGAAGGTTACAAAATTATAAAAAAAAACTGGCATGTAGAAAATTTTAACATATTAATTAAAAATTCATATCTCAGAAAAAAAAATGGAATAATCCAAAAAATAAAACAGTCCCAAACACTATGAAAATAACAAAAGTACTATTAATAACAAATATTCAAGATCAGAAGAGATTATTTAAAATAAACAACTGATTAACACTTTAAAGGACAATCAAAAACTATTAAAACAAGTACATGAAAACTCATTAGAAAAAATGTAATAAAAATATTGAATGTCATCAAACCAAAACGTGAAAAAGAAGTTACTTTTGTCAAAAACAGTGAAATATATATATATATATATATATATATATATATATATAAATATTGAATGTCATCAAACCAAATATGACATGATGATATTCAATATTTTTATTACACTTTTTCTGATGAGGGTTGTTATTTGTGTATTGAGAACAGAAAGAATAAACAAAAGAATTTCATCAAAAATATTTTTATTGCTTTTCAAAACAATTCTTTGCATTCGTTTGAACCACCTTTCAATGCATTTTTTCCAGGCAGAAGACAAAAACATGCATTTTGAGGGCCTCAGACGCGTCTTCGGGTGACGAAAATAATTTAGGCAGTTTATCTTTAATTGCTACGAACAAGAAAAACTATAGGGTGTCAATTCAAGGCTATGATGCGAATAATCCATCAATTCGATCTTTTCTGTGATTAAATCCTCGATAATTGCACGTGATATGTGCGTTAACGAATTGTTGTGTTGCTAAATGACTCGTCGTTTTACTACATCTTTAAATTTAAATTCAGTTGATTGATGCACTGTTCTTATATAGATCACGTCAAAAGTCATAATAAGTCATAGCTCGAAAATTTTCGCTAGTTAATTACATCTTCTGGCCGAGATTAAATTTTCAACTTACTGTAAATAACACAAATAGTGCTCGCACGTCAAAACGTTCTGAGTAGGTATAACGTCAAAAATGTCAAACATTACGATGACAATCTCATATTTTACTTGGCTCAATACATAAATAGCAATCCTTGTACTCTAGAGATGAAAAAATATATCATGAAAAAAATAATTATATCAAGGCAAACAAACACAAAAATAGTAAATATTTTTTATGATCCTAGCACATGTCCCAATAAATCTTATTAAATCCTATCTTTCCCTATACTTCTTCCGATAGACAATTAATTGCCCTAACGCAGTGCCGACCTAAATTAATACATAAACTTTTAACATTGCCTAACCTTGATCCACTCCAATATAAAATGCATTGCTTATTTACCAATCATTGCCCTAACGCACTATTTTCATACCTAAATACATTATGCATTGCCCTTACGTTCTCTTGATGCAGGCTAAAAAATTACTAATTGTTCTACCGAATTCTTGACCTATCCTAATATAATATTTACTTCCCTAGCGTACCCTTAAACTATTCCATTTTGACCTAGACTCATAATTTATTACTTATTATCTTAGCGTATTCTTGACCTATCGCAATAAACTATTCAATGTCTGAGCGTACCTAGGCAAATAAATTAATCATTTCACTCCCGTATTGACCTAGGTCAATACTTTATTCATTAAGCAAGCTTTTTTCGTGAAGTTTCAATATTTGGAAAAACCAATTTTTAATCAATTGACCATAAATTTACTATTTATTTAATACTTTAGATTGTTTAAGGGTGTACGAAATGAAGAACTGTTCCATTGAACGAGAATAAACTGATTTATTCTCCTATTCGATACAAAAACTAAACTTCTTTTTTGTGTGGCGCTCTCGCCTCGCGCATTTGTATTTATATTTACAGAAATATTCTAAATATATAAAACATAAATAAAATATTATTTTAAACAAATATTTAAGATTAGGTGGAGAATAACACTTGTTTTGTTCCATCAAGAGTGTAGCGCAACAAGCATTAACTAAATATTTAAGAACAGATAATATTATCAGAACAAACAAGATAAACACTTTAAAGAATAATCGACCACTGTTAAAAATATTTGTGAAAGAATATGCAAAAAATTTAGGTAATGAAAAATATTTGAACGTTCACAAAGAAAAAAAGACAATTAATTGACACTGTTTTTCTGTGTCAAAATCAATAAAAAATGACATACGAAGGTTCGTTAATAATAATTGATAAATGTCAGTTTTGCTATTCAATTTTAATTTTTTTGGTTATTTTAAACATAGTTCTAAAAACCCTTTGATTATTATTAAAATTGCTTTTTTAAATAATAATATTAGAAATAAAACCAAAAAATATAATCAATAGTTGCAAATGACGCAGAAATTAGAATAAAAACAATTGAAAATTCTCAAAATACATTTGGAAAAGTCCTAAAGATCAAATTATAAAACATAAATCTATTTAAGAACGGAAGATATTATTGGGAAACATAGAAAATCTCTAAAAATAAAAAAGGTTAAATGAAAATAGTTTTTAAGTTTTTATACCACTATTTATTGTATAATATACACAAACAAAGTTTACAATATATTATCAATTTTGACACAACTATAGTTTCGACCTATACATCGAAACTATAGTTGTGTCAAAATTGATAATATATTGTAAACTTTGTTTGTGTATATTATACAATAAATAGTGGTATAAAAACTTAAAAACTATTTTCATTTAACCTTTTTTAAAATGAACTACCACATAGTAACGGTCGCTACCATCATTTTCATTTTCTCTAAAAATAGCCAACTACTCTCAAAAATAATAAAGAAAAAACATTTGAACGTTCGTGATAAACATTTGATAATTTGCAAACTAGATTTGTGAAAAAAAAACAGTTGAAAGGCACTCAGAAATTATAGGGATTTAAAAGGAAATATTTAATATTATACCATCCGCCTAAAAAAATTGATAACTGAAACATTCTGAAAGACATAAATAGTAAATACATTTAGGAATCGAAAAGATTATTAAAGAGAAAGATAATCGAAATAACAATCGAAAGCTTGTAAACAAAACCAAGTATCTTATGTTATTTCTCGATTCTTTTTAATATTTTTCAATTGTTACTTATCCGATTTATCCGATTTTTCTATACTTTCTTGTATTTCTAAATATTTTTATTAATACATTTTAATATATTTGTGTTTTTAAAGTTTAAACATTTATGAGAAACAATTTATTATATCAAATACGTAGTTTGTAAAAAACAATTTAAAGTTACGAAGAAAAGTCACTGTTTTCTTTATGTTATGTTTGCTAAAAATAAAAAAATAGAAATATAAACAAATAATTATTATCTCACAAACAATTAGAATAAAACAATTTTTATTTGTGAAGGAACATTTTGGAATTTGTAAAAATATAATAACACAAATATTAGCATAAGAATAATTGTCAAGGAAACAAAAAAATTTCTAAAAACATATACTTCAAATTATAAAAATAAATAAATTTTAGAACAGAAATAATAATTTTAAAAATGAAGGACTAGAAAAATCCTTGAAAACAATAGACAACTGTCAAAAACAATAAAGAGAGAACATACTAACGTTTATTAAAAGCAAATGATGTTTGTCAAAAACGTATATATTTGCGAAAAATCAGTTAAAAGATTTTCTAAAATAATAAACATTTAAAAGAAAAACATTTTTTAAATTTATCAATGTCCATGAAAAATTATTAATAATTATCAAAACCGTAAAAATTCGTAAAAAAGCGGTTGAAAGATTTCGCAAAAATCTAATTGACAAACAACTCACTGTTTTCTTCTTCATTTTGATTTTTGTTTGGTTTTATTCAATAATTATTTTAAAATATCCTTTGGTGAGTTTTAAAATTAAAATTATAATTTTAGAAATAGGAACATAAAATTTATTATGCTGGAAACAATTAAAAGCAATGAAAGACAATTGACAATTTTCTAAAATCATTTGCAAATAGCCAAAACAATAATTTAAATTATTATATAAATGTTTAAATTATAATATTAACAAGTTCTATACTTTAGAACAGATAAGGTTATTAAGAAAGCTATGGAATAATTTTTAAAATTGTTGAGAATATATATATGAAGACTAAAGAAAAACAATTGATAGAGGACAAAGACTTGAAGATTTTAAAATTGTTCAAAATAAAACAATTTCAGTGTCAGTGTTTTTTTATTATCACCATTTTTTCACTGTTCTTAGTAATATTTGATAAACAAGAAATTTTGTAAAATAGAATCGCATACCTCTAACGTATTTATTTTCTCAGCGTACTCTTGGATTATTATTTTTTCATTGCCCAAACGTACTAAATAAAATAATGCTGCACACCCAAATAGATCGAAACCGGTCTGTAGCAGTTGCTGCCAGGAAAACAACAATTTACCGTTGTAGTGCAGCCATTCATTTGTTAGGCCCTTTAAAAGGAAACGTGATCATTTATTTTTTGGATAAAAATATGTCAAATATAACTTTAAATTAATCATTATCAAAATAAGTTTACCCTGTAATCAAAACTAGTTGCAAAAATTTAAATGGTATAAAAAATTAAGTGTCCTTTATTAAAAAACATAATAATACTTCATAATTTCTGCTTACTCAAATACGTTCACTTTCTATTAGAAGAATATCTAAGCTAAATATCTAATTATATACTTAAAGCATCTTGTGTGTAATACTACTAATTTCTAAACACAATGATTCAAAATTTACATACGCATATGGACGTCTATCGAAATCATTCCAATCGGCCATTCAGCACTGAGTGTTTGGACAGACTAGGAAGTGCTTATTGTCCTCTACAAACACGTTTTTTTTAACATATCTCCTCCGTCACATATTACAAGTATTACAAGTGATTCTCACAGTGTTCGTAGAGTGCAGCACTTGAATATTAATGTGAAAAGGAAACTCGCGTCCACAGTGTGGATTATTTATTGTTGTCATAAACAATTATTTAATGTATAATATAATTTATTTGATTAAGAAAAGTGGTTTCTTATATTTCATAATTTTATAGGAGCTAATTTGATATAGTCAATTAATTTGTTAACAATATTCTAATTACGGTACGTAATGTAATGTATTATATATTTTTTAAATTGTTGTTGTAGAAGAAATCTCTCAATAGAACTAAGAATTAGGGTACTATAGTGTTATGTGCATATGGACGTTAAAACAAGAACATATAGATAATTACAGTCGTTCGAGATGTGGTGTTACAGAAGGATGATTTGTATATCCTAGATGTAGAGGAAACTATACCTAAACTTGCAAGTCTTAGCAAAAATAGGTAAAGAATATGAAGTAATTAAGAGCATAAAGAGCAGAAAGCTACAATTTATGTCATATATTGAAAGGACAGAGATATAATGCTAAGAGTGATCATGCTCGGTTAAATAAAGGGTAAACGAACATTGGTTGATGGAGAATTATGTGGTTGCAAAATTTGAAGGATTAGTTTAAATAAAGTTCCATATAACTTTTCCGTGCAGCTGTAGATAAGGTAAAAATAGCAATGATAATATCCAACCTTCGGTAGGAGGCAGCACCAGAAGAAGTAGAAACACAAGCATATTAACTAAAGGCTTTCCAAAAATTTAAATATTTAGATTCATCAATAATGTAGCACAACTTCCAACTATTACAAAATCTTTTCATTTTTTTAATAATATTTTTAATTGTAACTATAGTTGATATAACTATAGTTGATTAATTCTAAAACTTTTTAAACCCATAAATGTCTAATGTAAGTAAATTTTTTTTACTGTTACTAATTTTATTGCATCTTAAAATTCAATGTGTTGCAACAGTTGTTGCACGCATAGTTTTGGCCACCTGCACAATGATGATGAATGCGTTGCGCTTTTACGATTCGAAGAAATTTTACGTAGAAGCCGTCCCATCTATTGTCTGTCCAAACAGTTTGTGCGAGTGACCTATTGCCGTAATTATATGGCAGTGGATTGATTTATTGTGCGAAGTAAATGCAAATAAGTTCTTAACATTTGCCACGGGGCTTCTGGTTTTAATTGCACTATGTGTGGTACGAGTCGATTTTAATGGTCGTCGATGACTGGATTCGTTTGGGCATGTGTTTGCCTGTGTAGGATGTAGCAGGATGTATGGGTTTCTTCGTGATTTGCATATTAAATGGATGATGCCGAATAGGATTTGTTTGGAAATAAAAATATCAACTGTATAAGATATTTATTTAAATTGAATAAATTACTTATTTAGTAATTAAAGTACAATAATACATTGTATCAATAAATCTTAAGATAATTGCGTACATAATTTAAAACTATTTTCAAATCATATATTTCTATCTATTACTCTACCAGATTTTTTAGTTACCAAAACGATTGCTTTGTTTATTTTAGATATTAATCTAGGAGGATTCCCAAGCGAGGCCAGCGACCTTCTTGGAAAGAAATTGCTCAAAGAATCAACAACCTAGCCTTGGATAGGACGGAAACAACAGACGACGACTCGGCAAGGAAAAGGACTAAACGAAGTCGGAAACTCAAAGCACTAAGAATCGGATGCTGTAACGTGTCATACCTGATCAATAATTATCAGAATATCCTTCTAAAAGTAGAAAGACACAAGGTCGACATCTGTGCACACTCGAAAATTAAGAGGAAATGAGAAAGGAGACACTAAGTACGGAAAATATCTCCTTATGTATAGCGCTAAATAAATGCCACTGCACGAAAAATTCGAAACCAACATCAACAACACAAAATACATTAACGACAGAAAACTATACGTCTCAGTACAACTCAGAGTCATAGAATAGAGGCTGATCAGATGTTGACACATCTAATCAGCCTCTATTTCCCCGATATCACTAAATCCAGGGAGGAATTAGTGCCTTCTATCAGAACTTACAAATCGCACTGGATAACATAAGCATACATAACGGAGTCTTTATCCACGAAGACCTGAACGCTCGTACTGGGAAAGATCACAGCTAACCTTCATCACAAAATGAGAGATCCAACCGAAGTTGTTGATGCTTATAAAATTTCTATCTGACAACTCAACGATATTCTTATACCAGCAAAGATTAGAGGAGAAATTCAAACATGCAGAATGAAGGAAGAGAAAGAAGTGGAAACCGTATGGGAAAAGCTATAATCTAATATGATAAAAGCTTCGGAATGCATCATAAGAGATAAAAACCTGAATACCAAACCGTTCTTCTCCCGAGAGGTCAAGAAGCTGACCAAAGAAAAATATAGAGGAAACTCAAGCACGTATAACGAATATAAGGTTGTAAAAAACACAATTAACAAAGAAATCTAGATAATTAAAACGGCTTACTGGGAAAAGTTATCCAAGCATATGGAATGCAACTTCTACGGAGAGCAAAAGCAGGTATGTAACATGCTCAGAAATTAGAAGAAACCAGTAAATGAATATTTACAAACAGCGAAGAATGATCGACGATTGGGAGAAATATTTCCAGGAGCTATCCCACATAGACGCAACAAGAGGATGGCAGTACATATAAAACATGGAACGCATCAAGGGTAAGAATATGACAACGTGCCATCAAACTAAAAAATAGGAAGTCGACGGAAATGAACGAAATATCTAATGAGATTGGGTAAAATACTGCTAGACCAGATTCACGTGCTATACAATAAAATTATGCACCAGAAGGATATACCAGAGGAATGGTAAGGCAGCATAACGATACCGGTATTTAAAAAGGGGATGAAATCCGACCTATCAAACTACAGAGGAATTGGTCTCCTAAGCATAATATCGAAGCTCCTCATAAAGAAATTTGAGGAGGAAGTGGTAAACTCCAGAATATTCTAAGAACAATAGGGGTTTAGGAAACGCTGGCCCACAGAGAACTGCTCTTCAAAGCTGCTTCAAAGTTCAATATGCAAATATCTACGACCAAGACACAGAACAGGCCATGCAATTCCAATACCAAGGGACTAACAAAACAAGCACAGGAACCTAAAAGAAGAAGTGAACACCCAAACAACTAAAGCATATCTAATATCGGGGTATCTGAGTGATATAATATGGCAAACAAGCACATGTCTGTTGGAAGCAAAGCAAGAATCTACAAAACCTATGTGAAGCTTCTAACATACGTGATCGAAACCAATGTAGAAAACGTCACAACGAAACGACTAGTAAGAAGAACGGAGATGAGATGCATGGTAGGATGCAGTCTTCGCGACCACATAAGAAGCGAGGACGTCAGAGCGAAGTGAAACATTCAAGACGTGATAAGATGGGACCAAAACAGAAGGCGAAAGTGAAGAGACTATGTGGACAGAATAGACAAAACCAGACTGCTAAAAAAATGTCAGAAAAGGGCTACCAAGTTCAAAAAGACCCCTGGGAAGACCACCAACAAGATGGTATAAGAACTGGAACTCAAAGTCATAACTGGAGCTATAAATGTTGAAGAAAGAATAGGATCTAATCCTTGTTAAAGTGGAATAAGAAGAAGATATTCATAGTATTTAAAAACAAAAACAAAACAAAAGTCAAGGAAATGAATTAAGTTTAAATGTTAACATAGATTTTAGGAAAATTATAACAAATTAAAAATTGCTTAAAGTTCTTTAGTTTTTAAACCTTTACATCCAGAACAGTGTTTTTTTTTTCAATTTTGTACTTATAACTTTTACTTTTATAAAATTAAAAAAAAATCAGTGAGTCCTTTTTGATAATTATCTAGAAAACAATAGCATTAAATTTTGAGGTTTTCTATTTTTTTTTAAATAACAATATGGATTTAATTAAGAATTTATTTTAAATAGTTATTTTTAGAAGTCTGTATCAGTAAAACAGTTAATTATTATACAACTGATTTTTTTATTAAACTTAATCAAACAAAAAAAAACTCAATCGTGGACTTAGTTTTCTAATGCTTCATTAAATACTTTTTGTAATATATTCTCATTTTGTCGGATTTCTAATTCTACTAATTCTCAGCTCTAGATCTTTAAATTTTTATAATTTTCTACTACTTCTCTTACAGGCTGCTTGAATTTTTCTCCATTTTTGAACAATTTTACTTTTGATTTATTGAGTTATTTTGCTTTACATGTTCACTTAACAAAATAATAACAAATAATATAAATTTACAAAACCACTTAACAATTTAGAGCAGGGAACATGCGGGCGGAGTTCACGTAGTATTCTTCCACTCAAACCCATATTACTGGATAATAGTATCTTCAGTAGTGTATTTAGCCACTTTAGGCAATAATTTAGCGATTACTGGCTTATTTTTGCTCATTTTGCCTGAGACTATTATGTTTTATGTTTGATGGCATTTTTGACAGCACTATCCTCTATCATTATCATCTATTATTATTTATGCCGAACCTTTTTATTTGGTTATTCGTTCTAAATGTGTGCGTCGCCCGTTTTTCCGATTCCATATGGGCCATATGGAATATATATCTTGTGATACGTCTACAAAAGCTGGTTCAACTTTAGCCATATCTAGGTCTTCATTTTTATCTTCCTCTTCTTCATGTTCATCCACAGTCTTGGTGACCGTAGGTTGTTCGGCAGATGGATCGACATCTTCATCAGATTCCGAATTTGCTATGTCAGTTGCGGCCATAGCAGCCACGGTAGCGACAGCGGTTGCTCGCCTCGGCCCTTTTGGTTCTGGCTCACTCTTACTTGTAACTAATTCTGACGTAGTTATTGTTTCAGGTGTATCCTGGAAATTGGTATCCCCTCCGTAGGCAAAGTCAATGGGTTTAAAAAACTTTGCATACAAATTTGGTCCGTGGGTAGGTCATTGGGTATGTCTGAGAGGGGTTCCTCTTTCAGAATGACTTGGGTAGGAGATACAACTATATCCTCGTCAATTTTTGCTTTGGATTCTAGGCCAACCATGAGAGTGACTGTTTCTGAGTATTGCTGGAGGTTTTCCAAAAATCATACAGCAAATACAATTTGTACAAACAGCCATCACAAATTTCCTTTGGAATGTTATCTTCTTGGTCAACCTTGATTGGCAGACAAGCCGTTATTTTGAGGAAGATCTGCCGAATATCTCCGTGTTCTTCGACAATTGGTATGTTCACCTGCTCCTTGACCAAGAAAAGTCGATAATGTTGCATAATTTCTATCATGCTAGCCATTTTGCCGTAGATTGTTTTTTGTATTCATTGGAGCATAGTTCGAACAACGTCTACGGCTGCTGCTTTAAGATTCCTGTAATTTTCTTGCAACACTCTTTTATTTCTTATATAAGATTCTACCAATTATTTCGTAGAAATTTTATATAATATACTTTCTAAATATCTAGAAATTTTCAATAATTTTTCTTAAAAATTTCTACAATAGGTTATAAATTTCTTCTTTAGTTTCTCCAGTCTTTCAAAAAATTATTGTTACATTTTCTCTTCTAAACTGCAAAGTCTTTTTTGAGTTATATAGATTTTTTTCAACAATTTCTTTTACAATTCTCTAACAATTACTATTTAATTTTGTTCAGATTTTCCAAAATATTGGATAATGTGTCGCCGTCAAAATCTAGCAAAAACGTTTTAAACACTTAACTAACGCACTTACTATGTTTTAACCACTAAAACATTATGTAATATATATACATATATTTTTTTAATGATTTTTTTTATTACATAATTTTTTAGTGGTTAAAACATAGTAAGTGCGTTAGTTAAGTGTTTATCATGAATTACCACGTAGTAACGGTCATCACAATCCTTATGATAAAAATATTTTAGATTATTTTTAGAAATTTGGAAGACAAAATTAAGATATACTATAACGAAGGCTAAAAGAAGGATTAAAGAAGAAGGCCGTATTTATTATCATTTAGCTTTCGTTGTAGTACATCATAATTTTGTCTTCCAAGTTTCTAAAAATAATCCAAGACAAAACGAATTGAGACGAGAGAAAGTGGCGAGTGAGAAAGTCTGAACCCTTTGAATCTGTATTTAGAAAATATTTTTAAGGTTATTCCTAACTTTCGTAAGAATTCAAACGACTGATCGTAGACATCTTTTTACTTTCCCTATGAAACTGGAATTTTTGTATAGAAAATACACGTTTATTCTATGAAAATAATAAAAATTATTTTAATTGACGTATTGCCCACGCTAGCTATACATTTTTCGCACCTGCCTGACAATTTGTGGATGCCATACCAAAAAATCTGTTGCTCTTTTGAGGCAAACCAGTCATCGAGCCATTTTCGTATAGCGGAAGTATTGTTTTCGTACATGAGAATGTCTGTGGGTCAATTCCTCATAAACTATAAAAGTTAAATAATTAAATTTTTACAAGTAATTGTAAAGAATACAAAATTGAGCAAATTATAAAGAATAGATTTTTTGAATAAACCTCATAGTTTTCGAGAAAGATGTAGTATTATGATGGCCAACGTTTTTCTAATTATGACTGAAGGCACATGGATTAATGAAGTAGCAAGCAGAGTAGTCAAAAGTTGTTGGAGAATTATGTTGTATTTGAATTTTTTTATTAAAGGAGTAAATTTGTTTGATAATTACAAGCTGAAGTTGTCGAAACTATAGTAATAAGTAGAGAGCGGATAAAAAAGCTTAAAAAATGTGAAAAAAGCACTTAAAAAGGCACAAAATTTAGAGAAAAAAAGCATTAAAAAAGCATAAAAACAGGAAAAAGCATAAAAACACGAAAAAAGCACTAAAGAAAACTATATTTTCTTAATATGTTACACGTTTATCAACATATTTTACATAGAAATTCTGCTTAAAACTAAAATAAACATACTTTCTTCACGCAATATATAATATCATGTAAGTATTTAAAAATTAAATTGTAATTTTGTATACATTTCAAAATAACTAAAATCTATTAATGAAAACAGTAGATCATTAAATGTTGTTCTAGGGGTTTAATTGTAAAAATTATTACTTCTGACGCTCAATAAATTTTTGAAAGTGGAAAAGCTTCTCTTTATTTTAAATTATAGCTGGATCCATTTGAAAATTGCCATTCAAAATCAAGTTTAATTTATTTAATATTAAAAATCCTTCATTTTCACCGAATACTTCTTTGGATATTATTTTGATTTCTTGGCCAATGCGTATTTTCTAAATTGAATCTGCTTTTATAAAGATTTGATTGTGTTGCTTACAAAATTTAAACGCGATTTTATGTAACTAAATTGTTTTGAAAGAAACTCTTGTTTCTTAAGAACTGTTTGACAGTCATTAGCTGATTTGCTTGTTGTTTTGGGAAAGTTGTATATAACCTTATTAAATTCTTCAAAATTGTTCGCATAGTACGTCGTAGCATATAGACAATGTTCCCCATTTTGTTAGCTCTGGTTTATGGGGCAGTGAAATATCAGGTAATGACTCCTTGAATAATTGCACTCACAGAAAAATATAAGAACTATTTTTCCATATTTAATTAAATCTACAAATGGAAATTTCATTCTTATAGTTTCAGAAATTCGTTTCTATCCATGTACTAAACTTGTACAATGTACAAAATGCATTATTAGTAAAATTTTGTAACTTGGTATTATCTACGGCAAAAATAAGCTTGTCAGTCCATCATTTATGAATTTTGCTATAATGTTATTATCATTTTTCTTCAATTTCTTTTGTATATATCAAAATACTATTGGTCGGATGTGTTCATGTTAAACTCCTATTATTAAATTAAACAAGCGTCTGTGGTTTCATCCATGCCAGACCAAATATAATTATTGTTAATAATATCTTAAATTTTTTGTATGGTTTCATAGTACGCAAGAGCTAGATAATTTTTTCTCAGGAATGCGCATTTTACAATATTTTCCCAAGAAAGATTTAAATGTATTATTTTGTAATTTTCTTAAAGGGATATTCGAATGTAAAAGTATTTTGCACAAATGTGAATTTAATTTAAATTGTCCATCGTTTATTGAAGATGATGCTAAAGATTGTGAAATTGTGCTGTTTTTTTAGTTTAGCTTTGAACTGTTTCAAACGTTCTTGATGTAGTGTTGTTATAACATGTTTTACATACAAGTCTTGACTTATAAACGAATCCATTGTAAATTGGTAATTTATACCAATATTTATTAATAATAATTATTAATTATAATTATTGTATCATATTATGAAGATTTTAAACAATTGTGTTGTCAAAAGACACGAAGAAAATATGTAATACAAATATAATCTATAAATGATGGGATACAGATTTTTACGAAAATTCTCTATATTGGCACATTCTTTTAATATCAGCGTGAAATTGTTTTTAAATGTTTAAGAAAATGCTCTAAATAAGCATCAGAATCTAAAAAAAGCATGAAATAAGTCAAAATAAGCACAAAAAGTCAAAATAAGCAAAAAAAGCAAAAAAAACTTAGCGCTAATTAATCAGATTCTTCAAGATTCGTATAGATATTTAGAAAATTTTTCGATGCTATTAATATTATGGATAAGCATAATGCTAGAAATCCGCTCTCTATTTATAAGTATAGAAGAAACTTTTTGTAATTTGTGAGATACATTTTTATAAAATTAAAAGATTGTTTTTATAAAATAAAAGTAAATTACTGAAAGTCTTTATGAAAATTTTCTCACTTTGGAATAGTTGGAAAACTTGAAATTAGTGAAGGAAAATTCCTTATAAAAGTTTTCTTCTAATATAGAAAATTTTGTGAAATAGAACTACTGAAAATTATTCGAAATCTCGAAAAAATCACCGCAGGTTAGAATAGAAATTGCTTAAAAACTGAAAAACTAAAAATCTGATTGTATAATTGCTGGAGTCCTAAAATAATAAAAGAAAAATCTTGTAAAAGTAATTTCTAAGAAAAAAATTTAGAACTGTGCGGTGGTAATTATAGCGGTTTTAAAGAGATATTGCTTGAAAACTTAAAATATCAAAAGAAAATTGCTGAAATTCTCTAAAACTTTCAAAGAGAAATTTGTGTAAAACTCACATGGAATAGAAAAAAATCTATTAGAAAATTCTAGAGTGAAGAAACGAGATGTACTGTTTTTGCTTAAGCACATTCCTCCTATCCACCATGGTTTCTTTAGAGGAATCAGAAGTTCAAATAATGTTGAAGACTTGTGTCCTCTAATAGGTAATAAGGATGGAAACCTCGAGTAATGTTGCCCCTCACAGGAAACATTTATTTTTCTTCTAATTTGTGCATTCAAAGTTCAGTTCCAAGTTTTTTTGGTTAATAAAATTTTTCTTCTTTTACGTAACATTATTTTTTACTAAATTTTAGGACCTAATAAAATTTAAAAAATAAAACTTGTTAATAGTTTTAAAACCTATCTATTTAAATTAAAATGTTTATTAATCAAAATATAAAATAATAAGAATTAAGATAAATTAAGTTTTAACTTGCATGAACAAAGATATAGTTAATATTACTGACTTGATTTTCTTATAATTTTGGCTTCTGACAAAAAATCTGACTCAAATAGATGCACGAGTTTTCTACAGGGATAAACACAAAATGCGATTTTTCTCGAGACTTGTTTGTATGACTTGGCCACTATGAATCTGATGCTTTCATATGTGTAAGATTTGAAAATTTCTAGCAACTTTTCTTTCTAATTTCAGCAGGTTGTCAGCTGCTAATGTACAATTTTTAGACTATAATTACTTACTTTTCGCAACAATTTTATTTTGATATTATTATATACTTTCCCAGTAGCTTCTAAATTATGTTAATTGTTAGTCCTCTAGAATTTTTAAACATGGATATAAAATAATGAAAATTTCAAAACAAGAAAATATTGAAATATTTTCAACCACATTAAGAGGGCTGAAGGACCACCGTAGTGTTGGTTTGTAATAACAGGAAATTGGTAGCAATGAAGACTGTGCGAGATACGAAGACTCTGGAGTAGCAAGCAAGGCATTCACATATACATTGATTGGTCGTCAACGAAAGTAGGGGCTAATGTAGGAATTTTCTGCAAAAACCTGTCCCTAAAAAATAGCACTAGGTAAGACAATGAGCACACTAACAATGGTGGAACTCGTGGGTATACTATATGAAGCAAGGCAATCTCTGTCAAAAAGATTGCCGAGCCTTGGAAGAAGTGGCTTGCGATAACAAAGTGACTCTATGCTGGGTAAAATGACACAACGATAGCAGAGGTAACAGAATAGAAGATGCTTTGGCGAGGAAGGCATCTGGACGAACGATATGCGGACCAAAGCCCTTCCTGCCGCCTTCTCTGCTAGACTCGACCACCGAACTAAATATTACATCAATCAGATGCCACAAGGAGCGATTGGACAACACGCCTGGCTCTTGGGCCTCAAAAAACTCCATCGCAATGAACACCAAAACGACCAGATATTGTACGCAAGTGTCCAGAGAAATCCCACGGAAGATTGAAGGGCTACAATCTAGTTCCACCTGTAGAGGGTGTGAAGAGGAAAAGGAAACCGCTGAGCAAGTACTTTTAGACTGCCCGGTGTTATCCAACCTGCGTGAATCCACAATGGGAGAGGGATGCCTAAAGTCATCAGACATCCTCAGATGCAGTCCTCTCATCAAATAAATCCAGATTCAGATTCAGACTGTATGACTGGGAAATTTTCATAGTAGAACCTGTCCGTGCCTTTTATGTGGCGTTTGTATCTCTTGAGCACCTGTAGGTAAAAATGTACGGAACTCAAAATTTCTAGAATGTCAAAAACGACAATGAGCAACAATTTCTTGGGGCGGGCGAATGATTTTGTGTGCATATATCGCAAAAGTAGACCTGTTTAGGGTATCACCGATTTGCTGGATGCTTTGCCTGAAAGGTCTCTTAAAAACGTTGAAACATGATTTTGGAAGTTTTACACTCACAATGCTTTCCTTTCAACTCTCTCTTCAGTAGGGGAAACACAAAATAGTCGCCCGGGACTATAAGAGGACTGCGAGACCGTCGGAATGTTGCTTTGGGCTAAGAGATTGGTAACGAAGCAGCCCGTGTGGCTAAGTTCATTGTTATGGTAGAGCCTGCCCCTGTCTTTGATGTCATCCTTTACGCGCAACCCGGCGTTTTTGAGCACCTGCTGGTAAAAGGCTGAGCTGACAATTTTTCCCTGCAGTACAAACTGCTACGAGCATCGCATAGTTGTGAAACTTGTTCATTCGCTCTTCTCTAGAGCGGGGAAATGATTTTGTGTGATACTCTCTGCTTTTCGATTTCGACAGAGTTAAGAAAGCCGTATTTTTTTTAATCAAAGCGAGAAACTCAAAGTTATTTCTAGTCATTCATCTACACTTTCGGCACAAGTTTCGCGCAGACCCAAATTTGCAGGTCCTCGGTTCCTATCCCGCAAAGGTGTCATTAATTTTGTGTATGCTTAATCAACTGTAGAAAAGCAAAACTTCGCGTACACCATTCACGTTTTTCGCCATTGTTGGGAATCCAGAACGGGGTTTGTCGGTAGTCTCTTCTCGGCTCTCCTTGGACGCCTTGTGTAATGTCCAGGACTGTGACCTTGAAATGCATCATCATCCTTGAAGGTCTCTTGAAGCATCTGGATTGTTTCAGTTGCATTCTTTTTTATTGTCCCGTAGTTGTGATAGCTCCATCTATCTACTTAAAGAAGTCTGGTTGTTATTAATCCATCAATAAGGTTTATAAAATGTGGTGCAATGCTTTAGAAATTAAATTTAGACAGAAGACTAAAAGGCATACTGAGCAGAAAAACAGTTTCTTACATTATATTTTATGAATGTGTATCTTTATCTATATTTCTCCCTCTCTTTGAAAACACATAAATATTTGTTGAAATTTGATTGCGATAATTGCATTGCCCATGCCTGGTCATCACAAAAAAATGACAATACTTTTTCGAACTTTTTACAGGAAGAGTAAAAATGATATTTTTATCTAGCCAATATTTTTTACGTTATTTCTTGGCAATCATTAGAATGAATAATGTTAGTTTAGAAAGAAGCAATTTAATTTCCAAAGGGTACAAAAACACGTGAAGCGCATTCCTGGGTAAATGTCGGAAGCGCATTTTCGCGTGGCACGGCGCGATTTTTGCCCCACCGGCTCTCGTGTAATAGGAGAAGGTCAGGTGGAGTTTAGCCAGAGCCACTCCGGTTCCCAGAACGTTCCGTCCATTAGTCCATCAGGCGGCGTGTACGTGGGTCGGCGGGGGTTCCCCGGGTATCGCTAAATGGAGCAAACGGGCGCGCATCCCGGGTACCGTCAACGCCGGATAACGGATGGCGTGCGGGGGGAAATTGGATAATTAATTGTCGGGCGTGTGGCTGGGAATGATATGCATCTGCGGTGTAGCCAAGTTCACTCTGAAATGTCGGGGCTCACGCGGCGGGTTTTTGTTTGCGTTCAATGGGCACCGCGGGTTCGCCATTAATAACGGCACTGGTTCTAAGTTATTAATTGTTATGTTATTATCCTGTAATTCCTCTCGACTTTTTCGCGAGATGATGTATGGCATTGGTTTCAGAAATTCATTTATAATACATGTGTGTTAACATAATTAATATTAATATTGTAAAGGTCTCCTCCTGGTATAGTAATCATAACCTTGATAGGCAACTATTCTTTAGAAATTATAATAACATAAATAAACTAGATTAAAGTTATTCATTTATTTAAATGATAATGAGCGTTGTAACCCAAAATTTACCAAGAAACTTTAAGTTGTTTGTCAGAAGAAATAAATTTTAGAAAATCTTTCCGCTTTGTGTACTTTTTTGTACTTTCTTTGTATATTTCAAATAAAAGTCAAAAATATTGAGTAGCAAACAAGACACACGATTGCCGTGGAATTTAAGCATCGCGATAAATAGGTCAATCATTTATACCCGAAGCCGTTCATTATGGAGGAGCCGCTGTCAAAAAATTGCCCACCCTGATTTAAACATTAAGGGACCCCGTCAAATCGGTTTTTAATGAATTGCGATTTGGAAATTGAGTGCGCCGCGATAATTTTCGTTTCGTCCTTTTATTTTTTATGGAGATTTCGAATCGGGCGCCCCTGTTTGCACAGACGGAATCGAGTTCGTGAGAAATCCAGTTTTATGGCTCAATCGTGAGTGTTGTTCATAAGATGTATTATGAATTTCTCTAACGCGGTTACTGAATTTGTTGGTTTTTGTGCGGTTTCCGTGTACGGTAATAGTTTTTACGGAGTAAACGATAATGGAACGTACGAAATTTGGTCAGTCTTCGAAGTTAATTCTTCTTAAAATAGCTAAATAAGGCTAATCACTTTGACTTACTTTATTTCAACAGTATCAATAATTATATTTAATTGGCTCCTCACTGAAACATTTTTGTACAAAATAAATATATCTATAACAAAAACCAAAAGATTTATAGCTACAACCTATAGGGTATGAGTAATAATCTTCCCTTATTTCAGCAGTCTAAATAAATCATATAACAATTAATAAGAGAAACCTAAATATCGTATGATTTAAGATGTCTAGTTTTGATCAAAATTTAATTGTATTACAAGAAGCAATTGAAAACATTTTGAAAGTGCTTCGGAATTCCTTGCAACACCGATAGAAGGACTAAGGATATACATATATTGTATTCCACCTCTTACGGTACCACTCAAAGACATGTACTGCGCGATGTTACAACCGTCTTTTTAATCCCGTTTAAGGAGAATTACGTAAATTACATCGATACCGACCTGTCCGCGTCCGTCTGCATGTATCTGTATGTATGTGTGTGTGTGTGTGTGTGTGTGGAGAAATAACAGGCTGCGAAAATCCGCAGCTAGTAAATTCCGCGCGTCTCCTTTTCAGAGGCCGTTTATTAAACTCCTGAAACACTGGCATCGGCTCATTCTCGATTCGCCTTAACGACCACGTTCGGTATTTTGATACGGCCAATTTTCGTATCGGTCAATTTCGAAATGGGAGAAACCGCCCCTTTATGTAAATAACGGCCTTTTAAATGCCCATAATTGACATGTGGGGCCCACGGAAAATCGGAATTAATTTTTGTTGCGGTGTAATTTCGGCCGTATTAAGTTTGTAAATCGGAAAATAATTACGGCGAAGGCAGTCATTTCGGTACGTGGAGTACATGGGGGCACCGATAATGTTTATGATTTTTTTTGTAATCGAAAAAGAGAAAAAAGTTGTTGGTTGTTGTATATGGTGTTCTGATCGATCAGCAGATCAAAGAATTTATATGAGGTATACTGAAAAAATTGCGAAAATCAATAATTCAATCTATAAGTAATTAAAATAAATAACAGACAAAGACAATAGTTGAAGATTCTATGAACATTTTGAAAATTAAGGAGGATATATACTCATTTTCGGACAAAACTATCGCTTATCCTGTTCAAGGAATAGAAATATAAACCTATCATGTCGACGGCCAAACTTCCGCTTTTCTTAGGAAGCTTAAAGCTGATGTATCAACTACAAATCGTCGTCGATTTCTCTTTTGCACGATGGTGAAGGCCTTTGATTTGTTTGCCTTCTGTGCGGTGTATTTTGACAGTATGATCCTCGTCTTCTTTTAAAAAAGAAAAAACTTAACTATTTTTTTTAATTCCATAAATACAAAGCAATCAACTTCAAAAAATATAGTTTATATAAAATGGACAATTATATAATAATAAAATATAATTCTATTATTTTTAAATAGAAACAAAATAATATCACATCGGAAGTAAATAAAAGACATATAAAAACATAATTTAATATTCTGTAAAATTAAAAACAGATTTTTGTAACTAAATTTATTGAAAAAACGATTTATTTCCTAAATAATGAAATCTACTTTTCTTCACTTATTACTAATATATATCTATTAATTTAACAGAGTTAACTCGGTCACTCTTTCTTGAAACATAGTGGCTCGCAGCCACGATTTGAATCTTATCAGTGCAGAAAAACTTATTTCTGCAGAAGCAATGCTAACGGACAGAGTACATAATATTTGTAAAATTATTTTTATGCTCAGTAAATATTAGGGCCAAATTTTCTGTATGCATTTAAAGCATTTTCTGGTAATTGTTTTTTAGTTTATTTTTTTGTTTGCCATTGCCACAAAAAAATAAATAAGTAGTGTTAAAAACTAAAAGGAAGTGGGAAAAGAAAGAAATAAATGAGTACAAAAAGAGAAAGAAATATTGACAGTCCTGAATATGGATTCCAAGGTTTCCAAATGAGTAATAGAGAATAGAAAAAGATATAAGAACAGAAACAGCGAAACAAAACGTTATAACAACAACATGATACAAAAATAAAACAAATAAAGATGAAAACAAGGACAAAACTCACGGAGAAGGTAAATCTAAATATATAGAGAAATGGCAAAAAACCTCAGAAGAAATAAAAGAAGAGATCAGAAAACTAAAGAAAGAAATTAGTAATAAAGAAAAGAAGTGGGTGATAGAAAAGCATGAATCGACAACCTGGAAACAAAGTGAAAAAGTCAGAACAGAAAATGAATAAAAAATAATATCATAATAACAGGCTTAGCAGCAGAGACAAGCTAAGAACAGAAGGAAGTCGAGAATTTCACATAGAGAAAAACAAATAATACGTGTCGAAGTTAAGACATGGGAAACAAAACAACAAATAATGACCTAGCACCTGTAGAAAGATTCGTACAAAAAATAAAGAAATAGCAAGAGAAGAAAAAGCAAAAGGAAAGAAAATAAGAATATGATACCGAAAGATAACAATTAACAGAGAGGAAATAATAGAAAAGCAAATAAAAAACAAGACATCACAGCAAGAAAATGGCACAAGAAAAAAGTTAAATACAATAAAAATGGAAATATGGAAAATAAGAAGTATTAAAGAAAAAGAAAAAGAATTAATAGAAGAAATAAAAAAAAAGGAAAAAACATAATATACGAAAAATATGGGGACGACAGAACAATGAGCATGGAAATCATGGAAGAAACTTGATGGAATATAATTCCGAAACAAAAACGACAAAAATGAAGAAAAAGAGAAATTTTACGGGAGACTGTAAAAATAAATAGACCATAGCAAAGGAATCACAATAGTCATGAGATATCTTAATGGAAGTGTAGAACAGGATAACAAAGCCAAAAATATTAGAAAAAACATTACATAAATCTACAACGAGTCTTATTAAGACTATAAAATAAATCACTTATTGAAACAACTACTTCTTCGTCTAATATCTCGACAGACATTGAAAGATACAAAAGTAATGTATGTGTTACAAATAGCAAGGCTATCAAAGCCTAGTTTGAACGTATTTATTTCTGTTAAATAAACTAAAAATGATTGAATGTACGTTAAACAGTTTGTGAGTGACTATGGTATGATATATTTACGAAATGTGTTTTTTTCTAATTATTAGTAAATTTTCTATAACGTAAGGATTTTAATACGGCAAAAAGATTTTATTAAGGCAAAATAAACAGAACAGAAACGAAAATGGAAAGAGAATTATAGAATATGTATAGCAAACAATCTCATGTGGCAAACACAAAATTAAAACACAAAGACACACACAAAAACACTAGAGAAGTCAGTCCAAGAAAAGAGAAATAATAAGAATAGAAAAAGGTGAACGGTGTTAAAGTAACAAGACAAGCTGAAATAGAAGGCGACCACTGCTTGGTAAAAATAGAAACATTGGTGCAGAAAACTTAAAGAGTACGTAGTCGAAAACAATAATTAACAAAAACACAAAAAGCCAAAAATTGAAAAGAAAGAAACTAGGAATGAATACCAATCAAAAATAGAGAAAAAGACAAACAAAATAGAAGGAGCAGAAAGGAAATAGAAAAAGAAATCATATATATATATATATATATGATTTCTTTGGACTTTTCTCTTTGTTTTTGAGCTGCTTCGTATATGAAGCAGCTCAAAAACAATGAACAATAACTATATCTAACAAACAGAGGAGCAAAAACAGGTGGTGGTCAGAAGAGATAAAACAATTTGTAAAGACACAAAAGAAAATTGGAAAACTTTTATAAAAACAAGAAAAGAGTAAGATTAAAAAACATATAAAATAGCAAATAAAATAGTGGAACGCAAAATCAAGATAGCAAAAAAGCAATCCTGCGAGTAGTTTACAGAAAACCAAATGATATTTTACAACAGAATTAAACAAATGAGGAATAAAAGAAAACTAAGCCAAACAAGTATAAAAGACAAAAACAGAAGAAACGAAGATATTAAAAAGATGGCAAAAATACTTTAACGAAATAACCGAAACAGACCATAATGGAAATAAAGAAGGTGAAACAAATGGAGGAAACAACGAAATAACAATTGAAGAACTGGCAGTAATCAAAAAAATAAAATCAAGAAAATAAAACCAGGAAAATCTGATGATATCATAGTCAAAATGATGAAATATATGGGTAAAAGGGGAAAGAAAAATTCTTGGAAATAGTAAGTGACACTATCAAGAATTCCGAGGAATGGAACAAGGGAATTATAATATCCATACACAAAAAGGGAGACACAAAAATATATGACAACTACAGGGATATTACACTCACAAGCATACCAGGAAAAATTTTACTAGGATAATAGAGACAAGAATAGATCAACAGCTGCGAGAAGAACAACACGGATTCATAAAGTAAAGAATTGAAGAAGTTCAAGACGAAGCAATAAGAAATAGCAAACAAAAATCCGAGAACACAAAGATAGGGTATAAAAATATGGAACTATTAAAAATGCAAATGTTAATGTTTGCCGACAACATAACACTAATAGCAGATTCCGAAGAAAAACCTGGAAATATACAAAGAGGAGTTAGAAAAGATAAATATAAAAAAAAAACAATGATAATATCACCAAAAAGGAGCAATCACAAAATAGAGTTAATCGGAAAACAGATAGAGCAAGTTAAGCAGTTCAAATATCTGGGATCAACAATAGAGGAAACAGGGGAGATAAATTCAGAAAAGATGGAAAACTAGGCACATGAATGATCTACAACACAACAAAGAAAACATTCTTAGAAGAAAAACAACAAAGCAGAAGTATATAAAAGAATTGTAAGACATTTACTGCTATATAGTAGTAAATCATGAGTAACTACAGAGAGTAATAACAGAAAAACCAAAGCAATGGAAATGAGATACCTAAGAAAGATAGAGGGAATTACAAGAAGAGACAAAGTACGAAATATAGAAGTAAGAAAACTGCCTAACAGCTCAATATTACACCAATAAAATCAGTAAGAGACATTTAGTATGATTTAGTCCTATATACAGATTAGAAGATAATAGATTAACGAAAAGAATAGACGAGGTAAAAGCACAAGGCAAACTTGAATCAGGAAGACCAAAGAAGGGTTGGAACGTCATGAAGCAAAAATAAGGATAGAATGGAAAGAAATACGAAAAATGGCACTGCCTATCTTGTGTCAGTGGTAAAGAAGTGAAACAGAAAATAACTGAGACATATTATAGAGAATAAGTCTGACACCCGTCGGAAGAAAAGAAAAGAAAAGATAAATAAAAATTATCCTCTATAATAGGTTGATCCACGTTTGGCCTATTTTTCTGGTATTTGGTAATTCGTTGTTTCGTCCTGTCAATTTGTAATTCGTTTAAAATATTTACTGCATCATTATAAATTGTTTAAATTATGTTGCAGTATTTTTCCTTTTATTGGATAAAGATAAAGTTATTAACGTAAGATTTATCTATTTATTCAACGTTTTTTCTAAAATTATCGGACAAAGAACATGGCATAATTGTGTAAATCGGGGTAAAACTCGAATTCCTTAGCAATTTAGCTATATTAGAAGATTATCAATTGCGAGATTAATTCCCATAACTCCACAATGTTTAAAAGGCATGTTTATCACATGGTATCTTTTGGACGAGACATTAAAAAAATTAAAGGACTTCTTTAAAGGTGCAAATGGTAACAAGTCCCATTTGCACCTTTAAAGACAACGCATCAAATTTTGTAAAAAAGAAGAAATATTTGCAAAAGATTCCATTTAAATTATTAGAAAACATTAACCATTTAAATTGTTTAAAATGTGTTTCACACAAGTAATATTTAAAATCCGTTCCCCTATTTTATGTACACAATATTGTAACACAAAAGTATAATTTGCTTTCCATTTACAATTTAAAATTCTAAATTTCTCAATTTCATCAACATTATCATTACTAAATTTAACTATATCAATGTAAATTTCAACGTAATTAGATGTACAAGTTGTATGCTCCTTTTTCTCTTGCTGGGAACAACTGTTGAAGAATCGTCATTTTTTAAATTTTCTGAACAAATAAATCTAACATGGATCAAAAAATACCTTATTATTGAATTTTATCTTTTACATTTAAACCAAGCAAGACAAAAATATTATAAATTGAACTAAGAAATATGATTCACGCTCTTTTAATGTAAAACAATGTAACGATTAACGATACCAAAGAGGCGAATAGTATAAATATATTCAAAATAAATAAACAATTAACTTTGTTGGTATCACACAATTTATCAAAATGTATCACGAAGTGAAAGCCTCCACAATTACTTATTGTATAAATATATGTCGAGTATTATTATCAAAGGGAATCCCCCATGCAAAGGAAGAAAGTCATCTTGCGAAGATAACATTAATTTGTGTACATAGCCTGCCTGTTCTCGAAAAATGCACCATCATAGAACGCTGACTAGATTCACCAACACTTAACGCGTTTGTTTGAAATATTAGTAATTTTTAAAAATAACAAAATAATAAACGCAGATAAGTAATATACATAGGAATAAAATCACTGTATTTCAATATTTTGTTAAATGTGGTCTAGTGATATTGCAGCCCTCCTTAAAGTGCCGTCTGATGCGGTCGCCTTTTTGCATCATAGCACTCCTTCTGCCGGCAAATAGATCTGGAGCACCAGAATGGATCGAAGCAAGTCGAGCCTGACAGCTGAAATATTTCAATATGTGGTAGTCATGTCGCATTATTTCTGTTCTCCTTGTGTCAAGCCGAATCACAACGTCAAAACAGCAATGATGATGCTGGCTACACGGGTGTTAAACAGCAGAGCATTATTAGATCTTGTTGCTTTTTTGCATGGTCTGGTTGAGTTGAGCAATATGAATGACAAGTTCTGAGGTGTAGTGCTGTACCAAGAGGCAAATTGAGATAATGACAGTTGTGGCAGGGCAATGCGAAGAAGTACTTTGGAAATTGAGTTCGGTAATATCGCGCAACGCATTAGCTATTTGGATGATGATAAAGAGTTTCAGGATGAAGGTACTTTTCCTTGAAGATTTATTTATTTGTTTCCTAACAAAATACATATGAATATAAAAAAACAATAATACGAAGCATACAAAAATTTTAGTTAGAAGAATCTTCTACCACTCTAGCCCATATTCCTAACAGGTAGTGAGAGTCCAAGACTTCTCTGGGTTCTCTTTACCATTAATATTTGCCTTATTTTATCTTCCATCTTTTACAATCGTACTAATAGCCAAAGATTAATTCTCGGATTGTAGAATCCTAGATTCATTGTCAGATTTAGTAACTTTTTTAGTATCATTTGAATATCACTGGTTTTACGTTTGTGTCACGGAACAGCTGACGGTATTGTCAATATATTCCGTGATTGTCAATAAAGAAGAACGTGAAATGTTTGTTTGCAAAGTTAGTTTGTGTGATAAGGGACAAGGAATAAGCATTTTTACTTTCCCTATATAGTATATATAGGGGAAGTATTGTTTTCGTGCGAGAAAATGTCTGTGGGCGCTGTATCTCAAAAACGAATGATCATATTGAGATGAAACTTCAAACTTAAAGTTTTATCGTTAAAAACTGGAACTGAAAAGCTTTTGGTAAACATTCATAAACCGGAAGTGCATGTTTACTCGAGGCGTTTTTTTGTTTTTTCGTGATATTTTTCTAAATATACATTTTTTTTTAAATAGTTCAAACAAAAGTGAATAGGACTAAAAAACTGAACATGTTTTGTTTGAACATGTTTTTCATAAAATTCTTAACTTTCGAGAAAAAAAATAAAAATTGAAAATGTTGACATTTTTTACCAATTGCTAATAAACTATTGGAGTTACATAAAATTTATATAACAAATAATTGTAGAGAATTCAAAAGTGCACAAATTATTAAAAATAACATTTTTACGTAAACCTCATAGTTTTCGAGAAACATATGGGGAAAGTGCTATGATGGCCACATTACCATTTATTTTATTTAATCAAGATTAAAGTAAGTAATTATTTTCAATGAAAATTGTACAATTATTTTCATTTAATGTTTTTGCAAACAAACTTTGTTCATGCTCCTCAACTGACAATCACAGGTTATATTGACAATACCATCAGCTGTTCCACTTTGATTTTGAGAGGTTATAAAGTACGTACTTTTGGATGATGGCATGGTTTACAACGCAGATAAGGCTATAAAATCTGCTCAATCCTTGATTACAATTGTGAATAAATAATTTGAAATTTTTCATCTGCCATTTATCATTTGTCATGTTATCTATTATGAGTAGAGAGCGGATAAAAAAGCTTAAAAAATGTGTAAAAAAGCACTTAAAAAGGCACAAAATTTAGAGAAAAAAAGCATTAAAAAAGCATAAAAACAGGAAAAAAGCATAAAAACGCGAAAAAAGCTTAAAAAATGTGTAAAAAATCACTTAAAAAGGCACAAAATTTAGAGAAAAAAGCATTAAAAAGGCATAAAAACAGGAAAAAAAGCATAAAAACACGAAAAAAACACTAAAGAAAACTATATTTTCTTAATATGTTACACGTTTATCAACATATTTTACATAGAAATTCTGCTTAAAACTAAAATAAAGATACTTTCTTTACGCAATACATAATGTCATGTAAGTATTTAAAAATTAAATTGTAATTTTGTATACATTTCAAAATAACTAAAATCTATTCATGAAAACGGTAGATCATTAAATGTTGTTCTAGGGGTTTAATTGTAAAAATTATTACTTCTGACGCTCAATAAATTTTTGAAAGTGGAAAAGCTTCTCTTTATTTTAAATTATAGCTGGATCTATTTGGAAATTGCCATTCAAAATCAAGTTTAATTTAATTAATATTAAAATTCTTTCATTTTCACCGAATACTTTTTTCGGTATTATTTTGATTTCTTGGGCAATGCGTCCAGGGATATTCCTAAAATGAATCTGCTTTTATAAAGATTGATTGTGTTGCTCACAAAATTTAAACGCGATTTTATGTAACTAAATTGTTTTGAAGGAAGCTCTTGTTTCTTAAGAACTGTTTGACAGTCATTAACTGATTTGCTTGTCGTTTCGGGAAAGTTGTATATAACCTTATTAAATTCTTCAAAATTGTTCGCATAGTACATCGTAGCATATAGCCAAATTCCCCATTTTGTTAGCACTGGTTTATGGGGCAGTGAGATATCAGGTACTGACTTCTTGAATAATTGCACTCACAGAAGAATATAAGAACTATTTTTCCATATTTAATTAAATCTACAAATGGAAATTTCATTCTTATAGTTTCAGAAATTCGTTTCTATCCATGTGCTAAACGTGTACAATGCACAAAATGCATTATTAGTAAAATTTTGTAACTTGGTATTGTCTACGGAAAAAATAAGCTTGTCAGTCTACCATTTATGAATTTTGCTATAATGTTATTATCAGTTTTCTTTAATTCTTTTGTATATATCAAAATACTATTGGTCGGATTTCTTCATGTTAAACTCCTATTATTAAATTAAACAAGCGTATGTGGTTTCATCATCACATATAATTATTGTTAATAATATCTTTAATTTTTTGTATGGTTTCAGAGTACGCAAGAGCTACATATTTTTTTCTCGGGAATGCGCATTTTACAATATTTTCCCAAGAAAGATTTAAATGCATTATTTTGTAATTTTCTTAAAGGGATATTCGAATGTAAAAGTATTTTGCACAAATGTAAATTTACAAGTTTTGACTAGTTAGGCTGCAGTTGGGAACTAAAATAAAACTTACTATTTTTAAACATGCCTTACAAAATAATGTATATATTTCACTTGTTAATTCTGGATAGTCTCTAATTAATTCTTGTATTGTGGTTTTCACCTTTTGCATTATGGGTTCAATATACATGTGAATTATATAATATAATTTATCTGTGATTCCCCAGGTTAATACGATTCACGCATATAATAATTTTTGATAAATAAGCAAAGTTTTTGGAGTGTCAATTCAATAGTTTGTGAATGCGAGTTTGAATATGAAAATTAACGAAAACGGTAAATATGCGCCAGTCGTCCCATCCGTATTTTTGCCGAGAGTAGAAAATTGATACGGTTGCAGAACACCTGATTATTAGCTATCACTTAAATTTGTTTACATTTAATACTTACTAGGGCCCCTGTTTGGGCCTAGTTTAACGACGTTTACATCCGGAATATCATAGGTGTGATTCCTATGAAGCGTTCGTCTGTATTATCTGAATAATGAGACGGTCTATTATATCTACTTATTTATAAATGAATCCATTGTAAATTGGTAATTTGTACTAATATTTATTAATAATAAAATTCATTATTATTATTGTATCATATTATGAAGGTTTTAAGCAATTATGTTGTCAAAAGACATGAAGAAAATATGTAATACAAATATAATCTACAAATGATGGGATAAAGATTTTTACGAAAATTCTCTATATTAGAACATTAATTTAATATCAGCGTGAAATTTTTATTAAATGTTCAAGAAAATGCTCCAAATAAGCATCAGAATCTAAAAAAAGCATGAAAATAAGCATAAAAAGTCAAAATAAGCACAAAAAGTCAAAATAAGCAAAAAAGCACAAAAAAACTTAGCGCTAAGTAATCACATTCTTTAAGATTCGTATAGATATTAAGAAATTTTTTCGATGCTATTAATATTATGGATAAGCATAATGCTAGAAATCCGCTCTCTAATTATGAGTATTATCATCTGTAATATGTTATTTGCAATCAGTAACATATATATTTGATAACTGCATTTTTTCTGCCATAAAAATTAGTCATTTTTCAAATGTCACTTATCATCTGTAATATATTCTACGAGGGACTTTCAATAAGTAATGCCCCATATTTTTTTTTTCTCCACGATGAGCAAAAACTGTAAGTTGTACTTCTAGGTACTTCAAGTTTAATGTTTCTCCTCCAAGTGGACGAAGTTTCAAATCATTCGAACAGATGGCAGCACTGTGAAGTGAATTTGCAAAACGGCGTCTCTTAATGATCCACGTTATAAACAGCGAGCAGTGATTGAGTTCTTGATTGCAGAGAAAGCAACTGTGGGAAATATCCAGAAATGTTTGTGTGCAGTGCTGTCGATAGGAGCACTGTCGGGAGATGGACAAAGAGAGTTAAGGCCGTGTATAATTTATAAAGTACAACTTGCTACCATGTATATTTATGCTTAATGCAGTTTTGTTGGTAAAGTATAACTTTTGTTGGTAAAGGATACGTTTGCTCAAAATTCAAGTAGGCACTCATACAGCACTAGATATAAATCACAACTAAGAATTTAAAAGCATCAAACGCGAATTTTCAAGAAATCATCATATTTTATTAGCGCAAAACTTTACTAGATGATGTAAATTCAAACACAAACCTCCAAACATTCTATAAAAATGTGAAAATTTTCTTAATTATGTGTGCAATATAGATCTAATCGATGAACCATGCAGTACATCGTGTTTGATTTTAAGACTGTATGAAACTTCATTATTTATTTTTACTACTTGACTCCTGTCAGATAGGTATGAGTGAACTATATTCCTACTTGATTCATTAAATCCAAAATGTAATAACTTATTCAGCAGTATCTCATGATTTACAGAGTCAAACGCTTTCGTAAGATCTATCAAGCTTTTTAAGCAAAATTCGTGAATTTTAAAGAATTGTAAAATGCAGCCAATAAGGTGCAGTACCGTATTTTTGGTAGATTTTCCTGCTTTAACTGATGCATTTTGAGTTTTTTTGTTTTTTAAAATATTGCAGTAGGTAATTTTATATTAGAACACTTATGTTTCAAATTGTATTGTTTTCCTAGCTGCTGCAATCTACAAAAGGAATAAATTAAGCATTCCAAATATTGGTTCATTTTTATGAACATAATTTTTGAGAAGGTAAGCAATGCAACATCACCCATTTTACAGAATGATATTATCAGAGCAGATTTCAAAAAAATTAGGAAATGTAAAGGTTTGAATACAATACTAATTTTTTGAAAGCTGCTCTGATAATACCATTCTATAAAATGGGCGATGTTGCATTTCCTACCTTCTCAAAAATTAAGGATAATATCAGTTAACTCTAATATTATTACATCCAAACATCATCAAAGTAATTTAATCATCTGTAATTTGTTATGCTTTATCAGTGACACTTTAATTGGTCATATATCATGTATTCCATTATAATTGTGATTTATAATCTGTCATACATCATATATCATTTATGTTGTGTAATAGGTGATATGTAAAAGTTAATTGACATCTGTCACATACATGTGTCATTGGTCATCTTATATTTATAAACTGTTCTCTGTTAACTGCCATCTGTCATCTGCTGTTTGGGACTTCTTTTAAAATTAATATTGCAGAAGTTTTTCAGTTTGTACTTAAATAATATGTCAATATATTTCTTGTCATTTTTACAATTACTTGAATTTTATATTGATAGTTATTTTTGAAAGGCTCAAAATATTCCTGAAAATTCCTGAAGCAGAAATCTTTCAACCCCCCGAATCTGCTGTAGGAAAATCCATTGCACTATTTCAATGTTTTTATAATTCCTTATTCGCTACATTACACTCTGCAGCAAAATGGACTTGCAGGCCAATTGGAAGTTGCCTAAAAACCATTTCACCACTTCTTCCTCACCATGGCCTATGCTTTTCTGGCTTTTTCCTGAACCTATTTGGCGTAAAATATGAAAGAATCATCTGAAGAATATCCGGAATATCACAAACCAATTATGTCAGTTATTTAGAATTATGTGTACTTAAATTCTAAATAATTGACATAATTGGTTTCTACATTTGTTTATGGGGTTAATATTTTTATCGGCGGTGTTTATTATATTTATAAACAGGTGATAAATAAAACTCTTCGGTTTTGAGAATTTATACGGGTTAATGTTGATGCACTGCGACAATTGTTTCGCCACACAGTGGCTTCATCAAGCAGATGAGTAATGAATAATAAATTCTCAAAAGCGAAGAGTTTTATTTATCATTTATTTTATATAATGGATTTTCATCAAGTAAAAGCCTCATCAATCCAATATTTATATACAAAAGTCAATTGTCATATCTGTTCATTCCCTGAAGATTTTTATCATCTATCATTCCATCTGCTATCTGTAATATTTGATTTACCATATGTCCTTTAATTATAAATTCAAGTTATCTCTCATCTGTCATCTCTCATCTCTCATATCTCATCTCTCATCTCTCATCTCTCATCTCTCATCTCTCATCTCTCATCTCTCATCTCTCATCTCTCATCTCTCATCTCTCATCTCTCATCTCTCATCTCTCATCTCTCATCTCTCATCTCTCATCTCTCATCTCTCATCTCTCATCTCTCATCTCTCATCTCTCATCTCTCATCTCTCATCTCTCATCTCTCATCTCTCATCTCTCATCTCTCATCTCTCATCTCTCATCTCTCATCTCTCATCTCTCATCTCTCATCTCTCATCTCTCATCTCTCATCTCTCATCTCTCATCTCTCATCTCTCATCTCTCATCTCTCATCTCTCATCTCTCATCTCTCATCTCTCATCTCTCATCTCTCATCTCTCATCTCTCATCTCTCATCTCTCATCTCTCATCTCTCATCTCTCATCTCTCATCTCTCATCTCTCATCTCTCATCTCTCATCTCTCATCTCTCATCTCTCATCTCTCATCTCTCATCTCTCATCTCTCATCTCTCATCTCTCATCTCTCATCTCTCATCTCTCATCTCTCATCTCTCATCTCTCATCTCTCATCTCTCATCTCTCATCTCTCATCTCTCATCTCTCATCTCTCATCTCTCATCTCTCATCTCTCATCTCTCATCTCTCATCTCTCATCTCTCATCTCTCATCTCTCATCTCTCATCTCTCATCTCTCATCTCTCATCTCTCATCTCTCATCTCTCATCTCTCATCTCTCATCTCTCATCTCTCATCTCTCATCTCTCATCTCTCATCTCTCATCTCTCATCTCTCATCTCTCATCTCTCATCTCTCATCTCTCATCTCTCATCTCTCATCTCTCATCTCTCATCTCTCATCTCTCATCTCTCATCTCTCATCTCTCATCTCTCATCTCTCATCTCTCATCTCTCATCTCTCATCTCTCATCTCTCATCTCTCATCTCTCATCTCTCATCTCTCATCTCTCATCTCTCATCTCTCATCTCTCATCTCTCATCTCTCATCTCTCATCTCTCATCTCTCATCTCTCATCTCTCATCTCTCATCTCTCATCTCTCATCTCTCATCTCTCATCTCTCATCTCTCATCTCTCATCTCTCATCTCTCATCTCTCATCTCTCATCTCTCATCTCTCATCTCTCATCTCTCATCTCTCATCTCTCATCTCTCATCTCTCATCTCTCATCTCTCATCTCTCATCTCTCATCTCTCATCTCTCATCTCTCATCTCTCATCTCTCATCTCTCATCTCTCATCTCTCATCTCTCATCTCTCATCTCTCATCTCTCATCTCTCATCTCTCATCTCTCATCTCTCATCTCTCATCTCTCATCTCTCATCTCTCATCTCTCATCTCTCATCTCTCATCTCTCATCTCTCATCTCTCATCTCTCATCTCTCATCTCTCATCTCTCATCTCTCATCTCTCATCTCTCATCTCTCATCTCTCATCTCTCATCTCTCATCTCTCATCTCTCATCTCTCATCTCTCATCTCTCATCTCTCATCTCTCATCTCTCATCTCTCTTCTCTCATCTCTCATCTCTCATCTCTCATCTCTCATCTCTCATCTCTCATCTCTCATCTCTCATCTCTCATCTCTCATCTCTCATCTCTCACCTCTCATCTCTCATCTCTCATCTCTCATCTCTCATCTCTCATCTCTCATCTCTCATCTCTCATCTCTCATCTCTCATCTCTCATCTGTTATAGTGTAGTGTAATGTAGCTGTCACAATTGGTTTGAACTTCTATCAAATCTGTCAATTTTGGAAAAGTAGAAATTCCATTAACCCTTTTAAATACGCTAGCAATATATATCATGTTATTTGTATTTATCTTCTGTGACTTGTTAATATCTAGAGTGCTGGCTTTATAGACTATACTTTATAATGGCAGGTGATTAGTGAAAAATCACAAACAAATGATATATGAAAGATGAGAGATATCTAATGACAGATGTATATTACTGTTAACATGATAGATGATTAACGAATGAAAAACAGATTACGAATGTTAGATAATAGATGACAGATGGCATGTTAAGATGTAGCTAGCAGGTATAATCATCTACCATTTATTGTTCCGCTAGATCCCACTGGTTATCCACTCTAGGGATCTAATGCAATGTTTAAATAAGAGATGGCGCCCTTATTGTAAATCTTAATCAATGATAGATTGCAGATGAGAAATCACATATGACAGATGAAAAATTAGAGATGACATAGTAGATCTATAGTTTGTAGATGGCAAATATGATGAAGTTGACAGACGCGTCAAGCATTTTATGTAGAATACATTTTTTACAACGTGTTGAGTTACCTTCAATTGTTTTTAAGATTTGTGTACCTATATCTAAATAATGAAGTATGTACATGTGAAGTAGAATTTTTTAAAAATATTTTGTAGCTTTATCTTCTATTAAATTTATTTATTGTTTTGAATTTAACAAAATTATTATTATTAAATATTTTAGAACATTTAATTTGACTTTTTATATACTGATTCACAACAATTATTGTTTCATTCATTAATTGTTTTTCTTCAAACAGATTGCTAACGATTTTAAATCGTTTTATTTAACGTAATAATATCCTCATTTCACAAGTGATCTGCGTACTCCTATACATTAACCTAGCGTACTCTTGACCTACCACAATAAACTATATCTTGGCCTATCGTACCCCTGATCTGTTTTAATGTACAATCTATTGAGGTAGGTCAAGAGTACGCTAGACAAATTTTTAGCTCAACTCACCGAAATTTTTAGCGACTGTTCTTTTTTTCAAAATATTTCAAAATCCTATAATTAAAGATATGATACTTTAATAGGTAATTAATTAAAAACACTTGGTTTGTTTCACTAAATTTTATATTCACTCGACTAGTTTCGCTTTTTACAGCATTTTCAAGTATGAATTTATAAAAACAGAAGAAATCAGAAATAATCAATAATACAATTGACATTTTATTTAGAATTAATTGAAAATGAAATAAGTTAATTATATATTTGATGGTAGTGGCGTTCACTTCGTGACACCTCTTGAAAGAGTTGTAATTGAAACACGATAACTTTATTTTACCACTGTATTTAAAAAATAAATTGAATCTATAGTCACTATATAATTTTTTTTAAATATAGTGGTAAGACAAAGTTATCGTGTTTCAATTATAGGTTAATTATGTACAACTATTCTTTCTCGATGCAACTCTAATTTGCAATTATAGAAATTCCATAGCTAATATGTCAGAACTGATTATTAATGACCAATAAATAAATATTATGTCATTTAATTAAAAAAGAAATAATTAACATAAATATTATCCAAATAATTAAATAAATAATTTAAAACCTTGCTTTTCACAGAATGATAATTAATAAAATCAATTATTAATAACTAATGCATTCATTCATAAATCTCAAACACGCCCGCCAATCACGCGACGAATGTCGTAATGGGTAATTTAATTAGAATATTGAGCGCTGTTAAATTAGATGCGTAGCTTCAGAATAGTACACCGGCCAGATAAGGTGGATGTGGAACGAGTTTATCATTTTGGAAAACTGCGTAGTAAACAGTTTGATAAATTTATTCAAAGCATCTCATGCAATATTCATCATTTTTTCCAAACGTCGAAACGGATAATGTTACATAAGGCCGAGTCGAAAAAGTACATAAATACATCGTGACATTTGCATACCGAAATTATCGGGCACAATTTTGATGCTCCAATTAACGGGAATTTGGATTAAGGAGCACCATTAGCCAAACATTAGCATAAATAATAAACTTGGGTAATTTTGAATAGTTATTATGTTCATGTTACAATTCAAACAAGTAAGTAAGGGAAGAAATATTAAAGATGAAATATAATATGTAAGGTAGCTAGGAAGTGGAGGTATCGCTACGGTTTGGTATTCCAGTCGCGTATTTGTAATTACAAAGCACTGAGAAGATGAGTCTCGAGTGTGTGTGTGAGTATGTGCATAGCGTGTGAAAACATCTCCTCTGCACTCGCTATGCATCACGACTGCACATTTCAAAAGGAAGAAAAAAATACCTCCTATGCGCCTTTATCTGGAAAAATACGTGAAATTACTTCGGGAGTTCGAAACCAACACACGGCCTTAACATTGTAATCTTGCACGCTGTTAGTGACTATTTGATTTCCCTCGAGAGAATACTTTTATTTCACATTTCATAAATTACAGGATCGGGTCGGAAGTAATTTGCGTCAAATGAATTCCGACCGAGCACGGTAATTCGTAAATTGAATGGAAACATTAACGAGCAATTTCGTTATTTTTTTTGTCTGCCTTTTATTCATCATTCTGCGAGTCTTTTTCCGTTGTTGATGTATCGCACAGTAAAGTGCCATTTCCTGAATGCTAATGTCTGGTATCCATAGACCATTACGGACAAGAACAATCGGAAGATTCGTCTGTGAAACGGCCTGAGAATTCGGCTGGTGTTTCCGGGCCAGGGCGATTGTTTGCTACTCGTTTATGGACGCTAATGAATATTTATCCGGATAACTGTAACACACAATCCGGCCACGAAATATGGCCGTAACTAACAAGGCGAAATACAAAAAGAAATATATTAAATGACCATCATAGTACTTTCCCTGTCTTTTTCTCTAATGAGTTATGAAGAATAATAAATATCTTATCTTTTACAATTGTTACATGTGTATATAGTTTAGTTTGTTGTGTATATTATATAATTAAGGTAATGAAACTTTGGACAATTAAGTAGCTTAATAAATCGAAAACGATGTTATGTCTAAGCTGTTACACGCGTAAAGAAAAGTTGACATGTTAGATTTTTTCATTCGCATGTGATACTAGATAGTATAGACTCAAGAAACTCAACATAGAATTCGGCATACATTTTTACTGGACACTTGTTATATTACCCTTTTATTGCTCTCAAGATGTCAAGTTAAATTATTTATCTTGAGTATTAGGTACTAAGCTTTATTTATTTCATGAACATGCTAACAACAGATTGCCAATATGAACATTTTATTGCAAATTGGCAGAAGTAATATTGGAATACTGTTTTTAGCATATTGGATCAAACAAATAGTGCCTAATACCTAGTACGGTGATTCATTAAATATTAACAATTACCGCGCTATTGCAATTATAGACACCTTAAGTAAAGTCTTCGAACTTTGTTTTCTTAACCGCCTGAATGATTTTATTTCAAAAAACACATACTTAATAATAAACAACACCATTTCCATGAAGAAAGATCAACTGATACAGCATTTAATGATTTCTTTAAACACATAATAAATCATTTTGAACATTCTTTTGTGACTTAAGTCGAGCATTCGATTGTGTCAATCATGACCTGTTACTCCAAAAATTGAACTCTTATGGAGTCAGAGGAGAGCCGAATATGTGGCTACAATCTTTTTTAAATGATAGACGTCAGTACGTCTCAATGCAGTCGCCTAATAGAAGTATAGTGAACTCTACAACCACTATAATTAATCCAGGGGTACCGCAAGGTTCCAGCCTAGGGCCAGTCCTCTTCCTCCTATACATAAACGATATAGATAGTTGCCTAGATCAAAGCACATTCTCCGTAAAATTCGCAGACGATACATCTCTGCTACTTTCCGGGAAATCTTATACTGAAATTAAAGAGCAATGTAATAGCAACTTAAACAATCTTTACAAGTGGCTTAAATAGAATCACCTTTATTTAAATCCCACTAAAACAACATATATTATGTACACTGATAGCAACAGAATCGATGATATTGATCTCAAATTAGAAATCAACTCAGAGAGCATAAACAAAACTAAAAACACCAAATTTTTGGGAATTTATACTGACTCTAACCTTAATTGGAAGGTTCATTGCACGCACCTAGTTACACAAATGAATTCCATTTCATTTCTCTTAAAAACCCTAAAGGAAATTCTTACCTCAGATCATAGTCAAATTTCTATTATGCTCAAATTGCATCACGACTACACTATGGCATAATTCTTTGGGGTTCATCAAACATGATACTGGATGTATGGATAACACAAAAAAGTATTATTAGGATTATTGCGGGTGTAATGAGAGATTTTCCATGTCGTGAACTATACAAAAAATTCAACATACTCACTATTCCCTGTATCTATATCTATGATGTCTGTGTATATATATTTTGCAATAAAAATAAATTCGAAAGAAATACTGATGTGCACAAAGTCAATACTAGAAACCAATATAAATTTAGAACACCACTATTTAAAACAAATATTGGTCAGAAATCACAGGAATGTATCGGTTTGAAATGCTATCAAAAATTACCAGAATCGCTCCTGCAATCTAGTACAATTAAAATATTTAAACATAACTTAAGAATTTTTTTAAAGTTCAAGTGTTATTACTCAATTGCCGAACATCTTCACTGATAATGTAACATCTAATATAATGTGTAACATGTATAACGATATTTATGTATTTAATGTATATTATGTTTTTTTATCGACCTGTTCCGTACTGTATAGTATAAGGATTTAATAAATATTTTATCTTATCTTATCTTAAGAAATAGTGCGACATTGCGTGCAACTGGACAAAGGATTGTTTGGCCTTACATTAAAATCGTTAAGATTTCTTCTGTTCAAATTTATGAAAAGGAACAAACTATCCCTGCGGATTCCCCACAAAACGAGTGTTGCTAGAACAATAGAATTGAAACACAACTTTCCCAATATTTTAGCAAGTTGGAGGCAGTATTGAAGGAGTTCAGATTCACTCCCAGTTAAATCTTCGATATGAATGCAACGGGAGTGCAAACGATCCTCAATATACTGCCAAAACATGTAGCTCCTACGAAAAAAAAATAAGTAGCGAAGGCAGTAGCAGCGGAGCAAGTACAAACAGTAACCACGGCGTGCGCAGTAAATCCTATAGGATATTTCGTACCTCCCTTCTTCATCTACGCTAGAAAAAGAGAAAATCGGCTTTTAATTTAAGGTGCCATTATCGGATACAGCCATTTAAGCATGGCTGTATCCGATAAAGGTTATATGAACACATCTACCTTCATTAAGTGGCTGAAACAGTTGCAAAAGTACGCCAAGCCAAGTGAGACTAATCCACTCTTATTAATACTCGATAAACATGTTTCACACACAAGTTTGGAGGCAGTTACTTTTGCAAAATCAAATCATATCAAATCTAACCTCTCCACCTCATAGTAGTCATAAGACTCGACCTCTCGATTGATGTATTTTCCGACCACTCAAGGCTTTTTACGATGCGGCTGTAGATTTCTGAGATGTTTCTCATACAGGGGAAACCTTTCAGCGTTTATAATGTTGCTGAATCATTATAAACGCTAAACGCTGTACGCAATGCAGTACACTCCTTTAAGTCTAATGGAATTTATCCCTTTAACACGAACACCTTCTCGAACGCTGATTTTTTACCATCGGAGATTAAAAACCAGCCACCACATGAAGAGTTGGACAATCGAATGATAATATTTAATAATGATAATGAGATAGCAGATCTGACTGCAGTTTCCCAAGAAATATTCCATGATCAACCATCTACTTCAGCTTGAAGCTTCAATACAGCAGGATATTATACAAGAGTACATCAGTCATTCGGTTAATAGAACACCTTTAAAAGAAAAATCTCCAAACCACTTGTTGTACAACTCCACGAGATATTATTCCTTTGCCTAAAATCCAAATAAAGGAAATGCAAAGGCAAAGGATTGAAATCTCAACTGCTGACGCCAACACCTAATAGAGAACGGTTAGAAGAAAAAATAGCTGAGAAAGAAAAACAAGCTACTGAGAAAGAGAAACGTTCCATAGAAAGGAAAACACGGTTTAATAATAATAATAATCATTTATTTTCCCAACAGACTAAAATCTAATTACAGGGAAATAATTATACATACTTAAAAACATCATATAAATCATATGAGAATACAAACCAAAATGCGGTACAGAGAAAAACCAAAAGATAAACTCAAAGAAAAAAAAACAATATTAATTTAAAGAGAATGCAACTAAGGGACTTTTTTTTCGCCAAACCAAAAAGAGGAAAGAAAAATGCCAGGACGCCCTCTTATTCAGACTTTAGCTTATTATTCTCTTCATGACAGTAGCTCTGATTTCGATTTTTTGTCTCAGGATGTGGATCAACCTCAGTAAGAAATTGAAAAGCAACTTTGTTACCGAATGATTATGCTGTGGTAAAAGTTCAGGGCAAAACAAAAAATTCCTTTCGACACTACCTAGCTAGGATTATTGCTGTTTATCAAGGAGGTTATGACGAAGTATTTTACAAACCACTACCAAATGCTTACAAGTTTTCGGAAATGACTGAAGAGTCCTTCATTCCTTCAAAACCTACTGACATAAACACTTCAGGGTTTCATAAAGTAATTTCTTTCACAGAGGACTTGACGTCCTCTATACTATGTTCTAAACATCTTAATAAAATATGTTCATTTATTTTTATGAAGAATAAATATTTTTTTCATTAAATTGTTTTTCATTTGACCATATTCTCCAATGCACCGGGGTATTTTGCCCCATTTTGTTAGGCCAAAACATTTTTTTGCAAATTATTTTATTTATTATTAACTATTAATCATAGAGCTTATATAATTTAACAAAATTGCAGGTAAGATCCCTACCTAATACTCCCGCATAGGAGAGAAACTTACATAGGTCCCGATTTTAACAATCGTTAAAAAGAAGAATTTACGTGGCTTTGCCCCCACCTATCCTACTATGTTATCTTGTGTCATTAAGTAGTTTTCTTTGATTATTATTTGTTACCATTAGCTAGTTTCGTTTCTTTATAAACAAATTTTTATGTTTTATGTGTTAACTGGTAGAGTAGCCTTAATGGCTAAACTTCGCCTAATGTTTTCAGCAAATAGAGACTATTATTATTATTATTATTCACACAGTTACACAATTCGCTGCCAGATGAAACCCAGCTTGATATGCTGTATCGTCTCCCGAAAAACGAAATCAGGGACAGAATGCAGTAACCAGTATCCCTAATCTCCTGAAGCAACCACGAATATAAGAAACTCATTTCAAGGAGAAACAGCAATTCCGATCAATGAAACAAAAATCGCGACAAACGTGCACTGTCTGCAAAAGTATCAGTCACTCGAATGAGAAGTTCCGGAAAAAGGATGCAAAGAAGCAAATGGATACCACCGAAATCTCCGTTGCTATGGATACCAGACGTCTGGTTACATAAAAAGAAACTGCCCGAGATGCTCAGTACAATACACCATCGCTCAATCGTCACCGATGGAATTCTGCGCCGCCAAAATGAGCCCAAGAGTTAGGAATCGGTCAGCCCTGTCCATAAGAACAGGAAACTCACATGGGACAGCTTATGCAGACACCGGTGCCCGAAACAGCCTTGCCAACGTGGAGCTGTACAAGGGAATTACGGCCACAGGGGAAGTGGTTTGGAGAAAAGGAGATCCGTCTCACTCTCGTTGATGGAACCAGCCGAGTAAGAAGAGCTAGACAAATCAGGATCCAGTTTTCCTATATGGGTGATGGATATCGACTATGTTTACATACGTATCTGATGCCACTAATTCCAAAACATTGTTAGGAATTGATTCTATGGAGGTCGCAGGATTGGTCCTTTACTTCAAGAATAGAACATGTTCATGCGACGATGCAGAGATATATCGTTTCACCCAGAAAAACGAAAACCCCTCTAAGATGATATACGATCTGCGATGCACGGAAGAGGACGAGGCCATTTTCAAAGCTCACAAGTAAGCAAATGTATTGATCTTCAGAGAACCAGCAGTTTTGTCCCTTCCAACGACCCCAAGATGAGGGGAACAAACCCAGCCTTTTATCCCACCGGAAACAGACGAATTGGATTTTATGTTCAAAAGTACGAAAGACAAATCAAGATGGACTGGGATATCCAATTAGCCACCCTAAACATCAAGGAAATTCGTTTATACCCAGGGACAAAGGCAGACGTATCGTCCACAGAAGAAAGTGTCGTGTTTAACCACCTCCTAGAAGATTTTTGAGAATTCTTCGACGGAACCCCAACGTAAGAAGTCGAATACGTAATTGACACCAGAGATCATCTCAAGATTGTACAGCCTCCCTATCGATTGTCGTCGTAGAAAGCAAACATCTTAAAAGCAGTACTCAAGAAGTTACTCCAGGTGTGATTGAAGAGTATGATAGCGTATGGTACTAATCCTCAAGCCGAACGGGAAAGTTAGACTATGCATCAAAACTGATTTGTCAGTTTGACATGAGAATAAAAATACAATCAGCGCTATTTAGTCGCCATATAATGCTTTTTAAAGAAAAATCAAGCAAAAATGGCAATTAGAAGTCTGCAAGAAGGATCATCTGAAGAACTGATAACGCAGCATTAAGCTGGAATGGAAGAACATTCTGCTGAGTGAACTAAAATTATAAGTACTTATTTTATCTATCCTTTTGTAATCAATTTATTTATTGTAAGAGAAACGAAGCATTAAATACAAATAAGCTCCCCAGGATTGACTATACTCCACTTCACCCTAGACCTTCAGGCTGGATATCAACAAGTCCAAGTACGGACGGAAGATCGTGATAAGACAGCGTTTATAGCCCCTTTTGGATTGTTCCGGTATACGATAATGCCGTTTAAACTTCGAAACGCGCTTGCCTTATTCCAGAGATTAATGGGCCGAGTTAAGACAGAACTGGACCCAACGAGAATATTGGTATATCTTGAAGATGTGTTCATACTGTCTACATCTGCAGCAAAATACCTCAAGGAAGTCGAGAAGGTTTTCCAAAGACTGGGGCAGTTCCACCTGAAGATAACCCGGAAAAAAGTGCCGGTTTTGTTGCAAATCCGTCAAATACCTGGGTCATATTATCAACAACAAAGCGATTGAAAAATCCAGAATAAATGACTGCCATCGTGAAACGCACCGCCAGATACAGTTCATAAATAATTTTGCGAGCATTGCAAAACAACTGAGCAATCTCACCAAAACCAACGCATTATGGACATGGGGACCAGAACAGCAAGAAGCATTTGAGGACCAAAGAAATCCCATATCACCACACCAATCCTCTGGAAGGTGTAGAATCCAGATGTCCAAGAGGATATTTGCTCCCTCGGCATCATGGACAAACATGGGTTAGAATGGAAGATCATCGCAGCTGCATGAACTCCGCCCATCCACTCATCTATCCAAAATTATTGTTCGCTTTGTATAATTGTTGTGTACATTCATATGTATTGTTTATTTGGAAAGGAAGCTAAAGACTAATAAACATAAACATAATCATAAACTAAGGGCTAAGGACGGATTCCAGTTTGTACACCACAGGAGCAGCCTTAATCCTAGGTAAAGGAAGAAAAACTTGTGGAATATGTCAGCCACCTGCTCATGCAAGCCGAAATGAATTACAGTACTACGAGAACGAGAAGCTCTCGCCATGGTATGGGCAGTCCACAAATTCTATGGCTATTATGGCTATATAGATGATCGCCCAACAGTGGAGCTAACGGATCACCGTTGCTTTCCTTGGCTAATGTCATTAAAATTGCACAGTTGGCGTCTCGCAAGATGGGCACTACAGTTTCAGCCCTTCAATCTGACTATCGAGTACATTCGAAGGGAAGCGAACGACCTTGCGGATTTTCTATACAGACCATCCGAAGAAGAATTTCAGGCCGTCCTAATCAACAACGTTGTACCCACCAAGACAATGAACGAGATATGCAAAGAGCAGTTAGCAGACGAAAAAGTAAGGAAGATTTTGGAAATCTTAGAAGCAGACCAACTAGAGAAAACGCGCCAATGGACATCCCGCGGATATATAGTAAATTAGGGAATACTATATTGATACGTCTTCGACGAACGGACCCTGTATAAAATACTCAAGAACTATTATTGACCAGGAATTTGTTATGACGTAACTGATTACGTCAAGAAATGCCAAGAATATCAGAAATACAAGGCGTCCAATTAGAAACCCCAGTGACCATCCTCTACTATCTGAATATCACGTGTAATGATCTTGTAAAGTCGCGGAATAAAACGTGTGTGATATTTAAAAAGTACAATTTTATTTATATTTTATAAAGTTTGTGATTCCAGACAAAGACTAGACTATTTTAAGCTATAAAATACTTAGTATTCTTAGAAGAAAAAAGAGGAAAACTTATTTTTGAAGCTTAACCGAACCAGCATTTCACTCCGTGATTACCTATATTGAAGATTTGTAAATAAAATGCTGGCATTAGGCCTATATGTTGACATAGAAGGGGAATTAGAAAAAGCGTCTTTCAAGAGCATAGCAGAAGCTCCCTTAATGCTCAGCACTCCAGCATATTTATTGACACACAAGGTTATTTTGATAAAGCTTCTTTCAATAGCGTAGCACAAGCTTCCTCAATGCTTAGCACTTCAGCCGCACATAGTGAGTAGTTAATCAGATACTAAGCAGAAGGAGAGCCTAAGTATCAATAGGAAATGAATTCTCCAAAGCAAGGGTGGCTATTCATAGGAGGAGTCTATCTGCTCTATCATGATAGATGACTCGCCAAGGAAATTAAATGAATCTGGTTTCCCAACAATGGGATACGCAGATGACTTAACAGATCTGTATAGAGCCCGTTTTGAAGGTGTACTAAGTCAACTAATGCAGAATGTCCTTAATATAGTGAAGAATTGGTGTACAGACAAGTCCCTCTCGGAAAATTCAACTAAGACGAAGCATGCTGTTCACCAACAAAAAGAAACAGGATAGAACGAAGCTACCCAGGATATTCAATACCATACTAACTCTGGCTTAATAGATAGTATCTGGGGGTTATCCTGGATCCTCATCTGAACTAGAGTAATAATCTTCAAACCAACGTACATAAGGCGAGCATGGTGTTAGCGGTATTATAGAGTCGATGGGAGATTATGGAGATTATCAACCAGAATCACCAAGTAATAACAGCCCTAACATATGTAGCAGTTGTATGGTGGCCTAGGGGTACACTCAAAATGGCAAGAAATAAGCTACAACACATGGGAATTACTGGCGTCATACGCACCACACTGACATCAGCAATGGAGGCGATATTATTTCTTCCTCTCCTGGATTTATACATACAAAAGGTGGCGATACAACGGTCTTAGATCCTTTTAATCTAGGGAAATGTCCGGATCTTTCTATTCGAAAGCCATTATACGTCATAAAGCTCTGAGGGTCCTGTTCACAAATAGAGCAAAAAACTAGAAAGGAACAAGTGCAGGTATATAATGTGCCGAACTGAATATGGAAGTAAAAATACCCTTGTAGGACAGGAAAACTTGTTAGTCCAGGACAGGAACACTTGTTAGTGCCCAAAAACTAAATAGACTGGGAATAAAAGGAGGAAACATCTGCATTCACACAGACACAAAAACTAGTCTTGCTAATGCAATACATCCCAAGGTCTTATCAAGACTGGCAAATGAATGTGTTTGGCACTGGCTATTACCTCGACAGATATTAAATTACACGAAGGTACTTTGCGTGTTACAAATCAGAGAAATATAGAATAAGATTATTAAACCTTTTACATCCTTGTATTTTTTTAAATTTTCGAATAATATGCATATCGACTTTTTTAGAATTTTGTTAAACACAAATTTTCAAAAAGTATTGTAGCGATAAATAAAAGCAAACATACTCTTTTGAAGTTTGTATTTAAGTTATAAAACCTAAAAGTGCATTTAAAATAGAAAATTTTACAATTTACAGCCAATAAAATCAAAGAATTTTATATTTTGCAGTTTTTCTCCTATTTTTCCTGACCTCTATATTTAAAGGCAGGAGGGTGGATTGAAGGGATGCGGTCGACTATCAGAAGGCTCTTTAATCACATATGTACCCCAGTGTACCATTCTTACCCCGTACATATCTGACTAACGGTCGAAACTAGTCGGAAACAAAATTAAAGCAATTATATTTTTAATCAATCCAAAATTGTTTCACCATCGGTTAGGAAATTAATCAATCATATTTATAAAATATTTTATAGGAAAAATTCTTTGTAAATTCTTTTACCATTTTACTATATATAATTATTTTTTCTTCATTACATCATCTACCTGTTAGAGTTTTTGTGTAAAATATAATTTTTTTTCTTTAATAATTTTCTTACTTATTTCTTGGTCAAACATTATGAAATAATTCTTTACCTATTATAAATTATCTTTTACATAAACTTATTATTTCCAAAAACTTTTAAATATATTTCTTTTCTAAATAAAATAGATAGTTTGTAGAGTATGCTTCATTTGAGCTTCTTTAATTTTTCATTATGTTTTTGGTTTCTTTCTTGTTAAAATTTTATTATTAAGAATAAAAGAATTAATAAACAACTATATTTGACCAGAAATGTTTATTAAATGTTAGAGGCCTTCACTTCTTGGAACATTTTCGATTTTTTAATAAAGGAAAATTCTTAATTTTTTAAGTGGTACAAAAATGTTTTCTTTGTTTAAAAAAATCAGAAAACTTGGAAACATAGGTCGCTTATAAACCTCCAAGATTATGGTAATAATGATTTATTATTGTAAAACATACAGACAGTTATTGGTTAGGGAATTTTTTTTTTCTAACCATAGAATTTAGAAAACACATTTTTGTACATCTTAATAAAATCAGAATAAAATCGGTTTTTAAAGTATGATTATCTTTATAAAATTAATTACGTATTGAAACAAGAACTTTTCTGCTAATACTACCACAGATATCACAAATGAAAGAAATACATTGTGTTTGATACCTTGGAACTTATCGATTTTCGATCATGATATAATCAATGATTAATTATTACACAATGCAAGTACGGGCGAATAATTCCGACGTGAACCTGTTCACTCATAAAAATTGATTAATTAGTGTGTGTCCGTGTATTTATCAGCCTTGGCATTACCTTCAACTTCTGCGTATTGTCTTAACGGAAAAAAAAGGTATGATTACCGAGAGTCGAGTTTTATAAATTACTATGGTAACCATATTAATGAAGCAGAGTATTAATTTGGAATGTAAATTTTATGAGAAATCGCTGTTAATCAGTTACGGTTTTGAATAGAGCGAACCATTAATCCTCGCGATGTATCTCTGTGGGAGATTATTATTATCATGAATTTTTCCATAATTACCTATATTATATATGGGTTATGGGTACGTATTGTTTTATTAAAATATATTTACAAGCATAACGTATTGATTAAAAAGATAACATCTTCTTATGTCTTGAATAATTTTCTCACTTATCTCTTGGTGAAAAATTAACATATAAATAATGATTCGTTTTAATTAAGATCCATTTGAATTGGATGTTTTCTTTCGGGAAAATAAATACATTTTCAGTAGCGTAACGATCTCCAACATTGTAATAAATTGCGCAACGGCAGCGCAAACACAAATTGAATAACATTGCGAAAAATCGTCATTAACTCGCGATCATCGCTTGCGCAAGAGCTTAATCGAACCGTCATTACCGTCAAATCAACTAGAAAACCTAGAAAAAAATAACAACTAATTAACCTGACGCTTTGTTGACCCCGACGAGTGAATCCTTAATTAAAATTTACCCACAAACCGGGATTGACACCAGGCGCTAATTACGAATTTAGAAAACGTTTCCGAAATGTCAGTCAGTGTGCCGAAGAGTCGTTAACACCGGTCTTGGGATTATGTTGTAGTACACACACACACACACACATACAGAAACACAAAAAATGTGTGTTTAGAACCGGTTCCTGCATAGATTTTTCCCCGGCGATCGGCCGTGCGTTTCCTAATTGAGGATGAATAATTATGAACGTATAAAATTGTTAATAAAGTGATTCCTGATCGATGTGTCTAGTTTGTCATAGTAATCAGTAATTTACGGTTTTTTTCACATCATTTAATGTTGTGTCATATCGAAAAATTCCGCAATCAGGATGCGATTGTGATAATCATTAACAAGTTTTATTTAGTCGTACCCTTTAACAATACAAACGGTTATGAAATTATTTGATCATCAAATCAAAACAAATTCTAAATATATAAAAAGTATAACTGTTTGAACTCGTTAGTTTCCTAAAAATATGCTTTAATGTTTCAACTGAATTAATGTCTGCCTTTTTGTTAAATTAAAAAAAGTCACCTGCTAATAAATTAACGTAAACAAATTTTGGTAGTAATTGTTGAATAATCTAGTCACAGTATTTGTTATGATATGTCATCTGTTTTATTTCTACAGTTTTAAATGATTATCTAAATATTTCAATAAAATTATCTTTGTGAAAACTAAATTAAAATACAAATTATGTAGCAAAATTATGAAAAATAAACGGCAATTAACGATGAAGTTAAGTTTTTCCATTTCTACAATATTTTCAAAAAAAGCCTGAATATTTCAAATTAATTTATCTTGCGGTTTTTGTTCAAATTAAGAACATATTGTTGTAAGTGCCATATTATCTAATTAACCTTAACAAGTTTTAATAGTGATATTAAGAACGAATAGTATGATTTAAATCTGTACTAACTTTATACTCCTTTCTAACACAATAATACAAAATTAATAATATAAAATATGTAAATTAAAAGTTCTTCCACTCAAACCCATTATTATATACCATTAATACTGCTCCAGAATACTTTCTGTAGTATTTTTGTTAATTTGAATGCTTAAATAAAGCATATTTTGGTCTTTTATTAGACATATTTTATTGATTACGAGGGTTACACATTTAGGTGAGGTTTTCATTGTTCTATTGATTTTTTGATAATTTCACAAATACACATTTCAAACGTTCTTCAATAACTATTATTTCTGTTAAATATAATATACATCGGCATTACTGATCATATGCAGAAGGAAATCATCGCCCTTGCACCATCCATCACGTAATTTAAGATCGTCACCCGACCAGAAAGGAAATACTCCGTATGGATCGGAAACTCCATTTTTGTGTGCCTCTCCACCTTCAATTAGTTGTGGATCTCCAAATAAAAATACAACTTTGTAGAAACTGAGAAAATCTATGTGAAAAAGCAAAATTAATCAATGAAACACAAATTTTGGCGTATATTTCTTTAAAACCTTATGGAGGTCCGTCATTAGTTTTTTTGCTACTGTGAAAAGAAATATTAATCACTTTGGTAAATTTTCGTAAATGATATACCATAACACTTTCAAATATTTCTTCGCCTGAAGAAGACACAGTGTGTCGAAACAATTGTCGCGAACGGCAAAATAAATATTTGAAAGTGTTCATTTACGAAAATTTACCAAAGTGATAGAATGTGAACTTTCAACAACTAACAGCCTCAACTATTCAGCTAAGAAATATGGATTTATGATTTGTTTTATTTGCTACAGTTATTCAGAAAATCTAACTCATATATAATATTACTACAGTTTTCTACAAATTAAAAGTGATTTTGTATTTTTTTACATAAAAAACTAGAAAAATTTAATTAAAAGTGCAGAATGAATAACGCATCAATTTTGTATTTTGAATTTTTTTAAGGAAATGCAGTGAAAATAAATTTTAGAAGTTATTTCTTTATATTATTTCTACAGATTTCTATATACATACATTTTGATTTTCATTGTATTGTTTATCTGTAGCTTAAACTTAAACGGTATGAAAAATTTATTGGAAATTGTAAAATAAACAAAGTTGAAATTTTTACAAAGAGAATAATTGTTTAAAATGTATTATTGCTCTACTTTTAGAAAATTTTAATAACTATTCATTTATAGTTTTTGTAAATGATAGAAAGTCACTAATAAACAGAGCATTAAGTTGGTAAAAAGTTCTATTAACATTTATTTAAATTTATAGTGCTATTTTTGATACAACTAGAATCTATACGTGTTAAATCTCATTTGTGTCTTATAATTTATTAACACTAACCTTAATTTATATTTACAAAACGGTTTGTTAATGTAACAAAGCGAAATATTGACAGCTATATAACGCATAGTCATAACCATAATTACAAAATTCGGCAATGCAATTTATTAAAATCTGAGAAGCACAACATAACATTATTTAACAAATTGTACTTATTTGATGGAGAAAATATATAGAATTTATTACTGGACGAGATAAAACAACTGGAGTTTACTTAATTAAAATAGATCAAAGATAAACTTAAAGAATCAATGTACACACATACATATCCACTACTACTGAGATAATACATTATTTGCTTTGACGTTTACATCTCACTTGTATGATGCACTTTGTAACTTGTAGCATATGTGAATAAAGTCATTATTATTATTATTATGCGGACTCTGGGTACCAAAGTTTCAATAGGCTTACTATGGCATCCGGGGCTTAGCTAAATGTAACATGGAGTGGCCGACTCACAAATGTCCAAAAATGCTGAAAAAGAGCCAAAGGAGAATATGCCTATGAAACTTGTAACAAAACAGCTGAAGATTAGCTGCTGAAAAGCAGTGAACACGAGCTTGTCGGTGGCTCTAAAGGTCAAAAGATCACAAGGCTAAAATTAGTGGTACCGCTCGTAAGAGGATGCAGTTTCTCATTAAGTGTGGCATAGAGACAGGAGAAGCTCGGGTGAAGGCCTTAGTGTCTCTCGAGAGAACACCCGGAGAAGCTGCCAAGAAACAGTAAATTAAAAGTATACCGGATACAGCCACTGCCAAAAGGGGTGCTTAACACCGCTGGAAAAACTGTGTCTTACAGCAAGGCAGCAACTGGTGTTACAATATGTGTAAACTTAGAATGTGGATAAAATAAATGAGGATGGAAAGGAGGGAACACCGATTTCACAGCCTACTGACTAAAGGGCACATCTGCCCATCTCAAGCTGTGGGGAGGAGGAGGAGTCAGGATAAGAATACTAGAAGAGGCAGGAATGCCTCACCCATAAGTCCTGATTCGCTAAATACACCAAAGAGGAGCTAATCTTATTGATTGTGGCCCAAAATTACCCGAAGACCTCCAACTAGAGGGTAGTAAAGAAAACTCCGAAGGGATCCTAGTTTCCAAGTTGGCTATAGGAGTAGATTCACACTCCGCTGACAGGATGAAGAAGAAGTGTGGCTATCAAAAGAGCTCCGTCCAGGTCCAACCATCCCAGGAAAACCGAGGAAGGATCCTCCGTCCTGAACGACGACAAGGGCCATAAGAGAGATAGAAGGGAAACCCTAAAGGCAAAAAATCCTGAAACATAAAGTTGTGGTGTAAAGTATTGACGAGCATACGCTGTATTTAATAGAAACTCCATCATTATAAAGTGGCAACAAGTGCCCTTTATTGAAAATTTAAAATTGAAATAGGACTCCTGTAGGAGCCTGGGATCAACAAGGGAGAGGTAAGAGGCCTATCCCAAGACAATTGTAGTTTGGTGTATAAACCAGACTATATTACTCCAAGGGCATTTTGAATTCTTAAGAAAGACATTAATTATACAGAATTCACCACAGGGGACCTAGCAGCAGCCCTAATAGAAGATCCCACAAAGAAGACAAGCGGCAAGTTGCTATGACTTCTACCGACTTTCTAGGTGATCAAAGAAAACAACCATCAGAAGAGGTGGGTAGACCCGTGGAGTAGTGCAGAAGAGGCCTCCCCCTGGGCTATACTGTCAACGCCTACAACCTGGTATGAACAGCCGGACACCAATAATTGAAGTAAGAAACTTCTTGAATTCAATATACGTAACAATTTATATAATTTTAATAGAGGTAGCGACCCTAGCTTTGTAACTGCAATCAGGCTGTAGGTGTTGGATATAATTCTAGTTGATGCAACTAATACAATTCAAAATTGCAAGTTGTGGAAGAACCCTCTTTGTCGGACCATCAGCAGATTGTGTTCGACATAGAGGCCACAAAAGAAGACACAATGGAGGGTAGAAACTCAAGAAATACAGATTGGAGCCTCCATAGAGAATGCTTAAGTGTGGGACGATAGGGGTAGAGCCCAACATCCAGACCACAGAAGAGCTAGAACAGCAGCGGCTCTTTTCTAAAATAACAACCTAAGGTCATATGTATCCAGTTGTCCGCTAAAGATGGAGAACATTCTGTGAGGGAGTTACTGATACAATCAAAATAGCTAGGCGGTTTGGTCCAAAGACCACTCCAACATTATCGGACTAATAACAAAACTTGATGAGAGTTAGCATAGAGACTCAAAAAGAGTCTTTGTGTGCTATTAAAGATGCACTTTTCAGGCTCATCATCTGTGGGCTCTCAAGAAAACACTATTCAATCTACAGAAACATGTTCCTACCTACTGCCCTTCAAAGTACCAGACGCAGGTGGCATTTTTGCTGCACTATTGCCGGCGCAAGATAAATTAATCCCTTACCTCACAGGCGGACTTCTTCCAGTTAAACCCCGATGAAATGTTCCCATTTATTTCAGAATTTCTTCGACTTAAATATTCCTAAATATTTTGAAAAAAATATTTTTGAGAAAACTAAGTTAAAGTACAAACTATGATGCAAAATTGCAGAAAATAAACAGTAAATATTTTATGAAATTCAGTTTTTTACGTCTACTGTATTTTAAACATTAGTTTAGTATCAAATGTACCAAGGTATTTGAAGGATCAGGAAGGTAAACTGTGTAATGATTCATAGCAATATTAATTTTGAGGAAGATGACATGGGATCATGATGCTTTAATTTGGGGGTTTATGGATATTGTTCAGTTTGCAAACCACGTTTGTATCGTATCAATATACCACTTCAGCATGGTAGGTCTATTATTATGACTGATGCATTGATTATTAGTGCCGAATCATCTCCATACATCAGAGAATAAAAATAAGGATTATAATAAAGAGGATTGGAATTTTTATAAAGGAGGTAGGGAGATTCTTGGAAAACACCTTGGTAATAGACAAAAAACGGGGAGTCGGTGTTTTGAATTTTAACTTCGAGGAGTCTAGAAGAAAACTATCAATTAGGTTAAGAAGATGTATTGGTATTTTTAACAAATCTTGTTGCCATACTAAATCGAAGGCTTTGTGGATATCTAAGAAGACTATGTCTGATTTCTGATTTTCAAGGTGTACTGTCTGATCGTCTTTTTAAAAAACCAAATTGATAAAGTGAAATGTTGTGAGAGATGTGGGGCATAAGTTTTGTTTTTAGGAAGCATTGATAAAATCAAAATGAAACTGAGAAATTACCAAAGGTTAGATATTTTGTTCGGAGATCCACATCTGTTGGACTTGGCCGGCCGTAATTTGATTGATTACCTCATGAAAATCTTTACTGAACGTCAATATTCCTTCACAACTACCGTCGAGAGAGAAATTGTATGTCATTTCAGTGAAAATCTGTTCTACTTAGCCCTTGATTTTGAACACAGCCGACAGCTAGAGCTCCCCCAAGAAGAGCTATAAACTTCATAGACAATTCATCACCATCAGAAATTAACATTTTCCTTGCTCATAAGCGCTCTTTCAACGCTCATTCTTGAGAATTTAAATGTGTGGTGCCCATGAAAGCACCTACAACTCTAACATGAAGTGTGACGTAGATATCAGTAAGGATCTTTGTAAAAACACTGTACTTTTATTCCATTGCTGATCGTATACATAAGGAAATTACCGTCCTTGCAGAATGTTATTTTTGGTTTTCATGGTTTATTTCAGCATGACAAAGAAGAAGAAGAAATGTTATGAATAACTGTTTGAGTTAATAATGAACAAAGTACTAAATTCAGAAAAATATCAATTGAAAGTTGTGATTTAACTTACTTCTACAGTTTTCGATAAAGTCTAAACTAAATTGATATCGTATATTTTTTGAAAACTTAAAAAATCTAGTTGAAAGTTCAAAATTAATGAAGCACTAATTTTATTGAAAGTAATGTAATTCAGTAAATCTAACACTAAACATTAATTCGATTTCATGGTATGGTTATTAATACACTACGAGTTGATATTAACACATATGTTAAATTGATAAAACAAAGAGGTGTATGATGATTTTCACTAGAAAATCATATGGAGTGATCCAGATACTTTTCGATAAAAATCAATGCATTCAGAAAAATACGGTATGAACTGTGTCCTAAATGCTAAAGATGCTAAACAACTAATAATTCCATAAACCCATGTTTTAAACCTTAATCATATTTGGTTTCAACACTTGTCAAACAGCTGTTTCGCATGCTGTTAATTTACTTCAAACAAAATTTTCTGGTGATTTTAAAAGTGGTGACATCTATTGGCCAGAAAGATATTGTGTCCTTTTCTCTGAGATTATTTGGAGGGAAGAGTCTATGTTAACTAATCTGGTCCAAACCCCATTTATTGGAACTAGTTTCGGAAGACTTCGCCAAACAAATGATATCAGGTCAGCAGTCATGGACGACATTTGAACATCATATTTCATACAAAATTGCTATAAATAATAAAGTCTATTCTTTATTCTATTAGCAAAAAAATCTGATTTTTGAAATATCTTGTGTTTTATTTAAAGAACAATCGTCGAATCTAAAACATAATTTTTAAATGTAATAAAAAAACTTAATATTATATTTAATTTTTCTTTTACACAAAATGATACTTTCCCCGAAACAAAAACGTAATAGATTTTAATATTTGTTAATAATTTCGGAATCACTATAATCATCAACGCCGGGACTTTTTCTCAACATATAGTTTTTTTTCTCTGCTCAATGCACGATTGGAGAAATTCTCCGCCGAAACGGCACGTTTCGAATAATTCACATAGTTTTAGACAACTATCAATTTTCTCGAATTAATAGCGAAATTACAATGTAAAGGCAACAATTCGTGTGCGCATGCATCGATTTAAATACGGCGGCAGCACACGTTCAAAGATTAATCACGACGGGAAGATCTCTCGGGTGGATAGCAGTCGTAAAATTCTTCATCATCACAATCGCTCATTTTCACTTACCGGCAACGCACATCACATTACGTCCGGATATCTGAAACAAGACGGAAAACGGTGTTATTATTAGTGACAAGGTTGATTCATTACAAATAGATTAGTTATGGAATTAATTGATGTAATAATTCAGAAGTGTGTTTTGTATTGCATCCAAATATAATGGGAAAATTGCTTCAATAAATCGATATAAAAGATTTATCAGCGATATTAATTGAAAAAAATATAAATTTAACATTATTTAAAGTAAACATATACATTTTGTTTAGGTTGAGTTTTAGTTGTTCCAAAAATAGTTTTACAAAGCTGAGTGCAAATTTGGGCAACAAGACAAAAATATGGAGAAATAATTTTAAAGCTATGCTTCAGTTTTTCTGTACGAAAATAAAATATTAAAAGCTCGAATAAAAAAAAAATATTATAGATGTCTGCGCTGTTTTTAAGTCTTTTTTTTGTCAATCGAAGTTTGGAACAATTTTTGAAAGACCGAAATCAAGAACTACAATTGTCATTAACGATTAACTTTTAAACGTTATTCCAGCAATATTTATACCAAATGAAGGTGAAGACAATATAATTTGACATTCATTTATTCATTCATTTATTCATTTAAGCTTTATCGGTCATGATTATATAAAATACAAATAAACTGAAATATACAAAATTGAAGAAAAAACATACATATAATTTTAACAGCATGCCGAAGGGCGGAGTTCACACTTGTTCATCAGATGCAGTTCATCAGCTTTGGATACATATATTAGCTTTTAAATGCTTATTTTCCCTTTATTTTAACTCCTACCATTATTAAGTATGAATTAGAAATTTGATTAAAAATTTAATTTAGAGACAGAAATCTAAAAAGAAATTATGACTTTCCTTACTTGTTTTTACCTTACTTGTAAGAGATAAGCTAGCGCAAGGTCAATATTTAGCTGGGTCAGTGAAACATTTATTGTTCTAGGTTAAGAATACGTTAGAAACATTAATAATTATTTAAGAAGGATCAAGAGTATGCTACAACAATAAATAATATATTAGCCTAGACGAAGATTTCACTAGGACTATACATATTTGGTATAGATCAAGAATACACTATAGCAAAAAATGTTTTGTCCTAGGTCCTAGTGCAATATAATATATATGTGTTGAAGAAAGTATGTTAGGGCAATTAAAAGATAGTGAACACTGAATAAAACACTTACTATGTTTTTGACCACTATAATTAATTATAGAGGTTATAAACATAGTAAAAACATAGTAAGTGTTTTATTCAGTGTTCATAACGTAAGTAGTAACGGTTGCAATCATTATTATGATAAAAGATAGTGAGTAATTTTTTGCGATTGGTTAAGAATTCGCTAGGAGAATAAATAATATATGAATCAAGGTCAGGAGTTAAATGCCAATGAATAAATTTTTGGGTACGCAAATATTAAAATCAAATATGTAAGATATATTACAACGATGGTTTGTAACATTACGTAAAACTGAACTGCTACCTTAACTATCAAAAAGTTCGTGGGCTTCAATCCAAATCTTATGTATTTTATAAAATTATCTGCAACTCTTTATATTGGTAACCTTGTTGTCATTTTATCGAACAGCTACTATGTGATTCCTACTGGTAATCAATACATCGCTGAAGCTGAAGTCTGATTATCCGAATAGTTCCTGAAGCAAATATTCCATTCCGCAGAAATAGTTCATTTATAATTGAATAGTTTTTTTAGCTAAACAATCTGAATTAGGATACGATAATGAGTTTCTGATCCCTAGAAAATGTACCGCATTCGACTTCTCTTCCTATACGATGCATACGCTAGTCTAGGCTTGATCATTGGAAAAGAAACATCCTCTTCTAGATCATATGGTACTTGTTATCATCTGAGGTGTTAAGTGGAGCTTCTTTAGTGTCATGTTCAAAATATCAGAATAAGGGATTGAACTAATTTTGGCACGAGCTTCATTCAAGGGTTTATCTGTATGTTTTTATAAAATTTTGTAGGGCATATTTTATTCCAGAGATACCTCATGCTGGCTCAAATAGTCATGACACAAAATCCAAGCATAAAAAGTCGCAAAGGAAAAATATACATGCGTGATATTATAGTTTACGTTTCACTTAAAGCCCTTTGAGTATTCTTTTCTCACTGATGCCTAATGTATATAAACGTGAAGAAAAATAATTGCAGAACCAAACTTTAGGAAAGAGTAGTTGATGTCTATAAAATGGATCTGTAAAAATAATAATTATGAGAAGAGATTAAAATATAGAAACAAGCAACAGGAATGTCAATGAGTTGGCCTTAAAGAAGCCGAAATAGAAATAAATAAATTTGAATTCTGAGAATCGATTGTTATGGAGAATATCGGTTAATATTGATTGATTGTTGAGGTACTTAAGTGTTGAAAATCCATATTCACTATTTTGATAACAAAACTGTTAAATTTTCAAATTGGTTTTATTGTAAACACTACATATGTTTCGCCAAACTGTGGCTTCTTCATGTGAATGTTGTTTCATATACAAGAAGGGAATTAAATCTTGAATTTTGGAGGCGTTCACTTCGTAGTACATTTTTAATGAATAACTAAGTTTGATAATGATTACTGTGTAATTCGAAACTAGTCACAAGTGTTATATAAAAATAAAAAGTATAAAAAAGTTAAACGTTTTTCTGTTATTCAGAAGGGAAATAAAATTATAAAATTATTACACTATATAACCAGAGAAGGAAAACGAAAATTATGAGTTGGATAGTATGTTTTGATCAAGAAACGACTGAGTTATAAAATTTGAACATTTAGAAGATGTTGAAAATGAAAATAGAAACAGGAGGCTTTACAAGAACAGAAAAACAAGAAAATCCAAAAGGATAAGAAACCTAAAGAAGGATACGATTAGAGATCTAACTAGCTAGGACTTTAAATGCTAAATAAATGTATAGAAGTGTTAGTCGTTGATGGTATAAGAAACGAAGTAAGAGAGTTTAGCTCTGAGAGCACATGAAGTTCAGTTTTTTTTTTCTTGTATATGTGGTAGCACGGAGTGGTAGTATGTCAATAAGTCAATAGACAGGCAATGCTTGATTTCAATTAAGTCCTTAGAAAGTTTTATATTGTAAAGGTTAAGTGAATTTATTTTACAATGCTTAAAAAAATTTTGTGCACCGAAAAAAAAAAACATTTAAATTTAAATGTTACAAAAAAAAACTACCGTTGTTTTTGTAACCCTGGCATGATCCCCAACATCGATGATATTCTTCGACACTGGAAGTCAATACCACTGGTCAATTGATACGCTCCTAGATCTACGGGGCACACCACTAAATGAAATACTTTAAACTGTACCAGGCCCCATTTTCATTGCTATCATCAACTACAAGCCGGAACCAAACCATTACACAACTTATCAAGCCCTAGCCCTAGCCCCAACACCCACCACGGCATCAACGATCAGACGTTCCACACGTCCATACACAAAACGATATCAGCCCCCCTCATATTTTATGGAATTATTCCTTTTACTGTTGTAATTTTCTCAATTTTTCTACGCAAGATGCTACCGTTGATACCGTAAAGTTGAATCTGCCCCTTTTTTCCCTGTAGACCATTAAATGTGATTTGTGCATATTAAAGGGGACTTTTTGAACTTCTAAAAAAAACAAATTCTAGTCACCAGAGTTATCAAATCGTAGCCGCTTTATGCCCGAAAACTGCCATCAAAAATAGGCATTAGTTAATTAAAGCCCCATTGACATTCCTTATGATGATGATTTGGATTTTGTACACAGCTTGACTTTCCTTATGAAACTCTCAAATGGGAGATAATCAAAGAGACCATCATCAATCCAAATCCAATCTTAAAAATTTCAGCACTTTCTACTAATTCCGCAGACGTTATCGATAAAAGACCGTCCAACAAATCTATATTGTACCAAAATTTTACAACCGTAATCCCAAATTCAAAATATTGTGTAAAATTTAAATTCATTTAACAGCGGTTCTAGGTAACGATATAAACTTTGTTGATATCATCATATTTTTTTTTCCGCCCGAGCAAGTTCACAGAAAATGTTTTACTGGAAGTGAGGAGGCTGGTCAATGACTCTCCAGTGAAAGAATTTCGGCTACGATCAAAGGATCGAATGCGTTTATTACCTTGGTCGGCAATCATTGAGGTACTGGTACGCAAAGTGTACCCGAATACCTTATCGCAATGGTGGAGAGCTCCCTCTGTGAAAATAACTGATATACAAAGGCAAGGAGGTCAAGCGGAAGGTGCGGTTAACGGGCGGTTTAGCATATGACGGGGTCTTCGCTTTAAGAGAAGGTAGAGTTGGTCGCTTTTGCTGACGACATGCTAATATTGGTTAGACGGAGGGACATTGAGAACTACGAAGGTGATAAGCGGGATGCCAGCCAATGTGGAAGGGGATTGCGAGGCCACGAGACCTGCTGGTGGTAGCAGAAGCCGCGAAATTGCCTACGCCGCCCTGGAATGGGAGGTGGACATTTAAGTCCAAGAGGGATTTTGGAAGATGCTACGTATGGTGACTCATTGAGTTATACAGGGCTACACAATTATATCGATGGGCGAAGCAGAGGTGTAGGCATCATTCTCCCCTGCAGACTGGATAATTGAGGTATGTTCCTAAGGCTGAGGTCAAACATATGATTAATTTGTGGGTCCTGACCGAATGGCAGAGGAGTTGGATAGAAGGGATGGAAGAATAATTAACCAGTGCTATAATTCCCCAATTAGAGCGCTGAGTCAACAAGATGCTGGGAGACAGATCTCAACCATCACAAGTGCTTTGCAGAGTTCCTATGCCGGACAAAGAAGCTAGAGAAAGGAAACTATCGTTTGTTCCAGACCCAAAGAACGATGCCAGGCACGTCATGGTGAAATACTTGAGAAGAAAAGTCAAGGGGGCTGTGAGTGGTATTAGGCAAGGTGAAGGAGAATTCTTTGGTTGTCAGCATGACATGAGAACCTGGTGGAAGAGTGCAAGCGAGCGAGTATAAAAATTGCCAGTTGAATATAGCCGCTTAGTATAATAACTGTATGTTTAAGTGTGTTAAATGTATTATTGTATGTATGTAGATAAAAACGAATGAAGGCACAGAAGGGGCACCGAGCAACCATCTTAGTTCTGCTTTTTTCATTGGTGCTGCTGCTGGTCGCACAGGGTCATTAGGTCCCCGGAAAAGCAATCATAATTCTCATTTGCAAGACACATATGTACACTCCACTCTTTATTCCATTAGAAAAACGACCAGTAATTAAGCTAATGTTGGCCCATGTCTCTAGTGTCTCCTAATGCCCATTAGTTTTTATATGCGACACTAACTCCGGAGCAACATTTTACTTTTTGATAACGCTTATCGCCAATCAAGTTGTTTGTTACGTGTTACGTGTAGTAGTGTAATATCAAAATTAGGTTTTTACAAGTTTACAGTTACACATGCGTGAACCACTCAATCCTAGGGACTTACTTTCATACTTCGGTATTTCGCCTTTGTGGTTAATATTGCCTCACAAAATCTGGTAAGAAACGCGTTCGATAAATCGTGTAAAGTCGTACTCAACTTATTAGCCACTCAAAATTCAAAATTATAGCCACAATTACCTGACCTAGATAACCCTTTTGGCCCAACTAAATCCGTCAAGCTTGATGTGCAACACCACATTGAAACTTATAACTACGGCGTTTACCACCTCACAAATTCAAAATTGCTAAAGACGAGTTCAATAAATTGATAAAGGTGGCTTTAATGAGATCCTCTTCCAGCCAATGGGCGACACCAGTATATTTGCTTCTTTGCGCTCAAGCGATGATTACAGTGGATTCAACAAATTTACAATTCTAGAGCGATATTCGTTGCAAATATATCATGATTTTACATACAACTGTTGTGGTTGTCTGTTATTTAAAAAATGTTCTGGTCAAGGCTTATTATCAAATTCCTATTCATCCTAATTTCCTATTAATTCATCCATCATCCATTGAACTTTATGAATATAGAACGATGAGTTTAATCTCGATTTAACTGAGACCACTATTTTGCGTTGCTTATATTGACGATTTACTCGATTTAAGCAAATATGTACATAAATACGTTTGTCACTTACAACAAACTTACAACCAAATAAATTCCCATGAAGTTAAAATAAATAATAAGAAATTAATTTTCGGTTAAAAAAAAAAACTTTCTAGGTCAAAGCGATAGTGGTTTAATATAGTATTATAGTAATCAAATCTCCCTAGTTTAAGATAGATGCGAACTTGTCCTTCCCAGAATCTGGTGACCAAAAAGCATTGTAAACTTTTACTATCATTTTTAATGTTTTAGCATTGCCAAATTAGTTTGCTGCTACAACCCTACGCAACAAATCACTGGTTTTGTTATAACCCTCGTTTCAAGCATATACAATAATTAGGCTGAACTATAATAAAGCTTGTTTTAGCAGAACTTCTTGATGTGTTAAGCATCATGTTAGACGCATTTGACTTTGCTAATGGAGCAGAAGCAAAAATTCTGGCGTGCTAAGTGCACTCGCGTTTTTTTCCAAATTCTTTACCTAAAAAGTACAACTACATCTATTTTGTACGTAAATTTCTAGCCTTGTTTGGCAATTGGAAAGATTAAATACTACATTAAAGGTCACGGATTTTTTTTTATTTGCAAATCTAAAAACTTATTTTATTAGGACGAGTGCATAGATATCGCACAATTCTCCTCTGACATTCGGTTCGTTCCTGGAAAGGACAATAGTGCAAATAGTACACAGATCGCTAGAGGTAATTAATTCTTTAGATATACCGAACCTCACAGTATTACAATTTGAAGACCCTGATTAAAAATTCCCTTTAAACAATGGTACCACAGCATTGAAACTGGAACAGTTCTCTTCAGCTGGCTCTAACACGACAATGTACGTAGACACATCACTTGTTTGAAGATGACCTTACATTTCTCCAACCTTGCGACATTTTACAGTCTCTTTATAGGCTCATGCATGCGAGCAATGAAGCGCCTAATGTTTTTTTTTTACATGTGGCCTCTTGATGAAGAACGAAATTACTCAATTTTTCAAATCTTGCTTAAGATGCCCGCTAATTATAAGAAATCAAAATTTACAGACTCACCGTATCTTAAGTTTTTAGTTTCTAAAGCTAAATCGTCCTTTTGCAAGTTTGCAACAAATACAGATACCTTCTGATTGGCCAGAAGCCGAACGACTCGTCGGAATTCCTTTAGATTCCGTTTCCGAAGCATTTCTACATTGTTGGGTTGCACACATTGAAACTCCATCGACAATCATTACTTATTGCGTCTGACAATGTTTGGAAATAATTCTGCACTATTTTTAGCATAACTCACATTATACAACCGCGCATCACAATGTAACGTTTTTGTGGAGAGCTTAAATCGGCAAATAAAAGATTCAATCCGAATGAGAAACTATTCAAAGAACTGGAGTTTTCAACTTCTTTTAATTCTATTAGAGATTCGAAATCTCTTCTAAACATTCCTTTTGACTAAGATATTTACAAACCGATTCCTTATTTCAGAATTCCTTGTCCAAAATCATTTCGTCAGGCTCAATTCTTTTGGAGGTCTAAGAAATAAAATGAAGACTTTTAGCTTCGCAATTGATCGCTTAATCCATCACAAAAAATTCATACATCCTGATTTAAATACTTGCACCCATGTCTTCATAAGGCAGGATCTCACAAAACGACCGTCCATTACAAAATTCTTACGATTGCCTAAAATGAAATAACTGTTGATATCGTGATTAATAATTATTCTCGTTGATTAGTTAAATAGTGAATTAAACTGTTAGCAAAGCCAGCGAACAACGGTCCCATGTAAAATGCGCGTTCGCATTTTTCCCATGAATAAATTTAGAGAAAATCGTAAAAGGCGGATTAAATTAAACCATCAACACAAGTGCCCCATTACGATTCGCGGCCGCAAATTATCCACGCAACATTTCGAAATCGGTAATTCGAACCAGAGACACAAACTGTTTATTTTTTTATTTTTTTCGTTTCACCAAGAATCGAAATAATTAAATTCAATTATAACTGTGCGTTTCCGCGTGGCGTCGAGGATTTTATTGCGCGCAAATGTGTTTAAATCACGCCAAGAGTTTTTCCTCTTTCCGCCGCCGAGCTGTGTTTATCCTCTCCTTTATTGTCTGAATAAATAATGTTAATGGTACTCCTTCGCCGGTAAACACGCCTACCCGTGGTACTTTTCGAAATTACTCATTCGCAGGGGTTCACGTGTATATACTTTTTTTTTGGTTCGAAAGGCCGAAAATACATAAATTAATTGCACTCGAATTCCTACCTTGTAATTTGCTTGTCTAATAAAGAAGGCGTTAACGCAAAGTGGGCGTAGGTTAGGAATTTAATAAAATATACCAGGGATATCCGAGAGAAAATGATGTCTCTGTTAATCATTTAAAAATACGAAAATATTTCCTAAATTTACTGTTAATCTATGTTAATTGGGAAGATGTAATTTCAAATGAAATAAAAATTTAAAGTAACTTATTACATACGTAATCCATAATTTTAGAATAAAAGTTACAATTCATATCTAATTTTAAAATCTGAATTATTTAAATTTTTAATGGGGAAAAAAAGTAGAACAAAAAATTTACCTATAAAACGTACGCGTGAAACCGTTTGATATATGAATTAATAATTAAATAATTTCTACATTTTCAGCAAAGTCACGATCTGACCTTAAAAATATGCATAATTCCGGCAGAAACGTTTCGTTTCGCCCGTAGAGCCTCACCACGAGCGGAATGCTAAATAATTATTTATGAATTTACAGAGCAAAAAAATATTTAAACTGTATAATTTCACCGTTTTGCTAATAGGAAATTTCTTCTTGCGTTCAGTGTTCAAGGCTGGTTAAATTATTTGATTAAGATACACCTGATCGGAACCATTAGAAAATGTGAAATTCGAAATTAATAACGCAGCTGGATAAGTCACGGATTGTTAAAAAAAAGTTTTGGATGAGTTTATATATAATAGTTTCTCTTAGACTTTTATTAAAATTAAATTATAAATATTTAAAATATCAAATTCATGCTGATTTGCTTCTTTCGAACCAAATTTTGCGTATGTTTTTGTTATTAGATTTTTATGGATTTTTTGTATTTTTTTAAGAAAGCAGACCATAGATGTAAATAAATAAATCAATCAATTGCGAAAAGTAACTTGAAATGGTGCAAACTATTTCTTAAAAGGTATCAGGAGCACAGAAACAAAAACAGTTTTTTTTTTCATAACTATAAGTATTTAATGACATTTTAAATTAATTAGGAACCTTTATAACAACTAACAAAATCATAAAATAATAACATATCCAATTATTTTCTAAAAATGAAATATGGTCGCCTTCTTTTACGATTACATACAGACAACATGAATTCAAATTTATTCAACCTTAAACATAACAAACAATATATGAATTAAGTTATAAAAGTAGCCATTTCCCCCAATTATAACATTTTAAAATGCAAAAGACTAGCAATTAAAACCGACGAAATTTTACGACTAGGTACTTAACGACTCAAGGTACATTTATAGACGAGCTGTGCTTTATAAAAAAAATTAATTAATCCCACCGCACAATATTTTATTGCCATTAACTCGTGGCGGATTTCGGGCATAAAAAAAGTAGATGGACATTTTATGATCATCATCACCGCCGAAAATTTATAATTCGCGTCGACGTCGTCGTTGTCGTTTTAGTGAAAGCCTGATTTAAATGGATTCCTCATCAAAAATGAATTACGCCAATTATCGGGACGTTAACTGTAATTACGGGGTGGGGTTTTGTCCTTTTTTTTTCATTGTGGGGTCAGGATTTCACTTCGTTCATTATGTCTTGTAATGAGGTAATTGTTAATTTTAATTTAATTGATTAAAACGAGCATTGTTTTATTGTGTGCTACGTTTTTTCTTATCAAGATTTTACGTGTAATTGCCGGGTATTATCGTGATGGACTGAAACGATTCGTGAGAAAAAAATATGCAGGTTTGTAAATTGTTCCTGTTATATTTTATTTCAGTATTCTCACCATATAAGTATGGCAGATTAGATAAATTAAATAGATATGATATATACGAAACTACTTTAAAACTATTGAAAACTTGTAAACAATGAATCTTAGTTTATTATTATTATGTATAATATTGGAATACTTTTGTTAGCATCTTGGATAAAATAAATAATAGCTAATACCTAATACCTAATAGTATTAAGATTATTATTCTATTATTTATAGTTTTTTAACGTATGTAAACATCAGTAAATTATCTTATCTGACTTTATTAAATCTTAGTAGATGCAATATCATGAAGAAGATTTGAAATGAGCTCGTTTTATATTAGTTATTAAAGGTACGAGCGGAAGGTCACTAACTTTTGATCTATGCTTTTCTAATTTGCAATCAAAATTTTGTTTTCTTTAAAGTTTACGATACTTTGTAAGCAATTTGGGCAAATAAACAAGAATACAACAACAAACAAGACATATAATACATACAAAATACTACTAAAACATCCAAGATATTAATTGTGTGCTACCACAAGGATCAGTACTTAAGTCAATCATATTCTATTCATGAGTAACGTTTTATATGCATTTTAAGAGGCTGAAATTTTCAAATGTCAACAATAGATTTACTTTAATAGTTGGCTTATATTAAAGAAAAATAATAAATAATTAAAATCCTTTTACAAATCCAGCTGTACCAGTTGAAATTTTTCAGTAACTATTTTTTTTAAACAAAAAAGAATGGATACTCACTCTATAAGTAGAGTAAAATTCATTTGATTAGTTATTACCAACTTGTTACTATTATCTCATAGAGTAAAAAATATACAAGAGAACTGGTTTTAAGCTTTTTTGACATACACTATTATATTTTGTATTTTTTTATTTGATATTACAATACGCACGAATGTTGAATCAATTTCTCATTTTGATAATGCCTTAAAAAGCGAAACTAGTCGAGTAAACATAGAAAAATTGTGAAACGAACCGAGTGTAATTTAACTTAAACCTTAATTAGTAACGCACGAATGTATCAAAAAGTTGATTCTTTCAGGTGAGGTTAAAGGTATTTAAACTCAAACAAGATTAGTAATAGAGATCATTAAAATATATTGTATAATCTGTATTTGGTAATATCAAATGATATACGTTCTTCTTAGAGCTACTTTTAAGTTTTTAATGATAGTGCAAAATATGTGGATTACAGAAATTTTCCTATGTTGATTTTAAAATCAAAATTATCCCTCAAAAGTTACTCATTATTTGGTCCAATAAATAATTAATTAAGCTAAGCCCTAAAGTATTCTTTACCTGTCTATACAAATCATCTATTTTTGACTTATATATGTTTTTTTTAATTGTCGTAGTGTACTTTTGATCTAGTATAACGCAGTATTTATTGTCTTGACCTTTCCCAATTATTTACTAATTGCTCTAGCGTATTCTTGACCTAGAACAATACAATGTTTACCAATGTTCACTGATGTAGCTAACTCATGACCTTGATCTAATGTGCTACGTATAAGGAAGTAAAATAAGGTAAAAGTAAATAATCTCATTTTGATTTAAAATTTGAATGTGTTTGGTTCTTGGGATTAGGTTAAAACTCACTGGCTTTGTTTCATTCTAAATATGTTTTCACACTTGTAAATATTAAAATAACAAGTAGGTACAAAAAAGTGCAAATGGCGTCGTTAACTTGTGCTACGACTATCCTGTTGCTATGCACACACACTCTTGGGGATGCACACACCCTTTCATTATTTGATTTTGGCCTTAATAGGTCAGCACTAACTAACACGTAAAATATACAGTTTATAAGTGAATAAATGATCTGAAATGGAGATTTCACAAATTTACAAAGTTATTTCTCGTCTCGTGTTGTTTTCACAAAGGGTAATAAAATAAGCTTAGTAAACGTTCGCTTCTTTTGATCATTGTGGTTGTGTAAGGTTACTATGAAGGTGACTTCATCAAGACCAGGGTGGAGTTTTTCTATTCTTCCTAGTAGCTACTTTAGCGGATGTAGGTTCTTGTCATTCACCACAACTAGCTGTCTAGGGGTAATATTATTTCCATGTGAGCGTTTCCATTTTCTTTTTGGATGAAGTATCGAAACATACTCCTTAGACCACCGTCTACAGAAATCCCGTTGCAGCTTTTGTAATTTTTGAAACAACGTCAGTTTCTGTTCTTTGATTTGCGACCAGTCAGAATGTGGTAAGTCGCCGATTAAAAGGTGTGACGGAGTGGGAGTATCTAGGTCATTTGGGTCATTTGATAATGGTATGAGATGACGTGTGTTTATACAAGATTCAATCTGACATGTGGCAGTGTCAATATCTTTATAGGCCAATAAAGCATTTATTTCCGAAAAGATACATTTGAATTAAAACACTTGTATCTATTATACTTTTCCATCAAGTGTGTAGCAGAGAAAGTGTAAACTTTACACTTCCGAAAACTCGTTTCAAATATGTTTTTGCAGATTTTATTCCCGAATATTTTACTCTTAGGTTACATCAACATTTTCTGTTTGCAAGCCCTTGAACTGAAGTTCATCACTCATCAAGTTCAGACATGATTTTAACCGCTACGCATTTTAACTGCTAGCATCGAAAGTACGTGTAACAGAGTGAAAAAATTGGGAGTGTGCTTAGCCAAAGTGACAGTCTACGTGATTGTAAATTTTGGACGTGATTGGACAAGTATTGCGACTATCAGAAGCAAAACAGTGCAAAGTGCGGTGCGCACGCTCAAGAAACTGCAAGTTCACTTCTACGCATTGTAGTGAGCTGCTACTACAGCAGTAGATAGCGATCGACTAACCCCACACCCCTTTCAAAATTCATCCGGATCGGGTGAGGATTAAGGGAGCTGAAGCCGGAAGCATAGTTTTGCCACCTGGTCGGCAAACAGATCAGTTCAAATCTGCATTCATCTCAGCCATTCGCAGACCGACTGAAGTGAAGCTTTGTAGGTATGTACCTTAGAAGTTACACAACTAGTTCACCCTGTTTTCGGAGAAATCAGACGCAATCTCCCCAAAATTGAACATTTAATAGTATTTATTTTACCGTTTTTTTTTATGATCATCTGAGCTATCAATGGCCCAATCGTTCTAACATTCGACAGGAGGCATATCTGTGAGATTGCCCAATTATTAGTTTGTCAAGTACGAAATGGAGCAAAAAATACAGATATTTTAATTCGATTTTTTTCCAACAAGAACTTTTTATTTTTAATCAACGTATGCACCCATATTATCGATATACTTTTTCCATTTTATGGGTAACTCATTTATCCCTTTGCTGTAGAAGCCTAGAACACAGGAGTAGGTGAACTCTTGAAACGCCATTTTTACAGCCTGTGCGGAATTGATTTTTTTACAGATAAAAAGTTGTTTAAATTTTGAAAGAAATAATAGTCAGTGGGGGTCAATGTCTGGCGAGTACGGTGGGTGACGGTGTGTTTCCAACTCCAATTCCTGTAGCTTAGACACGGTCAAGAGAATTGAAAACTTCCCATTAATTTTAACTATTTAATCGCAAGTTTCTCATCATTTCATCTAGTTGATAACGGTAGACATCCGCCGTAATCGATTGGCCAGATTCCATAAAGATGTGGTGGATGACATATGGGCCAGACCACCAAACAGTCACAATCAGCTACTTCTGGTGGATGTCTCGTTTCGGGCAATGTGTTGGTAATTCAACCATTGCGATGAACGCATACGATTAGCGTATATGATCCATTTTTCATCACACGTAACAATTCTAATGAGTTCGTGTTCGACTTTGTTGCGAGAAAGAACAAAAAAACATCCATCGAGTCTTTGTTCCTTCTGTACTGTAATTGACTGATCAATTCATGCGATATCCACTTGTCCAGCTTTTTCACTGAGCCGATTTGTGCTAAATGAGTCAAGATTATTTCACGTTCATTTTGGCTGGCTTTAAGTCTTGGGTCGACTACATAATTCATTTGACACATCGAAATCTCCTGAACGAAATTTTTTAAACCAACTAGCTACAGTTTCGTTTGTAGCCACTTGAATTCAGAACACACTATTAATATTGGCGACTGCCTGCCGTGTTGTGGTTCCACGGTGGAACTCTTACTTCATCAACACTCGAATTATGCCGATTTCCATGGTGCGATTAAAAAAAAAACACCCAGACAGCAGCAAATATTGAGTAATCTGGAAGTGAAGTTACCCTTCGAACCGCCAACGAGCCACGAGGTGCAGAGCAAGGCGATGTCCTGGGCGACGAAAGAGGACAAGGAGAAATTAAAATTGCTCGGCATCAAGATAAAAAAGGGTAGGTTTTCCTTGGAGGAGGACGCTTTGATAAGAAGAAATTGGTTGTATTTTATTAAGGTAGTCCACTAGAATAAGGTTTTTGTGATAATGAGGAACGAACAATTTTATATCAATTAAAAATTTAATTAATTAGAAATCGGAACATTTTGTAAATATTTTAAACTGAATATCACATGTTTGCTCCATTTCATACTTAATAGAACCGCTTAATTTTTTTGGGTAAACCAGTCGCAGTGATCCCAAAATCGGTCGAAAATGGACAAAATTGCAACAGAAGTAAACACACAGCAAACGATGCCAGAGAATATCCAGTATGCCCTCACTCAGCTGGACAATGTCGCAAAAGATCTTACTAAGCTAGTAAAAGAGAACCCGAACACCAAGAAGGAGATTAAAGAAAATAATTAGAATCCATTAAAAAACTAAACCAACGAACAGTTAAAACAACTACTCATCGTAAAAACACCGCCATAATACTGCACCTGTCAATTAATCAATTTACAAAATTGAAGAAAATATTTACGTTTTGAATAATCTGGTTGGTCAATTAGGTAAGGATGTCAGCAAAGGGGCCGATACCTCCACGATCAGGAAAACCACAACCGAGGAGGCCTCGCAGACTGAAGCTTAAACCGGAGCCACCGGCAAGGATGACATTAACGACGCCAGTCTGACAAGCAAAGTCGACAGCAGAGTAAAATGGATTTGCGCAAAGCAGTCTAAAATAGATCAGTCTGGGGAAAAACCCTCATGCAGAGACCTATGAGCATAAGGTTGATGTAAAAAAATCCCTATACATCTCGATACTGGGCAATTTAAAAAAAAAGGGGGGCTTGGCACCGATGAGAACACAGACGTTGCACAAGCTAAGTGAAGTCTGATCGGAAACCTGGTACTGGAGCTTATTAAAGAAGCCAACGGTGAAGAGGTCCGAAAGAAAATGGGAGAAAGAATTAAGGATGAAGGATGAAGCACTGGAGGTTGCTCTGGTAATCAACCGGTCGGTTCAACTCAAGTGAATCCGCCTGATCGACAAGGAACTATGAATAGCAATCAATATGTACTCAAGGACGTGGATCCTCAGGATAATCACCAAGAGGAGATAAACCAGGTGCAGGGTCCAGGCACGGCCGAACAATCCCGAGCCATTTAAGAAATGCAGATGCGGTGCGGCGAAGAAGGGCTCAAGAAGAAAGAGTGCGTGGCGAACCCTAAATGTGGCTCATGCCAGAATACTACACGGACCACGAGGAACATAGCAACAGTCAGGGCGTGACTGTCCACGGAGCAGACAAGCGAAAGAGCGAGGACAATAAAACAAAACAACATCAGTACCAATCTCCTCATAAGTTAATAAAGCATTTCGCAAAACTCGTTTCAAATGTGTTTTCGCAGATTTTATTTCCGATTATATTAGTCTTGAGTTACATCAACATTTTCTGTTTGCAAGTTCTTGAACGTCGTTACGGGAATATGAGTGACCAATGTGAACATCTCGTTTGAGGAAACCTCCTCGAAGTTCCATCAATAATAACAATAGTAATAATAATACATTAGTAACGTTAGTTCGTACAATTAATGTTGCTTTAGAGTGACGGGGGCGATCCTTTAAAGTAACAAGCTCATTTACACACATACATATACACAAATAACACATGGCGGAAGGACCGCGTGGTCGATAGCCTAACACTACTACTTCTACTACTACTGTTATATTATAAAAACCATTAATATTATATGGTTACACTTCACACATTAAATTATATACAGCGGATTTAAATTAAAAATAATAATTTAAAAATGCGAAAATATTTCGTGAATCTACAACAATGAGTCTTACTAAGACCACAAAACAAATTAATTTGAAACAACTACTTCCCTAGCTAATACTTCGACAGACATTCAATGATGAGTGTTACTAATAGTACAACTATCAAAGCAACACTAATTTGAAAATAATTTTTGATGCATTTCACCTTTCTAGGAAGATGGTTTATTATTTTTAAACATGAATAACAAACACCTTTCTCAAATTTACTTAATCTATAGATTGGATAGTTTGTAGCTCTTCTTGAGTGCTGTGATGTTGTTACACATTTTACAAATTTACTTTTATTTTTAAACCAAAATTTAGCATATTCTTGGACATATATACCAATCAAAGTTAAAAGATGGTTTAATTTGAATACACTTCTAGATGAATCCCATGAGCTAATTTTAGTGATAATTCTAATGGCCCTCAGTGGAAAGTCCCTAATATATAATTCTGTATCTGAGAAGAGAACAAAAGTTGGATACATAAACTAAATCCATGACATTGCTCTTCACCATTTCAGATAATAATCTTAGAGCAAAACATACTTTGCTAAGTTTTTTGCATAAATATTCCAAGCGTTCTTTGTAATTTAGTGTTTCATCAATGTACACATATAGAGCCCCCGACGATGTCAAAGTTTGACAGCATGGCTCCTTTCAAACAGATAGGAATGAAATCAATACTGTGCTATACCCCTTACACCGTAATGATGTAATTTCATGTTCTATGCAGTCAAAGGCAGTAGACAAATCCAAAAAAATTCAGTATGCGAGATTTTGTTTTATCAAGTGCTGTAAGTATTGAAGTGGTATAATCAAATAATGCTTTATCTACACCCTTCCCAAATAGAAAACCGTGCTGACTTGCAGAGATCAGATTGTTGCGTTTAAAGAAATTTATTGCTCTACGATAAATTACTGCTTCTAATATTTTTGAAAAGTAATTTAGCAGACTTATAGGCCGATAATTCTGGATATTATCTTTATCACCTCACTCATATATTGGCTTAATTGTAGCAAATTTTAAATTATCTGGAATGGTGCCAGTTTTAAGAGAGCAATTTATGATATCACAATATTTCCTTTATACAGTTTTTAACAATATATATTTTCATCGTAGACATGACTTTTCTTACCCTTCATGGAATTTCAGCACTGTCACATGGATTTAGAAAAAGTGAAGACGCATTAAAAGGAATATACGTATATTCTATCTCAGGCAAACTACCGGAGTTTTTTCATTGAAATAAGTATTGAATTTGGTAGAACAATTTAGGATGTTTTCATCATTTGGTAAAGTATTTGACTTGGTTCGATAACATCAAATGAATTTAAGAGATCTTTTAATTGATTGCTACGAAAATTTGTTTTCAAAATATCTACGTTCAAATCTCCAACGATAAAAAAAGTTTTAACAGATTCACAAAACGTAACCATAGCATCATTTAATATATCAAGGAATAAATTAAAAAACACCAATTCATTTTTAGGTGGGATGTAAATACACATCACTAATACCAATGTTTTATTGTTCAATTTAATTTCGGCACTGCAGCACTCGAACACCCTAGAATAAGCCAAGCGATCTAGTTTTCTGATGGTCTTTCATTGTAAATGCAATAAAATGTATATTGCACTTCCACCATATTGTTCAGGGCCAGTTTTAAATTACTCGGCTTTACCACTTCCAATTGATCATTGGATCAGTTTGCAAATGTTCAGTTACACATAAAACATCAATGTTTCCAATATCTTTTGCTAAACATTTTAGTTTTCATGGTGTTATTAGTTATGACTCTGTTTTTTCTGTCGTGTTAAAAAAATATTAAGGCAAACATATTCAGGCCAGATTTGAGGATCCTTTATTCTCTCTAAGCCTGTTGGAATTGATTCTAGAATTTGAGACCATCTTGACAGAAATAGTAGAATGAATACAATTTTTTGGTCGTGCATCTTCAGACGTCGCGATTAAAGAAAGGAGCTATAAAATATGCAGATGTTACTAATATTTTAAATAATTAGTAACATCTCCATATTTTATAGCTACTTTAATCGCGACGTCTGAGAACGCACAACCAAAAAATTGTATCCATCCTACTATTTCTTCTCTTTGCTCGTGCAATTTGTCACTTATTATTTCTGGTTTCGCCAATAGATTCTGTGTTTGTATTTATATTTTCATTCGGTTTTTTTTTCGGTTGGTAAACTATCGCATTCGATTCAATGCGCTGAGCCGATTTTTGTTCAATCTTGCGAGTGTTCGGGTTCATTTATTCCGGGAGTTAATTGTGACAGATCTACGAGCACACAGAAAGGTATGTTTCTAATTCTCTTGGACAATAACTTTTTGTTCAAACGGGTTTCGATCCTGACGTCAGGTGATCCCATCTATACTCGTTACAACCTCGTTGATGGTGGACTTTGCCTTCTTCTCGTCTTTCGATTTGGCCATTAATTGTGTTTTTTGCACACTCTCAAACGAGAGAGAACTAATGCAACATGAGTTGTAACGAACTCTGATAAGGGTAGATTTTGCGCTTTTCTCTGGAAAGGTTGCTACTGGCATGAAAGCTGGTATCGTGGGACTTAACTGTGTCCCTGTTAAGAAGAAAGATGTATACAAAAAGGCCATCCAACGTAACATCTTTGAGATGTCACTTGTGGTAGGACCTTCTACGTGGATTGTAGAGTATCGGCTGCATATATCCAATCTCCTGTTGTGTAATTCGCCGCCGATGGGTGGAATACCGAGAAAATTCTTGTGGTGAGTAATTATGAAAATGTTAATTTGATGGAAATTAGTCGTTATTTCGATGGACATGCATAATGCAGTTAAGTATTAATAATGATGATACTGTGAGTATGGTCAATTTTTCAAAATGTTCTCTCCAGCTATGCTGTCGGCTGATTCAATTAATTGATATTGTCGCTTTCTTTTTTACATTTTGAGAGTCCTGTGACTCAAAATCAATACCAAATGAAAGATAACTATGAAAATTTGCGAAGTTGTAAGCAAGATTAGAACAGATATTAGGGTACGTATACTAAATAAAGCTTTAGATTGTTTTCTTGATAAAAATTGAATGTGGTTTGTTCCTTTGAGTTGGTATAGATTTTTGGTTAAAACTTTCAAAGATGAAGGTCAGAAAGTTTTCTGTATCACCTGCTGTGCGTATAGAACCCAGTCGATTTGCCTAAATTGGTAGAAGGTTTAAGAGTCTGGCCAAATCAGAGAGCGAGATACTAATTATAGCGATCTTCAAACTTTTCAAAACCATTTTTGCAGTATTATTTACTGTTAGCCTCAAAAAAGTCTCTGTTTTGGCGATTACTTCTTCATACGTGCTAAATTTCTTTTCAGCAAGAATTCTCGTCCAATAGGCAAAGAAAAAATTGTCGCTATCATATACGGTGGGTGGGAAAGAAATTCATATCCAAATTCATTGAGTTTTATCATCGTTTTTATCGACTTGTGACGTGACGCATTGTTTTCGCGAAACAACACTTTTTTTCTTCAAATGTATTTCACGATTTTATCGTTCAAAGGCTTCAGCAATACTCTAAAATAGTTTCCTTTGATGTTTTTTTTTTCTTTCATCCATCCGAAAATTTAGATGCCATAACCATGCCAGCCGACTGGTTTTTCTCGTTTTGGATTGGGTTCGTCCCGTGCAGTCTACTAAACTGACTTATTACTAGACTCTAGAGTATGGTGATAGATCCATGTTTAATTCATTGTCACATACCGTCGCAAAAAAATACTGTTTATTTCACTTGAACAGTTTCAAACAGTGCTCTGAATCATCATCCCGTTGCTTTTTTGATCGACTGTAAGCTCATGCAGAACCCGCCTTGAATAGAGCTTTTGCACGGCCAAGTGTTTGTGTAAGATATGACCAAAATATTCCTTTGATATCTTCAGAGTCTCAGCTATCTCGATCAACTTCATTTTACGGTATTTCAAAATTATTTTGTAATTTCTTTTTTTGTTAGTCTGTAACAGCCTCTTTTAGACGCCCACTGCGCTCATCATCTTCGATGCCCATATGGTCTTTACGAATTTAGCAAATCACTTACGAATGGTTGCTTCCGCTGGAATAACACTTATCAAACCAAGTTTTCATTGCAGCACCATTTTTTTCCCATTAAAACCCAATGTTTCATTAACACACAAAATTCCTTTTTATCCATTTTTTTCAATAACAAAAGTTGCTTTATTTGAAATGCTATAACTAACGAACCAATTTTTCGATCCCTAACAAATTTTAATTTGACGTTAGTTCACACTGTAAACCATATGAAAAAACGATACGAACTTTTCTTCAGCTAAACTGTTACGCACAAATGTTACCCTTTCACATAGAAGTCAGTGAGTCAAATTTACGGAACTTAAAGATTACATGGGGATTTCATAAGAAATAAAAACCATCTCGAATGTCAGAAAATATCGGTCGAGGTTAAGGGTAGGAAGCAGGCCTTACAATCGCATTAAGCATCCTTTATGATAAAATTGTGCAATTTTAAGAAGAATATTTCCTTTTACCGAGCAGGATACTAAATTAATATGTATTAAATTGAAATAAGTACTTAATAATTTTTCTAACGTGATGTGGAAAATCGTTTTAAGCGTAGATCCATTTTTTTCTGTAATTAGCCAGCGTCAATTAGACGATAAATCTGTTGTAATTCACGAGACCGGCGATACTATCGTTTCGACTTTTTTTTCCCTAGACGTTATTCTCCGCTTCGGTTTAGATGTTATCTTTACTTATAATGGTACACAGTAGCAGGAACTAAGCAGTCTTATCCTGCTGCAGATAATTACATACCGCGACCAATAACATTCATCACCTTACTTTACCTTTTCTTAACGTAAAATTGTATTAGCAAAGCATGACTTCTGAAATTACAGCGTTTCTGGTAGAAAGTAGCTGTTGCAATTTTCTGTCCTACATTAATATTTACAGAGGTCTTTCTAAGAACAAAAATTACAAGAACATTGATCAACTGATCACAATTTAGATCGCTATAAAAGATAATTATTTTATGAATTTTCTTGATTTATTTCTTTATAAATATTTTACTAATTAATAAAATAAACTTTTCATGTAACTTTATAAAAAATTATTTAATCAGACATTACTTTTAAAAATAATTGTGTAGGAAGGGGTTATTCAATTTATTTAAATAGGTTGAAATGCATAACTTTTTAACTGACTATTTTAACTAGATCCCATATAATTATTATCTACTGATTATTACTCATGGTTCTAAAATAAAATTTGAACTTGATCACGAGGAAAATCATCATCGTGAATTTCTAATACTAATGGTTCTTGAACTTCAAATTATGTTCATTTGCAATTATTTAATCACACACTCGCGACGTATTTATGCCACGACCGATTTCATCGTCGTGCTGCTCCCTCGTGTTTGATTATCGTGTTTATGACGGAGAATTCAGCTGAAAATAATAACAGGATGGATATTTACAATATATTAAAAGACTTATTATTGCCGATATTATATGGTGAAAAAGGTTAATTCACCTCGAATGTGACCTATTGATGGATATTATATTCCTTAAATACCTAGGTCTCAGCGGGTTCAATGTTGGCGAGGAAATTATTATACTAAATATAGATATAATGTATTTAATCATTGCTTTGTAATTTTATTAAGCAAATTTTTCTAGGTCGATTAAATAATTATCTTTTTAATCTTGCCACGCAACTATAATACGAGGGATGTTTTTTTATTACGGAAATAGAAAATAAAAGTAATCAATCATCATAATAAGTTTATTGTTTTTACAGTTATTTAACACAATTATAAAATGAATAAATAAAAGACCAAATAATTGGGCAAAATATATTCTTTTGCTTTTTTTCCATTTATTGCATAATTTATGAGATCAGCAGTATATTCAGATACTTAATTTAAATATTTATTTAGAAATAACGGGGAATAATGCAAATTCACTAACATGCACGTGACGTATTTTAATTTTGTTGCGAAAAGTTTATTTTTAACAAGTTGTTTACCGCATTACCATAAACCTGTCATTTTTTTGTTTATGTTTCTGTGTGGTATCATCGTATGGTGGTAACAATTAATTACGTTATATAACAATCTAACGGTTAATTATTTTACGTTTAAAATAAAACTTGTTCAGGATAAACATATTTATAAAAGAAATGATATAATCCAGCCAATTAGTTTAAATATTTAACTTAAAGGTCTTCAAAAAAATTCTTTGGTTATTTGGATGCATGCGGAAGGACATTAAAAAAAGGTGATTTTGTTTTTACTGAATAATCATATTCGTACCATTTATACTAAATAAAATAATAATATTATAGAAGTTGTACGTAATAAAAAATAATTAGCTTCGCCTCTTTCCTTGCATTTTAAGTATTAGCTTCCAAAATGTGGTAGTACCTATGGCATTAATACATTTTTTCTGTTAGTAAGGTGCTACAAAAATGTACTACCTTAGAGATAATATTGCACTCCTTGCTTATATTTGTCTCATGCTTTCCATGTTGTGCTATCTGTTTCTTTTTTCTTATTCATAATTTGCATTAAGGTACTAAAAAATGAGTTAATATTTATTCGTACATTTATATCATTAATCGTAACTTAAGAAATGTTATAGACTTAATGTTTTTAGTACAAATTATTATAAATAATCACTATTATGGGTAGTACTATATGTTATTTCCAAGGTAGTACTCTTTTGGCATCTTAAAAAATATGAAAACCCCACGGGTACTACTATTATAGACGAATTGTCATTTATAATGAGAATTATAAAGTACCTTGATTAAAACACTTAGAAACCATTCTTCACTAATTTATTTGTAACTAAATGTATATTTAGGACACAAAGTGACCATTATCAATGGTTTGATACTTACAAATGATTAGTACCTATATGTATATCTTAATAGTTACGATGAGAAAGTAATCTTAAGAAATGTTATTTTTTGTGGTAATTTAAAGCCGATTATAAAAAAAATATATAGAAAATATGTATTAATGCCACAGGTAAAGACAAATGCAAAGAAACAAAAATTGATTTATCATCACACAAAAAAACTATTAAGTCTGTAAAAATTAATACAAATTGTCATTTATAATGAGTATTATGAGTAGTACTTTTATGCAAAGATCTCATAAAAGTTACGATTTACAAATGTAAAAAGATCTCCAACAAGTACTTGTTGTAATACATTAATGCGAATTTTAAAAAACACAGAAATATGTATCAATTTTACAGGTACTACCATAATGTAAGAAATAAATAAGTGTACAGAAAGACAAAAATGTTAATTATCGCACATTTTAATTAATTAATTAAAATTGTCATACATAATGTTAGTAGTACTTTTATGTATCTTTAAAATTACGATGTATGAGAAATAAATATTAAGATAGAGGGCGAAATGTTATCTCCAAGGTAGTACCTTAAAACAAATTATGAAACATATAGAAATGATGTATTTATGCCGAAGGTACTACTACCTAGAGATAAGTGTAAAGGAATAAGAGGTAAATTGTCGCAAAATTTAAATTTTAAATTTTACAAATTGTCTTAATAATGAGTATTATAAAAACTAAAAATGTTATTTCTAAGGTAGTACTTTTTAATGCCAGAATGAGGAATATTAAAATATAAAAAAGTTGTATTAATGCCACAGGTACTACCACCATGGTAGAAATAGATAAATGTTAAATATTACAAAAAAAACATCAAGGCTGTAAAAATAAATCCAAATTGTCATACAAATGAGTAGTACCTTTATATAAATCTTAATCGTTTACTATTTGTGAGAAAGTAATGTAGAAAAACAAAATGTTATTATTTTTGTAGTACCTTAAAACGGATTATAAAAACCATATAAAAAAGATGTATTAATGCAACTGGTACTACCACTAAGAAGAAAAAAAAGATAAATGTAAAGTTGATTATCATGAAAAATAAAACTTTAAGTCTGTAAAAAATGAATCCAAATTGTCATAGGTAATGCTTAATATGAGTAGTACCTTTATGATTATCTTAAAATCTATCATTTATAAGAAATAATTGATAAGAAAGCACGAAATATTTAATACTGTTATTATATTGGGGTCTAATATGAATTAAGGAAAAGTGAAATGAGAGTTTTCTGCTTAAAAAAATAATTAAAAACAACACAAAAATTGTAGCCCACAAGTTGGTGCTACTATAGGATTTTTTTGATGTGAATATTCCCTATATATAGTATTGCATGAGTACTTATTAGAGTCCTTTGAAACACCCAAGAGATGGCAAGAACAAAATTTCCAAACGTTTGAAAATTTTCTTCTCCAAGTATGTATACAAACAAATAAATTATTTTTCCTTCTTCAAACTAAACACATCTTTTTCGTACGTTTTACAATAGATAACAACTTAGTGGTTCTATTTTACTTTTTTTTCTTTAGAAGGCAATTTTCTATTAATATCTTAATCCTATGAAGCGTTTTGTAAATTCGGGACTATTCTAACTAAACTAGGATTAAGTACAAAAGCAAATATATTATAAATCTGTCGAAGGAGAAAGGTATGTAATTTTAATAAAAGAAAACTGGGAAAAGGGATTGACGATGATAGTCAAGGTCTTGAGAGTATAAACAACGCGGGTAGGAAGGTAGAGCACTGGGTAAAGAAAGATGAGTGAAAAATTTTAATCAGGTGCACAGAAAAGCTTTGCAAAGTTCAGAAAACATTCATTAAAGAAAAGTCTTTGGATGTGTGTGTGGCGTTAGGAGGATGAAGGAATGAGAGATGGGAGATTCATTCAAATCGACAGTGATTGATTCTAATTATTCAGGAAATAAAGTATGAAAATTGAACGTAGAAGAAATAATAGGATCAAACCATCTATTACTGAAAGTAGAGATATAGATAGGTTAAGATAAGGAAGCAATAAATAGTATATGAGATATTTAAGAGTAGTGTAAATGCTATTAGTGATTTGAGGAACAGGTTATATTAGGTTCTGTGAAATAAAGTTAGATCAATAGAAGGGTTAAATGATGGCATAATAGGATGCAGTAGGAAAAATAAGAAAAAATTGTACTTGCCATGAGTAAGAATATCGACTTAGAAAGTTATAATTGAAGTAGGCGATAATAAATACTTACGGAAAAGAAAGCAACTTTTGGCGGCAAGCTCTAGAAAGAATGAGTGGAGAATTGAGAATCTGTAGAAATCTATTAAAATATGGAACTGTTATAAAGGAAAGGAATAAATTAATTGATTGTTAAGGCAGTAAAGTTTGAAAATCTATATTCACTATTTAGATAACAAAACTGTTAGATTTTCCAACTGGTTTTATTGTAAACACTACATATGTTTCGTCACACTGTGAAAATCTAACAGTTTTGTTATCTAAATAGAGAGGAATAAAGAGATGGATATGATTGTCCTTGTAAGAATGGATAAATGTTTAGAAGTAGCAGAATATTTAAATGTTAGATATAATACTTTATGAGGGAAGAGATGGAAAAAGGATTTAATGAATCAAAACGAGCAAAAGCAGCAGATTTCGACAGTCTGAATATGGAAGGAGATGGTAGAAATGAAGAAGATAAAGTTTAAAAAGCAGCTATACTATAAATATGAACGGGGTAAATAAAAATACGGGCATCATCAGAAATATGGATTATGTGGCTAGTGTATAGACTTGATATAGACACCTACAGAGGCATATTGTTAATAAGCATTGTGTATAAAAGATCGGATCAGAGCGAATGATCGAAAAGAGAAGTTGTGTATATACAATCACCCTGGAATTAAAAGCAGATAACTAGCGATAACGAGTGTCCTAGAATGTGTGAGAAGGAAATGATTGAGTGATGAAATTAATATTAAGACAGGTGTGCTTAACCCTTTCAGTACCGTTGTTTCTTTAAAGCAACTTAATATTTAGTTTGATCAAAAATCAGAAGAACATTTAAAATCGAAAAGAAGAGGGTCCATGGACCAGAAGCAGTTGAGTGACGGATCCTTCTGCGTCGTACGGTGGTTTGACAGCAAGCAAATCAACTTGATTTATACGTATCAAGGTTTAGAACCAGTCAGCTGCTTCTTGAGGTATGACAGGAAAGCAAATCAAAATGTTCCGGTCAAAAGACCAGCAATTGTTGGCAAGTACAATTAGTTTATGATGGAGTAAACCTCGCCGATATGCTAATTGAACTCTATCTCGTAGACCCTCGGTCTACTAAATGGTACTCCTGGTTAGTATACTGATGTATCAATATCAGCACAATCAATGAGTGGCTCCTCTAGAGGAGGCGAAAAAAAATAGTGCAACTTACATTACGTCAGTTTACTGTACAAGTGGATTGGAGCCATACTAGGGCCGATAAGACTCCTTCAGGAAGTGACAAGGTGAAGTGACTGTTGAAGAGATCCAGACAACGCCTTCTCCCGGATAGTATATTGATGTATCAATATCAGCACAATCAATGAGTGGCTCCTCTAGAGGAGGCGAAAAAATAGTGCAACTTACATGACGATAGTTTACTGTACAATACTAGGGCCAATAAGACTCCTTCAGGAAGTGACAAGATGAAGTGACTATTGAAGAGATCCAGACAACGCCTTTTTCCGGCTCTACTTGATATTATTCGATTCGACCCAATTGGAGACTTTTGTGAGTTTAAGAACAAAAAAATTAAGTGAAAAAAATATCAGCGTACTACAAAAATGCTCTGCATAAAGTGCAACACTCATTATGTTTAACTCCATAAGATGATAATGTTTTAATTGCTATTATCTAAACTGACTTCAAATATTTGTTGGTATTTTTTTAATTACTAGTTGTAAATAAACATTTTATTGTAAAGTTTAAGTTTATTTCTGCCCGAGTATAAAATATTATAGTTACAAAGCCACTTATTTGTTATTTACTTAAAACAATTTTTTTCGGCTGCACAAAATAATTGCCATTCAACACCAACATAGAATCAACTCGTAAAGGATGGCGAGAAAAATTCTGAAAAAAAAACTCTATTTGAACCATATAGGTTTAATTTTTTTGCCAATCAAAAATAATCTTAGGTGTGGAAACATTAAGTATCGTAAGAGGAAAGTGTAAAAATGATTTAAGAACAATTTTGTTGGGTGGTTGCTTGTGAAAAGGTGTGGACAATAAAAGTGTATAAGTGCATAGAGAAAGAGAAATCAGCTGAGGTTCATATGATAGGGCTTGAATAGTCGACCTAGGGATACATAGTATTTCAGAAAATAAAGAGCAAATCCTATGGATAAAGCTATGTAAAGAATTGGTTACTTAATTAATCAAAATTTTTCGAGCGATCATTTCGTAAATCCAACGATGATTTAAGATTGTCATTTAAGATCATATTTTGTCCTCATCAGTTAACGACATCAGATGATAACATAAGACATTTAGACGTTACATAAATAAAATTCTAGGACAGTAAACGATTAATTCAGGTTGTTCAAAGTCATCCAACAATTATTCAAAGTTATGCATGTTCGGTTATTCAGTGCATATCGAAGAATATTTAGTAATAGCCAAAGTTATTTAAAGTTATCTAACGTCTATCCTGAGGCATATTAAACAGTACTTTAATGTTAGAAGTGATAATTCAGAGCAGTAAACGATCACTCATTTAAGTTCATCTAACGATCGTTCCAAGTCATCCAAGGTTTTGATCTTATCAAATGATCATTGCAAAATAATTTAGTTCATCTGTTGGTCATTCAAGACTGAATAATGATCATCCGCGGTTATTTAAGGTCATCCATTGACCATTCAAGGCTAGCGATCATTAGAAATCATCTAACTGTTTTTAAAGTGAATAACTACGACTCTCTTGCAGGAACACACAGAAGTTACTGTCTGTCTCGTCGCCTAAGGGCATGCATAATTCACAGCGATAGAGTCAAATGTACACTAATACCGCAATTATGCACTGAAGATTTTGTTACAGGCATCATGTCGGCTAAGACGAAGGAAGTAGCAAGAAACTGGGTCATCTGCTCCGCCTACTTCTCAGGATATGAGAAAGTATACCATCATTCGCATACTAAGCGATATAGTTGCATACTGAGCAAAAAAGTCATACCAACGCGCATCACACGGTCTGGGGCAGCTCGGACACCAACAAACGAGGTGAGTCTTTACTTAACTTTATCTCAGCAGAAGGATTTATAGTGACCAATATTGGCAATAAGCCCACGTTCATCACGAAAAACCGCAAAGAAATACTAGACCTAACCATCTGTACCGGGAAAGTGAGTGATAGTATAGCGAATTGACATGTGTTAGAAGAACCATCGTGCTCCGACCACAGGCAAATCCGCTTTGAACTAGTCACATCTCTCACGACGAGCAATAAACCCAAGAGATACGAACTGGGTAGGATATAAAAAGTCCCTCAGAGAAGCTCTCAAGGGAGCTACAGCATCGACAAGAGAGGTGGATGGGCTAGAGCTGGCATTGGAACAAATCAATTACGCCATCAGGACGGCATATCTGGAAAACTGCCCGATAAAAAAAACAGCCAAGAAGAGGGGCTGCGGAACAGTCTGATGCAAAAAGAACCTCGAAAGGATGAGGAGCGAGGTTTGAAGACTATTCAACAGAGCCAAAAACAACCAGGACTGGGAGATCTACAGAGGAATACTCACAGAATATAACAAAGAAATCCGAAAAGCCAAAAGGGACTCGTGGAGGAAGTTCTGTGAGGAGATAAACGGTACTTAGGCATGTCCAAGAATCTACAAAGTCCTCGCTAAAGACGGCAGTCCTACCAAAGAGGTGGGCAAAGAGACAGAGATAATAGAGGGACGGCTCAAGGAACTACTAAAAGTCCACTTTCCAGCCTCAACAATTCTGGCAGAAGATAACAAGCTAGACAATCCAAGTCAAAAACTTAAATGGCCTGACCGAAATGACCAGAGCTTAGCCACGGAGGTCATAAGACCTAGTAAAATTAAATGAGTCGTCAGCATGTTCCAACCGTACAAATCCTCGGGACCGGATGGGATTTATCACATTTTGTTACAAAAAGCCATAGAGGAACTGGTGTCAAAAAATTTCAAAGCCTGCCTGGCATAGGGATATTGTATTGTATTTAACCTTTATCTAACATGCATACATAAATAAATATATAATTGTACACAAACCGTAAGAAACAAATATATACAAATAATTTTGACTACATGTAGAAAGGCGGAGTTCACTCTAACGAATGATCTTCCACTCGAACCCGCTGATCCTCTTCCTCACTGATCCGTCGTAGGAGGTAGGCAAAATAACCGATCTAAGGCCAAAGTCATTGAGACCTATCAGCCTATCTTGATTCCTACTAAAAACAATGAAAAGATTGATAGATAGGTATATAAGGGAAAAGTTACTGGGGAAATGTCTCCTCAATAACAGGCAATATACCAACCGGAAAAATCAGCGGACTTGGCACTGGACGATCTAAACAAGCTCATCAAGTCAATATATAGCCATGGCCACATTTTTAGATATAGAGGGGGCGTTTAACAAAGTCACAACCGCTCTCGTAGAGGCACAAGCTAGGAAAGGAGTCCCACCAAGCCTTTGCCAATGAATCTGGGCCAGCCTAGAGAAAATGAAAATTATATCCACTTTGAGGGATCATACTATTAGGAGGAGTACTTTTTCCTCTGCTATGGGCAACACTAGTAGATGACCTTCTAGGGAAATTGTCGATAGAGGATATCCACTGCCTAGCCTTAGTCATCAGAGGCCAGTTCGCCATAGTACGACATAGTAGTGCACTGCAAGGCCTAAAGCCACTTACACTCGGGGCTACAGAAAACCCCTGGGAGGCCAAGTACCTAGGAGTAAAAAAGCCACCAAAAATGCATCAATAGAAAAACTGGGGACTAAACCCTAAAATTACTATATGGCTTTACACTAGGATGATAAGACCCTTGACAGCCTATGGAGCACTGGTGTGGTGGACTAGGAAAAAAGCAAAAGGGGGCGATAGGACTCCTGAGCAGTATACAAAGACTATGTCTCAGTACAACAGGAGCCCTAGGCACCACCTCAACAGCAGCCCTAGAAGTTATCTTGAATATATCACCACTGCACATCTTTATACAAGGAGATGCCAGGTCCGTATCATATAGACTGATGCAAGAGCTTATAATCCGATCACAATACAACAAGACGCGCTAAAAGCAAACGCGATCACAGCGATGCCAGCTGATGCCATGGTGAAAAAAAAAACACTTTCAAAAGAAAATACAAGGTACTGATTCCACAAAGAGAAGACTGGGCCGACGGCCAACCCACCAAAACAGAAGGAGCAGGTATATACGGTACAAAACCCGAAACAAAGATTTCTGTTAGTCGGACACACAATGTTCCAAGCAAAGGTGATAGCTCTTCATCACTGCACAAGAGAAATAGCAAGTCAAGGCACCAACAGTAGGTCAATAGCTATATTCTCCGATACATCTCGAAGTATATTAAAAGAAGTAGATTCAATAATATATTTGAAATACACGCATAGTCGATAAGGTACATGAGTAACAGCTAGCTAATTAGAGAAAAGAGTCCCCTTAGTAAGCGTTAGATGTGTGTCAATAAACAGAAGGAGGAAAAGCTGAATTGGAGAAAGTTTTGGAAAATGTGTATTATATGTGCGGGGAAAAGATACTTGAAGGAAATTAGTAGAGGAATGCAGAGCAGTATATTATAAAACAATATTGATAAGAGAAGATGGTGCCAAGTGAAGACTGAGATAAAATTGAAGTCTGCGAAGAAGATAGAATAATAATAAAGTTTCTATCATTACATACCAATTAAAGTCTTTTATAGATGATACGCGTTGTGGTACATTTTTGATGAAACCGAATATCTAAACAGAGAATTATCTTTGCTAATGAGTTGTTGTTTAAAAACTGCAAATATAAACATTTTATTTTTTCTTCACCTAGTGCTAACTGGGAATAATAAGTTATTACTCATCCATGTTTCCTTGTCAAAACTTGCCAGGACCAGTTTTTACTTTCCCTATATAGTATATATAGGGGAAGTATTGTTTTCGTGCGAGAAAATGTCTGTGGGCGCTGTATCTCAAAAACGAACCATACGATTGAGATGAAACTTTAAACTTAAGGTTTTATCGTTAAAAACTCGATCTGAAAAGCTTTTGGTAAAGATTCATAAACCGGAAGTGGTTGTTTACTCGAGGCGTTTTTTTGTTTTTTCATGGTATTTTTCTAAATATGAAAAATATTACAAAACTTTTCAAACAAAGGTTAGAGGAAATAAGAAAATCAACAACTTTTATTAAAACATTTTTTTCATAAAAATTTTAACTTTCGAGAAAAAAATAAAAATTGAAAATTTTGATATTTTTTGCAGATTTCTAATAAACTATTGGAGTTACATAAAATTTATATAACAAATAATTGTAGAGAATTCAAAAATGCACATTTTCTTAAGAATAACATTTTTGCGTAAACCTCATAGTTTTCGAGAGAAATATAGGGAAAGTACTATGATGGCCACATCACCATTTTCCTATATTTAGGATCTCATCAGCTCATCAGCTCATCAGCTGAGTGTATACTATGTTGACCAACACAGTTTTGATAAATTCCTATAGTTAGTTATTATTCTCACTAAGTATACCATTAAAGTATACTATTAACAGAAATACTACTCACTTTCAACTAATACGAACGCAAGTAATTTCACTTGTAAAAGCAATAAGATCCATGTACGATAAATTTAATTAAGCCCATCCTTGCCACACACGTCGCACAGTCAATTTTGTCACCTGTTTTCGAGTCTCGCGGTTGCGTGAGCAATTAGAGGAGCCGAGCGGAGAGGCGATTGAAAATGACTCAGTTTAGAAAACGAAATTGCCGCAATAAAATGCGCAATTAGTGGAAAACTGAAAACGACCGATGATGCCTCGAGGTGGCACACTTTTTTTTTCAAACCTCTTTACTACGCGCCGCCGAGCGCTTTTTCGAGGAATCGCGCAAATAATGCTCGAGAGCATTTGCACAAGTTCAATTAAGCTGCGAGGCGGAATCTCTCAATTGACTCATTATCAAGAAACTGCAAGAAGAAGGAAAGAGAGGAATTCGTGTAGAATTTTTAAAAAATCCACTTAATTTACGTTTAGGAGTTTAGTTTTTTTGACAACCAATTTAAAGTGAGCTTTATCAAACAATATTGTTTATAGCTCTGCATTTCTCTAGCTTCTCAAAGGTTAGGGATGTAAGATTTAAAAAAAATTTAAAGTGAACTTTTATAAACGATAGTTTTTTCTGGATTATAAAAAAAGCTTTATAAAGAAAACAGTCGTTTGAAGGTAAGGTGCGTAAGTACTGTAATATCTGAAGTTAGAAAAAAAAAGCTGGAGTTTATTTAATCGTTACCGTACTCCATATTACCTAACGTGTGAAGAAAAATGTGTTCCACATGAATTGAGCAACATGCCGGAGTTGTATTTCATTTAAAGCATGCTCAAATTACTCGGAACTCCACGGGTGATCCTAACTGCATTTTTTTTAATGAAAACGCAATTACGTATTCTAATTTATTAGATTTTATGCTTTGCGCACTTCGTAGTTTATAGAAGCAACGGTAAAATCTATTTATTGCTGCAGCACACTTTTTTTTTACCTAAGACGCCAAGACGAATAATAATTAAACGCCGCGCATTTTTTTTTTTCTAGAATCAACTGACCTTTATTGTAAATAATTTTTATAATAACGTTTTACTGGATTATTAGTAATTGTGTATTTATAACGTTTTGATTCAATCATTGAGGTAGAAGAAAAGATTATAAATCCTCCATTAAAATGGAGATAAAAAAATTATAAAATATATAAACATAATAAATAATTTCAAATAATTATTAAAGAAGAAAATATACATTTATTATTAGTACAATAAAAATCATTCATTATTAACAAGAGAAACGGAATAAAAATCAATAAAATTGTTTCTTTATTACAAAAATATTATTATTATTGAAGCTAGATAATTATTGTTATTTTTTCTTAGATGTATTTACTTTGTATATAATTACCTTTAGTTATTTTTATAATTATAAAAGATATTTTTTTTTTCTAATTAAATTTTAGCCATTCGTAATCTACCCGAGGAGTAGTTGTTGCAGTAAACAAAGAAATATGTAAATATTTTTATTTCTATATGTTTAATCAGCTTACTATTTTGTAGGGATAGGACACCATTAAGGTGACATCTATTGTCTACACGTCGCATTGATTTCCCTAATTGAATGCACAATCTATTGACAATAAGAAAACTGCCAACAACGACAATAAATAATAAAAATGGTAAATATTTAATTATCGTTCCTTGTTAACATCAGGTACAGACCGGTTTCGACCTCTTCTCGTATAGTCGGTGCAGGAAAATTTTGTCTTAGTTTTTAATAAATAACTAGTATATTTAGGTCAAGATTTAATAATAGTGACATTATTCAAATTAATAAAAATGCTGAATACAAATCTCAACTAAATAATCGCTGAAATATATTATAATAACAAAATAATAATAGAATACTGGTGCATAAAATATGGCGGCATTAATCCATCAGTCAATGGGTTTAGTGATGAAATAGTTGCGTCATTTAGATTTGCATCAATATGCATGCATACGAGGTTATTATACTCGTAAATTGTAACGGAAAACATGAAAAATGCGTGCGCGCATAACAACTCCTTTGTAGACGCCGTAAAATTTGCCTTTGTTACGATTGTGATTGATGATTGTGGTGCACAATAAGCTGATAACTGGAATGATATTTAATGTTTGCATTGTTTAGTTACACACGCGTTAATCTGATTTATTTTCCACCCGTATCACACCGTGAGTAATTCAATTGTAATTTATGCTAATGTTACATGTGTTAAATATAAAAATTTGTAATCAACAGTATAGCTCTTTATTCTCATATTATCTATTTATTACTATGATATCAATATCGTTCACCATTAATTCATTAAGGAATAACGATATTTTTGAAATTAGTTTATTTTACATTATATTAATTGGGTCTCCTCAGATAGTTAAAAAGTCAATAATTGGTAGGTTATCTACATTTAAGGATCTTTTAATTCGAGTCTTGGAAAGAGCTGTGAAACTTTTACTTACTATTATAACTTCTATTACTCTAAAAACTTGTGGGATGCCATTTCTAAGCAAGCAAAAAGATGAACACTTAAAACTGGCCCACAAATTAAATAATCCTTGAAAAAATAAGAAGACAAAAATTCTGCTTAAGCAGTTATTAGAAAAAGAAAATATTTCCTAGTTACTAAAAGCATCTTTATTTATCATTCAATAGACAGACTCTTCATTTTTTTCATTATTAGTTAGGAAACTTTTCTGTTTTTGGTGCTTAAAAAAAGTTAATATGTCAATGAACCATAGTAGTGTTTGTATAATTAGCAAATTTGTTATTAGAAAAGGCAATTTAAACTTAAAGTGCAGTCAGTGTAAAAATGTAGTGCATGCAGGCCGTTTTCGCAACACATGGAATGAACAGATGATGAACATGCAGTCAGTATTTTTAATTCGAAGAAATATCTATGGTACAGGTCAGAGATATACTGGATTCAATTAGGAATAACAGTAGTAGAGATGTCTATGATCTTTCACCAATTATCTTAAAATCAGTAAAAGATATAGTCATACAGCCACTCACTAAACTTACTAATCAATGTATATGTGAACACAAGTTTCCAGACTGTCTTAAATTATCCAAATGTTTATCAATTCATAAGGAAGGAGATTCTTTGGATTCCAATAACTATAGGCTAAAAAAAGACAGTTTTTCAACTAGTGCTTTACAGCAAATATCAGAATATTTTGAATCAAATAATCTGTTGTCCGACAAACAATAAGGTTTCAGAAATGCACAGTAAATGCTATGGTGGAACCTACCGCTAATATCTTGAATGGTCTGGAAGAAAAATCTTTTGTCTTGTTAAATTTCATAGACTTATCGAAGGAATTTGTTTGCATATTACATTAATTACTGATATATAAGCTCTATTGTTAACCTTTTTTGCCATAAAGTGTGATTATGTCTTATATGTCGAATAGGTAACAAGTGGTCTTATATCAGAACAACTTATCCCAAGAAATAATAATAATAATAATAATATTTATTGTCCAACAGATATACCATAAAAGGACAAATAACAAAAATGTATAGAATTCTAAAACTAAACATTGAAAAATTAATAAGTAAATACAATTAATAATACGCTTTCAAAACAAAAAACAAAGAAAAATATTCCCATTAGAAAAGGCTATTGATCAAGTCATACTACAGGGATCGAATCTAGGCCCATTATTGTTCCTCATATATGCAAATGATTTTTGTAATAATTTTCATAATAATATTGATAAAGTTACACAGTTTACAGTTGGTACATTAATTTCAATAACAAATGTAAATGTAGAACATTGACTTACCATGGAAAAATTGAAGCACTTAATGTATCTAATAACTGGTTCAAGATCATGAAGAAACCACGTATTCAAGTTCAGTAAAGTTTCTTGGTTTGTATATAGATCAAAATGAATGTTGGGATGTTTATGTAAATAAATTAACCTAATGAGAAATTTATCACAATGTGTCTCCCTAGAAATTTTGAAGGCCTCTTACTATGCACTATGTCATTCTTTATTATCATATAGGTTGCATCTCTGGGGATATTCGGTGGCCGCTAAATGAATATTATCCTTACAAAGACAGGTGATAAGGATGATGTCAAATTTGCCATATAAGGAAGATTGTAAAGAAACGTTTGTAGACATGGAAATTTTAACTTTGCCCAGTCAATACATTTTATGTTGTTTATTAAGGACTACAGTACAAATAATAAATCCCATAATTATCCAACACGCAAAAATAACGAAACAAGAATCGAATATAACAGACTATCCTTATCACAGGCATTCTGTACTTAAATTATATAATAGATTGCTCACAGAAATTTAACACCTTAATTTTAAAATGTATTAAACAAGAATTATTAGCAAAGGCATTTTATAGTGTAGAGTTTTTATCACTGCACATTTTTTTCAAGTTGTTTTTAAACTGTCGTATTTTCTTTTAACTCATTTATTTATTTTAATACGTGTGTCAGCCCCAGTATATCATAAGGTTTTAGCTGTATTGTATTTGTAACTTATTTTACTATATTACATTATTATGTACGATAGTTTATTGTAATAACACCAATAAATTTTATTTGTTTTTATGCTTGGGATCTGTCCTGTATTTTCTTAAAACATGTTTTAATCCAAATATTTAACTCCTTACAGCAATTTAGAGTAGGAATGACATTAGACATCTATGCTTGATCTTATATCAATATCCAAATTAGTTATTTCAATGTTATAAGTAATTGGTTTGCTTGCTTACCATTATTTGTAATCTTTCCTACATTAATCATAAGATTCAAAATGTCTCCTACTTTAACAGGTTCATCCATTATATGCCAGACTCCAGAAGAATCAATAGCGTAATACTTAATAGTGATAGCATATTTTTTGTTGGCATTTGTACCTAACCCATTTCTTTTTTATCTTTACCAATGTAGTATAGTTTACTTTATTGTACCTAGCCATTCTCTTGCTAAGCCAAAATTTGCTGATCCATTTTTTTAAGGAGGAAATTTAATCTTAGGCTCATTCAGCTTTCTATTCTAAAAAATGTCCCTCTTTGGATTTTAATTTTTCAGCATAGGAACAAGGCCAACTGCAGTCAGTCTGATAGAATTTAATTGTATCAATCCATAACTCTAGTCAGTACAAGTATGTACTGTTCAATTAATAGTTTCAAGGTTCTTATGTAGGCTGTCTCTGTGCCAAGACTTCTTTTAATAGTACTATATCAAATTACTTCTTATATTAGGACTTTTAACGCCTCTTAATCTCTACATTGTTAAAAGTTATAGTTTTAGTATTTTAAGACGTATTTAATTATATTCAATGTTTATTTTCCGTTCCGAATATTTTATTTCAGATGTCCCTCCTTTGTCTTTTTTATTTTAATTATTATCTTATCCTATAGCATTGTAACTTTAATCTTCATTTTACTTTCATGCATATTTTATTGAATTCATATCCAAGATCCTATTCAATACGATGTATAAGGTTGATGTATATCTATTACGGACACAATCTAATCTAGGCAATTAGAGGATCTATTAGTTAGCTATTCTATTTCTGATATGGATCTTTCCTGAGTAAAACGTCGATTATAGTTACATTTCTGTAGGAATATTTCAGCAGTGAGGCTTCATCCACGTAACATTTACATTGTGTCTCGGCCTGACTTGAAAATCGCTTTTCCGAGATCGGTTGAACTTCATTTAGACATTGATATTAAACACTTTCATCAATGATAAAATATAAACTAGTCAAAGACTTTTTTCAAAATAAATAAACAACTGACTTAGTTAGTATCACTTTTTAACAAAGTTAATTGTTTATTTATTTTGAATTATCAAAATGTATCACGAAATGAAAGCCTCCACAATTACTTATTTAGTATTCTATTAATATATTTTTTTTAATTTTCCTGATGCTTCAGATAATCAGTGATAGTTCATTGCAATATTCTAAATATTTAAATAGATATTATTAAATTAACCTAGACATTAGATTTATGTTTAATCAATTAGTCTTAAAATGACCTTGAAAATGTACCCAGGCCATATATATAGAAACCAATAATTTGATTTAATATAATTCAGATAAAAACATATATTATCACAAGATTAGGAAGTGATTTAAGAATGACAAGGAATATTCTTCACCCACACAAATTACGAAAGAATATACAGAGTATTTGTATGAAAATGCTGGTGCCTGAGACCGATTACTATGGACTAATTAATGTGTTAATAATAATTATAGGTATTTAAATAATAGATTTTACATTCTTATTTTATGTGAAAACTTCACTTCTAAGATTGTTTAGAAGAAGGGTACTAATATACTATTGGAGTACCAAATTATCCAAGCCGTGAGTATGAACACCATAAGAGTTATAAGAGTTAGGAACTTCGGAGAAGTGCCCACTAAAATATTCAAAGACTTGAGTCTTAGTTCTCTAATGAATAGGGTCTGAGATTTTTGATAAGCGTACTATAAGCTTTCATTTTTTAAAACATACATTAATTTTAATTCTCTGAAAAGATAAGTTTTTGAATACGCTTACTACATTTAGTATAGTAATTGACAATTTGTACAAAAGCCGCGTTTTTAATATATTCCTAATAATGAGTAATAACTGAACTTTTGTTGTTATAAACCAATTTTTTTTATTTATTAAACATATACTTATATAATATGTTTCACCAACGAAAGAAGCACGGTCCAATATATTTGTCGCCACAAATTATTATTGAAATCTTGATATTTAGGGAGGCATCCTCTTCTACATTTGCATTCTATTATATTTTCATTATAATATCAATACATCAGTCTTCTTTTTGGAAAATATATTTAGCAGTTATAAAATACTTAAATAGTATTTAATTCATCTTAATGAAAGTAGAGGGGTACCTTTGTAAGTCCTGAGACCTTATCTAGACCTTTTAGTAATTAAAAAGTTGTCCAAGAGATTAAAACGCCAGGATGCGCACGGTCAGCCACACAGCCTAATAGACCATCCCGTCTAGAAATTTCAGGGTTCCTTTCAGGCATGGCAAACACGTTTCTGCAAGTTTGACCTTCTTAACTTAAACTACCTTGCATCTTTCAAGTCAGATTTCATGATATGATTTTTAGCAATAAATCTTGAATGACAAAAATTTGGGCTTTAATTATTAGATGAAGTATTATCAGTATTATCTCTATAGAATTTCTACAGTTTGAACTACATTGTACCTTAATCTAATTTTAAAATTGATAACACTATAATTATGTGCTCTTTCTTGATATTAGTCATACTTTTTGGTACATTGGTTATTGAGAAGGTTACACTATCATTTACCCTTAGGCAATATTCTTACAACAAGTATAGAGAATTTATTTTCATTAATGAGGAAATTGATATTCTTGTTGTTGATTCGATGTCAGGGTTTAGTTTCAACATTATTTCGTCGAAGAGTTTACTCACAATATACAATCGTCATGCCTTTATATGGAAGTTTTTGGCTTAATAATATTGAACGAACTATTGCAGTGTTTGTAATCTGCCCAGCTACCAATGCATCCAACATTTTAAGGATGACGGATTGGATGCAAACACCACTATAGTTTTTTATATCTTCTCAATTTCCGGCTTTAAATAACGGCGTTATTTAGTTCCCTTTCCACATTGATGGCACCACACCGGTTTTTAGAGAGAATTTAAATATAATTGTAATTGGCATACACAAAGAAAATATACAGTTTTTTATAAAGTAAGCTAACACACCATCTAGGCCAATTGCACAACTGTCGTTAAAATCAACAACGCTCTGAAACACAGACTCCGTATTTACACAAAATGCATTTAAATTAATTTGATTGACACATCTGAAATTTGGAATATGATATATCAGTATCAATAACTGTAAATACTGATGAAAAGAACTCTGCAAATAAATTCACACAATCACTGGCGTTGCCACAATTTTTTCCATTCAGGAACATATGGCTCGGATATCCAGGTGTGTCTCGTACTTCGTTCACAAACGTCCAAAATCTTTAAGGATTCACCTCGTAAATAAAAAAAAACCGTCTATAATTACCCAGGCCTTGCACAAGAATTGTTATTTTGGACTTAAAAGTTATTTGCTTGACTTCGAAAAACACTAATAAGGTCTAAGGTTTCAAATTGTTTTAATTGTTCTACAGCAACTGTTTCGCCATACTGTGGCTTCATCAGGTAGATGACAAATATGAAGAAAACAATTTGAAACCTTACCCCTTATCAGTGTTTTTCTAAGTGATGCCATGAAGTTTCAACAAGTAACAGCCATATCGATCAAATACAAGTTATTTGCTTCAAATATTTATGTTCGTTAATTTAAACTTATTTCTAAAATATGTATTTCAGCTTAAATAACCTTTGAATGACTCGCAACAAATTTAGAAACAATTTTCATGAGTGTTATCTCTCTACAACTTCTACAGCTTAAACTGCATTGTACCTTCATCAAATTTAAAAATGGACTTATGTGAAAGCTCTTCCTCAATATAAGTCAGTATTATTTTGGTACATTGACAATTGAGGTGAGAGGTAATACTTTCTTTTCCACTAACAGTTACCCTTAGGCAGGAATTTTTAGTATAAATATATTTCATTTTTATATACGAAGGAATTATTCTTCTTGTTTATTTGGTGTAAGTTCTAATATTATTTAGTCGAAGAACTTAAGAACCATGCACAAACGTTATGCCTTTATATGGAAGTCCCTTGGCCAATTACTTTAAACTTGAATATTAGAGTGTTGTGTTAAACGATGATGACACAGTTAGGAATTAACTAAATTGTTTAGACTAAGAAGATGTTGGTCAAAGTTGTGATTTGGAGAGACGAGATAACGATAGCATTAAGCACCTTTGCAGATTACCAACCTTTAATTGCAGTGCAAAACAATCGAACACTCTGTTATTTTATTTCACCTTCGTACAAGTTTGGAAAAAAAAAATGTGTTTTAGTTTTTATAAAATAAGAATAGGTTAATCGATCTTCAATGAGGAGTGTTTAATGTCTTTATGACAAAAATAGTGGACAATAAATTATCTACGAAGGCACATTTAGCCAGAAATATAAAAGATGAATTGATTATAATTTACTTAGATATTAATTATGTAAAACTATTTGTGTAGCTGTAAATATAGATTGGTTAAATTGCTTAAATTTTACTCAACAAATAATCAAAGGATGTTGGTTGATGTGCGCTTAGCCTTACAGAGGATTTATTGGCAGACGAGTAGAAGTTCTCTTGGATTTAAATAAGAAGTTTTGGATTTAAATAAGAAGTCTTGAATTATTGAATCTTATACAATTAAACTGGTATCCAATGAATAAAACCCCGAAGAAAAATTTTGATAGCATGGTATTACTCTAAATTTATTAATATACATTAGTTGTTTAAAGTATACTCAGCAAATAATCAAAATACGTGAGTTGATGTGTTAGTTGTGTGAAGATTTTTTGGTAATCGTGTCGAAGGTCTAAGCCTCAAATAAGAAGTACAAATGGACTAATATCTGATGAATGAAAGCACTGAACTATGTTTGATAGCATGGTAATAGTCTATTAGATAAGTAGATTTTTTTTAGAGTTATTATCCTCTGTAAGTGAGTTTGTTTCATTTTATAGAGGCTTGAAATTTATTACTTGGGTAACAAATAGATATTTTTTGCTTCTTATCCTTATATTTTTAAAGAATTATTTGATGAAAAAGCATCTCAACCAAATGCTGAACTGTTATTTTGGGGCAATACAGTTTTCTAATTCATTTTAAATGGTAAGTCGATTATAATTACGCCTTTAGTAGTTAACACTGCAATTCAGAGCTGTAGTTTTTGGTTTAGTTTCATTATAACCCATCCTATATCTACGTTGCATTTTTTGATGAAGCTATTTCAGATTTTAACCATAATAATATAAATGTTATTTTTATAGATTTATTGGTGACAGTAAACGGATTATTCTTCTTCTTATCAGGAGTATATATGACATTATATGCAATGGATAAACAATTTATAAAATCTAACGGACGTTTTCCTTAAACACCTAAAAATACCCTCAGCAAATCCGCAAGGCAATCGTCAAAACGACGTTTCCTCGCCGTGAAAACTCCGACGTATAAATCGACGGATTAAAATTTTTTATTTATTTTCACCATCCGGGAGGCGCGCCGCAAAATTCTCAGCCAATAAACAATTCGGTGTGCCATTCAAGTGTGCTCGTGGTGTAATTGAATACCGTGAAATATTGAAGGAGATAAATTCGCGCATTATGGAATCAATAAAACGGCGACGGGATGTGAATGCATGCGTGTGAGGAACATAATTTTATTAGACACTAAATCTTTAAAACTGGCCAATAAATTCGCGACGAACATCGAAAACGTGTGTCTTGCGTTTGAGCCGACCGGACGAAATTAATGCGCGCTACCGTCCATTTATTCATCCCGTGCTAACTAATTATCTTATACCATCATCAGGTACCATCTCTAAGGTTTCAGGTGTTCCATAAATTTTATGTAGAAACAAAAACTTATTAAGAGATTGCGTATCACTAATTACTTGTCAACATCTGCTGTTGCTAAGATAGGATGGGAAACATTCCTATCTGCCTTCTGAGAAAGAAGTACTACCTGGACGCTGGGTAGTATAGCACCCTAAGAAATCATAACGTCAAAAACTAGTTTATTTATTGTTTATTACAATAATATAAGTAAATATATACATATATATTTTATCTTCACAGTAAAATTTATCAATTACACCAACAGAAAGTACCTTCTTATTATTAGACTTCCAAAAATTTTTTATGTTTTCTAATAATTTTTACTTCAACCTTTTTTAAGACAATAATAAATTTTAATTTTTCTCATTGTTACTTCTTATGATTATTGTACGTAATTTAACGAGCTAATAATTATTACCCATTGGATGAGTAGACGAGCGGCGTTTAATTTTCTTCAGTAATATTATCCGGCTACAGAGTACCGAGCGCGAAACAGAGACCGACGTGATAGATCATCCAATAGGATTGGACACAGTCCATAAATTAAGCTAATAAATCGCTTTGTCCATTTTTCCAGCATTGATAACGGCTTATCGCGAAATTAATGGTTTTTAGCGTTCTCGTTTGCGGACGGGATTTCTCACGTTTCGCAACGCTTCCATCGGAATTCTGTTCGCCGGCATCTCGACAAGAAACCATTAGCGTCGCATGAAAATTATATTCAATTTGCATCACTAGGTCGCACTAATTAACGTAAACAAATCATAAATTAGCGGTGTGCACTTAAATTAAATTAATTTTAGTGATTTTCTCGGATGAGATACAGTCGGTTATCTGACTAACTCTTCACGTCAACATGAATTTGAAGACAAATAATTATTGCCACTAATTAATACTTTAACATTTTAACCTGAAACTGCAGTCTGTATTAAATTATATAAAATATAATGCAATCAAATAATAATAAAAATGATCAAGATTTAATTAGGTTAAGTTACATAATGTTACACAACCAATAAAAGTAAACCACTGACAAGACACAGACCAAAATAAAACTAAACTATTACTTTACTCTTGATTTATATACGAGGAGAGCTAGAGCGTAAGTTCGTAGAAAAATAGGAGAGAAGAGTAGCTTTCTCCAAGATAGTGATTATGGGTAATACAGAGCAAACTGGTAAGTATACATATGTAGATGGAGTCTTTACACTCTAGTCAGTGAGAACCAGAATCAGATCCACCGGTAAGGACGTCCTTGAGGTAAAATTCTTAGAAGACAAACATACTGGCGATGACATTTAGTTAACAATCGACAAAACCCTGGAAGCTCATTTCGACAATAATACTTGATCACTTTAACGATAGCGCTCATTTAGAGTCCAAGATGGCCAAAATTCTCGGCAAGGGGACCATAAGTGGTCGGAGTGTGCCGTCGCTATAAGACAAACTCGCTCAGTCCAGTATCGTAAGTGCCATGACTAGGAGCACACGAGAAGACTATGCCAGAGTCACTTGCAGTGCCGACAAGCCTTCGGCACTGCAAGAACCAGGGCTCACTGAGGTGGCCTACAAGGCCCAATCGAAATGCCTGAGTTGTATTCACCTAGGGGTGGCTCATACCCATCACACAGTGTCATTCCTATGCGCCACATACAGGATGGCTGTTCCACTAAAAAAGAATATCTAGGGAAAGAGTGCATGGCGCCAGGAGGCGTTAAAGAGCGGGTCACGATAACCGAAGCCGTAAGTACACTGACTTGAATCAAGTGCAACCTGAACCGCTGCCATGCTATGCACTGGATGAGCGCGACCCTAACAGACGATTATAAGCGAATCTAACCATTCCAAAACAGAGATAGATAAATTCTAGGCAGAATCAGGGCAGACGTGGCCAACAAATTGGGTACAAGGATTCAATACCTGGGTTCAAGTACAGGCAATCATGGTCTACGCATCGTCTGTGAGGGGGTGTCCTACATCTTGGTGGTTAGTTACATATTGTAAGATTGGGGTTTCTGGTAAACACAGACTAAATCTAGAAGCAACACAAATCTTAAGATATAAGGCAGAAATAAAAGCACTAAGTAGGATAGTACAGTTGATCAGATTATATTAAATTAGGTTAGGTTACATTATGTTGGATTATGTTTTCTGATAAACGCAGAATAGAACCTGAAGAAAGAAAAAGTCTTAAGATTTCCGACAGAAATAAAAATACTGAAAAGTATAGTAGATAGGTCTGGTCCCAAAATACACTTAGACGCAACTAGGAGACAGCAGCTGACACGTGTAAAATCTAATATAGGTATTCTGAAAATTGAAAATCTTTAATCAGTCAGCGAATAATCAGACAAAACTTAAAAATCACGGATTTCGTAAAAGACCAGAAAAAACTGTCAGGGACGATTAAAAATTGTTCGATTACTGACTAGGACAACATAAGACTATACCAGAATATCTACTATAAGGTCCGCTAAAGAAGAAAGGCAATTAAGGTATATAAAGTAAGGAAGTATTCCATCAAACAGCAAAAACTACTGAACAATTCCCGAAGATATTGAACCTCACACAATCACCTAATAAAACTTCTCTCGAATAAAGGAAAAAGAGAAAATACAAGTGGTGCTATAGCATAGTAGCTTAGAAAAATAATTGCTTACAAGCAAAATTAAGTCTAAATGTTAGATAGAAAAAGTGAATACAAGAAACAAATACAAACGCAGAGAAGCCAAAAAAATATATTTTAGGGTGACAGATAAATCACACAAATTAAAGGCAACTGATCATCCAAATGAACAGAATTAGTAAGTACGGGTAATGTAGGGTGTGTAGAAGAGGAAACATAAGCAGAGATAAGATCAAAAAGTTCATAATAGAGGAACTGAAAGAAATAATTGCCAAAATCAAGTTAAAGTACAATCATCTACTATGTTAATTGTAAAAATGTATTGGTGTAGTACTAGATATTCTGAATCATTATATGGCTAGTGAATTCCTATTGTTTCTGTTTTAGCTGAAAAATTATTATACTTCCCAAATTTGTTTAATTCTTTGCTGTAACACCATAGCGTACTCGTGACCTACCACAATGAAATTTATATTGCCTTGTTGTAAAACTGTCTTTACCCAATTTACAGTTTATTAAGGTAAGTCAGGTTTAAACAAGAACAATATACTCTGTACTAGTACGGCGGGACCATGATTTGTTAATATATGTCAGAATTAATATAGAATTTTTTGAGTAACGTCAAGAGTGCGAAATATCGAAATTATTACTTTATCGAAACGTAATTGTTTTCAATGCAGAAAATGTCCAAATGGCGAAGAAAAGGTTAGGGAAATCTGAGAAATTTCGAGAAATTATGCTAAAAAATTCTTGAAACAATGAAGAAAGTTATATAATAAATATTGCTAAAATTATCTTAAACTGAAAAGAAAATTATACAAATAACTTAAAATTGTAATTGAGCCAGAAATGATTGATAATTCTTGAAAACTATCGAAAATTCTAGTCATCTGGAAGAACAGTTGCTGAAAAATACTTGAACCTCAATGAACATTTTAGAGATCCAAAATAAAACTTGCTGAAAAATTCTAGAAATATCAAATAAAATTATCACGATTTAGGATAGAATCATTGGAAAATTTTTATTAAGATTATGCAAGAGAATTTAGAAAAAAATCAGAAACAATAAAATAAGAAGCAAAGATTTTTTTAAATGGATAAGAAATTTTTCATAAATTCACGAACCGGTTAAACCGAAATCTAGAAGAGAAATTACTAAAAAATATTGAAACTTTTAAAGAAATTATTTAAAAGAATCTGAAAAATTCGGTTTACACAAAATAAGAAATGTTGAGAATATCTCAAAAGTGAAGAAAAGGTTCTGGACAATTTAAAAGACGTTATATTAAAATCTTTAAACTAGAAAGACAATTATAGAAAATTGAATTAAAAACGAAAACTATAATCAGATAAAGTAAGGAATGATGGAAATTTTTTGTAAAATGAAAGGTGCTGAACAATTACTTAAATGTTGTAGTTAATTATAACAATCTAGAATAAAAATTATTCGAAAATTCTCGAACAAAAAAAATATTTCACAATACGGTAGAAATTATTGGAAAATTCGATTAAGATAAAGCAAGAACAATTAAAAGTGATAAAATTTCTTTAAAAACTGAAGAGAGATTTCTGAAAAATAAAACCGAAATCTAGAAGAGAAATTACTAAAACAAATTGTAACTTTTAAAGACTTTGTGTTAATTTTTTTATGTAACTGTAGAAAAGGAATTTGAACATATAATGCTAGTAAATTCTTCAAGTTTGAAGAAAATAATACAAACCTTAACTTAAAATTTCATGGGAAGATACTTATTAGGTAAAAAGAGTAAAATTTTTTCGAAAAATTTCTTGAAAATGACTTGATCCTTGAAGTAAATTTTAGGAGTTTGCAATAAAACATATTAGAAAATCGTTGAAAAAAATTGATAGAGAAATTATTGGAAAACTTCACTAAGATTAAGCAAGAAATAAAAATTAATAAAAAATTCTATTATATAGTATTATAAAATGATAAAAATTTGTAATATGTTTAAAACATGGACGAGAAATTCTAAGAAAGTTCTAGAATTTCTGAAGAAAATTCCAGAAACGTAGAAGAGCAATTTCTATAAATTACTAAAATATTTGAATAGTTTGTCGAAAAAAAACTGGGAGTTAAATCGCTCAAAATTCACAAATCTAGAATTATGGGTATACATTTTTTTTAATTTAGTCTTTGAAGAAAATTAACATAAATAATTAAAGCTACAGATACTAAAAAGTTCTCAAAAAGAGAGAAGAAAATTGAAATTGTTAGAAAGTTCTAGAATTCCTGAAGAAAATTCCAGAAATGTAAAAAATAAATTTCTGAAAACTACTAAAATATTTGAATCGTTTGTCGAAAAAAAATTGTCATTAAAATCGCTCAAAAATTGTAAACCTAGAATTGTGTGAATACTTTTTATTTTTAAATTCTCTCAACTTAAAACAATTAATTAAAGCCACATAGAATAAAAAGTTCTCAAATAATAGAAATTGCTAATAAGAAATTTAAAAAACCAATTAAATAAATATTACAAACAATAGAAATTTAAAAACGGTTGAAACATGGAAGACAATCCAGAATTCTAGAAATGAAAATGGCGAAAATTGTTAGAAAGTTCTAGAATTCCTGAAGAAAATTCCAGAAATCTAGAAGGAAAATTTCTAAAAGTTACTAAAATATTTGAATAGTTTATCTAAAAAAAATAATCAGTGAAATTGCTCAAAAATCGCAAACCTAGAATTATGGGAATCATTTTTCTTTTTAAATTTAGTTTTGAAGACTATTCCCACAAATTCCCACAATAAAAAAAATATTTTAAAGCAATAGATAATAAAAAGTTCTCAAAAAGAGAGAAATTACTTTAGAAGAAAAATAAAAAAACAAGTAAATAAATATTACAAACGATGGAAATTTAAAAAATGTTGAAACATGGAAGACATTCTAGAATTCTAGAAATGAAAATGCTGAAAATTGTTAGAAATTTCTAGAATTCTTGAAGCAAATTTTAGAAATCTAGAAGAGAAATTTCTGAAAATTACTAAAATATTTGAATAGTTTGTCGAAAAAATTGGCAATAAAATCACTCAAAAATTGCATACCTAGAATTATGGGAATACTTTTACTTTTTAAATTTAGTCTTCAAAAAAATTACTCGCAATTAAAAAAACAAAAGTTAAAGCAACAGATAATTCATTTATTTATTTATTATATACGGGAAACCTCTTTTATACAATATAATACATGTTGTGACATCGAAACTAGTGAAAAAAAGTACAAAATCTAATTCGTGAAATTAAAATAAAATAAGATTAATACATTTATTTAAATTTAATAATAAAACGTTCTCAAAACGAGAAAAATTGCTTTAGAAGAAATTTAAAAATACAAGTAAAAAAAAATGAAAAATGAAAATTGTTAGAAAGTTCTAAAATTCATGAAGAAAATTCGAGAAATTCAAAAGAGAAATTTCTGAAAATTAGTAAAATATTTCAATGGTATGTCGAAAAAAAATTGGCAGTGAAATCGCTCAAAAATCGTAAACCTAGAATTATGCAGATAATTTTTCTTTTTGACTTTAGTCTTCAAAGAAAATTTCAGAAATCTGGAAGAGAAATTTCTGAAACTTAGTAAAATATTTGAATAGTTTGTCGAAAATAAAATCGTCAGTGAAATCGCTCAAAAAACGTAATCCTAGAATTATGGGAATAATTTTAATTTTTAAATTTAGTCTTCAAAGAAAATTCTCGCAATGAAAAAAAAAGAGGTAAAGCAACAGATAACAAAAAGTTCTCAAAAAGAGAGAAATTGCTTGAGAAGAAATTTAAAAAGAAAAGTAAATAAATATTACAAAAGATAGAAACTTAAAAATTTTTGAATTATTGAAGACATTCTAGAATTCTAGAAAAGAGAATGCTGGAATTGCTAAAAAGTTCTAAAATTCCTGAAGAAAATTCGAGAAATCTAGAAGGGAAATTTCTAACAATTACTAAAGTATTTGAATAGTTTGTCTAAGAAATATTGTCAGTGAAATCGCGCAAAAATTGTAAACCTAGAATTATGGGAATAATTTTTCTTTTTAAATTTAGTCTTCAAAGAAAATTCATGCAATTAAAAAAATAATAAGTTAAAGCAATAAATAATAAAAAGTTCTCAAAAAGAGAGAAATTGCTTGAGAAGATATTTAAAAAGCATTCCAGAGTTCTAGGTAAGAAAATGCTGGAAATTGTTAAACAGTTCTAGAATTCCTGAAGTAAATTCCAGAAATCTAGAAGAGAAATTTCTGAAACTTACTAAAATATTTGAATAGTTTGTCGAAAATAAAATTGCCAGTGAATTCGCTCAAAAATCGCAAACCTAGAATTATGGGATTATTTATTTTTTAATTTAGTCTTCAAAGAAAATTCTCGCAATGAAAAAAAAAAGAGTTAAAACTAAAATATTTGAATAGTTTGTCGAAAAAATTGGCAGTAAAAACACTAAAAAATCGCAAACTTAGAATTATGGGAATAATTCTTCTTTTAATATTTAGTCTTGAGAGAAAATTCTCGCAATTTAAAAAAAAAGTAAGTTAAAGCAACAGATAATATAATGTTCTTAAAAAGAGAGAAATTGCTTGAGAAAAAATTAAAAAACGCAAGTAAAGAAATATTACAAACGATGGAAATTAAAAAAATGTTGAAACATGGAAGACATTCCAGAATTCTATATAAGAAAATGCTGGAAATTGTTAAAAAGTTCTAGAATTCCTGAAGTAAATTCCAGAAATCCAGAAGACATTTTTCTGAAAATTACTACAATATTTGAATAGTTTGTCGAAAATAAAAATTTGTCAGTGAAATCGGTCTTCAAAGAAAATTCTCGCAATGAAAAAAAAAGTGGTAAAGCAACAGATAAGAAAAAGTTCTCAAAAAGAGAGAAATTGCTTGAGAAGAAATTTAAAAAGACAAGTAAATAAATATTACAAAAGATGTAAACTTAAATTTTTTTGAATTATTGAAGACATTCTAGAATTCTAGAAAAGAGAACGCTAAAAAGTTCTAAAATTCCTGAAGAAAATTCGAGAAATCTAGAAAGGAAATTTCTAACAATTACTAAAGTATTTGAATAGTTTGTCTAAGAAAAATTGTCAGTGAAATCGCTAAAAAATCGTAAACCTAGAATTATGGGAATAATTTTTATTTTTTAATTTAGTCTTCAAAAAAAATTTTTGCAATGAAAAAAATAAGTTAAAGCAACAGATAATAAAAAGTTCTCAAAAAGAGATAAATCGCTTGAGGAGAAATTTTAATTAATATTTCAAATGGTGGAAATTTAAAAATTGTTGAAACTTGAAGATATTCCAGAATTCTAGAAAAGAAAATGCTGGAAAACTGGATTGTTTTAAAATTGAACATGCTGAGGCAAGAAATGTTGGAAAATTCTAGAAATCTTATGTAATTAGAAATTTAAAAATTGTTGAAACATGGAAGACATTCCAGAATTCTAGAAAAGAAAATGCTGGAAAACTGTATTGTTAAAAAAATTTGCCTCACATGGTAATTTTTTTTGGAAAAAATGTAGAAATCGTTTTTATAAGTGTATTTAGGAATGTATATTAGAAATTGCAGAAATCCAAAAAAACTGAGAAAATTTAAACTTTGTTATAAATTTCTATAACTCTTACAAAAATCCGGAATAATAGAAAAGAACATTCTAAAAATGCTGGAGTATACCTCGTAAAATTATCTAGAGGTATCCTTTATCTTGAATTTTCCGAAAATCTTAAAATTAAAAAAAAATGCTAAGAAAGTTTAAATACTCGAAGGAAACTTTAGGAATCTGGAATGTTAATAAATAAATAACTGGAATGTTATTAAATAATTTGCAATTTGGAACAGAAATTTGCACAAAATCTAAGAATTTTTTTAAGTTCCGATAAGATAGATTGTAGATATGGTGGAAAATTTTTGAAAAAATAACGAAAAGGTGCTGGAATATTCTAAAATTTTTGAAGAATAATTGCTGAAAAAATATTAAAAGTTTTCAATAATCTATAAGATAAATTTCTGGAAAATTTGTTGAAAATATTATTCAAAGCTACCGGACTTAATAAAACAAAAGAAAACATCCTATATATTTGATGATTAGAAAAAGAAAAACAACCCTTAGAGATGAAAATTTATTATACAGTATATGTGGAGTAGAAAATCGTCTTTTATAAAATTCTTGAAAACTATTGAAAATTCTAGTAATCTGGAATAACAGTTACTAAAACATACTTGAACCTCAATGATATCATTTATTAGTTTATTCAACAGAAATAATTTCATTCAAATTAGTGTTGCTTTAATAGTTGTACTATTTGTAACACGCAAATTAATTTGTATTATTCAATGTCTGTCGAAGTATTAGCTAGAGAAGTAGTTGTTTCAAATTAATTTGTTTTGTAGTCTTAGTAAGACTCATTGTTGTAGATTCACGAAATGTTTTCGTATTTTTAAATTTATTACTCAATGATATTTTTAGGAACCTAGAATAATACTTGCTGAAAAATTCTAGAACTATCAAAGAAACCTTTCACAATTTGGGTTAAAATTATTGGAAAATTTTATTTAGATAAAGCGAGTATATTTAGAAAAAACTTAGAAACAATAAAATTAGAAGCTATGATTTTTAAAAATTCATAAAATTTATTGAATAAATACTCGACTATCTGTTGGTAGAATTTTGAAGTGAAACATTTGAATGAACAGCAATGTTTCAAAAAGAGTTAATCTTTGGCGGACGTAAGAAGCATAAAAAGGTATTTGTGGGTAATCTTTAAAATAAATGGTATGATATCGGATAAAAGGTGAGTAATTTGTGCTTGATTGTTAGCTAAGAGTGAGAATATATTATAGGAGAATAATACCAAGAATATTTAAGAGAATGAATGGTGAGTTTGAGAGAAAATATTGAAGTGACTCACTTATCAAAGAAGTACAGCTAATTTGTGTATATAGGACGTAATTTAACATTCAAGTTACTAAAAATATGTCGCAAATAGTTAGTACATAAGGTGATGTACTCTACGCTTTTCTGGTTTAATATATCCATCTTCGCTTTTTTTGGATTTATTTTAAGGTTTTTAATATTCTTGATCAAATGGTGAATATTAACCTAGCTGGCAAAGATACTTTTTTCACTAATAAATTCAAGACAGAATAGAAAGACCTCAGGTCTATAGCATAGACGGACTAAAAATATATATTTTTATTGTATTCATATTTTTTTATTTTTATGTATTATGTTTTTTCCAAATAAAGATTGTTGTATATATGCTGCATATTGGATGATATTTTGATTGTATTGACTGTTAATTATTAAAATGCAAGACTTTCAAACAAATCAGACTAAACTCTTTGAAAGTCTTATATTTTAGTAATAAAACCCAATAGTTATATATTAGAATATATTACAAATATAGTCAAAGTCTTCGTTAACAAGTATGATATATTTTTCAATAATTTTTTTAGCAGTAAGGAAACAAAATATTCCCGATAAATGTATAAAGATATTTTCAAAAAAAGTTAACATCTATAGTAGTTATCCAAAGCAATGTCAATATTAGAAGTATTTAATTACAGATTTTTGATTTGAATAGAAAAAATATAACCTTGGTTTGAAAGATATTACTTATACCAGAATTATATTACTATGTTCTGATAAAATAATTAATTTCTATGCTAAAATTATATATAATTATAATAAATAAAATGTCACACATCGTTTGAATAAATCGATTCGACTTTGAGCTAATATTTAACCAAGCCCTAGAAAAAATCTCCAGGTGAGAATATCACACAATTCAAGAGCCGAAAGTAGCCTATTAACGACCGCAAATGGAGAAGCAAAGAGGCACCTGAGCAATACACCTCACGATAATAATTCATCACCAACCACGTCCACCGTTTATATTTCTAATTTTAGAAGTCGTAAACGCATTAATGGCAGCGTGGGCACAGGGAACAACACCTGTTGGATAATTTACATTTTTATTAGGCATACGCACGGTATAATTTAAACAATCCACACGTGGATCATATGGAGAACACCGAGAGATGTTTACAGGCTGGGAACTACATTATTCATTACGCAAGATGCTCAGGCGAAGGAGTCCACTTTAGAATTATGAATTTTATTAGAATATGCAATTAGAAATATATGAATTGATATTATCAATTTTCATAAATACGTGGTACTTAATAAATACATTTTTATATTTCCTATTGAAGTATATAAAGGTGATTTTTAAGTAATAAATGATTTTATATTCAATATTGAGAAAATGAATTTGTACGTATATAAAAATCGAACGAAAATTTTTCTTAAGATCCGTTGTTCTGATAAATCCATTTCTAATTATTTTACAGAATCAAGAGAAAGGTCAGCTATAATTATTAGCATTTTTTCATTAGTTAATAGCGTCCTAGTAGAGAATAGAACGTATTTTAATTAATAGTAATTTCATGGTTGATTGTGATGTCGGTTACCGTTCTTGATTTTTTGAAAAATTATCAAGGGATACATAAGATTTGATTTATAATGATCATTGCGATCTTTAGCACGTAGTAATTTATCTTATGAACATTAAATTAAAACAGTTAATATTAAAATTGAATAAAGTAATATTAGGTAATGTAAGATAATAACATTAAGGTAAGGATTACAGTGTGACGATGAGATTCAAAATATATGTAAACCTGTCTGTAGCTGTTGTTGTCAGCGAACAATAATTTAATATGATATGTATTTCATTTTCAATTATAAAACCATACATTTCCATAATAGCTTGCTGCGAATGTAATAACTGGGTTAATAGATTGTAATTATTGAATAAATAAATTGAATTATTTTTATGGCATAATCATTACGAAATTTTTAAATTAATATGGACCATGCATGTCAGTTTTGTTAAATATTTATATAGCAATATAATAAATCGTGAGAGTGTGTAATGAAAATCGAGCCCTGCGATGCATTGTTACGCAGTAAATTGCAAAGAAAAGCGAGAGTTATTGATTGAAATCGGATTTCGCGGAGACGCCGGTAATATATTAGACCGGTTTTGATTAGTTCACGACCCATTGATTGAAGTTACCTTTAGCCGGTTTCGTGCGCGCCGCATATACCCCGAGATTATTACCGCAATGGGAATTATTTCTTTTGACCTATTTGCCTGTACCCATTATAATATACTAACAACAATGAGTAATCGATGTCACGTTTTTACTTGGATTCTTGTGAATAATAACGACATGAAGGAGTGATAATTAATCATCGGTGCTGATTTCACTCGACAATGGGAAACGGTTTATTGATTATGTTTACAAGTTGGTATCATTAGGTGATGGATATTTTCAAGAGAAATAAAAATTTAAGCCTACAAAACCAAAAAAAAAACATTCTGAAAATGTCTACACTAGAGGGTAAATTAATCTTTTACAGTTATCAATATTTTCAAAATAAATAAAAGATTCTTGCAGAAAAACAATTAATATATATTTCGAAGTTGATAACGTCTGAAACAGTTTCCATTGCATAATAATACAGGACTAACTCTCCAGACATCCTACTCTTTTGAAAAAGTTGAGGATTTTGCTCTGTATATGATCTTGCTTAATGTTACCATAGAGGTAGAATAGCACAAGATATGCTCTGCCGACTCCACTTCCTCGTTGCACCCTCTGCAGTAGGTATCTTCAGCGACTCCTAATACACAAAGGTGTTCCTGTAACTGACAGTATCCAATTAGGATACCAATTAGAATTTAAGGTTTGACCTGAATAGATTAACATAATATTGAGCAACTTTAGCCTTGAGTATTTGTATTGTATTTCTAAAAAGAGCACAAATAGAGACGTCCCTCCACCTTACGTTGTGTTCTGCTAGAGTCATGTCTTGAGATGGCTCTTGGATAGGGACACAGGCCTCTTACCGGTTTTTAAAGATGCTCTCTTTTGCTAAGGCATCCGCTCGATCATTCCCTCTCATGTTTGAGAGTGCCTTGGTCCAGGGTAAAGCAATTCTTTTATCTACAGATGCCATCTCCAGTAAATTAAATTTGAATAATATACAAAAGTAAAAAGCTTTAAATCTTCTTATGCATCTATTCGCGACTATCAATTAGGTTTGTTTTAATATAAATCGAGAATTATAAAATTTAAATAAAGCATCTTGAAGGTCTCAAGCCTACCATAGTATTTGCATGGACATCAAAAAGAAACTTAACTCGGTATGGCATCAAGGGCTACTTTACACATGTTTCCTGTTAAATATAACAGAGTACTTTAATTTACAAATTCTGTTATCAACTGATCCTCTCAAGTAAAAATCCGACAATTAGTTTCTTGGACTTTGGTATGTGTTTAGATAGTAAAACTGATTCTACTGTCTGTGTGGATGCAGTTTAGTATTTTTTATTCCATATTCAGTTTGGCACAATATATGCTTGCACCTGTTCCTTTCTTATTTTCACTTCATCCGTGAACATATATAGTAGCTTCTGGAGCCTCAGACTTTTGTGAATATATGAATATGTAATACAGGTAGAGTCAGACACTCGAAAGTAAAAATCAAACACAATTATCTGCACATTTGTTGCAAAAACGTTTTCAGATATTCGTGTAATCACAGTTTATAAATTTTGCTGTTTTTGTTCTGTTATAACTTCTTCATAGTTCTACAACCGACACAATATTCAGAAAAGAAGTCAAATGTCAAATTTAAAAATTTAATACAATTTTAAACAAAAATAGTTTTAGAGATTTTCTACTATCATAAAAAATTTGAATATTTTTATGTACAAATAATACATTAAAAACTTAAAGTAAAAATTAATATTAGCTTATTTCAATTGTTAAAAGTACTGGGTTACGGGGTTGTATATACGATTAAAAACTAGTATAAGTAAGCAATTTTTTATTCATAATTTTAATATGCCTCTGCCTATATTCCAACCCCTTATAATAAATTATACATTTCTTTAGCGTAATTCCTACCTATCCCAATAAATTATTAATTATCTTTACCTACCATTCATTTCCGCAGCGTACTCTCAATCTGCCGTAAATCCATTCAATTTAGCCTACCTAACAAAAATCATTATATTAACCGGCGTTTAATGTATATTGACTAAGCGCAATCTTCATCTACCTCAAAAAAAATATTTCAGATAGCACTCTAATCTACAGTAATTCAACTTCAAATTACAAAGGGTATAATTATTGCAATTTTTTGTAATACATCCTTATCAGTTATATTAGGTCAATAAACTGTAAATTGAGATAGGTCATAAGTACGCTACTTTAAGAAATATTTTAATGAGGTAGTTTAAATGTACGAAAACTTAATTCGTTGGTGTAAAAGTTCGCCGGTACAAATAAATTATTGTGGTAGGGCAAGAGTACGCCACCTAAAGTAATGATTTTATTGTGGTAGGTCAAGAGTTCGATGAGTTTATACATGGTTTATTTACGTACATCATACATATTTATATTTGTTTATGTTTCAATACAAATTTTGATTATTTATTTTAATAATATCCCAATTTTTAATAATTTTTTTTAAATAAACCATAAACACTTGATAACTAAAGTATTCTTAAATAAGTAGGATGCCTAGTTGTGATTTTTAATCCACAATTCAATCACATATAATAATAATAAAACTGTGCGAAAAGGAAATAAAATGAAATTATTGTATGATTAGTTTGCAAGAAATTCTACTCTGCATTTCATTAATTAAAGGATGGCACCCACCCAGCCTGCGTAATTATTAACTTTAAATCTTTTTAAACCTCTTCCTTTAATTGTTTATATAAAAATAACCTCATGGTTTGTATTTTATTTCTTATGAGCTCAACACACTGTTGGTAACTTGTTTTTTTTTTTTTTTTTTTAATATATGTAGGTTTTTTTAATATATGGGTAGCCTCCAATTAACATACATAATAATCCAGGGTTGTATATATTATACAATAATTGTATAATAAAAACCAAATCTAAAATATTATTGCTTGCAATCAATTACGTTGCAGAATTTGAATTATTTTTTTTTAATTCAAGAGTGGAATTATCAAAATCGGTGGTGGCAGGTGACCTAGTAGTCGACGCCAAAAAAAAAGAGCGGAATAGGGGTTACCCACCCATGTTACATAATTAATTTCATTTAAACCAAAACTCTCAAATTCCCTTTAAAATTCTGCCTTTTATTTAAATACTTGATTGTGGAAGCGTTTTAAGTAAAATCTTCTACAATTAATTATTAAATTAAAGCTAGTATGGAAATAGAGCCAAAGACATATTTTATGTTTCGCCTGAATCATAAACACGCAGTATAATTCAACAATGACAAGCTGAACTTGTCAAAATTATAGTCACGAGAGTAAATTTTTTTTTGTACAATACTTACAAAGTTACAATTTTACTGGAATTAGGCCGATTCTAAAATTCTTGACCTTGACCTTCAAATGACCTTGAACTATAACGATCTTGACATCCAAATGACCTTGATTTTTATAGTTTGTAACATGCATAACAGAATGCATCCACCATTCTATAAATTAAATTAGACCCTCTCATTTACATTCAACGTCAAAAAAATAATAATTTACCATTTTTGTTTCTTTAGCTATTATTTGCACCATTTTCATTAGATTTTTTGAATAATATTTATAACTATAAATCATTACGTAACTGTAAACTACTTTTTTTTTTTAACTATTTTCTTTTAATAATTGAGAAGATCTCACCTCCAATTATGACTTTTTTAATTTGTTTGTGTGAATTTTTTAAACTTTAATAATTATATTCAATAACATGTTTATCAAATTATTATTACTTTGTCTACTAAGCTATCATCCACTCCTACTGACATTCTGCATTAACCTAGCGCACTTCTGACCTACTACAATAAACTATTTCTTGGCCCACTATACAAGGTCCGAAGTTAATTCATGGTTTATTAGGGTAGGTCAGGATAATGCTAGGTCAATATATTCTTTGTTATGATAAGATAGGGGTACGTTGGGTTAATATATTATAATAAGGGTATGTTAATAAAAATAGAATATATTGTGTTAGGTCAAGTATGTGGTAGATTAATGCAAAACAAATTGAAATTGGTCAAATGTATGTAAGAGAGTCCGAAGTGGTTCAGATAAAACCGCCTTCACTGAAATATGTCAAATGTATGTTAGTCAATCTTCAATGTCTATTCCAATTATTTATGCTACAAACTCTAAGTGAGAATAAACATTTATACATCATTAAAAATAGCCATTAGTAGCTAAAAAAACGTTTTGAAAATTTCTTCAGTGACAGAGCAAATGAATCTCTTGAATATTTACGAAGAATATTAAAGAAGAAATTTTTTATTCTCCACTTTAAAATATCAGTTATATTATTTTATTACAAGTTAATGATAGAATAGCAACAGAAATATGTGATGCGTGTGGATGGAGTAATCTACAATCAGTTCAGAAATATTGAAAATTGCTTAGATAACCATTGAAAGACTTATGTATATCATAAAATATATTTTAACCTAAGCTCGAGGCAACCTAAGAAAACAGTTCCATTAGATAATGGCCACAAAGCTCATCAAATCACGCATGGCGTCTAGAAACTTACTATATATGCAGGAAAATACTATAAATCTGAAAAAAAAAATATTGGAAAAGGACATATACTAATTTCTCCCAATTTTAGAGAGAAATTTTTAACACGTTTCAATAAAACAAAACAATAAATAATGGATAATTCTTGAAAAATGGCAGGGAGGAAAGTAGCTTTAAAATTTTAAAATTATAGAGGAAGGACAACTAGAAAATTCTGGAATTTCAAAAAAAGGAATGGTTTAAAAAGTTCTCAAACTTTCAAAGAAGAAAATGAAGATTTAAAAGAAAAAATTATATAAAAATAGAGAAGTCCAAGTTTTGGTAATATGGTAAAAGAATGATAGAAGAATTCTAGAAAAAGAAAATCCGGAGAGAATAAAGCAGAAAATATAAGGGGATAGGTACAAAACGGCACTATGGGTATAAATGGAATCTTTTGTATACACCATAGTCCTGAGCTCATGATTCCATTTATTAACGAGCCAAAGGATTCCCTTTTCCCAGAAGTGCTGTGACCATGACAAAACCCAGTCCTTCACAGCGTCCTTGAGTTACGGGACTTGCACTTTAACATCTGTATCGGTGTCAAGAATACCCTGCTTTCCTGAAGCGGATGGTCACAGGTGATGAGAGCTGGTGAAATCTTTATGAGTTGGAGATTAAACGGAACAGAGTACAGTGGAACCATGCACTTTCATCTTCCATCTAAAAGTTGAATACCGCGACATCAACAGGCAAGATGCTCACCCTCCTTTTTAATTATAAAAGTCCACTACTTGTTAAATTCCTTAAATGCAGAAGAATTGGACAAGTAGGAGCAGCTTGGCCATCCACCCTGCGATTTCAGAAAAAAAATCTGAAAGAGCACGGTTTCAACTTAGACGACGAAATCAACGACGATGTGGATTACCTGATCTCACAACCACAGGAGGTTTGAAAACATTAAATCCTTCTGCTCTTTAATCAATAAAATAATTGTGCTCAGTACTTTGGATAAAGATTTCATTTGTACAAACAGCGCCGTTTCGTACTTTTCCATTTGAACACGTTGTTAAACTTTCAGAAACCTCTCCCTCTTTATAGCAATTTTCTGGTATATATGTATTTTCTTCTTTTTTTAAGATTACTTTTTTTGAGATTTAGAAGTTAACTAGTTTTCCTTTTTCTAGAGTTTTGAAATATTCAAGCTACTTTCCTGAATTTTTTCAAAAATTATCCATTTTTATTATTCGAATAAAGACGTTATTTATTTATACAATGTCTTTTTATACCTTTTAATTTAAACGTCCCCTTTATATAAGACAAAGGTACCAAAAAACGCAGATACTCAATAAAAAAATTTAGGAAATAAATTTAATTGTATTAATTGTTCATAATATAAATCTGTGACGTTATTTTTATTGTCAAGCATTCTATACATTTTTCTCAGAAATTTAAAGTTGCCGTATTAGAAAATAGATTAAGAAAGGTTAACTGTGCAGGAATTTATATTTGGATTTTTAGGTATATTAGTAGAAGACCTAGCTCCTAAGCTACTAGAATATAAAAATAATGGAGCAGAAATAAAAGCTGATATGCCAAAATCTGGATGGAATATAATAGAACAGCAGCATTGGATTTAAAAACACGTTTGTATAAAATAAATGTTTAAAGATAGGATCTAAGATATTTGTAGAGAGGTTTGAATTGGCAAATATGCCCTGAATATTTACAACTTAAAAATCGCTTCCAAAAATCTGATAAAAGTCCTCTACTGTGTATATCTTAATATAATTCAGAACATTTGAGAAAATGATTTTATTGTTGGATTTAGAGAAAGATTGATAGAGTAAAACCGGTTTATGACTCGCTAGAACATAAAAAGAAGTGGAGCAAAATTTGAAGCTAGTATATTAGAATATGAAAGGCATCATTGGATTTAAAAATACGTAGCTGATCTATGATGATTAGTCATGCATTTAAAAACGAGACTAGTACGTCTTGATTCAGCTCAAAACACTCAAAAATAATTAGCTGTGCAGGAGTTTATACATTGATCTAGAGAATTAGGAATTAGTAGAAGAATTTGCTCATGCGCTACTAAAATCTAATAAAAAATCACTTAAACGGTGAGAAGATATGAAAGAAACTTAGCCAAATAAGAAACATAAAAAGAGTGTCGAGTAGATATTCAGTAAACTAAAGCAAGTTGAACAATGAGGTTTAACATCGACTTATAAACATCAATTCCCAAGATAATCTATAAAAATTAGCTTGTGATATAACACCGATAAACTTGGAATACACTTTCTTCAAAAATGAGCTTTATTTGAGCTAAATTTCAAAATGTACATCTAGCTGAAATTAAAATTATTTCTGAAGAAAGTGTTACTGTTTTTATTCCAAGTTGATTAATTAAATCTTCACGTAACTCGAGAACGAATTTCAATATAAAAGCGATACTGATTTTCTTCTTTTTATGAATCTATCGTCAAAAATTCTTGGAATCTACATCTAGGTAATAATTAGAAATACTCGGGAAGTGAATGAATGACAAGTGAAAAATTCTATAAATCTAAAAAAATATTGTCTAGAAAATTTAAAAACTCGCAAATAAAAAAAAAAACGAAAAATTTGGAAGATAAATTGCTATAAAAATTTTGATGCAGGAAGAGGAGTTTCTAAAAAAATCAGAAGAAACTGTTACAACTTTCAAATAAAAAACTAGAATTCTGGAAGATATTATTACAAAAAAAAAAAACAGAATGCAGAAGGGGAAGCTTCTGGAAAACTAATGAGAAAATTTTAGAACCTTTAAATTAAAAAAAGCAATCTAGAAGAAACATTGCTATAAAAAATAGATGACGGAAGATTTTCTGGAGATATCAGACAGTATAAGAAAACAGAGTGGAAATATAAAATCGGTAAAAAATAGCTGCAAATATACAATTAAATATTGGCGATATGTAATTCGTTCTGTATCAGAAAAAGGATTAATTCTAGGGGAAAATGATACATACAGCGCTGATCAGGAAGTGCGTAGAGATGTAAAACATCTTTAGCAGACACTACCTAATAGTTAAAAGGTCTATGATTATTGAATTATTTGAAAATATAGTATGGTCAACCATACCTTGATTATGTTCATCAGTCATAATATAAAAATCGCTATTAAAGATATGATGAAAGTCTCCTGACTGGTAAATCTTAATCCAAATAAGAGTACCAAAATAAGATTAGCTGTGCAAGAGTTTGTAGATAGATTCAACTCTAGTATAATAGACATACTGTCTTAAATACAGATGTTAAATGCCAGATGACAGGCGATTTTTTACAGATAACAATGAAAGAAGAGTAAGATTGGTGAAGGAAAATATTTCTTATTTCATCTTACATCTTCTGAATACTCACAAGAAGAAAAAAAACCAGGCAAAAAGAATTACAATTAAGTTAGGCTCAGTGTGTTTTCTGATAAGTAACGTATTTCAAAAATGTATCGGAGTTTGCATTAATTCATGCGGTTTTCTAAGAGAGAGCGTTACTAGTATTATTTCGCGTCATTTGAGGTTTGAAGATGAAGAATTGAAGGCATTTCCTGATAAATATGCGTGCCAAATGCAAAAAGATCTTGCAAAATCATTGGGAGTTGATCAAGCAACCATTTCCAGACGTTTAAAAGCATCGGGATTCATCCAAAAGCTTGGAAATTGGGTGCCGTATGAATTAAAGCCAAGAGACAACGAACGCCGATTCTGAATGTCGGAAATGTTGCTTCAACGCCACAATAAGAAGTCATTTTTGCATCGGATTGTCACTGGTGATGAAAAATGGATTCATTACAATAACCCCAAGCGCAAGAAACCGTATTTGAAGCCCGGCCAACCATCAATATCCACGGCAAAGCCGAATATCCATGGCGGTAAGGTAATGCTCTGTATTTGGTAGGATCAGAAGGGTGTGTTGTATTATGAGCTGTTGAAATCGGGTCAGGCGATCAAAGGGGACCTCTACCGAGCACAATTAATTCGTTTGAAGAGAGCGATTGCGGAGAAACGACCAGAATATGCAACCAGACACGAATCCATAATTTTCCATCATGACACCGCTCGGCCACATGTTTCAAGACTGGTTCAAAACTATTTGGAAAACAGTGGGTGGGAAGTTCTACCTCACCCGCCTTATAGCCCAGACATAGCCCCTTCTGATTACTACTTATTCAGATCAATGCAGAATGCCCTCACCGGAATACGTTTCACTTCAGAACAAATAAAAAATTGGCTAGATTCATTCTTCACCACCAAGCCGGTTCTTTTAGGATGGAATCCACAAATGTTGTAGATTCCGATGGACAATACTTTGATCATTGAGTGTATAACCATTTTTTTTTAAATAAAGCCTTAATTTTCCAATAAAACGGCATGAATTAATGCATATTCCCGATGCTCAAAAATACTTGAAACTAACAAAAAGAGACGACAAACAACAGATGTTAAAAGCCAGATTAAAGGCAACAAATGACAAATGACAGATAACCATAGTCAAAAATACTTGGAACAAACAAAGAAAGGATGGTAAATGCCAGATGAAACATGGCAGATTACATTAAAGAAGATAGATGACATATAACAGAAAACAAATGGCAGATTACAGATGACAGACAATAGGTGACAGATTGCAGATTACCATGAAAAAAGACTTGAAGCTAGCAAACAATAGACGACAAACAATAAATAGAAAATATCAGATGACAACCGACGGATGACCGATGGCAGGTGACAAATGGCAGATCCACGCGATATATGACGGATAACAAAGAACAGATGATAGATGGCAAATGGCAGATAATAAATAATAATGGTCAAAAATACTTGAAACTAACAAACAGGAGACGACAAACAACAGATGTTAAATTCCAGTTGACAGACGACATATTACCGATAAAAATGATAGATGAAAGATAACCAAAGTCAAAAATACTTGAAACAAACAAAGAAAAGATGGTAAATGCCAGATGGCAGATTACAGATTACTAACTAAGGATGACAGATGACAGATTGAAACTAGCAAACAAGAGACGACAAAGAATAAATAGAAAATGTCAGATAACAGATCACAGGTGACAGATGATAGGTAAATGTGGCCAAAAATACTTGAAACTAACAAACCCGAGTCGACAAACAACAGATCTTAAATTCCAGATGACAAATAATAAAAGACAGATTAAAGATAGCAGATACCTATGGTTTAAAAATTTTAAAACTAACAAATAAAAGAAAACAACATGTTAAATGATAGATGATAAATGGTAGATAATAGCCGTCAGATAGCAGGTGACATATGAAAAATGCCAAATGACTGGTGACAGGTCCAGGCGACATATGACGGATAACAAATAACACATGATAGATGGCAAATGACAGGTAATAGATAATAATGGTTAAAAATACTTGAAACTAACAAACAAGAGACGACAAACATCAGATGTTAAATATCAGATGACAGGCAACATATTACAGATAACGTATGCCAGATGACAGATAACCATAGTCAATAATACTTTAAACAAACAAAAAAAAAGATTGTAAATGTCAGATTACAGACTAAGGGTGACAGATGACATATGACAGAAGACATATGACATATGACAAAAAAGATGACATATGATAGATAAAATATAACATTCGATAGATGACAGTCGACAGATGACAGATAACCATGAAAAAAGACTTAAAACTAGCAAACAAAAGGCGACAAACAATAAATAAAAAATGTCAGAAGACTGATCACAGGTAACAGATAAATATGGCCAAAAAGACTTGAAACTAACAAAGATAAATAACAAACCAGAGACGACAAACAACAGATGTTAAACACCAGATGACAGATGACGAACTACAGATGACAGATAACAGATGACACACAACAGATAATAAAAGGCAGATGACAGATAACTATGATATAAAAGTTTTAAAACTAATAAACAAGAGACAACAACATGTTAAATAATAGATGACCAACGGTAGGTGACAACAGGCGAATGACAGATGTTAGGTGATAGATAAAAATGCTAGATGACAGATCTAGTCGACATATGTCGGATGACATATAACAGATGATAGATGGCAATTGACAGGTTATTAATAATAAGACAAACAGATGTTAAATGCCAGATGACAGGCGACATACTACATATAACCAATGACAGATAACCATAGTCTAAAATACTTCAAACAATCAAAGAAAAGATGGTAAATGACAGATGACAGACCGATGACAGAATAGGTGACAGATAACAGTCGACAGGTGACAGATAACCATAGAAAAAAAAACTTGAAACTAGCAAAGAAGAGAAGACAAACAATAACTAGAACATATTAGATGACAGATCACAGGTGACAAACCAAAGACGACAAACAACAGATGTTAAACGTCAGACGACAGATGACGAAAAACAGATGACAGATAACAGATAATACACAACAGATAATAGACGATAGATGCTAGATGGCAGATTATAACAGATAACAGATAATATATAATAATGGTCAAAAATTCTTGAAACTAACAAACAAGAGATGGCAAACAACAGATGTTATATGCCAGATGACAGGCGATATTTTACAGATAACAAATGACAGATTACAGATAATCTAAAAATACTTAAAACAAAGAAAGAGAAGATGGTAAATGCCAGACGACAAATGATTACAGACAGATTACAGACTAAGGATATGACAAAAGACAGATCACATATGACAGATAACAAATGACAGTTGATAGATGACAGTCTAAAGATAACAGATAATCACGGAAAATGACTTAAAGCTAGCAAACAAGAGGCGAGAAACAATAAATAGAAAATGTCTGATGACAGATGATAGATGACAAATGACAGATGGCAGATAAATATGGTTAAAAAGACTTGAAACTAACAAAGCAGAAATGACAAACAACAGATTTTGAACGCCGGATGACATATGACGGACTACAGATGACAGATAACAGATAACAGACAACAGATAATAGAAGACAGATGACAGACGACAGATTACGGATAACAGATGATAGATGACATGCCACAGATTGCAAACAAGAGACGAGAAGCAGTAAAATGCCAGGTGACAGATCACAGGCGATATATGTAAAATTTTCTGGGGCCAGATCAAAAAAAGGGCAGATTGTATCTTTAACAAAAGAAATATCTGAATAATTTCAGTGTGTATAGTCTTCTGATTATTGCTTAGTATGTAGTGTATTTCCTGTTGTAGGAGTTTTAATTGAATGAAATATTAGAATCACCAACTAAACACAAAAATTTACAATTCAGTAATCGAGAAAATTCTTCAAAAACAATTCTAGAGGCGTGTATGGCTATTATTAAGTTCAACAGAGAATTTGCTTCTAAAATAAGAAATCAAGAAGTTATTCTAAAAATATCTCAAATAATATATATTTCAACAAACAGTGTTAACATCGAAGTTCATTAAAATTTTGCGCAGAAATACATCAATGGAAGCGCAACAAGCTGTGGAATGATTTGGGAAATAGAAAATGGTACAGAAGGCGTTTTCATTTAGGCGAATATCTGAAAGTTATGCATATGGATTTAACAAAATGGTTAGAAAATATTAGTCCGATGTGGTTCACGTAAAAACCTCTTCAATGAGATTGAAAATCATTTTGATTGCTTTATATCCGACACAATTAAACACGTCAACGAATGTTCACACAAGCACTTAATAACTGAAAAGAAAAACTAGATAAGTTGAATGAAGCTAGTAAAAACAACCAATTCAACCTGTAACAATAACCTATGTATTCTACCAAAGACTTTAAAACATTTAAAACACAGGAAATCAAGTTAAGGGAAAATGGACTAAAATATTCCCATGCACCAATCATTCGCAAGAACCACTTCGAAGTGCTTGCAGTAGCAAAGAAATCAGTATGAATAAAGATGGTGTATCGAATGGTGTAATTTGAGACAAGAAACAACAATGACGAAGAATCCATCTAGCAAATCAAACAGAAGTCAAGTGATGATCCTAATAATATGCAAAGCAGATAAGGGAAACATGGGAAATATAATTACAATACTTAAGAAGTGGGAATACATAGAAAATGTAGAATTATTTCTATCTGAGAGCAGCTTTCAAGTAATAAACGAAGATCTGATCACCAGTTTTCAAAAACAAATCACAGGTGTAATAAAACAGGTAACAAATATACCATAACAAGAGAAATTTAAATTTAAAAAAATGAACTCGAGAGCTATATACACCGATGCCTAAGGAGAACATACCCATCCGACCAGTGGTATCATACTCTAAAGCCTCAACATATAAAGTACATACATAAAAAATAAACTACCAGAAATAATAATATGCAGTTCAGATCATTCTATAAAAAAACTCGGTAGAATTGGTCAACTCAACAAAACATCTTATGTTGAACAGAAAAGTAAATGTGACTAGACATTTGATATCAAAAGTTTATGTACTTCAATACCTGTCTCGGAATTAAAAGATATCATTAGAAAATCAATTGAACAACATTGTCTACAAGAAGTCAAGATCTACAATACCATTGATATTTGTTTAAAACAAAACTATTTCTGCTTCAATGATAAATTATACAATCAAAATGATGGTTTTCCTATTGTTTTCCGACATCATCATTATCTGCAGAATGTTTTATGAAGTCCTATGAAGAAAATACTGCTGAACAACAATAATCCATGGAAGAAGAATATTATTTACTGGTGTGGATATGTAAATGACGTGTTTTGATCGGATCGACAATTAGACACATTCATACAATCAATGAATAATATAAACAAACACATGCAATTTACTATGGAGAGAGAATTAAATGGCAAGAATAACTTTCTAGATCTCACGATAACCACAAACAAAACTCATCCTATTAGGTGACAAGAAAAAATAAAATATCTTAATATCAAGAAGAATGTGGAAGATAATTAAACAAATTTAGAAAAAGTGTAGAATATCATTTGAATATTTCTAAGGCTGATAAGCACCATACTACTAGAACATTACTAGAAGCAGATTATATTTCTAAAGTTGAACAACTACCTTAAGGTACTAAATTCTAGGTTCCCAAAAAACAAGCATCAATTAATTAAACAATTTGCAATGATTTCAGGTGATATGCCTAAAATATTTAAAGATATGATCCTATGTCTGAAGAATGACTGCAATCAATTATCAATTTTTTCCTTTTGAATACTCTAATACAATATAATTAGTTTCTTATAATGAATTATATCATATTGACAACATATGCATAAATTTTGAGTACTTCCTAGATTAATAATATAGTCAATGGTCCATTAATAGCCTGATGTTACTGTCATCATTAATCGTACCGCAATAACTCTCCATTCTAACAAAACCTTATTACTACAGGTATATAAATATACATATGAAAATATTACGGTTCACTTCCCGCAGTCCGCAATAAATTCAACTCCCAGGTTATCACATTGTGGATCATTTTTCTGCCTCCTGCGACGGCGCTGAGTGACACGATAAATAACCAAAGCGAGCCACAATGACGACAATTACACAATGGAAAAGAAGGAAATTAGCATATTATAAATTGTGTACAAGCGTGCAGAAATTATAAATGAGTGGTTCACATGGATGTATATCATATGAAAGATGTGTATTCTATAATTGTCAAGCTGTTAGGTAACATTTCTCATAATTTCTAAGCTCGTACAATGAGATCAACGGCTAAAGGGCGTGGAATGGAATTCGGAAAATTATCCAGATTATTCAACTTGCACAGCATGTAATATATGTATGATAATGAAAATCAAAAGTATTTAATAATTTATAAGTCCATATAGAGAACTGAATTAATACGAGTAAATGCTGAATCAAATTTTAGAAGTAAAGAGTAAAATTAAATTTATAAAACAAATAATTTAAGATGTGAAAAACGTATTTATTATATACTTGTGAACTTTAAATTTACCTACATCGAAATATTATAATATAAATGGACCATCTGTATAGTATTTTGAAAATAAATGAATATTATTATTATTATATTATTAAAGATTAAATTGCCTTAATTCTATCTGTAAAATTATTTAATTTATTCAAATCATTATTAAATTAATTACTTCATAAATTTTAATTTACATCAGATTTGATTAATAACAATAAAAAAATCTGATTCCATTCGTATTGACTGTATAGTGGCTTACCTCGTAATTGAAAATTTAAAATAACTTCTTTAACCAGATTTCCGAAAGGAAATTATATTGCTTTTATTAAGTGTAATAAAACGATAATTTATACAGTTCAGGGGCAAATAAAATTACGCCAATCAACGGCGTACATAAATCGAAATGTAGGAAAAAAACGCTTTTACGGTTCAATTTTTCCCCGCGCAAACACAATTAACATACTTTTCGGCCGAAACACACGCAAATTTTTTTTTTATTAGCCCCGATTCCCATCTTAATAAGATAATTTACAAGCCGCATGAAGTCCGAAATTTATGCGCGCGCCTCCGTATTAAATGAAACAGATAAATCACCGCTTTTATGCGCCTTTTTCTCGAAATTAATTCGGAAGACCCGTAAAACGGGTACCGTACGAATAAACGTATATAGAACAGGAATATCTTCGGTAATATCGGTTGTTTATGTCAGCAGATAAGCTACCGGTTCGACACCGGCGGTGGCTGACGGAGATAAGGCGGTAAGTGGTCATCCCGGGTCCGTCCGAGTTATTACGTAACGGGCACTTTTTGTTTGCTAATTAGCCGAATGGTAATTAGGTATGGTAATTTAATTTGACGGGGAGCATCAGATGGTTGTTGATTGTTGTCCCGTCGACGGGATTAACGAGGCGCGTTTCCTCTCTAGATACTGGCGAAGTCGAGTTTTCATGTTTTCCATTTGGTTAAATAGTTTTATCGATGTGACATTACTAATTACTGCTCAATATTTGATAAGAATTCCTATAATTAATTGGCGGGAAGTGTACGGTTATTCGAGATTATTACATCTTTCAGTAATACTATATCGACATTCTTATGAGTTTTGCACACAATATTTGATACATTTCCTTGATAAAATAAAAACCACTTCTATAGCAAGGAATCAATATGTTAATTATTTCAAAGCTAACCTATAGGTTTGCTAAATTGGATAGGAAAATATAAAGATTCGAACATGGTACGAATCGAGCAAGAAATTCTAAGCAACAAAATTTTCGAAATTCCTTCAAATCAATTTCGCAATTGATTCAAATTGTAGGTTTGAAAAGCTGAATTTGTCAAAATTTCTTAAGTTTTTTAGTTCGAATCGAGCAAGAAATTCTAAGCAATTTTAATTTTCGAAATTCCCTAAAATCAAATTTAAAATTAAACTTTAGGTTATAGGTTTCAAAAGCTAAATTTCTCAAAATCAATTTTGAAATAGATCTTCACGATTGATTCAAGTTGTAGATTTTAAAAGCTGAAATTCTCAAAATACCTTAATATTTTAAGTGCACGAGTTGGACAAAAAAAAATTATGTAATAAAATTTGAAATTTTTTCTCGATGTTAAAAATTAAGAAACTGAAAATAAAATTATTATCTTTTGTTTCAAGCTGATTCAAACAATCGAGTTTTATCCTATCTAAGAACATATATTTAATGATTGGTTTCTTAAGTTTTTTAGTTCGAATCGAGCAAGAAATTCTAAGCAATTTTAATTTTCGAAATTCCCTAAAATCAAATTTAAAATTGAACTTCAGGTTGTAGGTTTCAAAAGCTAAATTTCCCAAAATCAATTTTGCAATAGATCTTCACGATTGATTCAAGTTGTACATTTTTAAAGCTAAAATTCTCTAAATACCTTAATATTTTAAGTGCACGAGTTGGACAAAAAAAATTAAGTAATAAAATTTGAAATTTTTTCTCGATGTTAAAAATTAAGAAACTGAAAATAAAAATTATTATCTTTTATTTCAAGCTGAATCAAACAATCAATTTTTATGATATGTAAGAACTTTGATTTAATGATTTGTATTGGAAAAACACTCTTTAAACATAAATTTCTTCATTCATCAAACATCCAGTTCTCAAACTATAAAGGTTTATGCTAATATTCATAAATAACATTTTTTAGTTGTAGAGCATCAAACACATTGACTTTAAGAACTTTCAGAATTTTAGAAACTAAAGAATTTGAGATCTCTTATAATCTGTCCCAACCCACTTTTCTTTTAAATAAATGAAGCACGAATACTGCAATGAACCTTAAAGTTTAATTAACAAGTTATAGAATTGGAGGATAATAATTTTAAGTAAACCTTCTATAATTTTTAAGTATAAAAATTAGACAAAGCATTCTAAGGAACCAAATATAAACCCACCTTCAGATGCTATAAAGTTTGAGGTAAAAAATATTTAAAAAATGTGTGTTTTGATTTAAACTGAATTAAATTCAGTTGTATCTTATCTAGTTAAACAATAGATGGCACCTTTATGGTATTATCTTATTTAATAGGTTTTAGATGGTGTCCAAAATTTAAATTAGAGGAAGTGATTGAATATCATTAATTGTACTGCAACATAAATTTAGGAATTTAAACCGCCCAAACATTCTAAAAATTTTGTTTTGAAATATCATTTTTTACAGATTATAACTAAATCTTTAACTGATATTGAAGTTTGAAAGAATTCTAAAGTTGCAAACAATATTTAAACATTAATCACTTCACTCTTCAAAAAGTTTAGTTTTTGTAAATCAAAGATACATTTTTTAAAAGATTTTTTTTTATAATTTTAGATATAAAAGGCCAAAATTGTTAAACTTTTAAAGCAGTGCAAAAATTAAAATGACACTTTAAACATTCAGATTTAACCCAGAGTTTGTGTAGGATAAGCATAAACCTTCAAATAATCTAAAAAATCAATTGATCTCAGTACAAGATATAAAGACCGAAATGCTTGAAATTTGGAATGCAAGCCAAAATTCTTATCTCATCTTATCTAATAAGTTTTTGATGGTGTCCAAAATTTTGAACAATCTTTAAACAGATATCTTTTAATTGATCAAATATCCGATTTAGAAAAATCTATTGAAATATCATAAAATTGTACTGCATCAAAAATTTAGGACTTTTGGGAATGTTTTGGAATTTAAACCGTTCAAACATTCTAAAAATTTTGAAATACCATTTTTTACAGATTAAAATTAAATCTTCAACTGATATTGGACTTTGAAAAAATTCTAAAGTTACAAACAATATTTAAACATTAATTATTTCACTTTCCACATAGTTTAGTTTTTGTATGTCAAGCATAAATTTTCTAAAAGATTTTTCTTTTTCATAATTTTAGGTATAATAAGCCAAAATTCTTAAACTTAAACTTTTGCAAAACTTAATAGAACTTCAGAAATATTCAGATTTATCCCAGAATTTCTGCAGGATAAGCATAAACCTTCTAAGGATTTAAAAAATCCATTGATATCAGTCCAAGATATGAAGACCGAAATCCTTAACATTATGAACGAAAGCCAACATTGTTAAAGTTTTAAAGCAGTACAATTATAATACAATATTTAAATCTATAGCCTTTGTAAATTAAGCATAAACCTTCTAAGGACCTAAAAACTTGATTTATCGTATGCATAGTAAACATTAATAAATATAAATTTTAGGAATAAGGGGCAATATTCTTAAAGTTTTCGAGCAGTACAAGAATTAGACAGGATTTTTATACATTTGTAAACATTTAGATCCAAATTATAGTCTTTGTAGATTAAGCATAAAGCTTTTAAGAATGTATAAACTCATATTGATTTATGAAGATTGAAATGCTTAAACTTTGAATGAAATACAAAAATTAGCCAAAAACGTAAAATTTCAAGTTTATGCCACACTTTCTGTAGATCAAGAATCGAAGTAGAATTCAATAAGAGATAACTTCAGATTACAACTACTTTAATCGTCAAAATGTTGCAGATATTGGCATGGATTCCTTGATGATTCATACATTTTCAAAACAATTTCTGTTCATCTGCCCTTACAGTACAAGAATTTACCAGAAACTAAAAAATAATGGGTCTATACCACAGTTTTTGTAGGACAAGAATACATAGTAAACATAGTAAACATTCATAAATATAAATTTTATGAATGAGGGGCAAAGTTCTTAAAGTTTTCGAGAATTAGACAGGATTTCTAAATATTTATTAATAGTTAGATCCAAATCACAGTCTTTTTAGATTAAGCATTAAGCTTTTAAGAATTAAAAATTTTGATTAATCATTGTTTTATTTATGAAGATTAAAATTTTAAAGAAATACAAGAATTAGCCAACAATTTAAAATTACAGGTCTATGTCACAGTTTCTGTAGATCAAGAATCCAAATTGAATTCAATAAGAGATAACTTTAGATTACAACTACATTAAACATCAAAATGTACAAAGAAATTCGATTGTAGATATTGGCTTGGATTCCCTGATGATTCATTTTGAAAGAATGTCTGTACACCTGCCATTATATTATTACCCTACACTTACTTCTACTTCCTTTGAACTTCAGAAAATATCGCAAATTGCACAAATTGATTAATATAATTCATTAAACTTAGTTTTTAAAAATGTTTAAGATGTGTTTTTTTATTGCTTGCACATGTGTATACAAATGATCAAATTTTCTACTTACCTAAAAAGTTTTGCTGTTTCTCCATGATGATATTCTTACTGCCATAGTATCCTAATATATCATTGTTTTTTTTTTAATACTAATTTCTATATTTACTGTCAGAATATCCCAAAATATCAATTCAAGGTTTGAGGAAAATTTTCCTTTTTGTATTTTCTTTCAAGTTTTTTTCCGTCTTCAACATTTTGCTTTTATTCTGCATCAAAACTTTTTATTCTATTTAAACTTAGTAATACATACATCTTGAGATTATTATTAAATTTTCCTAAAAAGTGTTTTCTTCCACTCCTAAATTTCTCCTTTGCCTTCTTTTCATATTTATCTCAACAACTTATTTGCTCGTGTACACAAAATATAGAAGTAGTTTCTCTTATTGTTAAAATTATTTTCTTTTTAGAATATTTTTTACCCATCCAACTCCAAATTCAAAAATATGTGAAACCTTCTGAAGATTTGTAAAAAAATATTTTGCTTCTATTCAAACAAGTTCAAATGACAGCTTTAAAAAAAGCTTGAATTTCATTATGGCCAAACACTATTACTACTTAATTAGCTTATAATTGTGGTGGGATCTTTGTTGGAGATCAAAGCTTTAAGTGTATTGCAGATAGGATTGTTTTTCTTTTACTGGCAGCAACAATTTCCATAACCAGTTGTGCGAGAACCAGGGCAAAGACAACTGGATATTTCAGTCTGTTTTTTTACAAATTTTGCATAATAATCGCTCTGTATACACTAGTTTTAAATTTGAACATAGTATACTAGCTTTTTAAGAGGTTTTCACAAAATACAACAATTAAAAAAGAAGTTACAATAGCAACTACTAAACAGGAACAAACCAATGTAGCAACAACCGTTTCTTCTAAGTAGTAGAAACGGTTGTTGCTACATTGGTTTGAACAATCAACAACTGCAGTTACAGATCACTTTGAAGTATCAAAACAGACAACACATTTGGAAAAAGAGTCAAATTTAACAGTATTAAAGCTCTTCGGCTTTGTTTTCTCAAACAGAAACATCAGCTCATAGTGAATCTGAATCATTATCAAAAAACGAAAACAATTTAAAATTAAATGAGGTAACCAAGAGGTTTCTTATCTCAAAGCCTCAGAACTCATTTAAATTTTAAATAAATAATAACTCTTTTTTAATTTTGGAGGTTTTCATCTTTTTGTATTAAATACTGCTTTCTTCTTATTTTCCTTTATTTTCACGTTTCAAAGTAAATTAGCTTAAAATTATTTAAAGTTTGCAAAATTGAACTTTAAGGATTCTCATAATATTATTCTAATATTTAACAAGTTAAATTTTGTATATTTCAGTTTATTTGTATTTTATATAATCATGACCGAAAAAGCTTAAATGAATAAATAAATAAAGTTTTAAATTGAAGAAAATTTACTACTTTTAGCCAAGTTTTTTACTTTTATATCAGGAATTCAAGTAGCTTAACATTTTGTAGGCTAGTTTCTTATTTTTAAGGTTCTTATTTTAATACTCCAAAATCAACTAACTTAAATATTTGAAGAAGCTCTTGATTTTTTTCTCTCGTGTTTCTCACGTTCTGATGGTAAAATGAATTTTGAAAAGGATTTAATACTCTTGGAATATATTTAATGCTCTTAGTTTTCCTTCAAATTATATATTATGCTTTAATTTAAAACAAATTAGTTAGTTTTAAATTTATGAAGAAGTTTTTTTTTAAATTTTTTCTCGGAATGAAAAAAATATATAAAACACTTTAATACTTTTACTATTATATTTTTATAAATTTCGATTACAAGCTAATCATTTTTAAACATTTTCGAACAATTTTGAAAATGTTTTAACCCTTTTCTCCTTTGAGGATTTTATCTTCATGTCTCAAAATTAATTAATTTCTATTTAATACTACATTTTCTTTTAAAATTCTTTATCTTCCCGAATTAAAGCGAAACATTGAATGTTTGAATAATTTTATTAACTTGTTCCATTTAGAATTATAATCTTTGTATCAAATTTATTTATTTTTGGAGATATGAATAGTTTACGAGTTGAGGTTTTCATCCTCATACTTCTAAATTAAGTAGTTTAAAATTTTTAAATTTCTACTAAATCCTGATTCTCAAATGTTAAATATAATTATATAATTATAGTTTAGAATTTTTAGAAGTTTCTAATTGTTTCGATTCATATCTGTTTTTTGTTAAACAATCAGATGAGAACAAAGTAGTACCCTTAATTTTCTACTAGGTTTTACCTTAACATGCATTAGCTTTAAACTTAGGAGACAATCTTTTCCTTTCAACTTTTTAACTTAGTACCACAGTGTACATTAGCTTTATATTTTGAAGAAATTATGATTTTAATAAGTTTTCTTTCAAAACTTTCTCAAATTCCTTAGCTTTAAAATTTGGATTTTCCGATTTGAGTTTTGTACTTTTATAGCAAGTAACTTAAACATTTTGAATGGATTTTACTAGATTATTTTTCTTTTAAAGCTTCTGACCTCAGTACTTTTAAATTAACCAGAAGAATTTAATACTTAAGTTTTTATAGTCTGCAAATCTACACCTTGTAATAACTTAGTTTTAAATTAAAAGGTTTTTTTCAATTGATTGCCTCAGAATCATTAGATTAAAATTTTTAAATAAGCTAACTTAGTTCTTTAAACTTCCTTAGCTTAAAGCTTCGAGATTATTTAATCTCCAAAATCAACGAGAAGAATTTCGTACTTCTGATTTTCTCTCCTTCCAGGTTTACTACATTATAATTTTTCAAAAATTGCCTTTTAATGAAGAAATGAGTCTTTATTCAATGTTTTATAGGAATATCTCAACCATAATATGCTTTAATTTACAGAAGAGGAAGAAACTTATAAATTCCTTTAAAAATGTTAAGCTAATTAAGCTCAGTAGAAATATATAGCTTAATTAAGTTAAAATTTTTGATGAAGTTTATAAGTTACTTCCTTTGCTGCTTTTAACTTAATCTTTCAAAGTTAGTTAGCTTTAAACTTGGAGAAAACATTAGTCTCTCTTACAAAAAAAATACATAAAATGATAATGAATACAAATAGATAACATGTCAGTCTGTTTAGAGATCTGCAGCCTTCAAAATCCTCAACATACTTAGTAAAATGTATAAGCAGACAAAGCTAATACAATTTTAAACCCATCGACTGACTTATTTTGATGAAATCGTTTTAACTTCAAGAAAACAATTATTATCGTCAAAGTACACGACTTATAAAAAAAATCTTCCTCTAAGGAGATAATTTAGATTTAAAGGATAGCTTTAGTAAATGAATTAATACAATTTACTTTGTTTCAGCCGTTTTTATTTTTGCTTAATAGATTTGGTATCGTGTGGTGCCATCAATAATCATATCGAGGTGGGTACCGATTTAAATAAGCGATACAATATTTATCAATGCCGTGATGAATGAAATTGATTGGAAGCCACCAATATTTCTCACTAATTAACCACTATATCAATCGGATTTTCTAATCGGGCTGGCAGTAAATCAGTGATATGAAAATGGGGCGCGCCGATTCCTCGTGGGCGTCCGATATTGGCCAATGAATAAAGCACGCCCACGCACAATCAATTAAACTATTGACACTTCTGGAACGCAATAATCCCGCTGACCATAACACATATTCATGCCGAGTAATGACCATTTTAGAGTTGTGTTTACACGGCGTCCATTCATGCCATTATTTCGGAAAAATTGCGATAAGAGTCATTAACCCACATCACGAACACGACTGTTGACACAGAGCACATAAGCCATTGACAATAATGGGGGCCTGTGCGCGCTCGGCGATTTATTCGTGGTTGGTTTTTTTGTAACGATTTTTCGCGAGGAGTTTTATCAGGTCGTTTGTTAAATGCGAATCGCTCCGATTGCTGTATCTAAAGGTTTTATTGGTCAATAAGTTTTTGCAACAACAGGTGTTTTTAATCTGCCCAGTTTGTTATCCCAGAAAGTTCAAGTACACTAAAGCTACACTTAATGTATCTGATGTTACTCAATAACACATTTCTTTGATAATCTATTTATATAACATCCATAAATAATAAAATATTTAATTATTGCAAGTCTAATAAGTGTAGACGTTTTGATTCGAACTCATCAAATTGTACTTTAGGACATCTTAAATGATAAGTAACTAAATTCCAAAAGTTGTTGAGTTATTGAGTAGATTTTAGAATTTCTAAATAATAACATATACGTAAATAAAACAATTAATCATAATTTTTGAACAACTTTGTTATAGCCGGTAAACCTACAAACCTAGCATATTCCGCAGATGTGCTCGCACTTCCACACACATACATCATAATTAATCCACGCTATTGAATCACCTTAATCCGCAATTACGGCGGTATTTCGGTCAGCCAACAGTAATTCCCGGCAAACCGACGTAAAAAAATGAAAACAAGAAGAAATAAGTGAACCCCGAGGAAAACCAAACACGCAGGGGACGTGCGAAATTGAGTCTTCAACGTTTCGGATATGTCTCAATTGGACAAGGTAAAAATTACCACTTTCGGAAATTGGCAGATTGAGTTTCGACAAAAGTTTACTTCGACAATAATTACGACGGGTCGTCGATACGATTGTTATTACTGCAAATTATAACGTTAAAGTAACAAGTAAGGTGAAACGGCAATTTCGCGTACGCAATTTACAAATAAATTACAGGCTCTTTTTTTCATTTGGTTGTTTTTTTTTCTGCATTTCTGCGCTGGTACTTGACCCAGTTTGTCCGAAATGTGATATAATTTTGCCGGAAAGAAATGGTCCATTTCACCCATTAGACGGTAGAAAAACGCGGCGATCCGTCGCAATTGGGTTGCAACAATGTGGCAAGGTGAACGGTTTGCAATGTCAAAGTATTGATGGCAATTAAGGCTACTTTGCGGGCCGTGAATACGGAATGACGGAATGAGAATGAGAATGAGAGAGTAGCTATTATTGAATCATTTCAGCTGCATTATCTCAACTGAAGCTTGAAGTTCCGTGTAGCAAGGTCTAAGGTCGGCTATGAAATATTGCAACACGCGTTCCACTCGGCTCTCGCACTCTCAGACGCTTTTAAAATTGCCATTATTAAAATTACACGAGAGTAGTGGAGAAGTGGTGCCCTCTAATTTCAATTTAAAAGGATGTTTTTAATATTTCCTCATCCGAGGAACGCTACTATAAATTTGACGGCACACATAACTAGATATGTTAATATGTATGGGTATGTTGTTATGGTTTTGCAAAAGGAAAACCAACTAATATTAGCTATTATTAAAATTATACTCAGCTTAAATTATACATTTAAGGTAAGTTTTAAAAGTTTTATGCACAATTTATAGTTTTAGATTTATCACAGAATTTAACAGATTTTTCAGATATTTTCAAAATTTACTAAACTCTTAATCTAAAACAAATCAAATAAGCGTCATGAAAAAAGCCAATGTGACTGGGCTAGTCGAAAAAACTGACGATGGGTCGGAGTGATCTACTTGTTCACACAAAAATTAGCTAAATTATTAACCACACAACTTAATTACACTGCCAAACAAGCCAAATCCTTGTCAGAAATTAGATTTCCTGCACCTCATCAAACCGATATAATTATCAAAGACAGATGGTTAGTTGCAACTTTATATACCTTATTACCCAAGTACCTATTAATGAAATAATCTAACTTTTAAAAACTAAATATAAACAGCCCATTCCAATTATAGAACTTATTAAAGACTGCTTGACAAACACTTACTTCATGTTTAATTTAAAAACGCTACAAACAAATTCAAGGAACAGCAATACGAATTCCTCTATCTGCTGTGAGCGACAATTTCGAAAATATGGTACTATAGTCAGCTCCTTTTGCTTCTTCTTCACGTTTACGGTATATTGATAAAACCTTTATCATTTGGCCCCTTATTAAAAACAAGCTGAATAATTTCCTTCACTATTTGAACAATATCCATCCTAAAATTTAATTCACAATCGAACTAGAATAGAACAACCGATTGCCATTCTTCGACATACTAGTCAATAAAAACTGTGACAGGACTACCATGCCATATCAATAAAACAACTCACACAAACAGATACTTAAGTACCACTTCTCACCAACCTTGTTCTGTGGCAAAAACTCTTTTAACCTACTCCCTTCGACTAACAGACAAATTCAACCCGAATGCTAACTGACCACCTTTAAGAGTGCTTTTGTCCAAAACAGTTTCCTTCCACGCAAAATAACATACTTACTAAAACAAAAATCGGCAGAGGTATTCAGGCAATATGGAACTATCAGAATGGCGTAGAACGGAAAGTAATAAACTGGAACCAATTAAAGGATTCGTGGATACGTCGTTTAGAAGCTTCCGTCATAAGGAGGTTATTCTAGCAAGACTAAGAATTGCACCTCAAATTGGACACATTCCACTACAATATGACTAACGTGGAATGTGTCTAATTTGAGAACTCAAGACAGATTTCTGGAAATCTTTTGAGTCAGTCCTTTACGCTCTGAAACAAGAAATTATTAAGAACTTTATCAAATGTTAAATAAAACTTACTTTGTTACTTCAAAATGTTCTGAGTATGAATAATGTCAAAAATATGAGACTTTACGATGGAAATGTCAGATTTCACCTGATTTTTTATCATTTGATAAAGTTCCTGATTCAAAATCTATCACAAAGTTATGGTTTCAAGTATCCAACATACTAAGAAATTACATACATATTATTCGTAGGAAAAATTTCCAAGAGAATTCTAGAAACCTCAAAGAAAATTCTCGTAATTTGAAGAAATATAAATTAAAGCAAGAAATAATAGAAAATCCTAAAAGAATTAATTAGAACTTATTGGGAAGGTGAAAAACACTTTAAGAATAATTACGTAAATCGTAAGAAACATTTCATTTCTCTAAAAGAGATGTTGAAATTGATGCTGTAATATTCTTGAGTGGATGATGAATTTTGAAAAAAAATTGCTTACAGCTTAAAAAATCCTTGCAGTTAAGAAAATATATTTATAAAAAATTATGAAAAGGTTAATATTATATATTATTACGATAAAAAAAAAGCAAAATTAGTAATTTTTTTTTACTCTCAGTATATCATCCGAAGAAGCTGATAATATTTTACCACCACCGTTTTTTTACTCATGTATTTCATACATTTCCTTATCTCATCTGATCTTTTTCACTTCTTACTACAAAACAATTGGCGTAGATATACTGTACACGAAATACCAACACTTTAAACATGATATTTGCGAAAACTGAAATTTTAACTAAAGGAATTAGTCTAAAAAATCACAAATTTATTTAAAATTAATACAGTTTTAAGACACTGTGGAACAATTAATGTAGATGTACTATAAACAAAATGCAAATACTTCAAACTTAAAATGTGCTTAGGTTGAAATTGTTAATTCGTAGTTGAAAAAATTATAAAAAATAAACCACCGAAGGAATTAATTTAAAAGTTTCCAAATGCACTTAGAATTATCATATTTTTAAGATAGTATAAAATAATTGATATAGGTAAACTACAAAACAAAATGCCAACAATGTATTCTTCAAGTATTCGAAAATAGAAATTGTCAATTCGTAGTTTGAAAAATCTTAGAAAATAAACAACTCAAGGAATTATTTTAAAAATTGACAAATATACTTATAATTAATGTAGTTTTATCATATTACGAAACAATTGATGTAGATAAACTTGATACAATATTCCAATACTTTAAATTTGATATTTGCGAAACTTACAATTCGTAGTTTAAAAAAAATATAAAAATAATCCGCTGAAGTAATTGCTCTAAAAATTGAGAATTATTTTTAGAAGTAATGTAGTTTTAACATATTACAGAACAATTAATATAGACAAACTATAAACAACAGGCCAACACTTGAAACTTTATATTTACGAAAATTGGAATTATTAATTCGTAGTTCTAAAAATTCTAAAAAATTCAGCACAGAAGGAATTAGTCTAAAAGTTTACAAATGCATTTAGAATTAATATACTTTTAAGTTAGTGTAAAATTATTGATGTAGATAAGGTATAAACAAAATACCAACACTCCAAACTTGATGTTTTCAAAAATTGAAATTGTCAACTCGCAGTTGAAGAAATTAGTCTTAAAACTTATAAATTCACTTAGAATCAATACAGTTTTAACATACTTTAAAATGAACAAAATGCAAACACTTCAAACTTGAAATGTGCTAAAATTGAAATTGTTAATTCGTAGTTTAAATAATTATAGAAAATAAACCAATTAAGGAATACGTTTAAAAGTTTCAAGTGCACTTAGAAAAATTATAGTAAAAATACTAATACGTTCCAAGTATTTTCAAACATGACATACCTTACTTACAAGTACATACGAGGTACAACTGACAGAATCTTGAAAATACTAAAATGATATAACATCCAAATGGTTTTTACTACCGCATTTTCTTATATCCCCAAAAATTTGGAGATTATTCAAATTTGCTGCGTTATTAAAAAGTTTGAATTTATATTTTTAGTTTGTATTGTACTCTAATATATAATAGCGTTACCTTCTTCTTTTAAATTAAATTTCAGAGCCTTAAGGCTTCTTAATTCATTATCCTTTAAAAGATATTCTTAAAGGCCTTGAATATTTATGGTTGTTTTGTTTTCGGTATTTTGCAAATGTTTTGATTAATAAATGTTCTAAACCTCGCAAGTTTTTCGGCTCTGAAGTTTTAAGTACAAAAAGTTTTAAATTATCTTTTAAATTTTTTTTTAAACATGTCGATCCTTAATTTCTTAAAACATTGTAAGAATCTAGATTTACTTAAAGTCGTTAGCCGTAAAAAGTGTTTCCAATTAAATTAAGAGATTTTAATTACTATTTTTAAATTTTCTTTCGTTTCATATTTATTGATATAAATTTTGGCAAAATAAAGATATATTTAAACTTTCAGAATTTATTTAAAATATATTCCTGGTTTGCATAAGTTTCGATTTTTTTTTAAGATTTCTTTTTTGTAGTTAAGAGTTTAAAAAAAACTGTTTTTTAAATAGTCCTTTAGGTGTAACTAGAGCATAATTTATAATTTATGATTTTTGTGATGCATTAAAACTTAGAAAATTATTTAAAATTATTTTTTTGCTTTTCTTTGATTCTTCAAAAAGTTTTAAGAGTTTGTTTGTGAAAAAGCAATGTACTTTACAATATTTTGACAGCATATAGATTTCAAGGTGAATAAACCTATATAAATAATTCTTAAAAGTTTTCCATATATTCTTTATAATTATTTAAATGCTTTGAGAATATTTTTCAATATCCAAACTTTCCTAATTTATTTTTTTTGTTATTAAAAAAATGATTATTTTATCTTGGATGTTCAAATTATTTTTAAATGGATGTATGTTTCGCTTTTTCAAGAGTTTGGGAGAATTTTGGCCATTGGTAACTGTATGAAAAATAACTTCTACGAAAAGTTTTTAGAAAACTTCTAGGTTTAACAGAAGTTTTTTTTGAACCATCTGTTGTATGTAAAGAGCACTTCATAATATTGAGATATACTTAACTGTTTTAATATTTAATTTAAAGTCATTCTTTTCATTTCAGAGTTTTGTGCTACTTCAAAAGTTTGTTTTTTAAGATTTTTACTTGTAGAAGTGATTTAAAATTGTTAGTTGTATCTTGGATGTTTAAGGTATTTAAGAATTTTATTGTCTTTTAATTATGTTCGATTAGTAGAAGTTAGTTTCTTTTTTTAACTTTTATGAGGTCATTGGTCGTAGATGGTTTTAAAGAAAAGGGAAAAAGTCTACCATTAGGTTTTATAAAAGTTCATAATGCGAAATCAGAATCGTTTGATTAAAAAAGAATTCAAATTCATGCTGCTTACTGAAATGACTATAATAATTAAAAATAAACTTTTTTAAAAATAACACAAATCCGATAGTAACTTCAGAAATTTTAAGTCTCTGAACATTTGAATCACTCAGAATTACGTACAGCTCAATAATAATAATAACAAAACAAGAGTTACAGTAGTTTACATATAATACGTTATTTTTAGACCAAATTCCTCATACATTCTGGTCATATAAGTTGAGACGTTGACTTCTAGGCCAAATATTATCACCAGACTTAGCAAAATTACCAATTTTTAATAATTGTATTTACTGGTTCAGATATGTGTATGATATAATCATAGCCTACAAAGGTACAGTAAGACAATTAAATTCTTTCCTTAGACAATCTAAACAAAGAACACAAAAATATAAATTTTACTATGGAAACAGATTCACAAAAATCAATAAACTTTTTAGATCTCGCAATTACCCGAATTAATAATAAACATTACTTTTCTATTTATCATAAACCAACCCATACAGATGTGACAATACATTATATTTCACAACATCCAATCTCACATAAAAGTAGAAGCCAAAAAGTGGCGAAATATTTGTAGCGAATAAGGACAATAAAATATATATGAAAATGTCATTGTGTATAATTTACAAATATATGAACTTTTAACAAATATTCAGCCTTAATTATCCAGTTATCTCCGAATTTATATTTAGTTTGAATGTTAATTCATCATTGTTACTAAAATTATTTCATTCGCACCTTTTCTACGAGATTTTAGTATTTTAGTCAAATATATTTTCAAAATTCAATTCAAAATTATTTTAAAAAACATTTTATTGTTTTGATTCGATTCTTAAAAAGTGTAAGGACTTTTGAAGAAAATTTCAAGTATTTTGTGCTTCTTAATGTGTTTTTAGACTTTAGAGATATTTAGATTGTAAACTGCGAGTTTTCTGGCCGTTGATAGTTTTCGAGAAAAACGCAAACTCTCCAAAGAGTTTTTATTAATTCCTTATTTTTCTCATAAGTTTTCCAAACGAATGAAATAATAGTTTGGTTTAGTTTATTAAAATTGTTAAATGCTTTGGGTTACTTGTAAAGATACATAAGGATTTTAAGTCTAATCTGTGATTTAAAGAATTGTATCATTTTCCATTTGAACTTTGGCGCGATTTGTTGCTTATGGTTTTCAATTAAAATAAGTTAACTGTAAAAAAATGTTCAATACTCTTTCAGGTTTCTTAAGAGTTTTGCGAGTATATTATAGATTTTTATTTTAAGAAAATGATTTTCAAAGTATTTTTAAATTAATTTTGTAATTTTGGTTTAATTGTCTATATTCATTAATGGTTTTATATTCCCTTAAAAGGTGCCCTTTGTTTCTATTTGTGTAGTTTTTTAATTTATAAAAGTATTTTTGAATTTTCCCGTTTTTTACTGTTACTAGTTTTCGATAGTAATAACTAAACTATAGAAAAAGCTTTTAAGAATCCTTCATATTTCTTAAAAGGTTTTCGAAAAGTTTTAAGATTTTTACATCAATAAAATTATTTGGAACATTCTGAAATAATTTTGAAACTTTATTTATTAGCTTGCTTTGATTCTTTATAACTGTTAAGGGTTTCGTATCCATTTAAAAGGTTTTATTAGGTGTTTATGTTTATTTAAGTTCCTAGCTGTTAGAAGGTTTCTAATATTGTAAATTTTGGGTTAGATAGTAAGAACCTAGTAAGTATTTTCTGAGCTTTATGTTAACATACAGAGAATTTCAATTTATTATTTTTAAAACTCCATTATATATTATCTAGGATTTACAAGTGTTATGGGAATTAAAAAAAATAATTATTATAGACAATAAAATTACCCAATAGGATTTATTTTTCTGAAATGCACAGTTTTATAATAATAATAAATTGTCTTTATTTCATGAAATAAATATGTACAAAACAAAAAATTAATTGAAGTCTAGACGATGTTCAGTGAGCTTGTTACCTCTTACTGCTTTTCCACTTACTGTACTTATAACTAATCTAAATCGAAAGAAAGAACATTTTAATGTGTAGAGAAAATTGTATTATGAAAAGTTATATAGCAATCTCATATTAATAATTCTACAGGCCCCACAACTTTTGTTGATGATCAAAAGATTTCTAAGTTATTCCCCGTTCATATACAGCGTTACAAGTTTCTCATTGTCAATGAAATTTTTTGGTAAGGACTACCCTATTTTTTTTATCTTGTGTCTCGTATATTTTGAGTGTTCGGCTAAAGATGAGGTAGGTAGATCCTTTTTGACGGCTTAGATGTGTTCGATTCTCCGTGCATCCATGCATCTGTTTATTTGTGCTATATAACTTATACTTATTTTGGAGTATCAATCGAAATAATAAACATGCAGATAATCTCAACAAACGCGACGACGCCCAACAACTACCTCCCATTTGCAAATCAACTTTATGCAACAAGGATATTTTATTACCCGCACCACCAATTTTAATTCCCATTCCAACTAAGCACGATAACAGTTTTCCAACGAATACCTATAGAAAACCAATGCGACTTGTTCGAATTCAAAATGTTCCTTTCAGAACCATTAGAACTTGCAAATCTGAAGATTTAAGCCAAATCGTTACAATGAACTATTCTTTTTTTTGTGGTGTGGAAGGGGAAAATCCATTTACGAACAGAGTGTCGGGTTCCCTCTATGAGGACTACCGACTAAAAACCCCTCTCACTTTACCGGCGTCAACTGCTTTGATATGCACTGATTTGTATTGAAAATAAAAAAAGAGATACAGTAGAGAGACAAAACATGACATTTGGCATTTGCACACATATAAATTAAACGTAATATCATAGTAAGGACGGCAGTAGGGTTATAAAAGACTCTTATACCGGAGCCTATAAAAACATAACATGTAAATAAAAAATTACGCCTAATTTCACCGTAGGGGCAGTATCGGGGTTGTAGAAGGCTCTTATACCGGAGTCTGTAACAACACAACAAAGATCAAACTTAAACCTAATATCACACTAGGGACGGCAAAATGATTGTAAATGATCCTTATACCGGAGCCTACGATGATACAACAAATAAATAAAACTTATAGCTTACGACGATACAACGAATAAACAGTACCAGTGTATAAGAACGAGACAAAACGATTAATAAATAATAATAAATTAACATGAAGACAGGACCGTGAAATCTATATTTTCTTTAGAAGTTGGGTTCACGCAGGAACTTTACGCAGTTCTCTACGGATCCCTTACTATTTGATAGAACCGATGCCAGGTCACCTCCAAGCTCCATCTCCGGTAAGGAGATACGAGGAAGTTAGATTGGTTTGCTCTATACGCAGGCGGCGCAGAGCGACCTCCTCTCTTCTATTGAGATCTACCGGCAATGGAGTCACTGAGAGCTTTATTGAGCTCAATTTAGATTCAGAAACGTTCCATTTTTCCTGCCAATCTATTTTTTTTTTATTAATGAATCCTTTGACATCATCGGGCCTCACAAGTATATCGTCTGTGCGATTCGCTTCGCTGCTAGACAGGTAGCTTCATCGGCCAGTTCGTTTCCTTCAATACCTACGTGCCCCGGTGTCCAGACGTCTTTCACAACCGGGACATTTCGAATATCGACTCGCAGCAAAGGGTCGGTGCAGGACTCGTCCGAAAGGCACAAGTGGCACACCTGATACCTGCGTGATGGATTGGGTCTAAAGCTTTCAAACAGGATTTTCGAGACGAAGAATATACCGCACAGCCGTAGTCAACTCTGGACAGAACCAGAGCTTTGAACAACTGCAGTAGTGTCTCTCTTTTTGCTCCCCAGTTGATGCTGGCCAGGCTCTTGATTACATTCAAGGCTTTTTTCGACCTCTGGACCAGCTCTTTAATATGGGCCCGATAGGACAGTGTGCTATAAAACCGTAGCTCCAGAAATCGGATATTGTTGATCACTTGTATCCTTGTGCCACGGAGAAACAAGCTGGGATCACTCTGCACCACTATTCACCTTATTTATAATTGTCTTTAGCTGTCCATTTATGTCAGGTATAGTATCACCCGCGATATATATATACAGGGTTATTCACGCTATACGGCACGGAATATTGTGACCAAAATACGTGACTTTCAAAAAGTTTCACTTTGGGGATATATGGGGGTCTATTAGGGCTACTTTTTAAAATTACTTTCGTAATATACAGGGTGTCCCAAAAACCCTAAAAGTATCTAAGTTGTGTTTTTTAATGAAACACCCTGTATTTTATTGCATTTTTGGATCCTTCGATCAAAATAAGTGGGTGTTTTAATAAGGTTTTTATTACTTAAACCTTAAGGTTTTTGAAATAATTTGAAGTTTGTAAAAATTTAATCTAATTTTCATGTTTCAAATACTTAAAAAGTAATTAAGTTATGCATACCAAATTTACACTGAAATGTAACAATAGATCATATTTTATTTTCCAAGTATAATAAATTTGACATCTTATACTGGGTGTAAAAAAATTGGAATTAAACAAATGAGAACTTTAAATGGGCATAACTTAATTTATTTAAATGGAACGCTATATTTATTAATTTATCAGCAAATGCACGTTTTAATTACCTATCGAATGGTATTTATATCTTAAATGTTAAGTCTTCTCGTTTTTACAGAAAATGCTAAAATATTGTTAATTGCACCGTTTTAGTACTTTTTAAGTAAAAATTTTAATGTATCTAGTTTCCCATCGTATTTAAAAACGTAAGATAATTAATTTAGTCTGTTACTTTAGTTTTAAAAGCCTGTCTTTTGTTATATTTGTGTTATTTTGCGTTTTTGTGTTAGAAAGAAAGAACACATGGTGAACTCCGCCCGCATGTTCCCTGCTCTAAATTGTTGAGTAGTTTGTAAATTTATATTATTTGTTATATTTTTTTTAAGTGAACATGTAAAGCAAAATCAATAAATCAATAAATCAATCAATAGATCGTTAGTAATCGTTATTGTTTAAACATCGTTGTTGTATTTAATAGTAAAAAATGAAAATTTACACAGATTTTCTTATACTGGGGTCTTTATAACTGACACTTCTAATTTCTTTAAATTGGTTTAATAGTCTCTCAAAAATGGCTGGCTTAGGATGATTTCTTTCGGGAAACCTTTAAGTATAAACTCGACAAGCCAATAAACAATTTTGATGACATTCTCCAAGCATAAAGATAATGCCAATACCCCCTTCTTTTGAGTAAATCTTCATTTTTACCAAAAAATACAACAGCGATGTTCAAACAATAACGATTACAAACGATCTAACACAAAAATGCAAAATAAGACAACTATAACAAAAGACAGGCTTTTTAAACTAAAGTGGCATACTAAATTAATTATCTGACGTTTTTAAATACCATAGAAAACTAGATACATTAAAATTTTTACTTAAAAAGTACTAAAACGGTGCAATAAACAATATTTTGGCATTTTCTGTAAAAACGAGAAGACTTACCATTTAAGATATAAATACCATTCGATAGGTAATTAAAACGTGCATTTGCTGATAAATTAATAAATATAGCGTTCCATTTAAATAAATGAAGTTATAGCCATTTAAAGTTCTCATTTGTTTAATTCCAATTTTTTTACACCCGGTATAAGATGTCAAATTTATTATACTTTGAAAATAAAATATGATCTATTGTTACATTTCAGTGTAAATTTGGTATGCATAACTTAATTACTTTTTAAGTATTTGAAACATGAAAATTAGGTTAAATTTTTACAAAATTCAAATTATTTCAAAAACCTTAAGGTTTAAGTAATAATAACCTGATTAAAACACACACTTATTTTGATCGAAGGATCCAAAAATGCAATAAAATACAGGGTGTTTCATTAAAAAAAACACAACTTTGATACTTTTAGAGTTTTTGGTACACCCTGTATACCATTTATTCAAAATGGCGCAGAGAAGTGAGTCGATCTCTGATCCATCCGAATTTACTGTTGAAAAATGTGATTATATTTGTGCGTATAAACATTGTCGCAAGGAAATAGTAAAGACAAAGTTCAAGTGCAAAGAATGTGATGCGTTTTTTCACCCTGGCTGCTACAATAAGGGAAGAAATGATCAAACCTCTGGCCACGTATGTGAGGGAGAAGAATGGACTCTAGAAGATAATCCAGAAACTCGGTATGAAGTTGAAAATAGATTATTAAAACAAATAATACACGAAACAACGGATAAAAATAACATCCTAAAGCAAGTAAATAGATTATTAGAAGAGAAAATAATTACTCTTGAAAAGAGGTTAAAAATTTGCGAGGAATCTGCAAATAACTCTAAACAACCCAAAAGAGTTGTTTCCCGACAACAACAGGGGGCATCAAACATTCAAAATAACACAATGGGAAATTCACATTCTAATCAATCTACTACGGCTGATGTGCAAAAACACGGAATTCCCCAAGTCAACAAAAAAGAATATAAAATGCCAAGTTTATTGAACTGCGATACGGAAAATGTAAATAAATCCGTAAATAATCTATCAAAGACGTTTAAAGAAGTCGTCGAAGATAGACAAACTAAATATAATGATACAATTAACTTGCCAAACAACGAAAATGAAGAAAAGTGGGAAGTTCAAAAAAGAAGAGGATTTAGAAGACTGGTGGACACAATTGCGCCCGCCCAAACCCCAGGGTACAAGAAGAGAAGGACTGTATACGGCACCGCGACAAATATACCGATTAAAGGAAGCGAACGTTTCTCACATTATTATATTAATAATTTGGATCCCGAAACCACCGGGCAAGGACTTCAAGACTACTTAAAATCCCTGAACATTGATCAAGTAACATGTGAAAAACAAAATTCGAAGAAACCGGACATATACAGTTCCTTCAAAGTATCTGTTCCAAAAAAATATGGTGAAATTATTATTAATCCCAACACATGGCCGGACAATGTAGGAATAAATCCTTTTTTAAAACATTTAACGAAAGTGAAAAAACAAGCATAGTGCACACTAACAACAATATTTCGGCAAGCAATGTAACTACAAGAATTCACTACGATTTTTATGTATTAAATGTACGATCCTTAACAACTGAAAAAATTAATCAAATCACTGTAGATATAAATACCTTAAATATAAAATTTATTTGTCTTACAGAAACATGGGTAGATAAGGATTTTATTTTATTAAATAATTTTAACAATTATGTTTTAGAGACATTTTATTGTCGAGACGGACGAGGTGGAGGTGTCGCGATGTGGCGTCATATAAATGTAACAACGAAACCATTAGATATAATATCTTTTGGGCTTGATAATATTATTGAGGTTTGTGGTGCAACTTGGTTATTCGGTAATATTCAAAAAATAAATATAATTACTATATATCGACCACCATCGGGCTGCATACAAACATTTTTAACTCAGTTACATGCCATTCTTGATCATATATTTTCAGTTAATATACCGATTGTAATATGTGGAGATTTTAACATTGATTCTTTGGTAAGTTCAATAAATATAAATAAATTAAATGAAGTTATAGAACTATTTAATTTAAGGTTAATAAATAATAGCCCCACGCGGATCACTGATACAACTTCAACTTGTATTGATCACATATATTCTAATATTTCAACAGATATTTTATGTGCTACAATCAATAATCATATATCTGATCACGAAACATTACTTTGCAATACAAACTTAAAAATAATAAAGACACCTGCTAATATAAAACATACGCGATCGTATAATGAATTTAACATGAAGCAATTTACTTATAATTTAAACCGCGAAAAATGGTCAGATATGTATAAAGTTGATAACTTTAACGAAAAGTTTGATGCATTCCATAATATTTTTATGTATCATTTTAATATGTGCTTTCCACTGATATTAAAGAATATACATGAAAATAAAAAATCATGGGTAAATGCTGCTGTAATAAAATCGAGTAATGATTTGTACGACACCTACAAATTACAAAAAGCCTTCCCGCAATTTAAAACGGCATACCAATGCCTCAAGAAACAACATAATAAACTTATATCTAATATAAAAAGGTCATATTACCAAAATAAAGTAATCATGTCTGACAATATACAAAAAACTACATGGGGAGTTATAAACGAACTATCCGGCACTCAAACTGTTGCGAATAAAAACATTGAACTCAACATAGGCGGAGTTACCATTTCGAATCCCAGACTTCTTGCTAACGAGTTTAATAAACATTTTGTAAATGAACCAGTAACTATCCATTCAAATTTCAATACTGCAAATCAATCACCTTATGTAAATGTGAAAACAGTTTCAAATAGTATATTTTTGGAACCTTATACTGAAGCGGAATTATGCCAGGTAATACATAAATTAAAAAGAAATCGGTCACCCGGCTTTGATGGTGTACCGGATCATGTCATTAAAGCAGCTGCTCTACAATTATTGCAACCATTAACTTATTTAATAAATAAATCTCTAGAATCAGGAATTTTTCCTGACAAGTTAAAGATTAGTATAGTTGTACCGATATATAAAAAAGGAGACAGGCAAAATATTAAAAATTACAGACCGGTGTCATTGGTTTCTGTATTCTATAAGATATTTGAATTGTGCATGATGGACCGATTACTAAAATTCATTAAACGGAACAATATACTAAGTGAAAAGCAGCATGGGTTTTTGAGGGGGCGATCAACTATGACTGCTATTCATTCTTTCTATGGCACCATTCTTAAATATCTCGAAATGGGAGAATGTCCTACTGGGTTCTTTTTGGATCTCAGTAGGGCATTTGATTGTGTCGATACAGAGATTTTACTGGGAAAACTAAATTTATATGGTGTGAGAGGAGTAGTACTGAATTGGTTTCGTACATACTTAGATAATAGAAGACAGTACGTGAAGATAAAAAATGACGGTGAAACGATAACATCTCAGACACTAAATAATGGGTTGGGTGTTCCACAAGGATCCATTTTAGGACCAATATTATTTATATTATTTATTAATGATATTACAAATATAGTTCCCAATGATATTTTTATTTATGCGGATGATACGTCTGTGGTTGTTAGCGATCGCGATGAGCAACAATTAGTCGAAAAATGCAATACAATTCTCCACCGCCTGTACAATTGGTTTTTGGTAAATAAAATATTACTCAATACCAGCAAAACATCCTACATAAGATTCAGGACAAAACAATGTAAAACAGATTTAAATATTAATATTAATTTAAATAATATGCTGCTTACATCCAGTGACACTGTTAAGTTTTTGGGGTTGCAACTAGATAATTACAACGATTGGAAACATCAAAGTAGTAGTGTTGTGAAATCATTAAATAAAATTTCATACCAAATCAAATGTCTTAGAACAGTAATGAATACAGAGCAATTAATTTATGTCTACTACGCAAATGCCCAGTCTCGATTGGTTTATGGATTATCCATTTGGGGATTATCAACTCATTGGCAATCTGTGTTTGTTGCTCAAAAGCGGGTTATCAGATCCATCGCTGGTATACCACAGACTCAAAGTTGTAAAACATATTTTCGCAAATTTAATATTATGCCTTACCCTTGTTTAGTCATGTATGAACTAATTATGTATGTATTCCTAAATAAGCAAAAATTCACAAGGAATGATCAAGTTCACAAATATAGCACAAGGCAGAATAAAGACATTCATATCACGCCCTATCGCTTAAATATTAGCAAACATTCACCAGACATCTTAGGACCGAAATTATACAATAAATTACCAATTGAAATTAAAAATTTAACATCACTTATCATTTTTAAAAAAACCTTAAAACAGCATTTACTTACTTATTTATTTTATAATTTAAATGAAATATTGTAACTTTTATTTTATGTTAATATTTCTTATCTGACGCGTCCAATACTGTAACATTATTTTTAATTTTGTCTATGGTTTATGGAATAAAGATTTATTATTATTATTATTATTATTATGAAAGTAATTTTAAAAAGTAGCCCTAATAGACCCCCACATATCCCCAAAGTGAAACTTTTTGAAAGTCACGTATTTTAAGAGATCAAAATGAGAAATGCATCTTATATCCAATCTTCTTTTTCGCCAAATTATATTCAAACTTTATTTGCAAATGCTTAAGGAAATTTTAAACTGCTTTTTTTAACTATAATAAAGTATCAATTACCCCTTTTTAATTTTTTTACGATCGCATGTTTTGTTTATGTATAATTTTAACCCTTTCTATGTAATATCTAAACGTCTAAACTATTGCTTTAAGATTTTTATAGTTTGGAGAAAGGACACCACATTTTTATTTATATTAATCAATTGCCGGCGATAAAAATATTCCAGGCGAATTTGAAATGTATTACAGCACATGCTTTTGTTTCAAGCAATATCTAAAATAAAAATACAAATCTTTTTTACAATTGTCTTTTGAAGAAAGTAAGTTTTTTCTGTATTTTTTTCTTTTATTTTTTTAAATAATAACCACAGTTTTTAAAAATCTTAAATTGTGCTTTTTTGTCAAATTTCAACTATGTTTTGAAATCTTTTAACTCTATTTGTTTATTAAACATTCTATTGTTTAAACCTCACTAATTAATAATATATTTGCTCAATGTATTCTTGACCTGCCTTTCTTACAAACGTACATTTAAAAACAGATAAATTGCAAAAACCCATACACAAAATTTTGGAAGAAATGAGCCCGGGCTTTGATTGATTTATCGAACTCCCAACCTACCTCAACATATTTAATTAATAATGGATTGGCCTATCATATTACAATCGACTTCGTGGTTTTTACATAGCCTTAAATTTTGCTAGGGATATTTTTAAATATAAGTTGAAATTTTAATACTGCATGAAGAAAAATTTAGAAATGAAAGCAACCACATTTTTTTTTTCTTATAGAAATTTTAATTAACAAAACATTTTTAATGTTATTGTTTGTTTTCATAAACATTATCACAGATATATAATTATAAATCAAAACAATACAGTATTCCTGTTTTCGTAGCCGGAGAAAGTGTTGCAAAACAATTTACATAACAAAACATTTTCGTTTTCAATTTCGTGTCGATTAATTCTAAAACACAAAATGAAAATCACACGCCCACTAGTGACGAATTCCATCTTGCGTATCTCCCGATGAATTATTACCGCCGAAGAAGAATGTGTAGATAATGATAGTGTCTTCGTATTTTCGAATGGAATGTAGGTGGCGGTTATTAATTCAATATTTGGGACCATTATTAAAAGAAAAGAACCCACAAATGTGGGCTTCGGTGCGTGTCGCTGTCAAATTAGCGTTTTTTCGAACTTTATTTATCGCCGACGCGCAAATGTCACGAATAACATTATGACATCTGCATGCGTTATAAATGCCATTGTTTCCATGACCACAATTTACAATTGGCGCTGTTTGCTTTATGCAATGGTGCGCATGGACGGTAGGATTGGTGCTTTGATATTTAGAAATTGTTAAATAATACAATGTAATGGGATTTGTGATGAGGTGATTGATGGCATTTTATCAGAATTGTTTATTTATCGATGATTCGTTTTGTACGCAAACATTGAATAGAATCTAATTTTCTATACTCATATAGATTTCGTAATAAATTCAATATGGATAAGACGAAATCAGTTCACAGTCCGCACCGTTTATTTAATGTCTCTTTAATGGACGTTTCTGATTTTGGTGCAGTCTGACCATAACGATATCTGATTTAAATTTACTATAATTATACCAATTAAGATGTCAGGATGTGGGCGAGGTGCACCGAAACGTACTTATCTACAGATTTTCAACGCTTTTTCCACTCGTGAATTGTGACCGCAATAAACGTTTATCGACGAATGAAATTGGTGGTTATTGTCTTTTTTATGCACGCCACTGAAATAAATATTGAGACGCATTTCCATTAAGGAGATTATTGATTTAAATAATGTGTGTCTGTGGACACGTAAAGCTTTTACAATAGTCATTCCATAATCTACGAATAAGATATATATTGTTATTTGCTACTGGAATAAAAACTATTACGTGTTTATGTCTTAAAGGATATTAAATCTAAGATAGCATAAATGTGAGCATTATTTTATTGAGCCTTAGATTTAATCAAAAATTAATTTATTCGGAACGTTTAATCGCAATATTAATTCACTAATAATTTGGATATTGTAAAATTGTAAAAACAGCAAGAAAGGGAAGTAAATAATTTTTTAAAGAAAGTAGAAGATAAGAAAGTTGTAGATATATTTTAAAATATGGCAGGAAAATTAATAGCAGAAAGAAAGGCAAAAAATTAGAAATAAGAAAAAGGTAAAATATCGAGAGTTTTAGATATATAGAAAAAATGGGTTAGAAATTAAGAGAAAGAGAAAAAAGAAAAGCAAAATAAAAAATGCTTTAAAGACATAAAAAGAACGAAGAAGAAAATGAAACATAAAGTTAACAAAACTGATACAAGAAGAAGATAATTTAGATGAAAAAGTCATTAATTAATGACGATATAAGGAAATATGAAATGATTAATGGAAGAAAAATTAAAAAAATATGCGGTAAAGATATAGAAAGTCGGAAATGAATTGAAAAAGACATCGAGAGACCAAAACAGACGTAATAAAATAGAGAGAAGGCTTAACAGATAAAAAGGTAGCAATATAAATGGATGCTAGAAGAGATATATAAGAAAAAAGAAGAGAACCTAGTGTTCAGGCAAAAAAATAAAAAAAAAACTGAGTTTACGAGAGAGTTATTAAATAAACAAGAAGAAAATTAAGATCAAAAAATTTTATTTCCAGAAATACATAATTAAATTTAAGAAAAACCCAATAGACAGATGAAAAGGTAAATAAATATAAATGATGAGAAATAAGAAGAGAGATTGCAAATGAAATCAAGAAACTAAAGCGGAAATAATAGAAGAAAGATATAGTATGTCTAAGAGGTAAAAAGAAAATTCCCAACAAAATAGTTTAAAGAAGGAAAGGATAGTAACAAGAAAAGAATACAGGAGATGGAGATGAAATTCAAGAGATCAATAAAAATTTAAAAAAAATATAAATCAAGAGAAAACTCCCAAAAAATCAATAAGGAAATGGCTCAAGACAAACAATAATATTTAGATAACTCTCTCCTTCTAATTCTATTACTTTTTTAATTATATTTCTCATATAATTAAAAAAGTAATAGAATTTCTCATATAATTAAAAAAGTAATAGAATTAGAAGGAGAGAGTGAAAGAAGAAACGTTAAATTAAAAATGGAATAAGATAAAGTTAATCAAGAAATGAAGAGAAAAAATATCAAAAGCAAGAGATAAAAGAGCAGGACAGCGAGAAGCTCACATTGAAAATATAACTATTATTTTACAAAATCAACATTTATAATTAAAGCATAGAGACAGTTGCCAAATTTACAAATCAAAAAGAATCATAGTTTAAAAATGTAATATAAATACAAATTCAATCAAGAAGGAAATTATGTGAGATTTGATGTAAAAATTACATTAGAGAATGATAAAGATAAAGATAATAAAGAATTGAAAAAATAACAAGTTTTAAAAGCGTAAAATAAAATAAATACCAAGAGTATTTAAAGGATCAAGAAGAAGATAGGTAATAATCAAGAGTGAACTGGAGCATCAGAAGAAAAATTTATTAGAGTAGTATAGACACAATTGCTTAATTTATATATAGGAAAAAAGGATCAATAAAGTAATAGAAATAAAATAAGATTAAGAAAGGCAAAGTGCAAAAAGGAACTTAAATGTTTCATTAGGGCCTGGAAAAGATAAAGATAATAAAGAAATAAACAAAGCATATTCTTTTTTTCAAATTTTAGGTTTTAAGTTATATACAAAGGTAATAAAGATTATTATTATAAAATAACATAATTATTACTATCCCTTTTTAGATTTTTAACAAAGTTAGAAATTTCAAAACATATACTTAAAAACTCTTTTCTATCAGAAGATTCCTTAGGAAAAGTAATCAAAATCTATTCAGTTCTCTTCTATAAAACATTAAAAGTTTATCATGCATATCGGTATTTGTTTTTCCTTGTCATAAATCAAATTCTTCAATCAATTTAGAAGTATGTTGATTCATAAGTAATACCTCTCTATTTTCATTCTCTGATAACCTCATCATATAACATATTATTCTCAATTATATCCTGCATCGTTTGAAGTTGGCTTGACTACTTTGTAAAGTATACATCTCTCTCCTATTTTATTATTTTATTAAAAGTGAAAAATATTAAAAACGCCAAAAAAAGGTGCATTGAAGAATCAAGAGGAATCTAGTTAATAATAAAGGTAGAAATTAGTATTACCTAATCAAGACAAAAATCATAATAAAAATCATAAGACAATTGTCAAATTTGGATATAGAAATAGAAACAGAATTCAAATAATAATATAAATAAAATTAGGAATCTAATAAAGAGACAGTATAAAAAGGATCTTAAATTGGGGAAGAAAAAAGATAATAAATATTTAAGAAAAAGAAGTATCAAAAGCGCGAGATAAAAGAAAGATAAAGAGAAGGGCATTGAAGAATTAATGAGAGAGCTAATAATCAAGATTGGCAGATTGAATTAGAAAATTAAGAAGGAAAAATCATAAGAATAATATAGAAATAATAGCTTAATATAATTTTTTACTAAAAATATTAAGGGTTTCTAAGATTTGATACAAAAGTGTGAGAAAATAAATAGCAAAAAAGGGATAAAAAGCGTTAGATAAAAAGAGTATTTAACTCTGACTCTATTGATGTAACGCTTTTGGTATACAAAATAAATATACAAATGATAAAATCGTTTATGATCAATAAGTGGTATAGTGAGAAATAACGAAAAAAAGGAGACGACTAAGAAAATGTTTAGAGAGATATTGTGAGTTTAAGGCAGAGATAATAAAATAGGGGGAGCGTGAGGTATAAAATAGTGAGGCAGAAGTACAAATAGAAGCAGAAAAAGTGTTGAATACGAAAATGGAAACATTAATATAAGAGGAGTTAAGAGAGTTAAGTAATTTAAAAATTAAGATAAAAATTGATATAGCTAAAAAATACAGAATAATATAGAACAACAAGAAAATCATAAAAAAGAAATTAAAGGGACGTAATAGAAATTAAAGATCATGTGAGGTAATAAAAGAAGTAAAACTTAAAGGGACTCAAAGTAAATAAAAAAATATAGAAAAAGGTATATAATTAAGATAACAATAAAAAAAATTAACTAAAAGCTAGAATATAGGAAAATTATAGTTACTAAGCAAACGCTTTAATTAAATAAACACAGTTATATTTCTTACTTCACTATTTTATTTCACCGCTAAATGTACATTTCGAACACTACGTGTCCATTATCAATAGTTAACTGTTCATAATGGACACATAGTGTTCGAAATGTACATTTAGTGATTAAATAAAATAGTGGAGTAAGAAATATAACTGTGTTTATTTAATTAAATAATAAGCTTCACATAACTCGCAAATACATATTCATAACAAACGCTTATTAAAAGTGACTCAGAAAGAGAAATATAATGATAAAAAAAATGAACATGATAGAGACTGGGAGATGTAAAAAAAGATATTAGTACTAACATAAAAGGGAAAAGAGCAAGAAAAAAGAGGAGGAAGAAAAGATGTAAAGCAAAAATAAAAAAAGAGAAGTGTCGAAGAAGTAACTAAGAGCTAGCTAAAAGTCAACAGAATGATATTAGTAGAAGAAAGTTGATAGAACAAATCATAAGGTAATAAGGAATTGCAACTACAATAATACGACAGATAAATATTAATGATAATGGTAACTGTATATATGAATACTTTAACTTAACACAAAAAGGAGCAAAAGAAGCGTAAAGAGAGCCCCAAAATATGATAAAAAATATCATAAGGATGGTGTTGACCGTTACCACGTGGTAATTCATGATAAACACTAAAATAACACACTCACTATGTTTTTACCACTAAAAATGATGTACTATGTATATATACATATATTACAAAGACACACTACTTAAGTTTCGACAGTTTGTCGATAATAATGATAATAATGACATTAAACCGTTGAAACTTAAGTCGTGTTGTTTTTGTAATATAGGTATATATATTACATATTTTTTTGTGGTAAAAGCATAGTAAGTGTGTTAGTTTAGTGATAAAACATATCTAAAAAGAGAGATAAAAGTAGAAAAAACAGATAAATTTAAAACAGTCAAGAAATTACGAAAAATATCAGATTAAAGAGATCTAAATAAATAAAGGCGGATCTTTAAGAGTTTTGCTTTATGATGTACTGATTACTTATCTGCCTTATAAAGCCATAGATTGATAAAACACTTGTAGCGGTGTCTCTATATTATTAAAGTAAAACTCTTCGCGTTTTATCAGTATAAGTGAATTAGGAGTAATGTTTAAACTGTGTGAAAAATTACTGCCAAATATATTTTTTAGCCAATTGGTTTATAACTGTTTGAAAATAACAAGCTGAAGATATGTGAACAATAGTAGAAAGTTATTAAAGAAGTTATTTCTTTTATATGGAATATGTAAAATGTAGAGCAATGTGAAAAATGCAAACAGAGGAATAAAGCATCGGAGAGAAAACAAGAAGAGAAATCAAAAGATATAGACAAATAAAGGGAAATAATGAGAGATGAAATACATCTACTTTCGCAAAAGATAGAGACAAATATAACGATAATAACGGAAGATTATAAGAAGTAATAAGGTACCAAAAGTCGTAGCTAAAATATTGGAGGTAAAAGTGTAAGAAATTAAAAGAGAAAATACGATACTAATAAAACAATAACTAACTTAAAATTTAAATAATTATTCAATTAAAATTGATGCTTGTTGCGCTACACTCTTGATATAAACAGATATAAGTATTTGGTGAAGAGTAAGACTTGTTTTATTCAATAATGTTTCTATTTTCAGTTGCTTGGCACGTGTTTTGGTCTTAGCAGACAAATAATATAGTACACAACAAATGTAAATGCAAGGTGAAAATTTCTGAGAAAATGATTATAAATTTTCTTAGATATATAAAAATAAGTATGTACTAAATTACAAAAACAGATTCTTAACACTGCCTGTAAAATTAGCTCAGAATTAGAATTTGCAATTGAATTTAAAAGAAAGAAAGAAAAAACTGTAGGAAGATATGCAAAGCTACTATAAGGTAATCTAAAAATAAATATTTTTGATGGACATGAAATTCAAATTAAGTGTTATAGTAGTTATGCGGGTGTATGATTTTTATTTTTATTCAACTTAATTATCTATAAATTCATATTTTTGCTAATTAAATTAATTTGAAGCTATTCTTATATTTAATCATATAAAAAAATAATCTAATAAAAAAAGAAACGTGGTTTTTGAGAGTTACGTGAAGATAGATTTGATAATTACACAGGAAATAATAATAATTTCTCCAGCGCTGTATACCAATACACAATTAAAAGCTTTGCTAGGCAACACATTTAATAAACAATGCAATACTGAAAAATCGGGCATTTATTCGATTAATTGTAACAACTGCGACAAAATTTATATCGAGCAAACCCAAAGAAATTTAGCAACCAGGTTCAAAGAACATATGTATCATGTAAGAAATAAAAATTCTGAAAAATCAGCCGTAGCACACCATACAATAACAACTGGACATAAATGTTCGATAGATAATAGCACAATTTTAAAATACTCGTCTAGAAAAAATTTAAAAATGTTGGAGGCAATGGAGATGAAAAAACACAAAACAAAATTACTTAACTTTGATTTGACCCCGCTAATTAACTCTTTATTAGAACTAATCCCTACAATCATCCCCGACACAGTTGTTGCGCCATCCTCATTAGGATATCCCCAATAATCCCTTTACCAGGTACGACCCGCACTAGTTCTTCTAAGTATATATTAAGCCACAATCCTGTAAATTAGTTAGTAAGCTATTGATAATGAGTGCTTTGCATTCGAAATGTATACATATAGCGAAAAAAAAATATTTTGTGAAAGAAAGTGTTACTATTATTTCCTGTGTAATTAATAAAAAATGGTTTAAATTAATTAAAAACCTCAATAAACATATTGCAATACAAAAGTGAAAATAACATATTGAAACATTGAGATCATGATTACAGTATAAATTCAAAAAAGCTACTGCACAAATTATACAGTTGAGAATATTTGTATAGCAAATTTTCTTATTCAAAAAGATTTAACTACCGATTTTCTAAAATAGAAACTTTCTGAAAAAATATTTAAAAGTAAGTGAATGTATCAATACAATGCTCATAAATAATGGACTATATTTTGAATAAAGTAGAAGTTTTCTACAAAAGAAGCACCTTCAAAAATAATATGCATACAAAAGGGAAAAAGTTAAGTTGAAAGTTCTACAGGTTTGTTTGTAAGAAATGTTTTAAGCTTTTAAGGAAAAAATAATCAATACACTTTAAGAACAACAGTGGAAAAGACGAAAGTGACTTTTAAATGTGCATAACGGTTCGATTATAGTTTTGGTTGAAGCAGAAGCTTCCATCGATTTTCTCGTTCATTTGGAGTTACTTCTACGTTTTAAAATTAACTGTCAAGAATATAGTCAACACAATCAACTTCTGAAGCCTTTTCAAGTACCGAACGTTCACTGAACTTTTTCATTAGTTTTCTCGATTTCTGTCTATTTATTCAATTATTTTCGGCATTAATTTCTTTCTGAGGAATCATAGTTATTTATTTATAATATAAACTATTCTTCTTTTTATTCTATTATCTTTGAGATATTCCTTAGATCGAAGAAATGTTCATTTATATCATTTATTTTAGGAAAAGCGCAACGGCGCTTCTTTCCTCAAATAATAAAGTTTCTAATTCCAACCAATGCAGTATTTGCAATGACGGGCAAGTCTTTATTTCAAGACGACATCTCGGTATATGGGCGACCGTGCTACCAATTGGCTATCTCAGTGAAGGTTTAACCCGAACGACTTCGGACTCCCCAGTAGTTTTATAAATGCTACTAAAATATAACCTATTGTCTTATATATTACAGAATTTCGCCATGTAACTGCCCCTTCAATTCAATATTTAACCTATTGTTAGTCGTTAGTCTTCTCTCATTATCATCACCGCGTTGAGTTTCACTTTTAATCCCACTGTTTATCTAACCTGAAGCTTATATATAATCTGTTTAAATTACGTTTCTACATTATTCTTAATAATAGCTAAGTGCCAAAAATAGTCTGATAATGAAATAAAAAATTAAGTGAAACGAGGCAAGTTTATTACACCTCTGTTTTGAAAGTAAAAGGAGATGAACTCTTTAAGAGAAAAGGTACTTAGAAGTATATACGAGGGTCAATAAATATGTAATGTCCCATATTTTTTTTCTCCACAATGAGCAAAAACTGAATGTTGTACTTCTAGGTACTTCAAGTTCAGTGTTTCTCCTCCGGTGAACGAAATTTCAAATCATTCCAACAGATGGCAGAGCTGTAGTGAATTTTCAAAATGGCGTCTGTTAGTGATCCACGTTACAAACATCGAGCAGTGATTGTGTTCTTGATTGCAGAGAAAGAAACTGTGGGAAATATCCATAAACGTTTGTATGCAGTGTATGGAGATTGTGCTGTCGATAGGAGCACTGTCGGGAGTTGAGCAAAGAGAGTTAAGGCGTCAGAAAGTCTAACAACTCAACTCCAAGATCTGCCAGGTTACGGGCGTCCTGTCAGTGCCACAACTCCAGACATGGGGATGTCATTATTCGTACGGACCACCTGAACCGGAAACCTGGGTTTACCACTTTGAGCCGGAAACCAAAAGACATGGAATGGCACCATCCTCAGTCACCAAGAACAAAAAATTCAAGTCAACTCGTATAAAGCGATGAACACTACTGGAGATTGTTGGAGCGTTCGAATGTTCTAAGAAAGGCGATTTTTTTATAGGATTGTAGAATGTTTTCTTAATGTTTTTTCTTTCAAATTTACACAAAATTTCTCACCATCTTTAATTTTATCTAAGATACTTACATAAATTACATTCCAAGTTACAAAAATGTTCTTTAAGTTCGTCTGTATTTCATTTCCAGATTTAGTATTATATAAGTTTTACCAGAATTTGTCTTTCACCTTAAAATAATGTGTTTTGAGGATTTCTTTGAATTCCTCTACTTAATTTTTAGAATTTTCTTCGAGAGTTCAATGTTTCTAATAAAATTTCTTTTAAAATTCGAAAAACAATTGGCTTATTTCTTTAATTACTTCTAAAGTTTCCATGAGAAACAATTTAATAAATGCAAAATGCATTTAATCAAATTTTAATTTATTTTTTCTCGAAAGGAAATAGAAGAAATTGCTTTGTAGAATATTTTTTTAAAATTTCTGAGCAAATTTCTATAATTTACACAAAATCATTCGGGAAGTATTCTAGGAGTCTCTCTACCAAATTTTTAAAATTTGTCCTTTGGTAAAATTTTCGAGAAAAATATATATTAAATATATTAGTCCAATTTTTCATAAATTCATTTGTTTCTAGGAATTTCCCTTACAAATGTTGTTTCAATGTTCTAAGAAAGGTGATTATTTTCTAGCAATCTAGAACTTATTTCCAATTAGTTTTTTTTTAATTTCTACAGAATTTTTCACCATTTTTATTTTTATCCAAAATACTCGGATATTTTGGGTTCCAAGTTATATAAATGTTTTTACGGTCTTCTCTATATTTATTTATTTTATTTCAGTGACTATTCTTAAATTATATATTTCTCTATCAATTATACTTTTATCTTAGATTTATCAAGATTATATCTTCAAAGTTACAAAAATATTTTTAGTGATTTTCTTGGACTTTCTCTAAATTTAATAATTATTTTTCTAGTTTCTCAAAAACTTTGAACATGTCTTGATTTTTTTTAATTTCAAGAACATTTCTTGATACAAAATGCCATGAATGTAATTAATGAAATTGTGTTTTTTTTAAATAACTTTTCCACAATCTTCTACCAATATTTTTTCCACAAAATTTCTCAAACAACTTCCTACAATTTTCAGATTTATCTTACACTTTTCAGGAATTTGTTCTGGTCACAAAAAGGTTCTAGAGATTTTTTAGGAGTCTCTCATCCAAATTTTTAGATTTTTTTTTGAAGTGATTTGTACATTTTCTAGTTTAATTTTTAACAAATTTTAAATTTTAATTATAGGTATTTTCCAGAAAATTACAAATTGTAGCAACTATACAAATACCCACCCAATGCAACACACATAAGGCTAATGTAGCTCAGGTGGACACGTCCTGCTGTTAGAGCAAGATAACGTATCAAAAAATATTTCTTCAAGGAAAAGTAAACTGTTGCTGTGTAATTATTTATTTATTCTACTACTTTAATAAAGTACATGTGACCCTTTTTTACAAATGAACAAATAATTTTTTGGTTTGATTCTTTGGTTAGCTTTTGAAGTAATGGTTTTCTTGCAGAATGGAAAAAATACAAATATTGACAATTAAAAAAAGACCACAAGCGCAAATAATATTTATGTTTGTAGATATTTTCTTATGTTAGCTCAAAATATGTACAAGATTTTTAATATTTTAAGTAGAATGTTAACTGTTGCTGTGATATTTAGAATAAATTTAATATTCAATTTATTATTGATTACTATATTATGATTATTAATTTTCTTAATTAATTGGAATTTACTGTGTTGGTGTGGCTAATATAGATAGAAACCGGTCTGTAGCTATTGATTCATACGGAAACAATAATTTAACTGCTAGTTATTTTTTAATTACCAGAATTACCAGAAGTAATTGCGCTTACTTCTAATAACTCAACTACATGCTTCATAATGGTAACACGAATTATTACATCGAAATATTTGTAATTTTTTATATGAGCATCAGCTGTAAATCGATTTTTATAATAAACATCGGCCGCATTAAACCGTTAACCTACTATTCAATCCATTAAACAGATAATAACACAAATAACTCAAGAAAGCGAAGCTCGCGGAAAAATCGAGTTTTCCAGCAAATCGCGCTTTTTCTCCGGCAATTTCAATCGACAGTTATTTACGATCCGTCTCCGCGTCCGAGTAAAAAGTGAATCGAAATCAGATACGGCACAGTTTCTCGTGTGAGACCCGAGATGGCTAGAAATTGAAATCGAAAATTGTTATGTATGCACGTGTATGTGTGTGTGAGGTTGTCCGTATACTTCTACTTTTTATAAAAAAAGCACCGCCGCCACAGAAACAGCGGATTCCTCTACTACATCGGAATTTATGTGGCTTCTACACGAAAATGTTAGTTTTGTCAATTTGTTGGCGACTCGAATTAATGAATAATATTTATAATCCGCCTTATCCGCAGCTCTTTCCGAAATAATTTATTGCTTATGGTTTGTAGTTTTAATATTAATATATTATCGTCATTAATTGGTTTCCTTGTTTTATTATTTTTACGTTATTATACATACATTTTATAGTATACATAATCTATTTAATATTTAAATATTTTACATATATTCATGCAGACTTAATGAAATGTTTTCTTGTTTTTCTAATTATTAGTAGTTAATAGGGGTTTAATTATTGCAATTATTTTGATTAGGTTTAATAAGGATCGATACAATGCATTCAATAATTAAAGTTGTTATATGCATATATACAAAAAAATAACGACGAGGATTGCTTTAATGGATTGTTATGATGGGTTTCCACAAGGATCTATATATTGTATTTAATATTTAAAGATAAATTGCCTTATGTACGTACACTTCACTACAACTATATTTTCCTGTTAATGTCAATTGTGGTGTAATGACTTCTTTAACCATAAATGTAATTGGATAATTATAACCGATTGTCTTGAGTTATAACATTAAATCAAACTTGGTTGCTATAATTAACAAATTTTTGAAATAAACTCATTTAAGCCAGTAATACCAACTCTGGACACATAAAATTTTATGTCCACGTCAGAAAACCGAGACGTCCATAAAAGATGCGGCGTTATCGTTTTGCATGTCCGGGACAAATCTCTTTGTCCTCGCCACGAAATGCCGTTTCTTAATCCACCCGATCCGCAAGAAAGGAACCAATGTGCCCTGCAATTTCGGGTCGTAAAAGTGCGGTCATTACGAGCAATAAAATTTCATATCGGAATGGGAAATTGCAGAACGGAGGTGTGGAGGCCTAATTGCGGCTTCGGTTTCTTTCTAGGGGGTGGGGTGGTAAATGGGCGAACGCGAAATTATAACTCAATCGGGGGGGAAATCCGCGGGTGTATCATTTCACGTTTTGATGTTGGATGCTAGTGATGAAAGGGCGCGGACGGTAAGTGCGGGTAATAAATTTTTAATGCGCCGAAATTTTTGTCTTTATGGTTATTGGTTCGACTGGAGGGTATCAATTATTTGCCTTTGTCGATATTTTGTAATTCAATTTGGGTCCGCACGCGAAATGGTTTCTCGTTTTTCATAACTTGTTTTAATTTATAGTCGTTAAAAAGATTAGAACATTAATCAAGGCTCCTGCAGTAAAGAGTTTCGTTTTCATCATGCCCATATAAGGCGCCGACGTTTTGCAAACAGTAAAACCGGCACCGTCACGAGGAGGTGGAATAATTCCGGGTTGAAAACAACGGAAAAAAAATATGCAGCGTCGGAATAATTAATAACAATAGAAGCTCAACCTCAACACTAAACAGGAATGAATAATGTGCTCACCCACAACAGCTCTATTGAACTTCCACCTCCTAAAAGAAATCCCAGAGGTTGCGCAAGCGACAAACCTAATAGCATGTCCTTTGCGTCTAAATGGAGCATATTTATTGCATACAATGGAATGGGTTTGTGTAGCGTTTCGAAAAGAAGAAAAAATCGGCATTACTATGTGGGTGCAGCTTTGCGCAATCGACAAGGTAGTTCTTGCATAGCTTCGCCTATTGATAGACCAATAGACTAAATGCCGAATGCCGAATGCATCACGTGCACATAAAGTACATGTGTGCTATGCGGTTTCTTCATGTTGCTACATTTTCACCGAACACCGGTGAAAACATTATTAATTGCACATTGTGACGGTAGCAGGAACACTGGAACACACTGCTTGTAGTCGCTGTTTCTCTCTGTACACTCACCTGCAACAAAACAAGAAAATCGATAATTAATAATGAACGTGGTTATCTGCATACATCGGTGGGTATCGATTGGTACCGTTGGGTTATGGGTACGTCTACAATCACGACTGAAATGACCACATTTCAAATGTGCTTAAAGTGCCTTTTTTCGCAATTTGCATATATATGTGGAAACGCGACTTTTTCCACGGCGTTGGGAAAGGTTATGGTCGTGGAACGACCTTACACCGAAACGCAATTTATTTCAAATTGCTTCCACTCGTGATTGCTCCCTAGTTTTACCGTCCTACTAATACCGATATCTTCGCTGAGAATTAAATTTGAATTGCGGTTTATTATAATAATGATAATAACGGATTAATGTAAGTACATCTCGAGCTATTATTTCACATTATAATAATAAATTTACAATCATTTGAATGAATGTTATAAGCAATTATTATAAGCGATGAGGAATTATTTAAATTTATGATTCTAATCAGCAATTTCTTGCTTTATAGAAATTGTAAAGATAAATAGGCTTTAAATTTTATTTACTAATATAGCATTAATAGGATATTAAGAACAGATTAAACTAAACATTACAAATGGAAAATGAAAAAGGTTTCCCCTATTCTAACTCTGCATAAGTTATACATTCTTCATGGAACTCATATATGCCCAATACTCTATAACATTTTCGGTTTTGACATTTATAATTCGGATTCTCTTTACATTAATACCTACAATTTAAAGATAACACTGCCTTAATTTGTATGCATCCATAGTACCTAAAGCTCTTCAGCAGCTTCTTGTCCTGTTACAAAAGTCAAATAATATGTATATGGCTTATAATTTCCCATCATTATAATATTAATTCTTCACACAATTATTTCATTTTCGAAATAGCTGATTATCCTATTATTTTCACAAAGTAAAATGGCATATAAATGAATTCCGGATGTCCAAGAAAATATTGAATAATTGCTCCCTCAGTATCACGGAAGAGGAAGGGTTTGAGTGGAAGAACACGATTTGTAATTGTGAACTCTGCCTGTAATATTTGTAATTTTTAAGAAAGGAGACCAAAGATTCATAAATAAATACCTGGGTATTATCATAGATCACAAACTGAATTTCAAAAACTAGACAGATTCGAACGAAACAAAAATTTAGATCTAGTTGACCAAATTACTTATATAAAAAGGACGAAAAATTGATCAAAATCTATAAAAACAAATAGAAAATCATTAAACTATAAAAATAAAAAAGTGTTGGTTGTCCGAAAGATCATAGGCATAATAAATACTATTATTGTAAGAGGAAGAAAAAATGCGAGTAAAGATATTTGTTATTTAAAAGAGATTAACAAAGATTATAATGGACGCTAAGTAGATAAAAGTTTTAAAAAATGCACGAAGGATATAAAAAACGGGGCAATATTAGAGAAAAAGAGAAAAAATAAAAGAAATTTAAATTTAAAAAAAGATATGCATCGCAAAATCAACATAGACATAGAAAAGCCAGAAAAACAGAAAACTCTAAAGGAAGAAGAAATAAAATAAATATACAGGTATATATAGGAAAAAAATATAATAAATTAAGGCTAGAATTCAAAACAAAAGATATATTAATACCAGAAGGAGAATTAACGATACTAAATAATGATTAATACAGATAGAGAGTATTACAATTTCATTTTAACTAACATTACGTTAGAAGAAAAATCCAAAGATTATTCCTTCTACATGTTTCCTTCTGACTTCCTCATGGTTCATGATATCTTCGCGCGTTATCAAAACTACATATCCAAACTGACGCGATCTTAGCAAGTTGTTCGTCCATTTCCATTTCATAAAATAAAGAAGGTAGAAACATGTTAAAGCACTAAAAGCGTGCGATAGAAAAAGCAAATGAGGCTTAAAATTTAAAATAGTAAAAACAGCCGTAGGTAGTACATAAAAGACATAAAAACGCAAATAAAATAAAAAAAATTACTAAACAATGTGTTATAACAAAGAGAAAATATAGAAGATATTATATACACAAAAATTAGGTGATACATACGATGCAGAAATAAAGAGAGAAAAATAAGGCATACAGAAATATATAGGCAAGAAATACAAAAATATTTTAAAAGATAAAGAAGTTATAAAGATTAATATTAATAATAAGCGAAACATTTAGAGAAAGAGAGGAAAAATCATGAAAGAAAGCTAAAAGGAATTAAGAAAACAATGGAAGGTATTAAATAGAGAAAATGTAGTGTCAAAAAGACAGCAATTTTATAACAAACAAAAATGAAAATATTAATTATTGTTCGCTGTCAACAGCAGGTACGTGCCGAGTTTGATTTATTTTGGATCTCATCGTCGTAGCGCAGCATGAGACGAGTTTTACTTTTGTGTTTTTAATTCTCCAGGTAAACCGTCAATCAAGATATTACCATAAAGGTGCCAACTATTATCTAAGCATAGCACTAGAACCTACAAACTGCCAACAGCGAGAATTATAACAATAATAAAGTAAACTTTAATTATTGTTCCCTCTTAAATAGATTGACGGTTTATCAAGAGAGTTAAATACTCCAAAGTAAAACTCGTTTCCCTGTATCTAACTGCGCTACGCTGGTGAAATCCAAAATAGATTGAAACCTATGTGTGATTGGCTATTATTGACAGGGAACAATATTTAATGTATATTGAAATAAAACAACAGAGTTGAGATGATTTTACATATATTGTTGAACACTGCAATATGTTTCGCCATACAGTAGCTTCATCAGGCAGATTACTACTAATTTAAGAAATTACAGGTAAAGGTTTATATACTATTAAAACTATGGGGGTAGTGGGCAACCTGCAAGAGCCAACTCTGCGCCGCCTAGAAAAAACATGAAAAAGCCTACCAAAATGAAAAAAAAAAACAAAGTTTGCCAACCGAGTACTAGTTTATAAAATTAGATGTAGAATAACTTGGTGTACACGGATTCAGTGCTGAAATGACATTTCAGTCGCAAATCTGCTTATAATGATCCGGCAAAGTTAAGCTAACCGTAAACAGTAGAAAATGACCGTTTTGAAAGATGCAATTGAGTGTTCTACAGTCATATTTTAGAATTCCAATAATGGATTGCACTTTAATAGGTAAGTTCCACATATATACACACACGAATGTATTGAATATATCTTCACAAATCACAAATTTCGCGTTTCTTGAAAGATTATTTCCATATTGTAAAATATTTACAAATTAATAAAATGTATTAAAATCTAGTTCGTTGTAGAAAATTAACTAATAATTTAAAAATACGAAAACATTTCGTGAATCTACAACAATGAGTCTTACTAAGACTACAAAACAAATTAATTTTGAAACAACTACTTCTCTGGCTAATACCTCGACAGACATTGAATGATACAAAATGAATTTGCGTGTTACAAATAGTAAAATTATCAAAGCAATACTAATTTCAGTAAAATTATTTCTATTGAATAAACTAACCGTTTTGGAAGATCAATATGGACATTTACGTACGTGTTTATAAATATTTGATCCGCCATATTGGATCCGTAATTTTGAATTTTTAATTTTTAACATCAAATTCACAATCAGTGGCGCCAAAGAGACCAATGAAACAATTTGAAGAATATTGTTACACGTCTTCATATATTGATTCGGTTTTTTTATGCTTTGGCCCCACCTCTGAACCCGAGCAGCCAAGCAGTTCACCTTCACGCCAACCTTGACCACGCCCCGAGTTGATCTATCCCCTGTACATATCCCCGTGTATATACATATCTGTTCTCAATAAACTTATTTAATCCACACGAGCATTATAAAGTAGAAGCCCATTGTTCGGATCTAGAGAATAGACGAATAACCAGAAATATGGCGAGCCTAGTGATGATGTTATTTGCGGATCAGTTCCAAGAAATAATTACCAGACTACTGGAAAATCTGACGCCATAGACCAGTTAAAGATTTACAAATCGTACAGCACGTTTCGCGTGGGAATGCCGATTAATGGACAGAATACCGAGCGACATCTCCAAAGAAGATGCGCTGATTGGATTTGAGCTCCAACTGTTGGGAACCGCCAAGGAATAGTAGCATGGGTTGAAATTTGCCATCAGAATATGAGAGCAGCTAAAAACAGCGCAAAGAAACACGTTCGCATCGGCTGTCCCTAATTACACATTTTTTTAGAAATATTTGAGGAGAGAGAAAGAGTAAAATTATAAACACCGATTAATTTGTGTTAAAAAAGAGGACACAATTCAGCCGATTAGATATGGTCATAGACGAAACACTACGAGTGGATATGATCTATGGATTGCTGCACTTGGATATAATAATCCGGATACCAAAGACATCAATTAGAATGTACGAAGAATTTTAAAAAACGCCCGGGACGAAGAAACACTCCTGAAAGAGAAAGGCAGCGAAAACGGCAAGAAAAACAGCGTTGGGGCTACTGCAAGGTCCAGGGAAAAATACGAATATAGCCGCCGTTTCCCTTGATTTTGACGTTAAAAGAACAAACACACCATCACCGTACCCGACCAGTACTCGCCACCCCGGATGACAGGGAAGTTACGATCCACCATTGACCTACGCTCTGGGAATTGTCAGATCCCAGTGGAAAAATGGGATAAAGAAAAAACAGCGTTTACTTGTCCCTGTAGATTATTTGAATTTAAAAGGATGCCATTTGGACTGAGGAACGCACCCGCCATATTTCAACTAGGAATGGAACGCCTCAGTACACAATTGCCACATATAAAGTTAATTGCAAATCTAGACAACATCATACTATCGAAAGACTTTGAACAACAATACGAGACCTAGAGGAAGTGCTGAAAATGATAACCGCAACGTCATTGATGGGAAACAGAAAGAAAACGATATTCTGCGCACAGCAGATACCATTCTTGAGTCACGTCATCGAGGAGGGGATCTCAATAAAACCGGATAGAATCCAGGCAGTCAAGGAGTGGAAAATACCTTTTTTTTATAAAGACTTGCTCTTGATATATGCAATTTATACCCAATCACAAAGTTGTTCAAGAAAAATGCTACGTTTAAATTTTAGGAGTCCCAGGTCTGGAAAATTTGAAAAGTTAATTTCCGCCCCGATTCTCAAAGCCGCCACCACCGGGAAACCTCGAGTACGTGAGCCGATTACCTACACTGGCAGAAATGAATTATACCATGATGGAAAAGGAAGCCTTGGTCATCGTTTAGGCGCTTGGAAAATTCCGAGGATACGTATCATCGCAATGGACAACCAGCTTCTCCGCTGGCGAATGCCGCTGATATCACCCAGGTAGCCCGATATTCCTTCTAGCTGCAGCCGTTCTGCATCGGCATCAAATACGTACATGGAAGATAAATTATGATGGCGACGCCCTATCCGAGCTGCCCGAGAAATCGAGTATCGGACTCCGTCAAGACAAGGACAACTCCAAGACGTAGAGCTCAAAACAATCATCGTAGCACCGTAAGCGAAATCTAAAACAGATAACGCGGAATACTGGATAAAAAGGGATATCTGCTGAAACATGGAAGTTCTCTACAGATATAACACGGACACCTCTAGCGAGAACGAACAGCAATGCATTCTTAAACAGGAAATACCAGCCTTGTTACAATTACAAAACAGTCATACGACTGGCCATTATGGTTGTCCACGGAACATTCCATCAATTTTCAAAAAAGTTCTACTGAAAAATGACGAGAGTCGATCTGGCGAAATGTTTGAAAAACTGCATCGAAGGCCACAGGTACAAACTGTTATATATGCGCTACGTTACTGTGCTTTAACACTATATTATTTTTGGGGAAATTACTATTAATAATCTGCATTTGAATTTTATTCGAGAACGGCTCACAATAGACTGATCTCATTTGATCTGTTGATTCAGTCTTGGAATCCAACATCACCTCACGCCATCGTACAATACCCGGACCAATTCAGTGGAAAGAAAAACACGGGATATCGAAACGCAACTCTCCATCCTGGTAGGAAAACTTCATAACTCTTGGCCGACCAGCTGCTCTCTATACGATTCGTGATGAATACACAACTGCAGCAGCACCGGATACAGCGCCCCATACCTTTGGATCTACGCATCTACCCTTAAAAGCAGCACAGTAGGTAGTCGATAGCAAACAGAAGAAATGAAAAATCTACGTCGACATCGCAAGAACACCAAGCCCAGCTTATCTGCCAGGAGATCACGTCTGGATCGATACACATCTCTTGAATCAGGTAAAAACCTTGAACTACAAAATTTGCAACACGCACAGAAGGACTTTATGTGATCCTGTAATCGAAAGGACTTCCTTGAAGGGCCCGAAGACGCCGATCAGAATCTTCCACACTAAAGCGATTACACCATTCACGGGAGACATCGAGGATGTACAACCGCTTTACTCCATCTGCAAGTAGGTCGCCCGCGCAAGAGTTAATTTTGGTTGCTTCTGCAGGACGAGGTCAACACCATAGGGGAGGATGTAACAAGCACACCCTTTTGTACTCCCACCAACTTTACGTCACAGACAATGGTCCGGCAGCAAATAAAAGCAACTGCACCCCACGGAAACGGGAGATTCTTTGATCACGTCTCGACGGCCTTACAATCTCAAATCTCAAATAAACCAATGAGTATCGCTAATGTACGTTTCGAGGACTTAGCTCTAGACAAGACATTACGTCTAGTTGTCGCGTCGCAACCCGCGCCGTTTAGCCAAGTTTCACCACCACATCTTTCATTAGTCTATTATCATTGCGAAACAAAGAAATCATTAGAAAAACACTATACTTACTTATATCGATCCGAATCATAATTATATAATCAAGTAATAAGTAATAAGTAAATTTCGATAAAATCCGTTGTTAAAAAACATTATATATTCCCAGCTAAATTCCGCTGTAATAGTTATTTAAGGTACAAGTGTAAAAAGTGATGCTTTATTGCACGAACTGGCGTTTAAAAACACGAGCGAGGAACGAGCGAGTTTTTTTAAAGCCAGGAGTGCAATAAAGAAACTTTTTACATGTGTGCCTTACAAAAGTTTATCTTCGATCGTAAGGGATTAAAGAATATATTCTTATGAGTAATATTTTAATGTCATTTCAATAATTCAATTAATGAAAACATATTTTACCCGCAGTGCACTAATGAAAGCGTTACTTAGCAACCAGTAAACAAGTTGCACACATGTCGGCCGCCATTATTATTTATGGAAAAAATGTTCGCTTTATTGTAATCGCTTCGACTTGCATTAAATGAAATCTTCAGAGTTCTTAAATCTGACATTTGGTTTGTATTATATATTTTATTTATAGTTTATTAGTTATTTGTATCAATTAATAAAAAATTAAGTTTTTCGTCGAAATGTATTTATCTGTCAAATTTGACATTTCTGTGCAATAAAAACAGTTTGACATTACCGTGCAATAAAAACGTAAAAAAGCACTAGTGCTTTAAAAAGCCACTTTTACAATGAAAAATGATGCAAAAAGCGTCCACTTTCTGTACGATCGTAGATAAAATCTATTAAATATGTAGCAAAATATCAAAATTATATCTGCACCTAATAAAAAGGCCTGATTTTAACAGTTATATGATAATAACAGCTATCATTAATAACCGTCTCTAATGAACATCACAAAATCGCGAGAGATGTTATGTTAAGGTGTAATAATTTGTGAGCATTTGATAACTTTATATTTAACGCAAAGCGTTCACTGGCTACGATTAATACGAAACTCGTTAATAAGTTATAATTCCGCCAACATACGTAATGAGTGCGCCTGATTACGGAATGCGGTCTGATACAGTAAATTTTAAAATCAAGTATTAAACCACCACGCAATGATTAAATTCATTTTGCATTAGCATTTTAGTAGTGCCCATGTAGGCCGAAAGTTCGCGGGTCAATAATCGATTTACAGGAAATTATTATTAAGAGGTGGAATTTTGTAAAATTTGCTCTTTTATTCTACCTATTAAATAATTTATTCAATGAATAAATCAATGTGTCGGGACAAACAAAATTTCCTTTCTATAATTGTATATATTATAGATTAATTTCAAGTAATTATGCTTGCAAAAATAATTAAAATGTAAAACAAGCAACGTGTGTGAATAGTAATAAATAATATTTTCCATAACCATGTCAACACATCACGTAAATAACGAGCATTTATATTTATTTTAAAAAAATACCTTGGGTTATTGAAACCCGGTAGTGAAGAGTATAATTGCGAACGAGCGTCGTTTTCGTAATCTCTGGGCAAAATCGCAAAAGTCCGTTCGTTTCACTACAAATAATTTTCCACTGTGAATTATTGATTGGACATGATGTATTATTAAGATTCCTGATGTGTTGATGGATGTTAGCGGTCTTTATATAATCCCGAAGAGACTTTCTCGTCTCACCATTACACATTTAATATAATGGCGTATCGTAAAATTTCACGTATGCAATTGATACATGCTTATTACATTTATTAATGCATGTCTTCGAGTATGTATGTACGTATGTTGTGAAATCATGGGGATACGGATGGGTACATGTAGTTCGAATAAGCTAGAAAATTATTAGTATTTGCTTGGGTGGTGTTTTATTAATCCTATTTGTTGTTATTACACGGTACACGATTGCTGTAATTGTGAAACGAGATTTATGGTAAATTGTGGTCTTAATCTTTAGACTCGTATTGCCGTTGTTGATCACCATTTTTCCTGATTGATTCCAAGAATGTTGGGCAATTTATCTCCTGGCCATAACACCGGTAGTTATGTTATTTTATTAATCGATCTTAACTCATTATATTTCTAAATATTGATATAGTGTCGGCGATTATTATAAGCCATGCTTTATTGCAAAAGGTCAGTGGAATAAAATATTATACCCGCTACTTAATTTCGCGGCGAAAGGACTTGTAGATGTGCAAAAAATTATACATTTATTACAAAAAAAATAATTAACATACGGTATAAATCTAATATAACATTTATCATTGCGTAAGGGAAAATATTAGCGAGGAAAAATCGTCAACCAGCGTTTACATTCAGTTTCACCTAACGTTTTCATACAATTCCACACTATAAAATATCACGGGCACAGTACGGCCGTAAATCAAGTTGAATAACGAAAATTTCTACCACTTCGAAAACCATAAATTTTCCTTTCTGTCCCATTGTGCCGGCCAGGTTTATTGCTATTTGAATGGAAATTCGCGCGGGATAATAGACCTTCGCTACTTGAAAAACATCCTAATCACATCCACTTTGTACGATCTTTGTGGATGATAATATCTATTTTGCATGAGTTTGTAAACGTTAACGTGTATAAATGAAAATTATGTTTGAATAATTTGCAAAAAATAAACAGATAACTGTTAAGGTGTTGTACAGGATAAAAATTCACCTCGTATGACTAGATTGGGTGAATAATAGCACTTAAGTGTAGTTGACTGTTTATAAAAAAAGGTAAAGAGGACACTACAACATTTTGTTTTAGTTTATATTAATGAAATAAATGCCTATAGTACGTGCAAAAGTGTTGGTGTATTATTGACAGTGGAGCAGAAAACTTTAATTTCAAGTCTTTCCGTTAAACAATCCCATAAATCTTAAGAGGCAATGAATAAACAAGCTACAATTAAAATATTAATTGCAGATATTTCCTTAGGAAAAAAATATTTTAAACACTCTGGCAAAAATAAGGAAAAGGTATGTGAGACATTGGAGAGTGGTATAAAGGCCGTTAGGAATATGAAAATCAAGCTAGAGAAGATTCAATAAGATGAAGTTTAGTCAATGAAAGTGTTAGAAGATTTCAAATTTAAGTTTAGTTATAATGGTAATACTTAAATTTAAAAAAGATTCCATTTAACATGAGGTGGGACTAAAACACGAAATAATATCGTCTATATAAGTTTAGCAAAATTTTATGACACATATAGATTGGCTTTAAAAATTTCAATCGCTTCTAGTGAAAACCAAGAACAACCCGGAAATTTCTCTGCATAACGACCCTATTTACCTGCTTGTTATAAATAGGTTAGATTTCATAATTTTAAAACACTTTATGTTTGATAATAGCTAGTTGTTAGTCGAAACTATAGTCACATGTAATTTTAAATAAAGTTAAAGAAAACCATCGATTCTCCTCTCCTTCTTCATTATATTCAAGATGTACCAAAAAGAAGAGGAAGTTGATTCAACTAACCACAAAGACAAGATCCCAAGCAGCCATCAAATCAGCTAAAAGAAGAAGCTAAATTCTGGTTCAAACGCACAGACATAACCATGATATGTATAAAACTCCTACATATGGAACTCGTCCACCATTTCTATCCCGTGGAATATGATCTACTTGACGACTACGTCCGAGGAAAAGTGAGCAAGATTGCATAGGAGAAATCAAGAAACCAAAAGAAGAAATTAGAAAATCTTCGAGCCGAAAAAAACAAAAACAGTAAGTTCTCCAACTCCTCCTTAAGAAAACCTTTATAGTACATTGATAAACAAAACAAATGTTTCTTTTACCGATAGAGAAACATTTATCCTCAAGTCAGGCTGCAAATACCCCTCGTATATTGACGTTACTAATACTAGTAATTGAATTAGAAATTGATTTGGATAATTGTGAAAATTCAGAATTTGCAATATCAAATTTGATTTGCCCAAATTTTAAAACAAACACCACCAGTATTAAATTAAGATAGTAAGTCAATTAGAAATACAAAGATAAAAGTAATAGAGAACAATTAAATCATAACTAATGCAGATAAAGGCAACTCAATAGTGATTTAAAAAAAACAGACTACAGACAAAAAAATATAAGACTTTATTACATCATCAGACATCACAGAAATTAAAAAAGGTTGCACGGCTCAATTCACAAAATAATTAAAATTCATAATTAAAGAAACGAATTCTTTATTTAATAACAGTAAAAAATGGAAACTAATCGCAATTAATCCCATACCTCCTGTACTGTACGGTTTTGTAAAAATTCATAAAGAAAATGAACCTATATATCCAGTCATGTCATATACGAATATAATAGGAAGAGCAATAGCCATAGAAATGAATTATATTTTCAAATCCATCACCGAATTCAAAGATCCACATTCTATAAAAAAATTTAGCAGTATTAACACGGAAATCATCAGAAGTAACGATAGATAATTGTAAAATAAAATAATGTGTCTTAAATGTTTTCTAAAATACCAACAAAAGATTGCATTAAACATATTATAGATCATAATAAATTTAAAATTACGAAAACATTTCGTGAATCTACAACCGTGAGTCTTACTAAGACTACAAAACAAATTAATTTGAAACAACTGTATTTAAATTTCATTATATTTTTTATTATATTTCATTATATTTATTTTAGTAAGTGTTTTTATTTGTATTTAAAATCAATTTTAAAATAAAGCTGTAATGAAGAGAGCGAAAGTTCGAAACACTTGTCTGCTGATGATTATAAACTTGAATGCTAGATTTTTTAATTGCTTTTGCTAATTTAATTTAATGAAATCAGTCTAAATTCAATTTTTGTTCATAATTTTTCATGTTATAGTTGCAATTAAACAATCTAAAGTACATTTTATCATTTATTAGTTTATTCAACAGAAATAATTTCATTCAAATTAGTGTTGCTTTGATAGTTGTACAATTCGTAACACGAAAATTAATTTTGTTTTATTTAATATCTGTCGAGATATTAGCCAGAGTAGTTGTTTCAAATTAATTTGTTTTGTAGTCTTAGTAAGACTCACTGTTGTAGATTCACGAAATGTTTTCGTAATTTTAAATTTATTATTTAATTTTCTACAACGAACTAAAGGAGTTTAGTATCATTTATTGTATTATAGATCATTTAGATGAAAATAATGTTAATTTCGTAATTATGTCAGAATTTTCAACCATAATTAAAATTATACTTATTTCACGTTTAACAATGCATTCTATTCACAAAACAGAGGATTAGCAATTGGGTTGCCACTTAGCCCCTTATTAGCCGAAATATTTATGGATCTCTTAACAAAACAACTACTAAATTCTCCTTTGTAAAAAAAATTATAAACTCGTGTTTCAGATATGTGATTGACATCCTTGCATATTTTAAGTGTACAAACAATTTCTTAATTTCATAAATTATATTCAAATTTACTGTAGAATTAGAATCTAATTCTTTCAATTAATAAAATAAATAATAAATTAATGTTTAACTTAAATCATTCCCCCCCCCCCCCTAAAAAACACAAATTAGCAAGTTTCAATGCAATGATTAATAGAGCCCTCAATATTCCTTTAAGTCCACTTTAAGCCTTTGCCAATAAAATTTGCACAATAAAAAATATTGCAATTAATAATGGATGCGAAGAAGCGACCATCGAAAAAATAAATAATAAATCTGAAATTAAGCTTCTTAACAAATATATATATATATATATATATATATATATATATATATATATATATATTTTTTTCTAAACCCCATCGCAAATTAAGCTCGAAATTTTTAACTGTAAAACGGAAATAGACATTATGAATAAATCTGGAGTTATATTCAAGATGTAAAACAAAGTGAACGCCTCCATAAAATTGAAAAATTTGAAATCGATAATTATTAACTGGTAGTTTTTATTGTCTAATATGTTTCCTTTGTTTTTCCTATGATATAAATTAAATATCGTCTTTGTAGAGATGTTGGGTATTATAATATCACATTACCAAAAAGAATCATTTTTAAATAACGAAGAACCGAATTATTAAGTAAAATTTAAAACATTGACTAATTAAGATTATTAAAGATGAATCAATTTTTTCATTTCAGTAATTTTAGATAATTAATTTTTACGTTTTGTTAACTCTGTAAGTTTGTTATTAGTCAAAACAATTAAAATCGTAGACAACAACGGAATTAAATTACGTAGTTGCATTTCTTCGCTTACAATTTTTTTTTCAACTTCGATAAAGTTATTGGTATCTGAAATGAAGAAATTATAAAACTCCAATTTCAATGCAGACCAGCATTTAAATTTCTTTGGTATTCTGAATTTATACACGATTTTGATATTAAATTGTTTATTCTTCGCTTAAAGAATCTTTTAAAAGGTTTACATTTAAATTATTTGGGCAAGCAGCCGCATTGAAGAAAGTATTATTATTTACCTAAATATTTTTTTACAAAATTGAATTATCTTTATAAAATCATAATACTTTCCCTATATTTTTCTCAAAAACTAAAAGGCTATTTCTAATAATTTGCCCAATTATGGGTTCTTCTTTTGTACTTTTTTATTAGTGCTTACAGAAAAAGTCAAATTACAAAAAGAAGTAAATATATAGATATATAAATATTTATAAAAACAACTTAATACTACATCGAAATAAAGTTCAAATATAAAAAACAAAAACATACAAAACATACGACACTGAGGTTGCAGGTTCAATAAGACAGAAATATCATTAATTACAAACAAAATAAATTTTTAAATAAAATTACGAAATACCAACAGATATTTGCAAAATTTAAGAGATTAAAACTTATGCAGGAAAAGCATTATACAATTTAATAACATAATATCTGGTCCCTGTTTGTCATTTAGCAAGCCGAATTGCATTTTTTCTCGTATTATTGTCATGAACATCAGAATGGGTGATATATAAAAGTAGGTTCTTTTTAATATGTATTAGGCATACATATATGTAAAGCGACGATAAGGTTAGTGGGTTTTGTTTCTTAAATGCTTACCTGCAATTATCCCAAATTTATATTTAGCCAATATACGTACTCTTTAGAGTACAAATATGCGATGACTTATAAAAGAGTAACCCCATACAATTAATACATAGAGTATGTGTGATTGTGTATTGGAAATATAAGCATCTCTCAACATTTCTGTTGAGATCGAAAAAGAAAGACGATGCAGTAAAAATATATTTGGACTAAGTTTATTTGCCAATTCTTCCCCGTGACTGATCCAAGAGAGTTGAACATCCAAATGGCGATAGTGACGATATTAAAGTTGCCGTTAATTTAATTTATTTGAAGTCTATTAGTACTAAACCATGAAAGAGCTTTTGATCGCTATATTCTACTTCTTACAGCGACAACATCGAAGGAGAGTCCAAAGTCACTGACTGTGATATCATCATCGTAGAGGCATATTCGAGAATCGGTCATGTATTTTGAAAAATTGTTGATAAAAATTAGAAATAAGATTGGACTTAAGATTGACTCCTGTGGGACGACGTATTCTATTGTTGTTGGTCGCGATATTTCAACGTTATGGAACACTGATTGCGTTCTATTTAAAAGGTATGTTACTATGAGTCTACAACTGTTAGAGTGTAAGTTGTAACAAAACAATTTCTGCAAAAGAATTTAAAGAAAAGGCCGTGGAAAGATCTAAAATAAGTTGAAAAGCTTAATTCACCTCTTTCACAGCTGTCAATTATTATATTGGTGAAACCTAATACAATTTCTTCTTATATAAATTTCATTTAACTCCTATAGTTTATAGCAATAGGCAAAAAATTTCAAAATTATTAATTATTATTTTTTCTCGCAAGTTAAGAATTTTATGGAAAACCTGTTTTAATAAAACTTATTAGGCAGAAAGACATCTGGTCGATAGCCTTTTGACATATTAACATACTAACATACCATTCTTTATTTATTATTTATTATCTAATTGTACATATTTGTCAATAAAGATGTCCAATATATAAAATTTGTTCAGTTTCTCATTTTAAGTTTTGTTAAAGTTATGTAATATATTTCAAATTAGAAAAATACTGGGAAAAAAAGAAGGAAACGCTCGAGTAAACAACATTACATTATTGCAAATTTTAATAAATTTAATCAAACAAATTTTTCAAATAATTTTAGATGATATTTTACTGATTGCAGGGTGGGATAGAGGACACCCACCCACCCTACATATACATATAAACTTTAATTCCTTATCTTCTCGCGGTTTCCAATAAAATTAATTACAAAATTTTGTAAATAAAAATGAAATTAAAAAAGCAAAATGTTTGAGTAAAAATTTTACGCATGATGAGTAGTCAGACTTTAAATCTAGATTAGATAAGATTAGCTATAGAAAGTCATTTACATTTAAACTAAAATTTTGATTTTGTTTTATCTTTTATTTCATAAGGGATTAATTTTAATAGCAAAATCATCAACGATTAACAAGTAAAACTAACATTTATATGTCGCCCATCTATCGCCTCTATCTCACCCTTTAAACAGTAAAAAAATAAACGAGGCTTTTAATTAAAAATTGTAAAATGTAAACAAGCACAAAATAATTGCTTTTTTTTAATTGATGGATTCATACAAATATTTCAAATAATTTTTGATGATGTTTTATTGATTTTAGGGTAGGATAGAGGTTACCCACTATATCCCTACATATAAATATAAATTTCAATTACTGATAGTCTCGCGTTTCAGAAAAAAATAATTACAAAATTTTTCAATAAAAAAGAAATTCAAAAGGCTAAAATTTTGAATAAACTAAAAAAAATGTATGCATGAGGGCAGAAAGACCGATGGTCGATAGCCCAAATGGACAGACTAACCATTATATTCCATTTGTCAATGTTTTTAATTGTATATATAGTTGTCTGAATAAAATGTTATTCTCTCTCTCTCTGTATGCATGATGGGTGGGCAGATTTTTAATCTAAATTAGATAAAATTAGCTAGAGAAAGTTATTTATATTTAAACTTAAATTTTGATTATGCTTTTTTTAATATATACAAGATTTTATTGTTTTGTAAGTAGCAAAATCATCAACGATTGCTATTTAAAGTTATCATGTATATGTAGCGTGGGTAGGTGGCCTCTATCCCACCCTCCAATCAGTAAATCATAAGCGAGGGTTTAAGTTAAAAGTTGTAATATGTAAAAAATTAATTATGCGGCCAGCAAAGTACTTTTTTTACATTTTTCTCGAAAATTATGAGGTTTGCGTAAAAAAGCTATTCTTAACAATTTCCTCAATTTTGGATCCTTTAACAAAATTTTTAGTTTTAAATTTTTTCTCGCAGAGAACTTTATGAAAAACATGTTTTTATAAAACTTATTCAGTTTCTCAATGCCTTTAACGTTTGCTTAAAAAGCTATGTAATATTTTTCTAATGTATAAAAAGACCAAAAGAAATTTAAAAAAACGCTCCGAGTTTACCAATAGTTTTTTAGTTATAGCTTTTAATGATAAAATCTTAAGTTTAAAGTTTTATTTTAAAGCTCATTGTGCATTGGACAGCATAAATTAATTTTTTTTAGGATAGTTTATTGGGAAATATATTATTATCCTTAATACAAAATACATAAATATTGTCAAATTTCTAGTTCAAGAACAGTTCATAAAGCTAAAATATGATACAATACTCTCTAGATATAATTTGTGTTACATCTGCAGTTATTTTGCTAAATTAAACCCTCCTATGTATCAAATGACTTGGAATATTTTAAAACGTAAATAATGATCAGACTGAATTGAGATATACATTTATATATTGGGAGAAGTAATACAAGCGTATTATTTCTGCCAATATGAAATTTTGGTTCCATCGAGAATGTAGAATAAGTTTAATAATTTAATGCGGTAAAGATTTTGTAAACTACGGGGCGAAGAAAATTTTAATAATTTCTTGTTTGACAATCACTAGTAAAATTATGATGTAATTACAGCCAGTAAAATAGAATAACAATAATAATGCCACATAAACAATATTTTTACTGATTTGAATTTTTTTAGTTCAACTAATTGTCATCAATTATTAATACCGAACAGAGTCTTAGATTAAGTACCATAATAAGATCATATCAATGGCATAAGTTTTAATTTATGTTAACGCGTCCTTATATATACTGCCTTTTCTTTATTTAATTCTGGAATATTGTCGTACCTCACGAAAATAATTTTTGGGATCAGTACCTAGAGTCACGTATATATAACCGTGTGAACACTATTGCTGCTCAGTGTTATAGTTTTGTCGAAAAAACAAAATATTAAAATTACTATATAAATTAGATAAAAGGACCTATACAAATAAACTCTATAAACAAAATTTTAAATGAAGAAACAAAATAGAAGAAATATTATAATAAGAAGAATCAAATATCCCTAAATTCCGTTAGGACAAGATGAAACACTGCGTTCGAAAATCCCGATGCAAGGACAGAGGGAAGATTAACAAAAGGTGTCTTTTTGCAATATGTATTGCGGTTGCTAATCAAACCCGTATTTACTCAGTGATCTTGAAAGTCCGAGATTATTCCTCAAAGCATTTTGGTCTGTAACTTAGTCCCATTATACTCCTGTAAAAATTTGAGATAAGTAAAATTCCAACCACGCTACTCTCGTAATAAAGTCTAGGATTTTGCTGAGTAATAGACCATTATATTCTTAGCAGAATCATCTTTGTTATGACTAAAGCCGGGTAATAGCACCCCGCTTTTTCTTTGCGTTCTATTCAAGTAAGAAACTTATTTTACCTATTTCTTCTTCTCCTTCAATTTGTTCAGTCCCACTTACGATTTTGGCGTGTAATGTGACACTTTATAAACATGTAGTGGCTCTGCTGAGCTCGAATATAGTAAGATACAGTACAAAGCTGCAAATCGAGCATCAGGGTACCTAAGTAAGAAGAGGCCGTACTCACACCTTCACGTTGCGGCGCTGATGATGCTAAGTTAAGACGGATCGATAGTTAGCTTATAACCCCAGATCTAGATGTAAAAGAGCACGAGATGACTAATTACACACGCACATCTCACGAAGGAAGGTAACAGGAGACCACCTTCATTATTTTCCCAAGAGAACAATATGACTGCATTCAACTATAAATTTTCTGAAGTAAATAGTCACCCAATCCGTTTTCTGGGAGATAAACTTAGACACCTGGAACATTCGTAGCCTATACGAAGCAGGAAAACTGGCAAACTAGTCGGAGAAATATATAAAAATTGTAATACAGTACCAAGAATTTAATTAACCTCTAATGGCAAACCTAAGATAAGAAACTAGAATGCTTAACATAGACATACTAGACATAGCTGAGACATGGTATCCGGTTCAGGGAAGAACGTAACTACAGGCGGCACCCTTTACTATTCTGGTAACCAAGATAAGAACTACAGTAGAGGAGTAGGATTTTTTTATCTCTGAACATTTTGTAAAAAACTTAACCAACTTTGTTCGCTAATCCGATAGAATGACCTTAATAAATATCAACAACAACCCGACAACCTAAATATCATATAGATATATGCCCCAACACTAATGCAATAGATGAGAAAGTGGAAGAGTTTTACTGCGATATAAAACACTTAATACAGTCTACAAAGAAACAATATATAAATGTAATCATAGGGGATTTTAACTCGAAGTTGGGAAACGAAAGATTTGAAGACCTAGTTGGTACCTAGGGACTGTGAGGCAGAAATAGAAGAGGAGACGGACTTTTATAATTTTGCCAAGAAGAAGTCGTGATAGTTAGCAACATCTGGTGTCGATTGCCACGTCGACGACTATTTACGTAAAAATCATCAGATGATAAACCAAACAATATAATCCGGAACTAATTAGACTTTATAATGTTGATCAACAAAATATCTGATAACTCACTCCGACTAGCAACCATAAGGACCAAGCTTGCAAAACAAACCAGGCCATCTCCAAAACATATAATTGATCTTAAACTATTGGTACCTACCGTAATCATTTGATTACATTTATGTAAATGAACTGAGTGACTTGGTTGGTTATACGACTGCAAAATTAAATTGTGGGTGTCCATACTAGTTGCGTGTTGTGAAAATTTCTGGATTGTTTTTAGATTTTCAACGTTTTCTTTGTGATGTGATGTGCCTCATTTAGTGTTACTAGTTTTTCTGCATGGATAATAAAATAAATTTATTTCAAAACGTTTCTGTTACGTGACCAGGTATGTATGCATTATTCTTATAATTAATAAACAGTATTTGAAGAAATTATCTATATTATATAGATAAATTAGTGTACTGATATGATAACGATTAGATTAGGTTTATAATAATTATTATTCTTTACAGACCATCCAGCATGGATTCTAAGGCTCTAAGCACTGCAATGTTTTATGGAAAGCGATACAGATAAGTAGAAACAGCAATTGGTGAAATTCCAGACACTCGGGTAAATGTTGATATTGTGATTATTCCACCAGAACCTGATTACACAGTTTCTGAATAAGAAATAAATATTTTGGGTACTTTTTACTGGATATCATCATTTTACAAGGCAACGACTTTACTGGTGCCGTAGTCGTAACCACTATTACGAATTTTTTTTTTTCATCTGGCAGACAATGAAAAACTTAACAAAGAAGATCAAATGATCACCGATAAAAAAAATAAATAAAAACTTTTTACAGTAGGAAATATTCCTACAAGTGTGTAGCAATGCTATTTTCAGGGAAAACATATTGTATTGCCTATTAATATTTTTTTGCATGTTTCGAAGATAAAAAAAGTGAGAAAGTCAAACGAATTTGTCAAGTCGGTATTTTTCACTTGACAAATTCGCTTTCCCTTTTTCTGGGGGTCTAAAAGTGTTTGCCGATAGTAAGTACTATTGTAGAAGTCACGTAAAACTAAATAGTCTAATTGAGTTCCCTACCGGACTTATAAACGTGAGTTATTTGTGGAAGTCTATTGAGCTATTTATCACCACGTGAAGAGCCATTTTACGTCGCCTTGTCATCTTGACTGCATCTTTTTGCTGTTCCCGCCAACTCAATTAGACTATTCAGTAGTACGTGTCTTCGACAATATAGGCAAACATTTTTAGATCCCAGAAAAATCGGTATTTTTCACTTGACAAAATAAGCTTGACGTCCTTGATTCTAAAACTTCTCCCGATATCTCCGAAACGCGCGCGATTTCGCAAAAAATATTAGTATTAATTTCCATTGATGAATCTATGGTCAAATATTTCGGTCATTATTCTTCGAAATAACTTATTTCGGGAAAACCGACCAGATTTGATTTCAAGGATTGAATGCTGCCAAAAAATGTTTTGGAACTGGTGAAAGAAGTTAATGTGTCATTTGCTTTTATTTCGTTTTTTGACAATGTTTTTACCAGTTTTTCTCTATTTTAGGCCAACTAAAAGATTAAGGGTTTAAAGCGTCAGATACAATTAGAGAAAATAGAACGAGAAAGTGTCTTCTTCAAAAGGCTGCAGAAATAAAGAAACATAGCCGAGGTTATTTCAAATATCAGTATGATACAGAAAATCAGATACCAATCGTAATGATGGGAACAAATTTAGATTCCATAGAACCTCTATGTAAGGTAAAGCGATAGTCAAAATAGAAAGAAGAAAAACTCGATGTACGACAGTCAAGATTATTTTTATATAACTTATAAAAAAACTCGTGAACTCCTCCTTCCAGGTCTATGCTGAAAAGTAATTTCGTGTATGTATGTATGAATTTTATGTATTTTTTTAAATAGATCTTGTAAAGCAAATAAACTAACTTTTAGGATCAAGCAAATATGTTAAATTTTTCTGTTGTGAATGCCTAGAAATATCATTCCCTTTTCAATGGTAATCAAAGCTTAGACTTACTGAATTTTGTTAGAAATATAATAAGATTTTATTAATGAAACTTTACTAAAAGTACCTTGAAATGTAAGCCTGGTTCAGTATCACAAACTTTATTACAAAGTTCATTCAAGAGTCAGATGGGAATATATCAAATCTGAAGCAACGTTATGTTGAAAACGAGAATGTTTCATAAAATTTCATAATAATAATGATTAAAATGTATAACGAAGTAGAAGCCTCCATAGTCAATAAAATAATAATAATTCTGTTATTCCAATATATTTTTTTTAATAAATGCTATGTTAAAATCTCTATATATATATATAAATCTTTAGAAACCTACTGTATTCATTTGGATACATAGTTTTTTTGTCATGCGCACAAAAAAATATATTTCTTGTAATAAGTGTTTTATTTATATATTATACTTGTTGAAGTAAATTCTCCAACGACAAAAATAAAAATAAAAAATTGGGGAAATAAATGGGTTAAAACTCAAACAAGAAGAAATAAAAGCATAAGTTGCAGCTGAAATTAGCTTAAAAATTAAGAAAAATATACCAAAAAACATACAAGACGAAGGTATAACATGCCTATGGGATAAAAAGATGGATATTCTGATAAACACAACAAAGAATAAAGTAGGTCTCAAAAAAATAGACAGTTGACGGAGGTAATTATCCTATTAATGGAAAAAATACGCGGACTTAAGAACCAAGGCGGTGGAAATAACTATAAAAAGGCATAAAAACATATTAAAACAAAGATTAGATCAGCAAAAAATGAATCGAACAATTGCTTGATGACTTCCATTTGCATTAAAAATCTAAAAGAAACAGCAGAAGTTGGCAGAAAATTTAACTTAGCAATGCTAGTAAATCAGAATAACAAAATAATACTAGATACTCAGGAGAAAAGTGAAGTTTGGAAACAATAAATTAAGAATCTCTTTGCAGACGAAGGATCGAGCAATAATAATATTGACTTCGAGATCGATAACAACTTGACGGGTCCATAAATTAGCAAAACTGAAATTGAAAGTGCTATAATTACTAGAAGAAACAACAATGCTGATAGCTCAGATGAAATTACATCGGAAATACTTAAACCTATCGATTAAAAAGGCATAGGCATGTTGCACAAAATACTCAGCAAAATCTATGATGCTGGTCATTACCCTACACAATTGCTTTCATCAACCTTCATTCCCTTACCTAAGAAAATAAATGTTATAAAAATGCGAGGAACATAAACTCAGCATTAGATCAGACTTATAAATCATACATTAATATTGTTTTTCAAAATCAATCATCAAAGAGTGTAAGGAAAATGCGAAAGCGCAATCAGCGTTACACAGTTTGGCTTCTGGCAAGGACTGAGCACAAGAAAAGCTTTTAAAATTGTCATGACCAAAAGAATAATGTTTACGCTTTATAGATTATGAGAAGGCATTTGATAGAATGCAATACTATAAACACATCGAAATACTTAAATGGTCGAGCATTGATCAGAAAGATATGTGATGCAACGAAAGCGTATAGAAAAACCAAACAGCCAAAATAAACATTGAAAATGAAACTACAAACACCATAAAGATCTGTAGAGGGCTGAGACAAGGTTGTGTTCTAAGGTCACTCTTATCTAACCTACACTCTGAGAACATATTCCTGGAAGCTCTCACAAAGAACATTATAGTCAATGACATATGAGTATGCTTTTATGCTTTTATTAATAGATTTTATTTTTCTAAGAAATCAGAAAATTTTCCTCAAAACAAACAAACTTCGAGGACTGTATAAAACAGAATATGGATCTTAATATATTCCATATAAATATCCAATCATTAAATAATAAAATTAACATGTTATCCAACTTCTTACTACATGAATCTTTTCATATAGTATGCATATCAGAACATTGGAATTCTCAAGAATTAATGAATGTTGTAGTTTTACCAGGTTATGACTTGGCTGCAAAGTACTGTAGAACTAATTATATCCACGGCGGAACTTGTATATACATACGAAAAGATTTATCTAGTAATATAATTCCACTAAATGAATTTTGTATTGATAAGGAATCTGAGTTTTGCGCTATACATGTTCCATGTTTTAATATTGTCGTTGTTTGTATATATAGAGCCCCTGCTGGAGATCCAAATAAATTTATAGATAAACTAGGTGATGTTCTCCATTATATAGATAATAAGTTTACATATAAACATTCTACGATATTTGTAGCAGGAGATTTCAATATTAATTTTAATAAAAAATTGCCTATTCAACAATTATTGCTTTCACTTATTCAGTCATATGGACTGCAAACTACTATAAATGATAGCACAAGAATATGTAAAACTACTGAAAGTTGTATTGATAATATATTAACAAATATAACAAACTATACTGCTGGGACAATTAATCCAAATTTATCAGATCATCTAGGTCAATTTATTAAATCTAAAATTATTAATAAATCTGATAAGAAAATAGTTAAAAGGGTTTATATGAATGTAGATCTTTTAGACAAACAACTTGGTGATATTCTTGAACTAAGTGATGATGTAGAAAATATTGCTACATACATTAATCATATCTTGTCTGAATGTATGGAAATATATCTGAACCTTAAAAAGCATTCCAATGATATAGTAAAAACTAACTGGTTTACTCCAGAACTTGTAAACATGAGAAACACATTGAATTTTCTTTATGAATATTATATATTAACTAAAACGGCTGCAGCCAAAGAATTATATACGGATCACAAGAAAAAGTATATAAAAAAACTAGATGACACGCGTAGACTTAGTTACAGTAAGTTTATTGAAAATTCAAGCAATGCAGCAAAGGCATCTTGGCAGCTAATCAATTTTGAACGGAATGCAGGCCATGATTTTAAAACACCTTCTATATCCTCGGAAACGTTTAATGATTTCTTTATAAATCACATTAATTTAATCGTTCAAAATATTCCCGATATTAGTCTACCTTCTTCAAATATACAGGGTTCTAGTGGATCTTTCTTTTTTGTACCTACAGACACAGATGAAGTCCTTCGAATTATTAACAACTTAAAAAACAGTAAATCAAGGGACATATTTAATATGGACTCATTTATTCTTAAAAAAATATCTACAAAAATAGCTCCTTATCTAATATCCTTATATAACAAGTGTTTTTGTAATGGAATATTTCCAACTGTTTTTAAAATTTCTCGAATTGTCCCTATATATAAGAAAGGAGATATTGAGGATGTTTTGAACTATAGACCAATAGCTATCATTCCTATAATAAGTAAAGTGCTAGAAATATTGGTCAAAGAACGTTTACTTTCATATTAAACTTTTTTAAATCATATCTTAGCAACCGAAAACAATGTGTTAGTGTAAATGGTATTAATTCAAGCTTTAAGGATGTAGTACATGGGGTACCTCAAGGGTCCGTTTTGGGCCCAATTCTTTTCATTATATATATCAATGACTTACCAACATACATGGCTCCTACTAAACTCATCTTGTTTGCTGATGATACCTCTTTTATTTGTAGTCATAGCAACCGTACCATTCTTGAAAAAATGGCAGCAGAGGCTGAGAACAGAATAACTGACTGGTTTAATGCCCACAAATTAAAACTAAATACTGTGAAAACTATTGGTCGCTCCTAACCTAAGAGGAAACATACCAGACTCTGTGACCGTTCTAGGGATACGTGTGGATAATCAGTTAAAATGGCTTGACCATATCGATGTACTGGCAAAAAAACTCAATAAGTCACTGTTTTTATTGAGAAAACTGGACAAGTTAGTAGACAAGAAAACATTAATAAATGCATTCCATGCATTATTTAACAGCCATGTGCATTATGGTCTAAGAATTTGGGGAAATTCGAGCGGGTCAACCCGAATCTTTCTTTTACAAAAACAAGCGATTCGTATATTAGTGACCATAGGCAGAAAGGATTCATGCAGAGGCCATTTTAAACGTTTAAGTCTATTAACGGTTCCAGCTTTATTTATTTATAAAACGTGTGTGTATATACATAGAAACCGTAATAAGTTCATCAATGTAAACAGATCTCATTCATATTCCACTAGATATGGATCCCACATATTGGGTGCTAGAGCCAAGTATACTAGACTGGCTAATAACACTACACAAACAGAGCTGTACAACAAATTACCTGAAACGTTAAAATCTATGTCACTAAAACAATTCAAATCTAAATTAAGAACAATATTAATTAATGCAGAGCCATACACAACAGATGAATTCAGAAATATTAGTTTCAACAATTATATTTAGTACTATTAGTTCACAATATTAAAATCAATTTTATGATTTCTGATCTTTTAACCTGTTATAGTATTATTAATACAACTTGTATTGAACCTAAGCTCATCTTATCCTACTAAATTTTAATTTTATACTCAATTTTATTTATACACTGACTAATACTATGTTTTATGTATCCATCCTTCTATTTATGCAGTAGTTTTAAGTTTTTTATGATTTATTTTACGACTTTATTAACTTATTCGTTTTAAATTTTATCTATACACCGATCTTATTTTATTTATACACTAGTTTTAAGATTTATTTTATTTTATTAACATATTTGTTTTAAATTTTATCTATACATTGATTTTATTTTATTTATACACTAGTTTTAAGTTTTATGATTTATTTTATTTTATTAACAAATTTATTTTAAATTTTATCTATACATTGATTTTATTTTATTTATACACTAGTTTTAAGTTTTATGATTTATTTTATTTTATTAACATATTTGTTTTAAATTTTATCTATACATTGATTTTATTTTATTTATACACTAGTTTTAAGTTTTTTACGATTTTATTAACATATTAGTTTTTAATTTTATATATATATACTGGTGTTCTTTTATTGTTATTTTATTTATACACTAGTTTTATGTTTTATTTATACATTGTTTCAACTTCCATTTGTCTGAAATCCGACTTGAATTTTGTTTCTTTTGTTTGATTGTATGTATAATTGTATTTTTAAATTTATACTTCTAATTATATATTGACGTGTGTAAACCTGTGTGTCCTAGCACCAATAAAGTATTAGTATTATTATTATTATTATGGATTTGCAACATACGATATGCAAGTGACACAGTACTGTTAGTCCAAAATGTAGAAGACCTCCAAGAACTGGTCAACATAGTAAGGAATCACAGCAAACGCATGAGTCTGAACATGAATATTATAAAAATTTATGATTATTTTCCGAGACCAGAATTTTGGGAGGGACGTTGTGTTAGCTTTCAACGACTTATCAATTGAGAAAGTGCAAAAATTTAAATACCTCGGAATGTGGCTAACAACGGACTGTACATTAGCCACTAAAATTAAATGCAGAATTGAAAATGCTTGAAGTTTAAATAAAACACTTTATAACTTTGTTTTACCACTATATTTTGTATAACTGTGACTAGTTTCAACTTTATGTTTGATAATGATCAGCTTATGATCGAAACTAGTCACAGTTATACAAAATATAGTGGTAAAACAAAGTTATAAAGTGTTTTATTTAAACTTATTATCAAAATGCACCACTAAGTGAACGCCGCCATCATACAAGAATGCTTGAAGTTCATTAATGATATTTAAAAAAGTTTTTACCAGCACTAAATTTTATTCCAATCTTAAGATACGGCTCACTAATGCTATGTATGATCGGTGCTCCTTTACAGAATGGAAGGCTCGACGCTTAAAGCAACATCATTGAATAAAATAAAAGCGATTGAAATGTGATTTTACCGCAGAGTTCTGAAAATCTACTGGACAGCACGAGTTACAAACGAAAAAAATTCTACGATGATGTAGGTTGGAAAAGCGAAAAAAAAAAGAAAAGTGGCATATCTGGGACATATTATGCGTAATCAAAAATATTACTTCCTTCAGGTAATAATAAAAGGCAACATTGATGGAAAAGAGGAATAGGAAGAAAAAAGATTTTGTGGCTCAGGCACATAAGACAATGGACTGGACTGATACTGATAGTATAGTCTGGTTCATACACTCAGAAGACGAGAAAAAGTGGATCATATTGTCGCAAACATCCATTATACATCAAAAGAAGAAAAACTATTTCTCCATGTTGCTTTGGGTCTCCAAGAGTTCTTTCAGGAACTTCCTTTGTCCCCCTTATCATAGAAAACCGCAATTACCAATAATAGAAATATTGGCAACGGGTAATTCTGTTTTTTTTCTCGTGCGTTTCAGTTTCAAAAGGCTGAGTTGCGGTAGAAACTCAAAAAAGTTATTGTTAGGCGTCCAGAACGATGTTTGTAGGCGATATCTTCCCGTCTCTGCATGAACGCCTTGTACCACCTCTCGTAATGTGACCTTTAAATGCAGTCATCCTGACTTGTTTTATCCCACTGCAATGAAAGTACGTGCATTACTTTCACAACAAACCCTGTATACTCATTAGAGCTAATTACGGACCATTAAATACGTATTAACCGATAAATTGAATATTTTATTGACGGGGAAAACAACAAACTCCACCATTACGATTTAATTGAGTACTCTCGGCGGCCGTAAATTTTATAATTCGCTCAATTCATTAGCGATAAGGACAATTAAATCGAGAGCGGGCAGCACATCCTCTCCGCGCACCGGCGGTTAATTCCTTTATCTAAATTTCGCGACTTTTTTTTTTATTACCCGGCATCCATCGAACGAGCCACTTTCAATTAATTAGCCTTAAACAGGCTCACCTGCGCAATTACCATTCCGATCGGGAAAACTCCAATTTTCATACGGTTTCCTTTAAGGTGATTTAGATCGCACGTCGCCAGAATCGTAATTAGTCGGTGCACGTGTGCGCGTGTGGACGTGTTAGTAATTAATGAATGGACCTTACATGTACATGTGTAAATTATTTGAGTTATTTTTATAACCAGAAAAAAAAACTCTTTAAACAGCCCCTTCTATGTATCAAAGCAATAATAATATTTATTATTTTCCTGTCATTGCTGTTCTCATATTAATTTATATTTTTTGTAATTCATTGTACGTATAATAATAACTTTATAATAATAGGTAGAGAATTGATAAACACTTAGTTTGTTTCACTGATTTGTTATATTTACTCAACTAGTGTTGTTGTTACAGTAATTAGAGTAAAAATCTTTATTCACATTTTTTTTTCCTTTTACACTAATAGTAATTCCATTTTGTGCTTTATTTGTGAACGGGCTATCGACCATTGGTCTTTTGGCTTGTTACAGTATTATCAAGAGTTATAATGGTTAAAACTATAGTCATATAATCAATCTTGTTGGTGAATTTAACAAAAATTTAAGTTCAGAATATTTTTCAGTCTATATTACAGTAATATTAAGGGTTGTTTATAGAAAGGTACTTGGGAATTTCTATAAACAACCCTTAATAAAAAAAAAATTACCCTGTGATAAACGAGAATCAAATTAAACTATACTCTGTAATTGTTTTTTTTTTCTAATATTCGTAGTACGTTTCATATTTCTTTTGAGTTACATTACTTTACATATTTAATATAAAATGCATCAATTATATATTTATATTAGGGTACAAAACATTGAAACGTCTACCCAGTAATAGTCGTCATCATCATCTTTATTACGAACAAATGTTGTATTTTCCTTCTGTAAGTATTTATGATGATGTCATTCGAATACAGCTTCAGCAATTAGTTAATGGTTGTTCGGTTGCGAATTAAGGGCACGGATACGGCGAATATATACTTTCGTTTTGCGAATTTCACTCGGATTCCAATTTCTAGATATTACGGACACACGGGCAGCTCAAAGGTAGTAATAAGAGGCAATAAACATAAATAGGATTCTATTGAATGGGATTTTAATAAAGAAATCAACTTTCTATGTAATCACGTGGAAATGCGCGGGCCGTCCGCTTAAAAATCGCTTTACAGTAACGAAAAACAATGATGCGTGATGCTGATGGTCTCGTGCAAGTAACAGTAATCAATTTGTTATTAAAACACGTATGCATTTATGAACAGAAGTTGCATATAAGTAAGTATCATATAATTAAAAAAGGTATTAAACCTCTCCTCTCACATTTCTTCACAAATTTCAAAAATAAAATATAATAGAATAGAATAGAAAGTTGAAAATCATAAACACCCACCAACCCTACATATGCACTTAAACTTAAACAAGAATTTACTTAATATATTTACTGATGAGGCTGTTATATGTTGAAAATTCATATTCACTTGTTTAGTTGTTGAAGTAAAACACTTCTTCGCTTCTCTTCGCCTAAAGAAGCCACAGTGTGGCGAAACAATTGTTGCGTTTTCAAAAAAAGCAATAATAAAGTGTTTTACTTCAAGAACTAAACAAACGAATTTACTTATACATTTCCTGTTATTAAAACTCAAATTACTGACCTAAAGTTTATTTCACTAATTAGATTGACATTCTTATTCCTATAAAATTTTTGATATTTACGTTTTAATTTTCTGTCAACTGATTAGGATTTTGATAATTATGTAAATTCCTAACCCCTTAGCTCTAGTATGAATAACAAGAAAAAAATCACCATGGAAGCGAGTAATTGAATAGGAATCTGATGAAGAGGATATTCAGTCATTACCTTCAGATTCAGAATCGAATACTGATTTTAGTGAAGGCGAAGATGAGCCAATTCTACAAAGGAGAACGAAAGTAAGAAAAATGTATTCTTCTAAAGAGGATAAAGATCAGCTTATTTTATTGAGTAGAACCGTAAGGAGAATATCTTCTTCTGAAGACGAAATTGAGAATGAGGGACGTGAATTGGCACAAAATACATCAGAGCAAAGCAATAATGTTAAACAATGGAGTAGTGACAAGAAAACAACACCACCTGGAATGTTTTGTGCTAATTATGGCCCAGCATAACACATTATGTATCTTGAAAATCCATCATCATAAGAAATTTGTTACCAGTTTATATGCGATTAATTAATTAACTTGATTGTCTTTCAAACAAATTTATATGCCGAACAAGAGGGTGAAAGACACATTCCAACAAATTCAGTAGAAATTAGTACATTGATAGGAATACATTTTCTGATGGGAATTAATAAATTGCCCAGTTATAGGGATTTTTGGAGTAGTACCCCGTATATGAGAAATGGATATATTAGTCAACTAATGACTCTAAATAGATTTGGATGGATCTTGTCTCACATTCAACTAAACTATAATATTCTAACACCTCAATCAATTACGATTAGCTCTACAAAGTCAGACCTTTTTTGAACAAAATGCAAAATAATTTCATCAATAATTATCAACTTAGTGAATATTTAGTGATTGATGAAGCTATGATAAAATTTATAGGACGCAGTAGCTTCAAACAAAAACCTATCAAAAGAGGATATAAAGTGTGGATGTTGGCGGACCTAACTGGGTACTGTTACAAATTTCATATTTATATAGGCAAAATTGACAATAAAATAACGAAAAATCTTGGACAAGAGGTATTAAATTCTCTCACTTGTGATAAACACAAACGGCAAATAAATGCTTATGGAGTTGTTAACAAAACAAGAAAACTTTTACCATACTTTGCATCTACCAAAGGGGGGGAATTTATATCACTCATTAGAAGTACAGGAGTAAATGCTACAAAATGGATTGACAATAGAAAAGTGTATATTTTATCAAACTATCACGACTCTAATCAGGTGTCATCAGTCCAGAGAAAGGAGAAAAGTTGCAAAAATATTTCTATAAATTGCCCTGAAATAATCACCGATTATAATGCGAACTTACGAAAAATTTGGTCAATTAATGAGTAACTATAATATTGATAGACGTAATACGAACTGGTGGCACCGTATATTGTTTTATTTTCTGGACGCTGCAATTATCATGTAGTTTCCAAGCAATTGGGACAAACTATTGATTTAAAAAAATGTTAGGGTCAATGTGTCGAAGGGTTTGTTGCCCAAACTTGAATACAAAAACACACACCACCAACATCAGCACTTACATTGCGAATTAGAAATTCTAAACCTACTGTTTCCTCAGAATTTCGAAAAAAGGACGCAAAACACCTTCCAGAGAACTCTACAAGAAGACGATGCCCACTATGCAGTACAAAAAAGAAAGAAGTTCGTACATCATGGTCCTGTACTGTATATAAAGTGCCACTGTAACTTGGTAAAAATATGTTTGAATAAATTTCATTTATTTAGTTAGTTCCCTGGTGAGATTTTTATGTCCATGTTGGTAGAACTTCCTTGTAATAATTTATAATTTTTTTACCATTTTTTGTATTAAAACATAAGATTTAATTAACCCTTTGCACTCCAGCCATTTGTTATAATAATTATAACGAAATAAAATAAAACTTTTACCATTGTATAAACATAAAATTCAGATCATACACATTGTAACGCAAAAATAAACACTTTTGATTATCTAAAAATTATGAGCGCTGAGTGAGATAAACAAGCGTGTCGCAAATGCGACGACAACGGAGTTATTCCTAACATACGAAATGTCGCAAATGCGGCGACAATGGAGTGCAAAGGGTTAAAATAACCTTATTTTGCCCCATTTTGCATATAAAGGTTTTGGGTGCAAATACATTTTTTCAATTGTCGAAATCATGTGCTTCAAAGGGATAAAACTCAAATTACAGGCCTATTTCACAAAAACAAAATCAAATATTGTGGTTTAGATGAAAACGTACATGTAAGGTGGGCGGGTGGACTCTAACCCACCCCATTCTAATCCACTCAATAAAATACACGACAGAGTTTTGATGGAAAAAATGAAAATTCGTTTTCGCATTAAAATCAATCATTTTCTTTAACAAAACTTATTTTCTTGTATGATGTCGGCGTTCACTTGGTGGTGCATTTTGATAAGAAGTTTAAATAAAACACTTTATAACTTTGTTTTACCACTATATTTTGTATAACTGTGACTAGTTTCGATCATAAGCTGATCATTATCAAACATAAAGTACCTAAATTTATTACAAACGTTGCTTATATACTATCGAAAAGAGGAGAATACATTACGTCGGTCTGGTCATTAAGAATGGAAAAACCCGGATTAATTTTGGCTTTATGAATTTCGAGTGCTTCCAGTAAATCCATTTTACGACCTTTATCGGTAAAGTGGATTACTGAAAGTACATCCTTTCCGAAAATATGATTGTTTTCTAATAAATGGTTTGCAAAAGTTGAATTGTTATATTTTAAGCGATAAGCTCGTTCATGTTCTTTGAGACGCGTTTCAAAATTCCGACCAGACTGACCAATGTAAATTCCTTTACAAGACCCGCATGTTAATCTATATATTCCTGCTCTTTTCATTATATTAATTTTGGGTTTTGGATTGTATTGTTTGTTGAATCAGAACTTGCCCTTCAAAAATCAGATGCAACTAATTTTGAAAAACATCAAATTTCCCAAATAATTAAAAACACTAAGTCAATATCAAATTCAGACAATAAAATAATTAAAACCTTACAACGCAAAATTAAAAATAATAATCTTACAGTCACTAAAGCGGATAAAGGTAATTCGACAGTTATACTACAAAAAACAGATTATGAACAAAAAGTTTTCGATTTTATCAATTCCTCCGAAATCATTGAAATTAAAAAAGATCCAACCGCTAATTTTCAAAATATCTTAAAATCATTGTTAAACAACGAAAATTCATTATTTAATAGTTCCAAAACATCACAACTACTCCCCATGAATCCTACAGCACCCAGATTATACGGCTTTATTAAAATTCATAAAAATAATCAACCCATTCGCCCTGTAGTTTCCTATTCTAACACACCAGCTAAACATATATCTTCCGAATTAACCCACATTTTCAAAGAAATTACAAACTTCTCAGATCCACACTCTATTAAAAACACGTCCGAACTAATATCTAATCTTAATAATAATAAAGTAAATTCGAATTGTAAACTGGTATCCTTCGATGTATCTAATATGTTTGCCAACATCCCACCTAAAGATTGTATTAATTTAATAACACAACATCTAGATAAAAATAATGTTAACCCTAGTATAAAAACAGATTTTTTAAATATTTTAGATACTATACTAAAACATAACTATTTCTCTTTCAATAATAAGTTCTATATGCAAAAAGAAGGCTTGGCAATGGGCTCACCCCTTAGTCCCCTTCTTGCAGAAATATTTATGGATAATATTACTAATAAAATTTTAAACTCTCCTTTAGGTAAAAAACATATTAGGTGGTGGTATAGATATGTGGATGATGTATTAGCATGCTTCGAAGGTACCAGTAGACAAATAACACAATTCCTTAATTTTATTAATTCCCTTCACCCTTCAATTAATTTCACCGTTGAAACAGAATCTAACAACACAATTAATTTTCTTGACCTATCTATTAATAAATCTAACAACATACTAACTTATGATATTTACAGAAAACCTACCTTCACCGACACTATAATTCCCAACAATTCCCGACATCCTTTTAAACAAAAAATGGCATCATTCAATTTTTTAATAAACAGAGCTGTCAAATTACCTTTAAGCCAAACTTCTTTTGAAAATGAAATTGCGACAATAAAACAAATGGCCATTAACAACGGATACTCAGCAAAATTAATAGAAAATTTAGTTCATAAACATAAATTAAAACAATACCAAAAATATATATATCCAGTAATTACACCCACTAACAACAAAAAATTTCAATGTTTAACATTTTTTTGGCCTAATAAGTATCAAAATCAAAAAAATCCTTAAAAAATGTAACGTTAATGTAGCTTTCAAATGTAGTAATAAGATATCAAATTTAATTTACAATCCAAAACCCAAAATTAATATAATGAAAAGAGCAGGAATATATAGATTAACATGCGGGTCTTGTAAAGGAATTTACATTGGTCAGTCTGGTCGGAATTTTGAAACGCGTCTCAAAGAACATGAACGAGCTTATCGCTTAAAATATAACAATTCAACTTTTGCAAACCATTTATTAGAAAACAATCATATTTTCGGAAAGGATGTACTTTCAGTAATCCACTTTACCGATAAAGGTCGTAAAATGGATTTACTGGAAGCACTCGAAATTCATAAAGCCAAAATTAATCCGGGTTTTTCCATTCTTAATGACCAGACCGACGTAATGTATTCTCCTCTTTTCGATAGTATATAAGCAACGTTTGTAATAAATTTAGGTACTTTATGTTTGATAATGATCAGCTTATGATCGAAACTAGTCACAGTTATACAAAATATAGTGGTAAAACAAAGTTATAAAGTGTTTTATTTAAACTTCTTATAAAACTTATTTTGTTTACAATTGAGAACCCTCGATTATGTTATGGTAATTGTATGCTTAGATAGTGGCCAACCACCCACCCTACAAATGCGGTTAAACTTAAACCAGAATTTACTTATGCATTTTTTGATATTAAAACTCAAGTTACTGACCTACTTCAAAAAAACAAAAACAACTATTGTGGTTTAAATGTAAACGTATATCTAGGGTAAGTGGGTAGCCTTTAGACCTCCTTTTAATAAGTAAAACACTTGACAGAGTTTATATGGAAAGAAATGAAAATATTAAAAGGTTTTTGCACAATTAAAATCAATAACTTTCTTCAACAAAACAGTGTTTTTTTTTAAATTGAGAACCCTCGTTAATGTTCCACCCACCCTACACATGCAGTTAAACTTAAACCAGAATTTATTTATACATTTCTTGTTATTAAAACTCAAATTAGTGACCTATTTCACAAAAACAAAACCAAGTTTTGTGGTTTAGATGTAATCGTATATGTAGGGTGGGTTGGTTGCCTTTAGACCACCTCCCAATCAGTAAAATCACACGACACAGTTTTATTAGAAGGAAATGAAAACTAAAAGGTTTTTGCATAATTAAAATAAATAAATAATTCTACAAAATACTTTTCTTTTAATTGAGAACCCTTGTTTTTGTTATAGTAATTACATATTCACTTAAACCTCAACCAGAATTTACTTATAAATTTCTTGATATTAAAACTCAAATTACTGACCTATTTCACAAAAGAACCAAATATTGTGGTTGTGTGGGTGGGTGGGTGGTCTCTAACCCACCTTCCAATCAGTAAAACATACGACAGAGTTTTAAAGGAAGGAAATTAAAAAAAAATAACAGATTTTTGATCAATTAATATTAATAATTTACCTTAACAAAACATTTGTTTTTAATTGACAACCCTCGTTTATATTATAGTAATTGCATGATAAGATAACGTCCACCAACCTACCCTACATATTCAGTTTAATTTAAACGAGAATTTACTTATAACTTAATATTTAAACTCAAATTACTAACCTATTTCACAAAAACAAAATCAAATATTGTAGTTTAGATGAAAACGTATATATAGATTGGGTGGACGGCCAATAATCCACCTTTTAATGAGTAAAACACACGGCAAAGTTTTAATGGAACGAAATGAAAATATTAAAAGGTTTTTGCACAATTAAAATCAATAATTATCTTCAACAAAACAGTGTTTTTTAAAATTGGGAACCCTTTTTTATGTTATAGTAATTGTGTGGTGGGATAGTGGCGACCCACCAACACTACATATGTAGTTGAACTAAAACCAGAATTTACTTATAAATTTCTTCTTATTAAAACTTAAATTACTGGTCTATTTCACAAAAACAAAAACAAATATTGTGGTTTAGATGAAAACTTACATGTAGGGTGGGAGGGTGGCCTTTCAACCCACCTTCCAACCAATAATACACACGACAGAGTTTTAATGGAAAAAAATGAAAATATTAAACGGTTTAGCATTAAAATCGATACTTTTTTTTAACAAAACTGTTTTTATTTTTAAATTGAGAACACTCCATTATGTTATGGTAATTGTATGCTTGGATAGTGGCTACCCAGCCACCCTACATATGCAGTTAAACTTAAACCAGAATTTAATTATAAACTTCTTGATATTAAAACTCAAATTATTGACCTGTTCTACAAAAACAAAACTAACTATTTTGGTTTAGATGAAAACGTATATGTAGGATGGGTGGGTGGCCTCTAATCAACTTTCCAATCAGGTTAACATTTGACAGAGTTTTAATAGAATAAAATTAAAATATTATTGATGTTAATTGTGCAAAAACCCTCTATTTTTGCACAATTAACATCAATAATTTTCTTTAACAAAACATTTCTTTTTAATTAAGAACCCTCGTTTATGTTAAGTAATTATATGGTGGCATAGTAGATATCCATCCACCCTAAATGTGCAGTTAAACGTAAGCAATAAGTTAGTAATTTACTAATACATGTTTTAATATTTAAACTCAAATTACTGAACTATTTCACAAAAACCAAACCAAATATTGTGGTTTAGATGAAAACGTATATGTTGGGTGGGTGGATCCAATATTTAAAAGTCTTCAAGAGAGTAACAAGCCTTTACCTTACAATTAAAATTTGTTTAATTGCTCGTTTAAATTGTTTTATTAGAAGATTCCTTGTCTAGGGTGGCAATTTATTGTAAAAAATAATTGAGTAATTAATGGGTACCATTCTGTGTCTTTGCAAGTCTAGTTTCATTTAGGCACAAGTTTCCTTTAAACCTGCAACAATTTAAACTGCGTTTCTCTGGAGTCCAAAAATTCGATGTCTCGAAGCCGCATGTCCCTACGATAATACCGTATCGAAATTTTTGTCTCTATTAGTAAAAAATAAGCTGTCTCTGAGTACATCTAAAGACAAGTTCTAAGCCTTACTTCTCAAACAAAACATATTTTTGGATAAGACTTATCCAAATTGATTCCATGTTCCCTTGTTCATACAATTTCAACGTAGTTATTGATTATACTGAGGACTTTTATACAGTCCGTATCTTTATTTGTTTTAGACAAAGAGAATAACATATTCGTTGATGTAGTAGTGTTAAGTAGTAATCCATTGTTGTTACACCATTCTTTAACAGTATTTATACTATCAATATGTTTAATTGTGATATCTTCCAAGCAGTTACCTTCATAAATAATAGTACTGTCATCCGACTCTCTGTTTTATTAGTGTTTCTAAGGTTTCTTTTTCTAATTAGTAATTTCCTAAAGTGATACCATCATCTGCTCTATAGTGTACGCAGTAAAATACGTATTTTACATAAGTTCATAATAATAAGTAAGTCGCAAGTTTCATTGTTGTATCTATTTTATATCTAGTAACAATTAAGGCGATATTCTCAGAATACGAGGTATCGGACTGTGCCGCACCGTATTTCTTTCGCCATATTTTATAGTACTGTTTTTGGTTTATAACATTTTCCTTTATTATCTTATTTACATTATTTTCATGTTTTACCTTTGCTCTATTTTGTGTACCTTCCGTGGCCCACCGTATTAATTTTTCTTAATCGCCCTGATCGGCTCCTGGGCGTAGTGTCTTTGTAAATATCCTTAGATAATTATCGCTTTTATTCAGAAAATAAAAGGAACAGTTAAAAAAATCTTGATGCAATAAACACAACAATTAATGGAATTAAAACTGGAAAATAGTATACTAAAATCTAGAGTGAAACCCTGTTCATCAAAACATGCAGAATTACGGAACTTTACAATATAAGCTATTCGCAACGAGAAGAAAGCTTATTATAAATATTGCTTGAAACATGAATAAAATCCTTGGATCGCGTTTAAGAAGTTGTGGCAAAAAACTGAAACTAAATCTAGAACTACCAGAAAATCTAACAAATCCAAACTTTATAAACCAGCAATTCAATAATAATGACCTACAGCCGATAAGCTTTCTTTTGTCACTCTCAAAAATATTGGAAAAGCCAGTGTACAATCAGTTAATTGATTATGTCAATAAAAACATTATTATTCCTGCAAATGAATCAGGATTTCGTAAAGGTCATAGTTGTACAACAACTATAATCGAATTATTACATGATATTGTTTCTAATTCTGATAAAGGGCTGGTCACATGTTTAATATTATTAGACTTTTCCAAGGTTTCGATACTATATCACATCGTCTTATACTTGCTATCTTGATATATATTTTAGTGTCAGAAAATAGTTTTGAGTTCTTTTGAAGATCCCTTTTGGATAGGAAAAAAATTAGTTAAAGCCAAAGGTAGGTAAGATATCTTATATGTAGACAGCAGCATATATATCTGTCATGCTGACATAAACAGCCAAAAATTCTCCCCTAAAAAGGGGATACAAAGTAAATACAAGTATTTAAAGAAAAATACAGATGTCCAAGGAGATGTTTGCACCCTCAGCATCATGGACAAATACAAGGGTTAGAGTGGAAGAACGTCGCAACTGCAAGAACTCCGCCCAGCTTCATCCATCCAAAATTTCTGTACGTTTTGTTTTATATTTGTGTATATTCATATGTATTTAATTTTTTGTAAAGAAAGCTAAAGATAAATAAACATAAACATCCGTTGAGGCTCAATTTTTAGGACTGCTGTTCTTTAATCTGTACACGGCATTTATGAAAAATGCAGAAGACAGTCAACTATATCAATCATTTCACCCTACTAACCACATTGTTGCGTATAATAATATTAACATAGATTTTCAGAATTTCTGCTAAGCTGCAAAGCGCCACAGCTTGCTTTTAAATCCCAATATATGTAAAATTTTGAGTCAAAAACCTTGGTGTCATTATTGATGATAAATTATACTTTAGTGCACGTACCGATAATGTGGCAGAAGGCATACTGTAAACCCAATTTATAACCTACGTATTATAGTTTCGTTGATATTTCGGCTAGGAAGGTATTTTGTACCTCAATAGTACACTCACAATTCAATTTTGCCTGTGAGGTATTTTCTCCATTTTTATGAGGAATCGATATCAGTAGTATTGAAGAATTGCAGAACAAATGTATACTCTATACGCCATATACTAAAAGAATTAAATTGCTTAAGTATGTGCAATCGCTTCAAACTCCATACATTAGTGCTTTATAAGCAAATTCTTAATAATAAAATACCTAAAATTTTATATGCATGCATTTTAGAGATTCTATCCAATCACTATATCACATCCTAAATTGAGCACAAATAAATAATTGATTAAAACATTGCTGAATATTTGCTTTAGGCTGGCTAAATATAAGGTGTAGTAAAAAGAAAGCCAATATTGCATGGAATGAATTACAGGCTTTAATTACCATTAGAATGATTTGGGTGAAATGTGCGACGTTTTGTTTGTTAAATTTATGAATGTAATTTCATTATACCTCTCTCATAGAAACCCTCATCCCTACTTGCACAAAATTGAGACAGTCGATTTTCATAAGCCTCTTTTCAGGTGAATTTTTAACAAACAAAATTGTTCGCCACTGACAGAAATAAATGGTAATCACTTGATGCCAGGTCCGGACTATAAGGTGGATGCATAAGAACCTCCAAACCAAGCTTCCTGAGCTTCTGGTGGGTCAATATCGATGTTTGTGACCTGGCGTTTTCCTGATGGAACACAATTCCTCTCATTCCTCTCCTATTGGCCAAAGCTGGCTGCTTCTTTCAAACGGAACATTTGTTGAAGGTACAGCTCCTAGTTAAAAATGTTGCAATAGGGGAGCAGCTTATAATAGATAATTCCTTGATAATCCCAATAAAACCCTCCTAGCCATCAATCCTGACTTTGCCACCATTTACACTGGCTCGCCTCGATTCGACCACAACCGTTTTCGCTTGACGTTGTCGTAAGCGATCCACTCTTCATCACCAGTTACCAAAACGCTTCAGAAATGGGTCGATTTTGTTGCGATTCAGGAGCAATTCACAGATGGAAATTTAGTCCATGAGGTTTTTTTCTGTTGCCTTGTTCTTTTTGTGTCCAGCCTAATTCAAATGTTTGCAAACGGCATTTTGAGCAATCTTTAGCTCATGGGCAATTGAAAGAGTCGGTCGGTCGCAATGTCCATGATTTTATCGATATTTACGACCATTGCGTACCACATCGAATGACATCGAAATTACAAATATCAATTTGGACAAAATGGTAATGTATTTACAAAAAATATTGCTGGTATGTATTTTGTTCAATACATGTTTGAAATCGACTCTAGTAGCTTACCATTAGTGAAAGCAACAAATCAATAGTAATCAAAAATTGGGTTCAGGCTGAAGATAGAGGAAGGTAGCCTAATTTGGACTAGAACCTAATTTAGACTTCTATGATATCCAAAGACTGATGAAGTTTGTTCAATTTGAGATAGACATTTATATGTAGATATAGACCAAGTTAAATCAATACTGTTAATGAAGAAACGCCTCGTGGCTATATTGTAAGCAGTATTAAGTAAATTTCTTATTTCGACGTAATAGTGAAATATTGAACATTCCAGTTCAGCTGAAAACAGTTACTAACAATGGACCCGTCCAATTTCGTCAAAGACAATTCTTTTACAGGCAAAATAAATTTAAAAAATATTTTTAGGATTACAATGTCAAAAAGAGTACACCATGGATTATTGTTTAAAAATTATTTATTGTTTATTGATTGCTGTCGCCGCATACAAAAATAGTTATTGCAGCTTGAATGAATGCAGTTGTGTGTATGTTGTTTCCCTAGGCAATCAAAAGACATGCAATACTGTTGAAGCATTGTGTAGACCTGCTACATTTCTACAGACTTGGAAATAATTTTTCTGAGCATATTCTTCGCCTTGAATAATGTTTTTTGGTTTAATTATTAAGGTCGTTAGAAAACAAAAATTTGATATTGCAGAAAAATATGGCTTACTACATAGTTTCAATCGAGATAAGAAAATTGCAGGTGAAGCATGGTTTTACGCATATTTTTAAACAAAATCCCCATCTTTTGCTCCGGAATCCTGAAGGAAATTTAATTGCAAGAGACAAAAACATTAATAGAAAGAATGTCAATCATTTTTTCGATCTCTTAGAACGAATTGTTGTGAAGCATAAATTTACAGAAAATACAATCAACCGAGACATTTTGCTTAGTGGTAAACCGAGATTTATCCATATACACTATATTTGACGTGGATGAATCTAAGTTTTCCACTGTGCAAAAGAGTCAAAAGTCAAGAGTTCCAAAATTGTTGTTTGTAAAGGAATGACGTTTAACAAGTGGTAATCGTGGTGTTTATACAACTGTGGTCTGTGTAGTTAGAGTTGCTGGTGTGTATATTCCACCTATGATAATTTTAAAGAGAAAATAGTTTCACCCTGATCTAAAAATTAAGCACATTTCCCAAATATTTTTCTGAATTTAATTGTTGAGTGGCTTAAAAATTTTGAAAAGCATATTCGATGCTAAAGTTTGCTGGCTTTTGAGTTTGCTAAGAAGAATTGTACGTTTCCTAAGCTTGTGAAAAATAAGTCTGGAAAGGATCAAAAAATGCTACATCCAAAGGCTGTAAATAGTAGAAATATTTCTAATATTTCATCTGCCTTACCGTTTACAGCCTTTGGATATGGCACTTTTGGTCCTTTCCAGTTTTATTTTACAAAAGTTCAGGAAATGTATACTTGCTTATATATATATATGTCATATATATCTGTCATGCTGGCATAAACAGCCAAAAAGTCTTCCCTAAAAAGGGGATAAAAAAGTACATACAAGTATTTAAAAAAGAATTTAGATGTCCAAGAGGATATTTGCACCCTCAGCATCATGGACAAATTCAAGGGTTAGAGTGGAAGAACGTCGCAGCTGCACGAACTCCGCCCAGCTTCATCCAACCAAAATTTTTGTACGTTTTGTTTTATATTTGTGTATATTCATATGTATTTATTTTTTTGGAAAGAAAGCTAAAGATAAATAAACATAAACATAAACATAAACATGAAGGGGATAAAATATTTCAAACGCAAATATCAAAATTACTTAATGAAACATATAACAACTGCAGGAATTGTAGAAAGTGCCTTCACTGCTTCCGGAATTTGACCGGTGAATAGGTATGTATTTACAGATGACCGATTTGCACCAGCTGAAGTTTCGTAAACGTCTAAAACCCTTGTTACAACTTCCAACAATGACGATGATGATACGGCTGGAATTCATAAGCTACCGCGGAACGAAAATGAATGATTTAGTAGAGTTCTTAAAGAAATTTCACCGCGAGCAAAGAAAAATCGAAATCCAAATGACCCAACGTCTTCTCGCGGTGCATCAATAGCCAAGAAAGCAGTTGAAATAACCAAGGAAGAAGAAATTATAGAATGGATGAAATGTCACACTTGGATACATACTCGATGTGTTGGAGTTAGTGGTGCAATTAAAATGGTATTTTGTTGTACTTATCGTTAAAAAACGAATGGTTCAAATAAGGAAACCAGTTTCCTATAAACTTTTTGAATTTATTTTTCACTGTTTAAATTTAAAAGTAATTTTATTTTTATCTAATCATATCAATTAAGTACAATTCATGACTTTAGTATATATTTTATAGATTTAAGGGTAGAATAGAGGCCAAATGATGCATTAAACCTGAGAGGTTTCATCTTGCCTTTTTTTCTCTTTGCAATTAGCGATACACGTGCAGTCCACATTTCCACGCAATTACGCGGGAATAGAGAAAATCCCACATTCGACTGTAATCACATCGTAAAATAGAAAAGTTTATATTTACAAATTGTTACCTTCTATGTACGTCTAATGAAAGGCACTTGTTACCAATCACAATAAACTTCCATAAAATCCAAACGGCGGTAACTAATATGGAAGATGTGATTAGTTAGTAATAAATAATTTATACATATTCCATCGTTAAGTTTTATGATCTCTTTTTCACAAATGATAAATATTTCCACTTCAACATTTTATTGATAGTTATTTTATTATTTATAGCGTGTAGTATTATTTTATAATTATTGCTACGAAATACTATTAACTGGTCGATAGCTTGTTGATAAATCTTCGCAGTATTTGTAATTATATCGTCATTATTTTTGTTATATATCTATTAAAATTTTTGAACAGATACGTCATTATATATAATAAAAATAACACAGATGATTTTTTTAATTTTATTGATTATGAATAAATTAACCTATTCAATGTTTTTTTAAATGAATTTATTATCTTTCCTGGTGTTTAAAACCTTAGGCAAAATCAATCGATCATTTATTTATAGCAACATATAGAGTATTTATTATCATCTGCAAACCGATCACGATAAGACGTTAATTTGCCGAAATGATTTTAATTAATCCGAACGGTCGTGGAATTTAATTAGCGTCCGCATTAATTACCGCTTCGTCATTTTTTTTTCCTTCGCTACATTTGTGCAGCGCACACACCAAGTTTGCATTGACATTTAACATGGGGCCACGAAAAAGCGAATGAGCGAGCAAGAAGATGCAAAAAAAAAATTGACAAACTGGACTCTCCAAAAACAAACCCATCGTCCGTTATTTCGGAGGGGTTTTCTCGATAATTTCCTGCCGGTAATTGCGAGACCTCGTGGAGTGTGCGTAAATTTTCCCGGTTCATATAATTACGGTCGAGGATGTTGTAAAGAAATATTCGGTAGGAAATTACGTTTTTAATACAACGTTTGGTTATCGTAACGGAATTCTTTGTATAGGTAATCGTATCTGTAAATTAGTCACAAAAACAAAAAATACATTAATAAAATAAACAATAAATGACTATACTATATATTAAAGAAAGTATATACACACTAATCTAATTAATTATATAATATGGTAAACTAAATATTAAAATAATTTTGGGTTCGTTGCTTATGCGTCCGTTTGTGTCTTAACTAAAAACTAATAAATAACTTAAACACTTTTATTATTGGAATTTTCTATTCTTTATGTCTTCTTAAAGTAGTAAAAATTATTAAAAAATTACTTGCACAAATGAATTGAAGGGTAAATATAGTAATTAGAAATAATTAAAAAGAAACTTTAGTAATTAAATTATTAATTTTATATAAAAATAGAATTATATTTTATGTGTCTTTTCTTCTTATCAAACAAAACCAGTTTCTACGTATCGAATTGAATTGCATCACCACAATTCATTCGGGAATTGATCGATCGCTGATTGGAACCTGAAGTGATCGCCGAGCGGCGCGCACAAGAATTGCCGTACCGGAAAATTACACATGAAACCACCTGAAGTTGTAAGATGGAAGATGCTATTTTGTATTATTACAAGGAGCGAAATATCAATTACGCCCGTGGCGGCCTGAAATTGTGTGGCATCCACGACGTCCTCTATTTGAAGAGTGGTACTTATTTGTTCAGTCGTGCACCAAGTAGTTGGCTTACTGAACAAGTGTACTTATTGATGATGCGGCGTTACAATTTTTCACCCGACGTTTCTATTCTGCGGCGCGCAGGTGCGATCTAAAATCTCCGATACTTCTCCAACGCATACGAACGCGGCATTAGTGGAATTCCTGAAAAACGCGCCGCAATGTATGTATAGTTGTGTAACGCAGCCGAGTGATCTAGTTGGGAGAGTCTGTTGCTGGCAGGTAGCTAACTTACCGTCGGTTAAAGACCTCTCTTGGTTACGACACTACCGGTCCAGCTCCAGCTATGTACCAGCGACGCTGAACTCCACTTGCTTCTTCTGGCTTATAACACTAGATTAGATACTGTCAGAATGTCAACTCGTTTAAACGTATTATGCCGAACAATGGACATTAAATTATTGCTGGTAATCTAATCGCTCTACAAGAGTGAAATGCAAATTAATAGGGACGCCGAGAGTTTGGAAATTTCGATTATCATCAGGATAAATATTTTGATTTATATTAAAATTTTAATAGAAAACAATCTCCATTTATTTAACCTTATGAACAATTAATTACTAAAATAATATTATGACAGTATAACAAGGGTTTACAAATTATTGTCAATTACATAATTGCGGCAGTAATATGTACCATAGAAAAATAGAATTTTTCGTTCGTGACAAAGAAATGCATAACGCAATAAATGTCAGGGCGGCCATATTTGGCCGATGGACGAGCATCAAGGATGATTAGCGGTAGCCGTGTTGTGTTTTTGCGCACCGTGGTTATTGGACTCGTGACATTTAACTCAGCTCCAGCAGAATACCTAATTAGTTCCCAGATCAATGGATTAGCGATTCACTTGTTGTTGCTGAAATTGTACAATACACTTGCCGCAAAAATGTGTATAATTAATTTATACGGATGACTAAGTCGACAGGTTGTTTGAACGGTGGTTTTTGTAAAGAGTGATGTAATTGGTTATAAAAGATTTAATACGTAGGAATTGAATCTATTGATTCATTCTGCCTGATTAAAATAATCTTCTCTCATTATCTATCATCTGCCTTTTATTTTTATTAGATATCTCTCATCTACTATTTCTTATTATGAATACTTTAATAAAAAATGTTTTTAATATATTGATATCTAATAACTGACTGTATTCTTTAGTCTACCATCTATTATCTGATATCTGTTATCTTTCACTTGTAATCCATAATCCGAAGAACTTCATAAAGTAATGATGGTTTTAAATGAAAATAAATAGTTTCATAAAAGAGACTTTCAGAAGTTAAATTTTTAGATAATTTTTACATTTTTCTGAAACATTAGAAAATACCTAATCATGTAATAATGATTAGTTAAATCTTAAACATTTAATTTTATATAAGAAGGAGATCATTTGGTCATCTGTCATATGTGTTCCAGGATCTGTTTAATATAAAAATTAATAAAAGAACTTTAAAGCATAAAAAATAATTCTAGAAAGACTCTTAGCCAATACATCGAATTATAAAAAATTATAACTAAACATTGTTTTACGTATAATTACGTTCCTTTTTATAAAAACAAATATTGCTAGCAGTTAAAAGCAGTTCAAATATTATAATGAAGAAGGAGACATAATTACTTTGTTTTGGCACATTATTTAAAATTACACGTGATTATAGTTTCGGCTAACAAATAGTATGAATGTTAATTTCTGTATATGCAATGTACGAGGATATAACACAAAAAAATTTAAAGAACATCATTTATCCGAACCTCAAATCTGCAATTACGCCAGTGCCACATAGTCCAGACGTGTCAATACCTGAGAAACCAACAAATTTAGAACTGCTTGTAACATAGTTCTGAACCTGAAGTTGATGAAAACAACTCTTCTTTTCAAAAATTTTTGCATCCAGACTTCAAAGTAAAAATTTACTGGCAGAAGACGGTAAAATATCGTATTTTAGGAAACGCGAGTCTGAGTATTTTGAAGGCTATTTTGAAGAAAGTGGTTGACTAGTTTATTGCACTGATATTTCCAGTCTGATAGACAAATTTGGAGGCACATACAATTCCGATGATTGGAGGCTTTTTATTGATTCTTCTAAAAGAAGCTTTCAAACTGCTTTTTATAGGTACAGGTTGCCCATTCTGTGCAAATTACGGAAAACTACAAAACTCTTAAAGTACTGCCTGAAAAAAATCAAATATAATGATCATAATTGGATACTTTGTGGGGATTTAAAAATTATGGGACTTCTATTAGGACAGCAGTCAGTAGAAGAACCCATGTTTTTTGTGTAAGTGGGACAATGGAAGTAGACATAAACATTAAAAAACGGGCTGAATAAGAAGAGATAATTTAACCCCCGGATCAAAAAATGTCTGCACGAAAGTCTTGGTAATTCACAAAAATCTTGTTACCTCCACTGCATATTAAACTAGGATTAGTGAAACAATTGCTATCTTAGAACCAAAATTAAATGAATGAATTTTTGTCGATCCTCAACTAAGGAGATTAACGAAAGGTCAAGAGTTATATTAATACCCTGACCGAAACTGAGAAAGAGGCATGGATTTCATTTGCTAATGTTATTGAAGGTTTTTTGGGAAACAGCAAGGATCCTAACTACAAGGAAATTGTGAAAAACATGCTACAGAAATTTATGGAATTGGGATGTCATATGAGCATAAAAGTTTACTTTTTGCACTCGTATCTTGATTACTTCCCCGAAAATCTTGGTGATGTGAGTGGGGAGCTATGTGAGAGGTTTCCACCAAGACATGAAAGAAATGGAACCCAGGTATCAAGGTCGATGGAATGTTTCAATGATGGCTGATAATTGCTATCCAATAACCCGGGCCTGGAATACAGAAGAAAACTCAATAAACGAAGGTTTTCATCCAAGAGGGAAAGATCTTCTGGAAGGGAAAGAAATTAAAGATTGTTTAAGACTTTTTTCAATTTAGTATACTATTAATAAAAGTAGCGTTTATTTTTTCAATTTTTTTTATTAATTTTATTTCAACATTAATAAAAAACCTTACGTCATGAGGAAAAATGACACTCGGATTTGAATTCAGCAGATCAAAATTATGCAAAATCAACTTTCATCAACTTTCGACAAATCAAAATTTGCTGGACTGTGTTACGTGTTATCTGTCACATGTCACTTTTTATATACGAATTATATTAAAACATGAAAGTCAAACGTGTTTTTGGTTTATTTAAAGTTTTAATAAGATTAAAAATAAAATTATAAAATTAGTCAACATTTTCTGAAAAGTCAAAATAAAATTACGTGGATACAATTTAGGGATCTAGAAGACAAACTATATTAAATGGAATCTAGAGATATTTTTCACAAGGTAACAATTTTCTGATTGGTGAAAAAAATATATAAAACAACAATTTTCCTTATTATGGGTTGTTCATCTATCATCTGTAATCTGTCATTCCAACATCTGGAAACAGCATTCAACCCTCATGACCATCTCTAACAACTGTGAAAGCACCTAAAGAACACTCTAACTTATACAGTTATACAACCATTTTTTTAATAAATACTGCTGTTTGTCCTCTGGTACTTTGATTTAGAACGGTATCTGTTTTACTAATAATGTTGTTCTAGACTTAGTTTCTGCACCATCTGAATTTTGAGCCTTACTACATCTCTCAGAATCGATGTTTATTTTATTATTAATTTAGATCTTTGGTCTACTTTCTTAAAAAAAATCATATAAAAATATATTAATTAAATATTAAAGGGTTGATAATATTAAAAATGTTTCACCACGTGATAAACGAGAACCAAATTCAACAAATATTAACTAAAAATAAAATTTTGAAAAGAAGCACGGGCGGAGTTCTCAATTACAAATCATGTTCCTTCGCTCAAAACCTTTTTGGACCAAGATGTTGGGAATGCAGGTATGCGCATCCACATCTAGAACCTTTTATATATTTAATGTCCCTAATTTTACCACTTGATGTTCACCGCCCTCCTTTAACCTTGCAGTTTGGCATTATATCTGTGAACTCATGGCTCGATAATGAAGAACTAGCCTATGACTTTATAAGCATGTGGATTAAGAAGAATATAAGATTAGATGCCATATTTGAGAGTTGTAACATTAATGAAGCTTGTGTTTGTTTTTACTCCACAATATTTCATATATTAGACATTTATATACCAAAAATAAGTATGTTTCACAAGAAAAAATCCACTTTTCCAAAATGGTTCAGTAGGGAACTTAAACAACTTAAGTAGAATTCGCGATAAATGTAAAAGACTAGCAAAATATGTTTATTCAAACTACATCTAATCAGTTGAATGTTTCATTAAACATAGTCCATAAATTTTAGGGCTATGTGACATCGATGCGCTTATGACATCAAGTACCAATGAATTTTATTCATGCAGACTCATTGACCACTGGCATTAAAGATATAATTAACGACTTTGCTTAACTTTTTGTATCTGTTTCCCACTTCTCGAAAAACACACCAATGACATTTATTAATTGTAAATTGTAATCTTTTAATCGATAACTCTTATATAAATGAGTTTTAACTTTGATAACTTTAACATGATAATGGTCTGCGAAGACCAAAACACGCGTCAGGAAACTGAAAATAAAAACATTATGGAACAAAACAAGTGTTATTCTCCACCTAATAGTATTGAACAAACTTATGTCTTTAAAGCCAATAACTCTCCAGGCCCAGACAGTTTGCATGCTTCCTGTCTTAAGAATTGTGTATTTAGACGTCCTTTATGGCTCTTATATAATCTGTCCCTTGTTACAGAAATATTTCCCGATTGTTGGAGGGGTGTAAAAAAATCAATACACAAATCCGATGTCAAAAATTAAGTTAAAAACTATCAGTTTTGTCCAAGATTTTTGAAATTATTGCTGACCATATATCTAACGATAAGTGCCAACATGGTTTAAAAGCCGGCAAATCGGCCGCAACTAATCTCTTAATTTGTCAAGTTATATTATTGATGGTTTCGCGGAGAGATGTCAGGTAAATTCTATCTATTCTGTCTTCTTGAAGGCATTTGATACTGTCGGTCACATACTCTTAATTAATAAATTGCCTGCTTTCGGATGTTAATAGTACTCTCTTACATTAGATTCAATCTTACTAATCCGATAGAATTCAACTTGTACAAATTATTAAGTCTACCTCATCTTATTGACGTAACTTCTAGTGTTCCACGGTTCCACCTAGGTCCCTTGTTATTTAAAATTTTCAAAAATGATTCTGTGACCTGTTTTTCCATCGCGAAATGATCAATCTTTACTGATAATATGAAGATTTCTATAAAAATCCGATCGGATGAGCATCCTCCACCTAAAGCTTACTTTAAAATGAGTTGCCACAGGTACAATTCATGAAAGATCTGGGTATTGTATTTAATTCCAATTTAACGTTCACCCCACATATATACAACATAGTGGCTAAATCTTACCAGCTCTTGGGATTCACTAAACGCTACACGAAAGTTTTTAGGGATTATTGCACAATTATTTTTCTTTTCAACGCCATAATTCACCCATACCTCGAGTATTATTCCAATGTGTGGTCTCCCCACACTGGTGTAGGCAAGAAAAGAATAGAACAAGTTTCAAAGAAAATCTGCGACTATTAGCATTTAAGTGCAACTTAGTTGTCAGTTACATTGACTTAATCTCAATTTTTAATATTGTTAGCTTCGATACTCGATGCGCAAATTTAGATATTATACTCATTAATAAATTGCTTAATGGTGTTATTGACCACCCCAATCTCTTCAGCCTGATAGGTATACATGTTTTTTCTCATTCCCTACATGGTAATATTGCCTTCAACTTCAACCTTCAATTAACAGATTATGCTCATTACTTGGTGCCTACAAGAATTTTAAGATACGTAAAACATGACAGAAACTTTGAAACTATTTACTTCATCCTTTTTATGAATAAGTACGGATCAGAGAAGATTTCAGAATTAGATATAGATTAGCATTAAAAAATGCAAAGCAATTTGCAAATGATTCCATAAATAAATTACGGGGAACATTCAAGATACTCAATAAAATTAGGGTGAAATCTGATGTGTGAATATTGCTTGTTATGTATCATGTGATGAACTTAACCAGTTTTTTGTTAATATCCCTGATAAAATAAGTGGAAAATACTCCTATAACACCAATACAAGCCATAGCATATATAATATAAAAACCAAATTTAGTTTTCATGAAACAACCCCAAACCAAGTCGAAGATCCGATAAATAAACTTAAAAACACCAAGGGTACTGACATATACGGATTAAATGCCGAAATCATAAAGAGCATAAGAGATGAACTTGTTTCACCTAAAATTTGGTAAATACTAGTTTATAAACAAAAAGGGGACACTAACGATCCCAACAAACTACCGTCCAATATCTCTATTGCCTGTGATCTCAAAAATATTTGAATTTATTTTAAAGGGTCAAATTATTACATATGTTGAAGAAAATATTATATTTTTCTGTAGTCAATTTGGTTTCGTTTCAAATTGTTCTACCACTGATGCCTTGATAGAGCTTTGTAATTTTATCCTTGATAATTTTGAAAATAAAATCCATTGTATTCTTTTACATAAGTTATCTTTATATGGCTTCAACAAACGTAGTTCTAATTTAGTGGGATCATTTTTATCTAATAGACAGCAAGTGAAAAGCCTAAATGATAAGATGTCCAAAACTCTATCTTTAAAAAGAGGTGTACCCCGGGGCTTTATTCTTGTCCCAGTTTTATTTTTAATATATATAAATGATCTTCCTCAAGCGATTGATAATGCGTCAGTAATTCTATTTGCTGACGACACAACCATAGTCAATGCTGCAACTAATGCTGGCTCTATGTATAAACAAAATGGCACATCTTTACAGCAAGCCTCACAGTGGTGTAACAACAACCAGTTAAACTAAATGAGAGCAAAACAAAGAATATCTTATTCCCTACCAATAAATCACGCATAAACGAGACCGAAAAGGTATTATTTTTGGTATTTATATGGACTCAGCTTTATAGTTTAGATCCCATGGAGATGAACTCTCCAAGAAATTATCTAAAAATATATTCTGCCTTCGTAGCATTGCTCGAGAGTTTAACCAAATTTGTTTAAGAGTAGCATATTTTGCCCCAATTGAGGCTAACATACAATATGGTATACTTGTATGGGACCGGCCAATGCCCGATTATGTACAGAATATTTTTACTACGAAGGCGTGCACTAAGAATAGTCTCTAGGAGAGGATATACAGAAGACAGCAGGAATGATTTTATTTCATTGCGAGATTTTACATTATCATCTATATTAATTTTTCATTGTCTATGCTATATGAAACGGCACCTAAAAATTACACTAGTCATGAACATGTCTATGAAACAAGGTTTAAAGACAATTTGTTCAAACAAAGTAAAACTTACCTCCTCGCAAAGAGGTGCAAAATATTATGCCATCAAATTTTATATCCTTCATCCACGCAGGATAAGGGAATGCACTTACTTGAATTTTAAGAAATCAATAAAAGAGTACTTGCAAAAAATACATTTTATTCGATTCAAGGGTTTTTAGATAGTGACTTAAAATTTTGATGTTACTTATTTTAATTTATTATATTTATTTTAATCTAATTGTAATTATATTTATGTATATTATATTCGTATTTGCTGACAATTGCTATGAATGTTGATGTGATGGTTTGAAAAGCACCTCGAAGAAAAATTATTTTTTTTTTCTCGAAACAAAGTAAGTGCATGAAAATTTTGTTTTAAAGATTGTTGTTCAGTTTATTTTTATCATTTACTTTTACCTGAAAAATTTGGTACCATTTTTCATATTTGTAAAGGAAACTCTGTAAAAATAAAAAAGTACTTCAACTCCCCGTGGGCGAAATTACTCCAAAAGCTTTTCAGATCTTTCGAAAAAAAAAACCTTTTAAGTTTATAGCTTCAGTTGAACAGAGGCAATGGATAAAAAGAAATGATGTTAAATATAATCTGTCATCTGTTTTCTGTCTTCTGTCATCTGTCCTCTGTCATCTGTCATCTGTCGTCTGTCATCTGTCATCTTTCATCTGTAATCTTTCAACTGTCAATTGTTAACTGTTAGCTATTAACTATCATCTATCAACCATCGACCGGCTTCAACTGTGTTTTCTTAGAGAATATATAAGTTTGTAGTTTGAGTTGAATAGAATCAATAGCTAAAAAGGAAATTATGTCAAATGTCATCTGTCATTTGTCAACTGTCAACGGTCATGTAGATTCTATCATCTATCGCCATCTACCGTTTCTACAGACTATCTTTATTAATTGTAGTCATCTACCAAGTGTCAACTGTGTTTTCCTAGAGAATATGGAAATTTATAATTTGAGTTAAATAGAAACAATAGATAAAAAGAAATAATGTCAAATATCATCTATCATCTGTCATATGTCATCTATTATCTGTCATCTGTCATCTATCATCTGTCAGTTGTCATCTAAGAACTATCATGTATCAACAATTTACCTTATTCTACAGACTATCTTTATTAACTTTAGTCATCTACCAAGTGTCATCTGTGTTTTATTAGATAATATGGAAATTTGTTGATTGAGTTAAATAGAAACAATAGATACAAAGACCTGATGTCAAATATCATCAGTGATCTGTCATCTAAAATCTGTCATCTGTCAACTGTCATCTATCGACTATCATCTATCAACCATCAACCGTATTCTACAGACTATTAACTGTAGTCATCTATCAAGTGGCAACCGCGTTTTTAGAGAATGTAGAACATATCTAGATATCATCAATAATTCGGCATTTATCACTTGTAATCGATCTATTATCAACTGTCATTTGTTAACTATCACTTACGATTATTCTTCTGTCAATTATCAAGTGTCATATCAGCGATTGTCAGATTTTATATATTAAACGTCATTTAATATTTTTCATCTGAAAACTAATGCCTATCTACTATCAACTGTAATTTATAACTATCATCATCATTTAAAAAAAAAGTTGACAGAAGAGAGTTGACAGATGACAGATAATATTTAACTTGGCACAGTTACTAAGGGAATAAAAGTACAAGCGTTAAAATTAGTGACAAATGATAAAACAATAAAACAATAAAATCTTGATTGGATATCATTGGTTAAGTTGGAAATGACAATTAATGACATTTTATACATGGCCAAATGTCATTAATTTTTATATATCAACTATCATTTCCAACTTAACCCATAATATCGAATCAAGATTTTATTGTTTTATTGTTTATCACTGTTTTTTGAAAGCTTGCATTTTTGTTTCCTTAGCAACTGTGACAAATTTCATCTGCCATCTGCCAACTGTCTTTCGTTAATTTTTTGCTAAAAAATCATACACCTGACATATGTGTTTATTCGAGGTCGTTTTTCTAGATTTTCTTTTAAAAATCACAAAATAGATAATTAAAAACTTCATTTCAATTGTTTTCTATTGTGCCGTTCATTTTTTTTTTTTGAAAGCCTATTTACTATTTCTTTGATAAGTCCGATGTGGTTTAGGATGATATTTCCAATCGTTAATTGGAAAAGCTTCTGCAATATCTTTCAATTTTCTGACCGTTTGTCAGTTTTTATCGATTGTTATTTGGTTTTTCTATTCGAATTTTCAATAATTTGATTTTATTTTCTTGATTGGCTTTTAAATATTTTTTTTACTTTTAACAATGCTAAACTATTTTTTTTTCAATAGGTATTAATTGTTTTTGATTAAACAATTGTTTTTAATAATTTTCAATTTACCGTTTTGTCAACAAACTATTTTTTCGTTTGTCGATTGTGAATCACAAAATGCAAGAGATTTGTTCCCGCCCGGGTTCGAACCGGGGACCTTCTGCGTGTGAAGCAGACGTGATAACCACTACACTACGGAAACGCATGTTTGGATACCCTGATTCATATAAAATATCGTTTTGATTTATTATTAAATTCGGTCTTAATTTTTATTAACTTTTAAGTATATATCAATACTTAAAAATTAGATTCATTAGATTAATAGATTTTATTGCTCCTTCATATACTAATGTATTTAAATATGTTATTTTTAATACCACCACTAACAATGCAATGACTTATCGTACTCTTAACCTGCCTAAATAAAGTATATGTTGAGATAGGTCAATAGTACGCTAATTCAAGACATAGCATTTAATGTACCCAAAATCACATTTGTAGGTGTTGCATGCATAACAACCAATAGTCCACATTATTTAGGTATTGTAACTTCTAAAATGTTTACACTATAACATTAAAACCATCATAAAATTACAGAACTACTAATAAATGAAGGTACGTGGTAATACTGAAATAACTTGCATCAAAATATTTTTATTTGGCGAGGCGCCCTATAAAACCAATCGAAATATTATATTAATGGTTGCATGTTTGAAATAATAAATTGTTCATGTGTTATCTGTCATTTGTAATTTTTCATTTGTCATTTGTTATTTGTTATTTGTCATTTGTCATTTGTCATTTATCACTTGTCATTTGTCATTTGTCATTTATGATTTATCATTTGTCATTTCGCTTGTAAATGTTGGTAGCACATGGAGAAAATAGTAAACATTTCTAGATAATGTAAACATTGCCAGAGTTTTGTGAACAATCAAAATTAAATCACAATAACAGTAAATACTATAGACTCACGAACTCTTAAGTAAAATTCTTTATTGAAATAAATTCTAATTTTTTTCACTAAATCCTAAAATTATAAAAATCAATTTTTATTCATAATATCATGCAAAAGTTATATAAAAGAATCTTTATAATAATTTATTACAATTTAAAATTGTATCATATAATATTTGTCAACTATCGTCAGTTGGTTGATATCTTGTCAGTCTTGGGAAAACGATATTTAAAATAATTGGGTTCGTCGTCTATGCACGTATCGAATCACCAAAATAACACAGCTATCGATATATTCATAAATTATCAGCACTATTTATCTAATTTGCAGTATACAAATATCATTAACATACGTAAGCTTGTTTAAAGGACCAATTTAACGTTTTCACACAAACCATTATAACGCTGAAATAGTGGGCAGTTAAAAATAATGAATCAATTCCGGACAGCTGTTGCACCTAAAGCACACAGTAACGCCGATAAACTAACGAACGAAACGAGCCCGATCGGCTATTACGATATTAGGCATTTTTAACGCGGAATCACGCGGCGAAAAGAGACATTAGACGGAATTTATTCTGGTCTCGGATAACAGGAAATCGAGAAGCATTTTATTAGCGCGCTTATTGGAATTATGTCCAGACGGAACGGAGCAAAACCGGCCGCACTAAAAACCACCTTAATGGGCGGCACTTTTCATTTCGGCCCCCATAAACTAGGTTCGAGCTAATTATCCAACTTAACTTGAGTACGGCCGAGGTATCGGAATAATTAAATTGCGATCGGTAATCAAAGTAAACGATATCTTTGGCGTTTTATCGGCGCACGCTATTGAATTCATTATAAATACATTTCTCGTGGATTATGCTTATTTGCGGCCACAATCTCGCTTAATCCGTGCGTTGTTTGTAAATAATGTGTTGAAATTTTACTAACGAGACAAATAAATTATTGCGGCGAGAGAGAAAGGGGAATATTTTTCTTATTAAAATAATACGGTTTGTTTTCTTTAATTGCTACTGAAATATAAGAGTTAACAACACAGAAATGTTCTATCTTAATAGTATCTGCGTCCATTAAAGTTGCTGCTTTCCCACTTTAGCATTATATCAGAATAAAGTGCAATTTTCACCCACATGATGAAATTGCATTAATTGGTTATTCCGTATAAACTTCCTACTAGCAAATATAGAGCAATGTACGAGGAGACATTAAAGAGTTAAGTATAATGCATATATTACAATTTATTGATCTTATAATTATTCTTTATTATATCTTTGCATTCCTTTCTTATAAAATAAATATCACAAAAAATATATTCAAAATATTAAATACTTGGTTTATTATTCCATAATATTTAATCTACAAAATTTTTCAAGAAATATTATTATCTGAGTCTTAAGTTTTTTATTACCAGAAACATAATAATTTTTGAAATTAAAACTAACTTTTCCTTTTGGCCTCGGAAACAAGTCCATATGGCCAGCTCAGGAAAAAAAAAACTAACTGATATTAATAAAACACTGTTTGGTTTATTTCTATAGACGCTGCTACAATTACTTCACCATATAGTGTTTTCATGAGACAGATGATGAAAAGATATGTTGCTCCATTGATGAAATTAGATATACTTATTTATTTATGTCCTGAGTAAATAAGGAGTAAACATCCATATTATTTTAAAGCATGCACTGAGCAAACATATTTATACGACAGTATCGTGCAATAAACATCCGTAAAAAGATAATCAAAACCGTTAAACTGCCTCTTTATTTTCGTTGCGATTGTCGCGAGGGAAAAAAGACGGCCGGCGCATTTCACCTGCCCACATGACGGCAGTATATTCGCAATAATGACCGTCATAAGAACCCCAGATAAGCCGTGTCATTGTTGCCGAAATCCGGCGGGCCGTAATTTTTTTTCTTCCTCTTCCCTTTTCGGATCCGCGAAACACGAGTTCTGATGGGCATGTAAATTGTTCGGTGCCACACCGATTTCACGTCCGACGTTAACCTTAACCGTCTTGATATGCTGCTTTGATGGCACCATCAAAACCCATCAAGACTACTCCGCCAAATATAAACTTACCGTCGCGGCGATTTCAAAAGGTTTTCGAAGCGCTTTTGGCGATGAGGTCAGAATTAAGAGTATCCAATACAATTACTCAAATAACTATATTTTAAATTATTTTATTAGTAATTATTCATGCGTATAGAAACAATATAATGTTCTTCCTTTATTATCCGATTCATGCAATTCGTGATAACAATCTTCCTCAAACCGCAAGACACCATCTCGCCTCATGCATAAACTTTTACGGTTTCACCATTAGAGCTCATTCATAAACACAGGCACAAAAAAGGAAGAGAAAATTAAGTGGTAATACATATGGTAATCATATCAGCAATTTGTAACAATTCCCATGTAATAAAAGAAAAAAACCATCAACAGATCTTTCCACTCCGATACACAGCGGCACAGAAAAGACGCAATTGTTATAACTCAAAATTTGTAATTGCAACAATTCGAACATTACGATTAATAACAAAGGCATGCAGACACGAGACAATGGGATAATAAATACGTGCGGCATTGACATTTAAATCAATTTATTGCAGCGAGTGCAATACACCTTTGGAATATTAAGAATTCTCCGTTTTTTTTTTTATTTTCTTCCAGAGTATTTGCTTTTAGTTGGGCCGTATGTATGTGCATGTGAACGCCTAGATTTAATTTATTATCTTATAGTCAACAGACTTTCCCCGTTATTATGTGCAGCATCTCTCTGTAATTATTGTACGGTTTACTGAATGCAACAAATACCCAATTAAATATTTAACAATGCAAGTGTACGACATAGTTTCACCGATGGTAAAGTTCATTTATTATTGTTATAGCTTTTCAAAATAATTAAGCAGATATTATAAATTGTGTTTGTTATCCATTAAATCTGTAGGTTATATTATATTCATTTTACATAATCTATTTACTGACAGTAATTAAATACACTTATCTAAATATCCTGTTATTATTGACGGCAAAAAACTAAAGAGGATTAATATTACATGAAGAGTAACACTTGTTTTGTTCCATAATATTATAATATTATAAATCTGTTTTCATTAAGAGTGTAGCGCAACAAGCATTAACTTTAAAGAGGATTATTTAATTTCTTATGTAAAATGACCAATATTTTGTAATTGTAGTTTTTGATAGATACATTTGTTTAGAGAAGTTTCAAATCATATTTTTTATAAACCTTCTAACATATTTCTAATTTTTTTTAAATATTTGTAAACCTTTTATACACACTGTACAAATTAACAACAAAGGAAAGTAAATAATCATTTTCTAAACAGAGATGGAGAGAGATAAAGAATAACATCTTTATTTAGACAAATATTAGTACATTTTGAACACCTAAAACTGTATTTAAAATAAGGGTTAGTCCATTATTTTAGGTTTTCGATCATTGGTCTTTCTGCCCTATCTTGACTTTAATTTATGTAGAAAAATAGATAATTAATGTAAAGCCTAACTGTCCGGATGATTCGAACTGATGAATTGAAGCAGAGTGATAGGAGGTTGTTTATGTTTACGAAGGGGTAGAAGTAAAAAATTAAGATAGAATTATTAGATTCTACTTGTTTTATAGAGAATCAATACTTGTATTCATCCCCAAAACAATAGGCAGCGCGATCAAGAGAGCTAATATATGTAAACTCAGTTTTAATTTTAATAACTTCCTTAAAAATTATTACGTGAACAACTTATAAAATAATAATAAAGGAGAAATATGTTGCTTCGCAAATAGAGAAAGCTTCAAACAAACAACAAAAGATTTGGTCCATCATAAATGAAAATCTTGGCAAAATAAAAAAGCTTATTAATATTAATGTAAAGGCAAAAAAATAAACCTACCAGTAAACACACCCGAAGTATTTGCAGAATATTTTTCTACAGTGGCCACCATGAAATTAAATACCCAACTCGGGAAACATATATCAACAGAATGCACAACACCAACTCCACTTTATAAAACAATGTTTCTGGAATCCGCGGAGATGGGAGAAGCAGGAGAAGTAATTTTGAAACGTAAGTGCAGGGAACGATGGTGTAACTACCATCATTTTAAAATCAGTAGTATACGAGATAGTTTCACCCATAACCTATTTAGTAAATTTATGTTTTACTTCGGGAACTTTCCCTGAAACACTGAAAATTGCAAGATTAATCCCAATTCATAAAAAAGGAAGCAGCTATGAGGTAGAAAACCATAGACAGGTAGCAATTTTGAGCTGTTTTTCAAAGGTAATCGAGAAAATTACATTAAAGCGACTTTGGACGTTTATAGACAATAAAATACTAAAACCAAATCAACATGAATTCCGTGAAGGGCAATCGACAGAAACTGCAACCATAGAATTGTTGAAGTTGACCAACACAAATTTGGACAAAGGAAGGTACGTGGCAAATTTATTTTTTGACTTCTCGTGCGCATTTGACACTGTCGACGCTATGTTCACGAGTGACAAGTTATATGCATACGGAATACGGGGTCCTACATTGAGTGTTATCACTTCGTTTTTAACAGAGAAAAATATTTATGTTAATATCAACAACCAATTGACGAAAATTCGTCCAGTGTATAAAGAAGTGGCTCAAGGTTCGACCATAGGACCTACACTTTTTATTTTATTTATCAACGATCGGATAGAGCATATAAACGAGGGTCATGTAATTATATTTGCTGACGATACGACAGTTGTTGTATATGGTAAAACACAAGTTGAATTAAACGACAAAATAAAAAAAACGACGGAGGAAATGTCGCAGTGATGCAACAGAAACAATTTACTCCTTAACAAAGAAAAAACTGTAACGATGCAACCGGAAAGCGTCTATAATTAACAACAACGTAACCACAAAATTCCTTGGAACAATTGTCGACAGGCAACTGTTGTGGAGTCAACATATCAGTTTACTACATATATGAAGTAAACTAAACCCTGCGTGTTACGCAATACTCAAATTAAGGTCGATTTTTCCACCAAAATCACTCATGAGTCTCTATTACTCTCTGGCTTACCCCTTCATTTCTTATAACATAGTGGCATGGGGTGGATCATACATTCAAAGAATATTTGTGGCGCAAAAAAGAATTTTAAAAAGAAGCCTACAACTGAAACTTGCCGAAATCTGTTTAAAGAAAATAATGTACTTACCCTAGTATCATTTAATTTTACAAATGTGCTATTTATACGGTATCTAACCTAAATTCGTTTAAAAAGAATAATGACTGGCAGAAATATAATACTAGAAACGCTATGGGACTACGTGTACCCAAACATGTTACTACGTTATATGAAAGATCTCCCTTTTATGCATGCATAACAGTATATAATAGACTTCCATAAAATATTAAAAAGTTGGAAATCCAAATAAATTTAAGAAACTGCTGAAAGAATTCCTCATTAAAAAGTGTTATTATACATTCGAGGAATTTATAAAATATATATTGTGTGTTTGATGGTGAATATTATCTTTTTTTTAAATTAATACTATTTTTGTGCTATTAATTTTATTTTATCAACTGTTTGACTGTTCCTATATCATTTTATTATTCTGTAATATTTCTAATGTTACATAGTTTTTGCTGTTAACTGTAATTTTAATTTTGTATTATTTGACATGTACATCCACAAAATAGTGGCTAAGTTATAAATAAAGGATAATTTAATTTGAATAATAATATAATTTGCAGTTGCTTAAAGGATCTTCTCCTTTGGCTGCACCTCTAAGACGTAAAATTAAAGAAGAAAATATGACAGTTGTTGCTCTTTAAGCATTAGAACCGGAGCGTGGGATAGAGGACACCCACCCACTATTCAATATTTATTAAAACTCAAACTAAAATACTGACTTAAATTCTTTAAAAATATCAACGGAAATACTACTATAATTTTGAAGCTAGCAAAAGTGTGATGGTGACTGAAATAAATATATACAGGGTGACTGACGAAAAACCTGTGATGCTGTATCTCGCTTATTTTTGATCCGATTTGAATAAATAAAACATCAAATTAAATGATTTTTAAAAGACTTAATATGAACTGTACTGATATTTTTCTTGCATCCAGTTTTTGACAAAAGACGATCAACTTTTTTTTCAAATTCCACTGTATATATATTTTGTACTGATCCGCAAGGAGATTTTTTTCTGAATCTAAATTTGTAAACGATTTTATCCATTTATCAAACCAAAGTCGAGAAATTGAGGATTAAAACAAAAAATTAAAAATCAAATACCCATAGTAAACAATATACAGAGCCTATTCCAAATGTCAACGGTGACAGTGTCAGTCATTGGTACAATACTGCAATGATTTTTAATAATTTCATAATAAAAATGTTGCAAGATTTCAAAAACTGAAAAACGATTTCTGTAGAAGCACAAAATTCTAGTACAGTGTTTGAAATATTGCAACATTTTAATTATGAAATAATTAAAAATCGTTGCAGTATTGTATCAATGGCTGTCACTGTCACTTTTGGCATTTAAAACAGGGTCTGTATATTGTTTACAATGGATGCTTGACTTTTTATTTATTTTTGTAATCCTCAATTTCTCGACTTAAGTTTGATAAATTTGTCTACAATTTTATATTCAGAAAAAAAATCACCTTGCGAATCAATAAAAATATACAATGCAATTAAAAAAAAATGTTGATCGTATTTTGTCAAAAACTGGGTGCGAGAAAAAATAACAGTTCAGATCCTATTAAAGTCTTTTAAAAATGGTTTAATTTAATGTTTTATTTATTAAAATCGGATAAAAAATAAGTGAGATACAGCACCAAAGGTTTTTCGTCAATCACCCTGTATATGTAGGGCGGTGGTGATCTCTATTCCACCCTCTATTTTTTAAAAACTATCTAGTAGTATTATTGATTATATTTTACTATAAGAACATTTATAAATTATTTTCTAATTTTTTTTCTAATCAAATCTGTCTTCCAGAAACAGAATATATATATATATATATATATATATATATATATATATATATATATATATATACAAATACTACAGCGACAAAAAATAAATTCTAAAAATACTGTATATGCTAGACAAAAAACCAGTACAAAAAAACTATAAAAAATAATAAGTACTAGACTAACATCATATTACAGTTTGTTAATGCTATACAAAATACAACACAATTCAATAAAATCACGAATCATAATCAAGCGAAATAAAAAATACACAATTACAAAACAAATCAGGAAAAGACCTTCGAACAGACAAATTTAAAACCAAAAAATATACTTTTGACAACGGACAAAATTTACAGCAACAACAAACTACACTCACACATAACATCATTAAAATGTATTCCATTTGAACTCAAAATAAAACATAAATTAATACTCTAATGTTATGGTTCAAACCAGACGAAGCTACAAGTTTCCTTCAATACTGTTAGCCCTAGATAAGGTCCAACCCAGAAATTACGTGGAGAGGAAAGAAGGAAGGACCACAAACAGGAGAATTAATTACAAGGAAAAAACAACAACATAATTTTATTAACAAATAATATGTTTAACCCTGTAATTTGAACAGAATAAATACTTTATTATTATTATTATTATCTACAGTCTAAAAGCAATAGTTTTAAGAATGTTTGTAATATTTAATAATATTTGGAGATGTCAAAATTCAGATTAATAGACCCATTCTAAGAAAATCTTTGGTAGACAAAGTGACAAACCTTAACCCATTTAGACCCGTAATTCGATAAATATTATACTCCCATGTGCCCATAACTTTTTTTAAATTTTTAGTCAATCTAAGATGAAAATAAAAGAAAATTATTAAATGCCATTTTTATTTTTTAACTTATGGCTTGGGATAATGGACTAAAAATTAAAAATTATGTACTTTATTATAATATTGTCTCTAATGTTAGAATATTGTTTGTAATAAGCAAATAGTTAAATAAGTGTATAACAATTATAGATTTTATTTACGAAAACTATTAATTTTGACAATATTAACTACTTATTATATTCTATAAAAGATTTATCATGCATATCAAGGGATATTACAATTTGTACGTGCAGTTAATTTTATTTTTACAATTTGCGCTTTTTTAACCAGTTAGCACTAAATGCCTTGCTATATCTTTTTGCATTTGGCTTACTTTGATTTCTGGCTAGGATCTGGTCTCGTCATTTTGTAACCATACGTTTGGTATACTGCTTCAACAACATGTCTAATTTATCTAATTTTGAGTCGAAACTCTTGAGATATTTACAGTTATATCGAAGGTTCAATTTAAAATATGGTTGCCCATTTGATCTACTCCTCCCATGTATTTACTGAACATATTGATACCATAAGTGTACCTCAAACTTTTATTTACTTTAGAGAAAAGCGCGATACCTTCTTCACTGGTTCTATGCCGTTTTGATTAGACAACATGGTAACAACACTGTTATCTATACAACTAATAACTTCAATACAATTATCTTTGTCAATACGGCTATAGATCGTACCGCGATCACTTCTTTTCATTACTTTACTATTGAGCAAGCTACATTTTTCGGTCCTATTTTCTCGTACTGTATCTATAGCTTCCTTCCTTCCTTGATATATAATTCAGTTATAAGTTTTGTACTACTTACATGAATGTTTAGCGAAATATTTGATCATTGATTCGTTCACAGCTTTATATTGGAGCATACCTCAAATACTGTTATAGATTTTTATACTTATTATCCCAAACGGTCGAAAACGAACACTTCCATTTTCATCGCCATTTATCAGCATACAAACTTGTTTTTCGATTTGATTTTTAATAGGTGGAGTTTTATTATATATGAGCAGAAAATATTTATATTTAAGTTAAAATTAAATTAGTTATTAACGATTATTTTCCGCCATGTTCTTGAACAAGTTTACGTACGAAGTTATTCCCACAAAAAACAAATAACTACTAAGTTTATTATGGGGTGATAAGTCAATATGGTAGCCTAAACATCACTTATACAGAGGGTATACCCCTTAGCACCATAAAATATACACAAGTGACTTTTAGTTAAAGATATTTAGTACGGTCGTTTCGTACCGTTTGGGATAGAGTGTTGTCTGGTCGTTTTCGACCGTTTGGGTCTAAATGGGTTAAAGTACTAAAAAAGGTGAACAAAAATCTGGACTATTATAAGTTAGAAATCAATAGAAAAAAGAAGGAGGATTACTAAAAACAATAAAGGAGCTGAAAGCAGCCTATTTATGGCGCATACTACACAATGTATTGATACAGCTAATAGTAGAAACAAAATTGAAGGTAGAAGAATTAAATAATTCATGCACAAAACACAAAATAAGAAGTCCCCAACCTCCAACAAAAGACTGCACAGAAAGAAGAAGAAGAAAATGCGGTCAAAATCTAAATAGCTTATTTGTATATTAAAGTTGTAAATAACTAAGATTTTCAAAATGTGTGTTTATTTTCACTACAATTGTTTGGCAAATTTATTGCTTCTTCAGGTGAATGAAAATTTACAATAAAATTAGAAAAAACTTAGAACTATATATATACATTAATACTATTGGCACTATGGAGGGGTAAATATTTTAAGTAGTGGGGAGTTTGATAGTTCAATTTGTTCGTTTAGCAGGAGACCCGTTTTTTCGAATCTGTTGATTTCCAGGTTTTCGAGTAGATTTAATTTTCTCCCTTTCTTCTCTGTGTGGAGAATCTGGAAATCATGGTTGAATTCTCCACACAGAGAAGAAAGGGAGAAAATTAAATCTACTCGAAAACCTGGAAATCAACAGATTCGAAAAAACGGGTCTCCATCCTAAACGAACAAATTGAACTGTCAAACTCCCCACTACTTAAAATATTTACCCCTCCATAGTGCCAATAGTATTAATGTATATATATAGTTCTAAGTTTTTTCTAATTTTATTGTAAACTTTCATTCACCTGAAGAAGCAATAAGAAGCAATAAATTTGCGAAACAATTGTAGTGAAAATAAACACACATTTTGAAAATCTTAGATATTTACAACTTTAATATACAAATGAATATGGATTTTCAACATCTCAACGCCTTAGCTATCAACCAACTTAAATAGCTTATGTAATATTAGATAGTATAGAAAACTTCTTTATTACAATTGGTATTCTAGACTTATGTAAGTAGGGAATAAATTAGAAACGATACGATTCTCATATTTTCTACTATAGGTTGTTATTAACTGCACAATCTGAGGTTTGTAGTCAGGCAGTATTAATTTAATGAAGAAGGTTCATACGCAGCGTACAACAAAACATTATGTTTGTTATAGCATTATTTGTCGATATATTGTAGGTTTTTATTGTTCTATCTGATATCTACAACTTTTTCTAAAATATATCAAATACAGAGCAATTAGGTTTAAAGCACACTTAACACACGTTACAAATTTAAATAATGAAAAATCCGCTGCAGCTAACCATATAATAGAAATAGGTCACCCAATCACAATAAATAATATTAAATTACTCAAACAGTCTTTCAATTACCAACTAAATATGTTAGAGGCCATACAAATGAAAACACTTGAAAGTAAATAAATGAATTTCAATTTACGTTCATTACAAAATATATTTAGCCCACATTAATCCAGGTTTTTCCCTAACACCTTTACCAAATGCTGTTTATAATTTATATTTTTGTAAATTATCCTACCGCCCCTCCAACTGATTAACATAATTTGTGTGTATAAATATCATTTCATTATAGTTTTGTACATAAACCATTGATAATGGTCCCTTTGTGTCCAAAATATATATTTGGTATTTCAAATAAACTTTCTGAAGAAAGGTTTATTAATGCTGATTATTATTATTAGAGTATTATTTGATAATCAAGTTTATCTTCACTGTAATTACCCTCGCTGAAAAATATTCTCAAATAAAATATACCATATGAAAACTTTTCGAAAATTAATAACGGCAGCTTTTAATTAAGATATTTCTTAGTAGCAAAGTTAGATTTAGTAATTCACTAAATACATTGATTAATTCCTTGCAAATCTTTCTTCAACTGGGATACTATCGTCAATTAATAATAATTAAAGATTACTTTAAACATTTAAACGCCTGATGTCATTTAACTTTATTTATTTTTAGTATGCTGAAAGTTAATTTATGTTTCTTCTCCGGTATTGTTCAAAACTTATATTTATTAATTCTTTTTAATTTTTTCTTGAATCACCTACTAATATCAACCTTTTTTTTAAATATTTATAGCGAAGGATTTCAATTTCTTATAATAATGTTCACAATATTTTATTTTATATTTAAATTGACGATATTAAATTATAATTGGTTTTGAAATGGATCAGTACTTAAGAAATTATCAAACTCCTGATATCAAATCATATACAGTGGAATCACATCTCGAAGCTAAAGAAATTCTTAATGTTAATAAAGAATTATGTGACTTCAAAATTATCCCTAACAACATAAGAAGTATAAATAAAAACATTGACGAATTTCAAATTTATTTGAAACATCTGGAAATCGATTTCGACTGTATAATTGCGACAGAAACATGGAAAATACACAATACTGCGTTATTTAAACTTAAAGGCTATGACATTATATATAACGAAGGATCTGTGAATCAAAATGATGGAGTTGCAATCTACATAAATTCTAAACTGAAATACTAAAAAAATTTAAAAATAAATTTGGTTAAAACTATAAAGCTAAACATTACGATTCAAAATAAAACGAATAACTTTGTTTATACCATTTTTTAATAACACTTGTTACTATAGTTTCGACAACTTCAGCTTGTCATTATCAAACAATTAATAGATTAATTAGTAATAAGTATTACTAAAAAAATGGTTATTAAAAGCGTTATTAAAAAAGTAATATAAACAAAGTTATTCGTTTTATTTTGAATCATAAAAATGTGTCACGAAGTAAAAGCCTCTACATTTACTTATCTAAGCATTACGGACTTCCATGAAAATCAAATTTAAATTTTGGCAATGTATAAGCCACACTCAGTAAACTCACTTAAATTCGTTTATGATTTAGGAAGTTATCTTATATCTTATAATTCGATAACATATAACGTAATTGTAGGAGATATCAAATTCGATATTTTAACGGTTGGTGATGAAAGCAATGCGTATTTGGGCACCTTAAATGAATTTGAATATTTATCAGCTATAACTGATTACACACGAATGCAAAACAATAAAAAGTCATGCATTGATCACGTGTTTGACCAAAATAACAATAACATTACTAACCTTATACTACCTATGGTAATATAGTCTGATAGAAAAGACCACTTTTTAATAACTATGTAAATATTCAATGCAATAAAAATAAAAGAAAATGAGTCTCAAAAACTCAAAAAATATATTCACTGCGATCAAATTAAAAGAGTGTATGTCAAATGTATCATGGAACGAAATTCTTATTTGGACGGCCTTGAAAACTGCGTGAAAACTTTTAACGATCTAGTCAATAAACAATTATAAAAATGAACATTCATAAAGAGGGTAACTCAAGGATTAATAAATTCAATCAATAGCAAAAATCAGTTATTTCGACAACTTAAAAAATATCCAAATAATACTGAACTTAAAGATGAATATAATAATTATAAAAAAAGCCTGCACAAGATAATCCAACAAAGAAAACAATACTTCCCCTATATATACTTCGTATATAGGGAAAGTAAAAAGATTACTATCAAAATGTAATATCATCAAACAAGAATTGTAGCAAACGATTATGAGATAAAGTTAAAAATATTTCCCAGCTTACCAATAAAAAACACAAATTCACTATATTTAAAGATGACGAAGGAAAACCCATTACTGACTGCAGGAAAATTGCCAATATTTTTAATAATTACTACAATACAGTTGGCAAAAATCTTGCAAGTAATATAACATCGGAATATACGTATGTAAGGAATATTATTCCAAATACCTTTTTTTAAGACCCGCAAACAAACAGGAACTGACTGAAATAATATCGAGTTTAAAAATAATAAATCACCACGATTAGATAATTTAAATTCAAAAATAATAAAAACAATTTGCCCATATATAGTCAAACCATTAACTTATATAATAAATAAAATATTCTAAACAGGATATTGTCCATCACTCTTTAAAAATTCCGTCATCGTACCGATTCTAAGGCACAAGATATGGAAGATATAAACAAGTATCGTCCCATTTCTTTAATTACCATAATAAGATCTACGAGGAAGTAGTAAAATTAAGACTAGACAAATTTGTCTCCCCAAATATCACTTGTTATCCGCAAATCAGTACGAGTCAGGAGAAAGCACATCTACACAAGACGCAATTAGACATCTACAAAAGCTTTGATGATAACAAATGTTTATTTATAGATCTTGCCAAGGCTTTCAATACAATAAGTCATAAATTACTGTTAGAGGCTTTAGAGGATTTTGGGATTAGAGGAGTACCTTTGAAAATGTTTCAGAGTTACTTAAATATACAAAATTGCGTTAAAATTAATAATAAATTGAGTAATTTTCAAACATCTGATTTTGGTATACCATAGGGTACCATTCTTGGACCACTTCTTTTTATAATTTATCTAAATGGTTTATTTGATATACAAAGTAATGGGGATACTATCAGTTATGCGGACGATACAGCAAATGCTTACGATGCTTGGAACTGGTATGAACTTAAAAAACATAAAACATAAAGTAAAAACTGGCCTATCTCGTATCAAAAATTGGTTTGACTTAAAATTATTAACAATGAACATATCCAAAACACACTATATACCTTTCTTCTGCAGCTCTGCCATGGCGCCAAATTTTACAGAATTATGTATTAAAAATAAAACCATCTAATTGAGTATACTCCCAGTCTAAAACATAAAATATCTCGGAATTATTATAGATAAACATATCAGATGGGATGCACAAATAAATAAAATTTTGAAAAAACTCGGATCTTAACATTTAACTTTAGACCATTACGAAATATCATAGACAAAGACAAAGCTAAAAATATTATATCATTCACTAGTTGAAAGCCATTTAACTTAGGGCATAATAGGATAAGGAGGTGTAAAAAACAACTACTTTAAACCACTAGAAATTCAACAAAATAAAATTATTAAAATTATATATAATAAATAAATTAAATTCCCCACTGAAGCGCTGTTTAATGACACAAAACTTTTAGATATTAGAAAATTATTTTGTACAATCATATGTAAAACTCAATATATATACAACTCAACACTAAAAAGATATACCGACCATTATAACGTACGAAAAAGAAAATATTACACCGCTAATGCGTAAGACAATTGGTCAGAGGTCTTTTATTTATTTAGGTCCAAAACTATTCAATAGTATTCCCTACGATATACAAAATGCTAGATCCTTTTCAATTTTTAAAAAAACTCTTGAAGTTGCATATGTATACTACTTCAAGGACTCTTATACACGAAATTATTAATGGAAACTAACTTACTATCGAAGAACATAACTTGGATTTAATGTATAAAAATAAGTTAATAATATGTAGGTATTTATCATAATATATTTGTCGGATACTACTATGTGCAGTTATTTGAGGGCAACCTTTAGAAATTAGTGAATGCCCTGATTAAATACTGAAAACTAAATAAAAGTAACTGGATAGATTGAATCTCAACTCATCTGCAGAGGGTAAGAAAATGAAGTAGAAGGGCAATATCTACTCTAGCCTGCACATTATGGAAAAGAGGTATCTAAAAACATTAGACTCTATCTTAGTGCAGTCTTAGTATTCGATTAATGTTTGGATTGGTTAGTCTTCGGTAAGGAATGAGAATCCAGAAATGAAAAACCATATAAAAAGATGCACCAAATATGTGCAGAGAAACTCACTGCATTCTGGACTTGTTCTTTGCTAAATGAAATGATGATAGCAGGGACGATTTTCAAACACACATTTTACTTGAAGCTGTAATCAATTTTTTACTGAAATAATAATGGAAGAGAGAAATTATGTAAGTATTATTTCATGTATCATATTTTTCTTTGCTTGGGAAATTAGTTCTTCTGTATTAAAATTTAAATAGCTCCACAGTTGAATATAATTACAATTGTTGTTTGTTTAATATGGTTATGAATAATTCTGTGAGTTTAAAAAAATAGTATGTTTATTTTCAATAATTTTCAATATTCATTACAACCTTTTTTTCTAACAAATATACATCCTCAAACCCCAAAATTAAAACTTCACAGATCAAACATCCCTATAAGATCAGTAGTCTCTTACATGACTGCACCGTGCAAATCTATTGCTAAAAAATCTTAATTCCATATTAATCGAATACTTGTGACATCCTCGCCCTCCTGTTTTAAAAAATCTCCAAGTGGGTGAAATATCAGCCCTTAAAATATTAACAAAAATTAGGCGTCCTAACAATCCCCTCTGCAATCCCTCTAACACTAGACGAAAATACACAGGTAATCCCAATAGAACACCTAGCAACCAAACTTATCACTAATCCCCACATCCGTGACGTCCTCAGTATTCCTCGCAATCCTAGCACCTCGCCCCAGCACCACCATTTATCAATTCATATTATCATTTCACCTTGAATCATAGGTCTGACAACGACATTCAAAGACGAACGAAAACGGGCTGAAAGACCACCGGTTAATAGCCAATGGAAAAATAAGAAGAGAAGAAGCTTAGTAATTGTCCTGTTATCAGATTTAATACTATCTTCCAATAAAGATGTTTGTTTCTCTCTCGAATACCTAATTTAATTCAAAAAATTCTATTAAAAATTTACTAGAACTAGTAATAAAAATCAAAACACAGAAATTCCACATAATAATACATTTATATCATTCGATGTTACAAATGTGTTTACAAACGAGCCACGTTTAATATTCATGCACTAAGTCAATTCTGCACGTGCATTTATTGGTGGAGATAAACATAAAACATAAAATTTTCATTAAAAATAGAAATTGAAAAATCAATACAAATTCTGGACCTAACAATCCAAAATGTAATGAATATACACATTCTACCCCTTACAACATAAACTTATAACCTACAGATCAATGATCCATAGAATATTTTCAATACTTATTGTCAGCATAGACTTTAGAAAAGATTTAAATATTATTTACACAATAGCTGAAAATAATGGATTTTAAAAATCGATCATTTAAAAATTAATAAAAAATAAAGAAAACCATGTAATAAAAAACCTAATTAGTCACACAAACAATTCTTTAAAAAACACCATTAGTTACGCTTCCTAAATTTTTAATAAAGATATTATTATAATCTAAGTAACCAAATCAATAAAAAAATGAAAGAATTCGATATTAAAGTAGTATTGAGATGGAACAATAACCTAGGAAAAGTTATTAAAAATAACAATAAAAATAAACAAATTTGATTGTTGTGCTAAAATATAATGACTTTGTAAAACTATATATCAGACAAAAAGGATGACATTTTGGAGAAACAATTCCTGAAGATAAAAGTCCCTGGGGAAAGAAAATGAACATCTCAACCTATGCGAATCACCTGCTCTCCGAAAATCACATATTTAACCAAGAATTACAGATCCTCTATAGAGATAATAAAAGGAAGGAAATTATATCTACTGGAAAACCTGGAAATAAACAAATTTGAAAAAATTGGCTTCCTAATCAATTAGCAAACTGAACTATCAAACTCCCCACTAATTAAAATATCCATTATCATCATAATAGTGCCAATAGTGTTATATATACATAGTCTAAGGTTTCTAATTTTATTGTAAACTTTAATTCACCTAAAGTAGTAATAAATTTGCGAAACAATTGTTGTGAAAATAAACACACTTTTTTGAAAATCAATATGGATTTTCAATATCAAGTAACGAATTCAATTGTTGTCTGGGTTTTGTATTGACAATCTTAATCCCCATAATTAATTTATTGTAAATGATGTTACACATTGTAAAAATCCTTATTACATTTGGATTTCAGTTGGTTCTAATTTTTGGCTCTTTGGAGTTTCTATCTAAGACTTACTGCTGAAATTGTACATTTAAATGATGACTTTAAAGGAAGCTTTATCCTAATCGAGGGTCAAATGATGGTGATTTACGAAACTTAAAGGTATTAACAAAATAATTGTTAAATAAAAACACGACTGTTTGGAGTTTTGCTTTATTTGTAGATACACTGCTACAATTCTTTCACCACACTGTAGCTTCATCAGGCAGATTATTAACCATAGATGAAAACCATTTTTCATTATAGGAAATATGTGTGTTGTGGTTAGCCTTCTACCATTTGAGCAATAATAAGGAATTAGAAATTTTCGTATTATTTTATTTAGTTATACAATACAATAGCAATCTATATTTTAAGTTTTTGTATTGATAACAAATTATATTTATTGCTTTTATTTACAAGTTTGTAATATTTTCGAAAATTTTTATTATTGTAAGCATTTTATTAACTACAACCATAATCTAATGCTTAAAAACATTCATCATAATCTAATACATTATATAAAATTCCAACTTTGTATAAAAATCTTATTTAAACATATTCATTAACCTCTAATTGATGTATTCATACAGTTTGCTCGCACAGAAGAGTTATTATAAATATTCGTTTTTTAATTGCACCATAAATATTGTTACAATTCAAATGTCAGTACATATCCTTATCAATTAATTAACGACAGCACAGAGCCGTGACTGTCCGTGATAAATTAATTACCACAGTACAACACATGAAACGATATTTAATATTCATCTAATTAGCAACAATACAGAAGGCAGTAAATTACTACTAATTTAATACACTTTAGCACCGGTTAATGATAATGCCCTTTATATCACCACGTGATAATAAACCAATTACGAAACCGTATCAGGCCACCTTTATTAACATATAATAGACGCGGTGCGCTTTTTTTCTCCACTCAATCCAATGGTAATTTGCATGATTAATGTAATCATGGACGTAATTGATAAATTAAAGGAGCGGGTGTTTTGTTATCAGCGATCGATATCGTTTCACAGCTTGACTTGCACAAAACAAGAATAATTATCTATTTTATTTTTTCTGTAAGTGTAAATTGCAATGCATTTATTATAAAATATCAAAGTTCAAATTATTACTGTAGAAATAATAAGCCTACAGTTTATGTCCATTATAAAAAATATTTTAAGACATACATACTTAATAATACATTCTGAATAGAACTTCGAAAATTAAATCCACGAAATAAACAATAATAGTTATATAGGCATTAACTAAAACACTTACTATGCACTTTACTACAATTATTGTGGTAAAAACATATTAAGTGTTTTAGTTCCTATATTATAGACTACCACGTAGTAATGGTCATAACCATCATCATAAAATTTAAAAAAAAATGCTACAAAAACAAATACATTTTTGTAACATCAAATTTTCGTATATTTTTTTTGTCATTTCGAATAATTAAACTTCATTGATAAAAAACAAAAATTTATCCAATAAAAAGAATGGTTGCGACCGTTACTACGTGATAATCCATACTTACACTGAACTGAAAAATTCACTATGTTTTAACCACATAAACATAGTCATTTTTTTCCAATTCAGTGTAGGAATCTATCCTGTGATTTCTATATTTTTTAAATTATGCTTATACACATGTAGACATAATTAAAGCTGTAAATTGTAATGCACCACATTTTTCTGTCTATTAATGATGTATTTCAATGGTTGACTTTTATTAGCATTTATTTCAGAAATCAATAGAACTTTTTGGTTACCTTCTATCCGTCTACATTTTTTTTTAATTTATCATCAACGTATTAAATCAACTTGTCAACGGACGATATCTGTAAAATCAATTTTCTTAATTTATTTATACTTTTATTCATAAAATCCATGAATAATATTGCCGTTAATGTCATCGAATTAATTAGGCTGATAATTAATGCCGGCTACTGAATAGGTTTCTCCGAATTCCTCTAGTGGCGGAAGTTAATATATTTAACGAAGAAATGTTATTTTTGTGAAATTCGACGTGGATCCTGTTTATTGACAATTATTTATTAGATTATTTGGCGAATGCAGATTGCAAAGATATTTTGTATATAATATATGTTTAAGACCCCAATATCCTGATTTGGAAAACGTTGTGCCATTGAGATTAAAAATTAAGATGACCAAAAAAGTGCTAATAATAAATGGGATTCTCATAAAATATGTATCATATATACAGGAATTTTCTAGGTAATTTTAAAATAATTTATTAATTTTTTGTTCATTCTTGCAGTACGATAATATACCAAATTATTTGTTATTGATTTAGAAGGAATTTTTTTTTACAAGTTTTATTAAAATTTTAAATCTTTAAATTTATTTTTTTATTTCATTGCTTACTAATTAATCCTTCTATCGCATACCTTTCATTGGCCTAATCTTAGAGAGTTTTTTTCTTTAATTGTATATTTTTACATCTAGGTAAAAGCAATTTTAAAAAGTTATCTGTTACTGATCCCGATCAAATAATTCTTATATTTTATTTTGATGTTATTTTGTTCATATTGTATATTATGTTGGGAAGATTTTTAACGTTTAAGTTTAAACATATTTCTAAGATTAAATTTAATTTGGAAAGTAATAATCGTACAAGACTTTTTTCTTCAAAAAGGTCACCTTTTTATCTGTTACACTTAATGACAAGGAATCTCTTAATTAGTATAAAAGCGAGAATTCTTAGTTTTCAACACACACTGTAAACAAGAAAATTATTTTATTCTAGAGAGTCATACATTTTTTGTTTCTGAAGCTATAGAAGATATAGTTAGTATAATTTTAAACTTTCTGTAATATAAAAATGCATATATTTACATTAATTCCAACTGAAATGTAATCTTTTATTGCTAGTGAAGAACTCATAAAAACCTATTTAAGAAGTTCAGTGAATAGGTAATTTTTAGTTTTCTCTATTATAAAGAATATGTCTGTATATATATATATCAAATAAAATTAAACCAGAATTTTTTTGGCAGTATAAACAAGCATTATTTATATTATAAATGAAAGATTGAGTCTCCTTTCTTAACGAAATTTATTGATTGCAAATGTACATTACGGTAACGATGTGACTATTTTCAATGCTAAGTTTAACATTGAAAAGGAGACTCAATCTTTATTTTATAGTATAGTACTTCTTCACGTAACTCAACAATCATTAAAGCAAATTATTTATATTTTTTTATTCTAGAGAGGCATAGATGTTTTAAGGTATGGGACAAATAATCCCAAAACTTCTAGCTATCAATAATATAAAGGTACTTTTAAACACGCATAACCTTTACATTTGTCGTAAATAAATCATGATTTATGACTAATCTAGAAAAACTTCTTGAAGTAAATAAACGATTTTTAAGATCATACCATTAAAGTGTCCTCTATTGTCTAAGAGTTGCACTATGATTCAGACAATATATGGTATATGGTTATACCCTAATGGTGTTGCTTTAGGGATAGCTTGAGGGTATGAAGCTCCAAAGTAAATCTCCGTTTCCCAGTCTTCAATTGCGCTACGCTGATAAGATCCAAAATAGATCGAAACCTGTCCTTAGTTGATGTTAAAACAACTGACATTTAATATTATTAAAAATACCTAATCCTACATTTGTGTCCTGATTTGTTCTTAGATAGAGTATTATAGAGAACCCAAAAGCAAAACCTCTAAATATAAATAAGCTTACTAATTTATAGCTTCAAATATATATGGACGATCAACTTGATATTGGAGAAGAGGATGTTGGTAGCGTTACAGAAAATAGCGAGGATGAAGACAACATTGAAGAGCTGATTCGGATAAAAAGTCATCATCCTATGATAAGTCATAATTTACTACAAAAGATGGCACAAATGTCCACCAAAATGCACCAAATCTAAATTTTGCACGACAAAAACTCGGCCTCACACAATATAAGAATAGAGCCTTATAACTATTTATAAATAATAATAATAGTCTTTATTTCCTACAGGGATAAAGTCGAAGGGAGAGGAGGACAAGTGGAAGAGAGATTTTGAGTGGTTGGCAGGGAAGGACGTAGTGGGGATAGTGGAGGCATGGATGGTAAAGAAGGAGTGGGAAGAAGTGAAAGGATGGCTACAGGGTTTAGATGGGAAATGAAGGAGGCAACAAAATGTGCGAAGAAAGGAAGGGCGAAGGGGGGAATGATTGTGGGATGGAGAGAAGGCAGGAAAGGAGGCAAGGGAGAGTTTATGGAAGGGTGTGAAGGGCTAGTGTGGTTGAAATACAAGCTAGGGAGAAGACAGATGAATGTGGGGGTAGTATATGTAAACAAACAATTGGGGAACATAAGGAAAGAGATTGATGAGAGAACATGGCAAGGAGGGAGTTGGATAGTGGGGGGATTTTAATGCGAGAATAAGAGACATGGGAGGAGGAATTAAGGAGAACGGTTCAATGAGGGAAAGAAGGTCACATGATAAATGCGTGAACGGGGAAGGAAGGAGGATGGGGGAGTGGGTGATGGAAGAAGGTTGGGAGATATTAAACGGATGTACGGAGGGAGATTGGGAGGGGAAGAAAACGTACATAGGGGTAAGAGAGGCATCGGTCATAGACTATGTGGTGGTGAAGGGAATCGCAAGAGGAGAGATACGGAGTATGGAGGTAGAAGAGAGGTTGGGGTCGGATCACCTACCGTTAAAGGTGGAAATGTGGATGGAGAAGGGACAGGGGTGTGAAAGGGGGCAGAAAAGCGAGGGGCTGGAGTGCGGCGTAAAGGCGATGGAGGAGATGAGGAGAAAGTTAGAGGGATGGTAGCACAAGGTTTGATAAGGAATGCATCCAGGCAAAAAAGGATCTGAGGAAGGCAGTGAGAGAGTGTACAGCAGGCGGAGGGGGAAAGAGGAGAGAGGCGGAACTAAGAAGGAGATATGAAAGCATATGTGAGAAGAAGCAGCAGGCAGTCGAAAAAGCGAGCGAGGAATTGAGGGAATGTAAGAACAAGTCAGAAATGTGGAGGGTGTTGAGGAGAGGGAAAAGGAAAAGGCAAGTACGGGTATCGCTGGAAGAATGGGCAAAGAAATGCGCGGAAGGGTGTGGAGTACCAGGAGGGATTGGAGTGGGCAGAGGTGGTAAAAGAGGAGAAGAGTTCAGAGAGGAAGAGGTGGAGAGGGTTTTCGAGGCGGTGAAGAATGGAAAGGCGGCAGGAAGGCGACAGCCTCCCGAATGTATTTTATTTGTTATAGGTAAGTGCAAGACAATGATGCACCGAGGAATCCATTTAACCGTGGATGAACGGCTAGTTAGATTTAGAGGTAGGCCTACATGTACATTAAATGAAATGTGTCATCAAAGTTTGGGCTCCTACGGACTGCGAAAATGGTTATAGCTATACTCTTCAAGCCTATCTAAGAAAACAAAATAATGTTTCCGCGATAGGACTAAAAGAAAAAGTTATCTTAGGTATAGTAAATCATTTATCAAACAGGTGGCTATGGAATAACAACAGACAATTTTTTCGTTTCACTTTTATTATCATACTTTGATTATATTGGCTGTTAATTGTTGAAAGTTAATTTTAAATGCGATGTTTTGTAACTTAAACAAAAACTTTCAAAGAGTATTGTTGCTTTTATTTATTGCCGCAATTGTTTTGCAACACCATGGCTTCTTCAGACGAAGAATGGTAGAATTGTAGCGATAAATAAAAGCAACAACACTATTTTTTGTTTAAGTTACAAAACCTAACAGTACATTTTATTATCATGTAAGTTATTCAATAGACTTGACTTTGTGTGGAACAGTACGAAGAAAACAAAATTTCATACCTACTGAAGTTTTATTAGCATTCACAGCTACTTAAACTTTACTTTCTCACTCAGAGTATAAAGGAAAAGCTGTGATTTTATTCTCTCTAACGATCATACAGGCAATAAATTATACTCTATTATAACATGACAAAAGAAGTCGTAGACACTACAGAAATGGTGAAAGAATATACTGCTAAAAGAGTAACTAATAGATGGCCAATGCTTTTATTTGAACACATGATTGATATAGCTGGCATAAACTCATTTGCGTTGTAGATAATCAAGTTTCCAAACTGGAATAAAGGTCATTTTGGTGCACGTAGACTGTACTTGTTGAATCTAGGGAAATGATTGGTTTATCACATAACCAGAAGGTATTAAAGTAATTTTAGATTATCTGATCAGCTTGGAGACAACATGAAAACATTTTTACACGATTTAGCCTATTATGATAAACCACCTATAGCATTGGTTGCTACAAGTGGTAGGTGTTTACTTTGTACTCGTAAACAGGATCGTAAATGTCGAAGAAAATGTAATAACTGTTCAGCATTTGTGTATGCAGAATATTTCACTAGCATTATAATATGTAAAGTAATTTGTTACTATATGACAGAATATAAGTAATGTCAATGTTGTAAATACTTGTTTCTGTAATAATTTTTTTTCCATATTATATTTTTATACTTTAAATATATTTAAAAATATCTAGCAATAGCACAGTAAGAAAGTATTGGAGTAAAAATTTACCTCCAATGGTCTTCTATGTAAACAATTACCAGAAAAAAGGGCTAGAGTGGTAGATAGTAGCTGCATGAATAGAAGAAGCTGGGCGGAGCTTCATCCTTCAAATTTGTGTATGTTTTATATAATATTTTTGTATTTTATTATGAATTCTGTTGGAAAGAAGCTAAAGTATACTAAACTGAACTAAACTAAACAATGTGAGACGCCCTTAGGAAAGCATTAATTGAAAAAATCAGGGGAACCAGATCAGTTCAATGATAGTTCGTTAAATGGATTATTTAACATCAACATGTAGGTGATATTTTTATCTTACGCAAAAATCACATGTTTACCTTGATGGCTTTGTTAATAGCCTAAATTGTCGACTTTTAAATTGCAAAGCCGTGAAGGCCATTTACTTGTGATATTTTATAAAAAAAACCTATCCTATGATCTTAAGGATTCAATAAAAAATGAGAATCTAAAGACTAAAAACTGTCTTTTCTATTTCAAAAATATCAATAAATTGTTTAGGTATCTTTACTTCAAACTAGAATACAATCTTTTATTGCAGGACAAAACTCATAACTTCTGACTGAGTCAAAGGAACTTTTTTAAATATTCAATAAATTAACCGTTTTTCAATTTCCTCTGTTATAAACTGTGGATTATTTTATATCACAGAAAAAGTGTATCCTATACATTATTGTAGATTTTCAAAATTGTAAACAAGATTTATTTATATCATAGGGTTATAGGGTACAATATTTACAATGGAAAAACTGTATTCTTTTTTTTTTTAATCTTCACCATTTTAAGGCACAGAAATTTGTTTACTACTAAAATATTTAAGTTAGCAACACGGTGTTCTAATTTAGTAGTTATCATCATCATGATTTTATTTGGTCGAACAAAGGTCGCAATCATTGGATTTCTAAATGGCTTGAGCTGAATTGTTGATTTTCCATAACTGTTTTAGCTAATTTTTTAGTTCAATTGAAGTGGGGTTCAAAATATATTTCTGCATACTATAGAATTTATAACAAGCCTCACTGAATGGTTTCGAGAGGAAAATATTGTAGGCCGTACTTCGTGATACATCTTAGTCACATAGCTTTGTATAAAATTCTTTTAACTTTGACAGTAAATATTCATTTTATTAGGATCTTACTTGATAAAAGTAAGATATAAGAGATTAATGAGTGTTAAGGGTTGTTTATAGAAAGGCACTTGGTTGATTTCACCACGTGATAAACGAGAACCAAATTCAACAAAGATTAATGAGTGGCCGAAAATACTAAAGATCAAAAGATCTAAGGAGAGAAAATGATGACAAAGAACATCAACGATGAATGAGAATAAGAACATTTTCAATTTAATAACCAACCAAAAAACTTAAACTAAACCCATTCTGTCATAATCAATTTAAACTTTTTATTTGTTATTTAAAATAATATTTTTTTACTAACAAGGCGCCACATCAATCAACTTCTTCCACATATAAATTTTTTTGTTATTTCGCCCAGAGTGAACCGTTTAATTAATAACAGCTGTGAACGTACATTGTCCTACAGTCGGGCCACATATATATTTTTTTCTGGTCTTCATTTAATTAGTCATATGTAGCAAGGACGTGACTTAATTAGAAAAATGACTGTGTTTAAATTTGTGGAATGCCTTGTCGGAGGCAGCGGCGTGTGTTTGGAGGCTAGAAAACAAGAACATGTATGTCAAGAGGTGTGTGCGTGTGTCTCGGTTCATGGATACGTGAACATCTTAAAGGCGGGCCTATTCTCTAACCCAGCGCGTTTCAATAGAGAAACTAAGAGTTTAAGGTTAAATTCTTTACACAAACGATGATTTTGTTATTTCATAAAGCAAGTATGAGTTGCAATACCTATTGGTACAATGTTATTGCTAATGGGATATAAGTATTGATACGTACCCCAAGTATCAACTTTAGCACCTGTTAGTTAAATTTATTTTGCTGTTTGATATTATTTGTTTTTGCAAATATAAACTTTTGCACCTATTAGTAAAATCTTATTGTCATTAAATTTCTACGTTTTAATTCCATAGATTTTTCTGTTTCATACTATAAATAGTAAAATTTTGTTCACGATGTGATTTTCTTTACTAAAAAATGCTTAATTTGAACAGTGGAGGAGATGATAATAAGAGTTTAAGTGAAAGATAATTTGCAAGTAAAAATTTAGAACTGAATTTTAAAGAATATTTCATTTTGTCTGAAATGTTATTTATGATAAATTTAATATAGAAAATTAAATAATTACCTAATAATTATTAAGTACAGTTTTACTAATTTCCAAGCGATACATTTGTTAGCATAATGAATTCATCTGTAATAAAATAATGCATGCGGACGATAAATGCATTATACATTAAATTTTACGCGTGTTAGATCAACATTAATGCGGAACGGAAGCAGGCGACTTGTGATGGCATTGATCGATCATCTCAATAAAATTTTAATCGGAGCAATTAGCAAGACTGATTGTCTTGTTAATTCCGATATTAGCGAATCCGCACCACGAGCCATCGACGTATCGATGTTTCAATTTTTCCCTATCTCTGCCACGATGATGAATGGACGGGCGAAAACAAACAAATAACCGATGGAGCGTGTCTTTCCCATGTGGGTGTGTAACCGTACATCACTTCGGAGATATAAATGATATTTGAAATTTAATAAATCATATTCGTTATCGATTCTTTTTTTTTGCACTAATGATATCTCTCTCGTGGGAAATAAATGTTGCCAGCTTAGAGATTTGAATTTTGATAATGCTGTCAATTTCTAATATTTAATACAGTTGATTATTTTAAGATTATATCTTTGTTTCTTTTAAGAACTGTTGCGTCTTTTATCAGGTAGTAATTAAAGTAGTAGTATGTTGATTTCTTTTAATATTTTGAGAGGAAGGAACAAACAAAGAAATATCAAATTTATCAAAATATTCTTCATAAAGGACTTCTTCCACTTCAGAGAACAATAGATCTGTTAGGTCGCAGTTCACGAGAGGCTAACACACCTCACAAAGACCCTACTTAACCTATAACTTCTTCCACTTCACTAGAGGCGCCGAAAAACGTTGACCATGTAATTTATTTTTGATTTGTGGCAGTAAAAAGAAGATATTAGTGCTCAAATCAGGGATGTACGGCGAATGGCCCAAGAATTCGACTTCTTCCGTTCTTAGAAAGTTTCTTGTTCTGATGAATAATGATGCGCCTTCAGCGGCTCGTTTTCTTCACTTTTTCCAAAGACTTCTAACAAACAAATGGTTGTATATCCTTCAGAATCGACCCATAATTGTATAGTTACTACATGTCCTGTTTTACCGAAAGAAGAAACACGACCATTTTTTGAAAGTGCTGCGTGCACAAATAATTTTAGTTGGATTTGGCTTATCTTGAAACACCTATCCTATTTACTTTTAGGTTCTTGATATCATAGACGAGATTTGAAGCAGCACAATCGTATTTCTTCAGCATTTCTTTCAACTAATGGACACGAGCCTTAATTTGAGCGATTGTTAAATTAAGTAGGATTTAAGCCAAATAAATTATTTTGACAGCTAAATGTTCATGGAGTAATGAATATATGCTGGTCTGATTAATATCTAAGAAAGCTTCAATCTCATCATAAGTCTCATAATGATTAAAATCAGTTCTTGCACAGCGTCAAAGTTTTCTGGAACAACAACCGATTTTGTAGACGCATGAAGTAATTTATAAATAAAACATTAATTTAAAAAAACGTAACATATAAAAAGGAGCAAATCACCTTGATACAAAAAGTCAATAGTCAAAACCATTATAATATTAAAAAAAATAAATTAATAAGAAAACTGAGAGAAATGAAACTCAAAAGACAATAGAATGCGGTTCCTTAAATTTACCTTGAGAATTGAACTGCGTTCTTGAAAACTTATAAAACAAAAGTTGGGAAAAAATTTTAAATAACTGCGACATTTTAAATTTTCCTATAACAAATGAGAAACAATAATTTAATGACGTAGATTGTCTAAAAAAATGCAACAGAATAATTATCTTTTTAGGTTTTTCTCTCAACAAATTAAAAAATCTGAAAGTCATTAGCCTTTTACATTTTTCCCTTTATAGGAAAACCTGAAAGATAGCAGGTCAATTGCTTTTGGATATTTTTGACTTTCTTGGGGTATCTTAGATTCATTTGTATTGCAATTTTGCCTTGATTAATTGAAAATTCTGAAAAAAAAATCTCAAACCGCAATTGATTTCTAAAAATTTATACAAAACAAAATAAATGAAAAAAACAAATTAATTTTAGATATTCTAATAAAGACATAAGAATTAAAAAGCAATATACCTGTGTCTTTCATGTTTTTCTATAAATAAATGAGAAAAAATTAAAAGGCCAATGTCTTTCAGATTTTCAAATTTGTTGAGAAAAAAAAAATCTCAAGAGAGAATTAATTTGCGACAATGCAGATATTCGTAAAGAGTTGAGAGAAAAAAATCTCAAATCTGGAAGTCAGGAAATCCCCATTTTTCAACGATGTTTGCATTAGATGTCTCCCTCTGAGGCGAACAAATTTTAATTATATTTTTTTTATTCGACGTGTAGTTTTAGAGATATTTCAATGTCTTCACTTAAATTGAAAACGCTGTATATATATATATATATATATATATATATATATATATATATATATATATATATATATATATATAAATATTTATTTAATTTTTACATTCTTTGATTTGATTCTTTAAAGCCGCAATTCTGTTGTTTTTGTATTTTCACATTTTTTTCATTTTTCAGATGTTCAAAACTAACTAACCTAGTGACTTTCAGATTTTTATAGAAAATTCAAAGAAATAAATCCTAATAGCCAATATATTTCAAAACAAATTTGTCTCCTAAATTTGCCTATAAAAATTCATTTTCCAGAAATGACTTTAAAAGCGGTCTCTCAGAGTTTTGTCAAAACATAGAAAAAAAATTGTGTTAGAAAAATTCTATAGAATGTCTTAAAAGGTAATTGAAAACTTAAAAGTTAAGGATTATATAACTTGTAGTATTTCAAAAAATAAGAGAGAAAAATTTTAAAAAAATTAAAAATTCCCCTTGAGAATTTAGATTAAAAAAATAAAAAAGCTTCAATCTCATCATAAGTCTCATAATGATTAAAATCAGTTCTTGCACAGCGTCAAAGTTTTCTGGAACAACAACCGATTTTGTAGACGCATGAAGTAATTTATAAATAAAACATTAATTTAAAAAAACGTAACATATAAAAAGGAGCAAATCACCTTGATACAAAAAGTCAATAGTCAAAACCATTATAATATTAAAAAAAATAAATTAATAAGAAAACTGAGAGAAATGAAACTCAAAAGACAATAGAATGCGGTTCCTTAAATTTACCTTGAGAATTGAACTGCGTTCTTGAAAACTTATAAAACAAAAGTTGGGAAAAAATCTTAAATAACTGCGACATTTTAAATTTTCCTATAACAAATGAGAAACAATAATTTAATGACGTAGATTGTCTAAAAAAATGCAACAGAATAATTATCTTTTTAGGTTTTTCTCTCAACAAATTAAAAAATCTGAAAGTCATTAGCCTTTTACATTTTTCCCTTTATAGGAAAACCTGAAAGATAGCAGGTCAATTGCTTTTGGATATTTTTGACTTTCTTGGGGTATCTTAGATTCATTTGTATTGCAATTTTGCCTTGATTAATTGAAAATTCTGAAAAAAAAATCTCAAACCGCAATTGATTTCTAAAAATTTATACAAAACAAAATAAATGAAAAAAACAAATTAATTTTAGATATTCTAATAAAGACATAAGAATTAAAAAGCAATATACCTGTGTCTTTCATGTTTTTCTATAAATAAATGAGAAAAAATTAAAAGGCCAATGTCTTTCAGATTTTCAAATTTGTTGAGAAAAAAAAAATCTCAAGAGAGAATTAATTTGCGACAATGCAGATATTCGTAAAGAGTTGAG